>CAMTDV010000024.1:63181935-64381935 GCA_947069175.1 Scalesia atractyloides
ATAATGTGTTATCAGTCAACAAGTTCGCCCGGACTTATGTCTGATCTTAATTAATTGGATTCATAAGTTCGCCCGAACTTGTCGACTATAAATACAAATCAAGTTCACCAGAACTTCATTATCAGTCTTCAACTTCAGAGCGAACTTAGTAAGCGATTTTGAGCGAATCATGAAATTGACAACTTTACGTCGAAGTGCTGCCCAATTTGAACTTGATTAGTGGTGATTCACACACTACTCGTCATGGCTATGGTGAGAATTCGTGATTTGGACCGTAAATTGAATGAGTATTGAACGAATTAGATCTGTGTGGACGGTTGGACATGTTTTAGGCTTGTAATGAACAAATTGAATCTTAAAACATGATAAACAAACAAAACCGACTGTAAAAATGTCATCAATTTGATCAGAAAAGTTCATATATGATGTTTGCAGGTTTTGAGTGAACAAGATGACAAGTTCGCCCGAACTTGTCTATTGGTTCTTTGAACCAAGTTCAGCCGAACTTGTCCTCAAGTGTTTAAAATGTAAATCATAAGTTCGCCCGAACATGTATACTGAAAATTTCAAATTCAAACATCTGACAAGTTCGCCCGGACTTGTCTGAATGAAAGTTAATTATAAACATTTACAAGTTCGCCCGAACTTGTTTAGATTTAATCAAATTGTTAATGCAAGTTCGCCTGGACTTGATGTTTGTTATGGTTTTATGTATAACAAGTCCGCCCGAACTTAATGTTTTGAAATGTCAAATTGACAATCAAGTTCACCCGAACTTGATAGAAGGTTGTGAAGATTGTAAAATTTCGACTAATTTTGTCTCGATCTTCTTGTTTGCAGAATACTCGGCCATCGTTTAACAAGTTTCATAACACGTGCATCACGCTAGACAAAGCTATATGTCCATCACTCGGAGCATTTGATGCTATTCTCGCGTTTATGGAGCGGATTCCGATACATAAAGCTATTACAGAAAAGACAATGGTCTACAGGTCTCACGTCTACAGATTTTGGAATTCTGCAGCAATTAATGAGGACGATACAAAAATTAAGTCAGTGGTTCATGTTGATGATGAAGATAAGGAGATTACTATTACTGAAGCCGATATCCGAAAGGTCTTAAACTTCAACGACAACAAAGATGATCCGATGATGTTAGACGAAAGAATGGTTAGAGGATGTTTTTGTCGAATGGGGTACAAGGGGCATGTGAATGAGTCTACTCTGAAAGGACCAGTCCCTAATCCTTACAATTTCCTGATGCACATAATCATACACGCTTTTAGCCATCGAAGGCAGGCTTAGACGATGTTCAAGACTACATGGAATGTATGGCCACGACACTTATTCTGAACAAGAAATTCAACTATTCAAAGCTGGTTTTCACGCATATGAAGAACAATATGGGATCGAATAGATTGGTGATGTATCCAAGGTTTGTACAAATGCTGATCGATGAGAAATTCAAGAAAATAGCAAAGGATCCCAACGACATCTTATATCTGAGTCATCTGGATGATACTACAGTGAAGAAGGTTATCACGTTCCAGAAGCAGTCGTCAGCACCTATTGCAAAGCCTCTATTTGGTGCTATTGATTCCGAGAACTACATTGCGCCGTCGGAGTATAAGTGGAGGAAAGAGGATAGTGGTGATGAGAATGAACGGAATGCTGAGATTGAATGGTTGTCGACCTTCAAAGAGAAAAGAAGTGATTGGTTTTTGAAGAAAGTGGTGGTTCAAGAGAAAAAGAAAACATCGCGAAAACCAAAGAAAGTTAACACAATGTTGATTGATGAGGAAGAGCCTGAAAACGTTCAAACAGAAGCTGGTTCTGGTACTGCAGTAATTGTTTTGAGTCAAGAGAAGACAAAGCAGGATAATGATGTGATCTCTGCAACATCATATAATGATGAAAACAGTGATGATTCGTTAGAAAAGGCCACTTAGAAGTCCATTGCTGAGAAAGAGGTCGAGAAAGTTAAACAAACTGACGCTGATTACGAGCCTGAACAAGAAAAAGATTCAGATGAGGAGAGACCAAAAAAGAAAGCGAAATGAGTAAAGTCTTCTGCAACTGATGTATCAATGAAGACTACAGGGTCTCCAAAGACTAAAGGCAAGAAAAGTCAAAAGGCAAAGGGCAGATGCTACATTGGAAAGCCAACGAGCACAGAAGTCCCACAAGAACCTTCTGGTGCAAAATCTGCAGGAGAGCTACACAAGAACCTCCTGCGGCTGAAACTTTAGTACAGAAAGAAGTCACACAAGAACCTCCTGAGTCTGAATTGCTCGAGATTCCTGTTATACAATCGCAAGATCCTCCAAGAGCTTCTCAATTTGAAAGCTCAACACCTAAAGCGTCTACACCAAAAAGTACTCCTAAATCTACACCGAAGACGACTCCTAAATCGAAGTCATTTGGAGATATTCCGAATGAGCCGGTGGATATTCAAGATTTAAATGATTTCTTTCCAGAATCGGATGTTGATGAACTTGAAAAGCGTGTCAAAATTCTTGAAGATAAAGTTGCAAAGAACGAGACAGAGAAAACTGAGTTAGAAAAGTTGGTGAAGCAGAGCGAGGTGGAGAAAGAAATTCTGAATGACAAAGTCAAATTCTTGGAGGGTGACCGAGGGTATTTGAAGGCCCTAATCGAAAGCTTACAAGACGCAAACGAACAATTAATGAAAGAGTTAGTAGAACTATGATCAGATAAGGATATGAATGATCGAAGATTCAACAGGCTGCAGAAAGTTCTGACTAATAGTTTGGGAATTGACTTTGATGCTGAATATGCACGTATAGATCTGTAGGAAGCTAAAGAGAAAGCAGAAAAAGAAATGCTGAACAGGCGAAGGGTAAGAACGTGATTGAAAGTATGCCCGAGATTACTGAGCCGATAGCTGAGTCTGCGAAAGCTTCTGAGTCTACTATTATACCAGAAACAGAAACAGAAACAGAAAAGAGAGACGATGAAGAAGCTGAAGAGAAAGATGATAATGATGATAACGCTGACGATACTAAAGACGAATCTGACAATGATGATGATAATAATGATGATGATCAGGGTGGAGTCGGTCTAAAAGTTGTTGATGCTAAAGTGAATGAAGAGTTTGATTTTTTGACATTGCTGAATTATGAATCGAATAGAATGGATGATCAAACTCAGGGGGAGCAAACAGGGGGAACGGAACAGAAAGATGATGTTGATATGTCAAATGCTATTACAGCTATGCATGTTGCTGCTATGCCTACGAAGCCTATGATTCTTATGCTCGAACACAATGTTGAGGAAGGCGAGTATGTGCATACTTATTCAAAAGAAGATTTAGCAAAGCTGATCGATGGTGATGTTGAAACATTCGATTTTGATTTTGAAGAACAAGTATTGAATGTGAATACGTTTGAGCCGAACGAATATCATTACAAACGTCGGGTATGAAGCTGACGAGTACAATAAGGTGATAGTTGAAGATTGGTCGTCAGATGAAGAGAAAGAACAAGTATTGATTATGAAGCGTCTGAGATCGATGAGGAATATGCCCCTAATGCCGATTGAACAGAATTTCTATCCGTTGTTTAAGTGTTGGCAAATTGATCCGACAACGTGTGAAGCAGTGATTGTTCTAAGATTTGAAGATCATTTGGATATCACTTAGGAAAGTGTTGAAATATTTGGGATAGAAGGTTTGAGAGGATTGTGGAGAACGATTTGAATACTAGACCCGATGTGGCTAGTAAACTGCTCAAGGGAGGATATCAAATGTTTATTCTACAGTAAGATCTGTTACGAAGAGCGCGAGAAAGAACAAGCGATGCAATATCAGAGGGTTGTTAATGTCTGCTATGCGCATGAAGTTAACTCTGGTAGAATGTGGGAATCAAGTTGGAGAGAGATTGAACGTGAAGAGTTTCTAAAAGAGGAAAGGTGTCAGGAACAATTTCTAGAAAGAACAAAGGAGGCAAGGCTGAGACGTTTTCAATTCATGACCAAAGTGCCACCTACAGATCAAACGCCGATTCCATCGCAAGAAAGAAGAAAGAAGCCAATAAAGAACTTCTTTCGACGTGTCAGGCAGAGATAAAGCTGTGAAGACCGATCAAGATGAAGACGATATCCAAGGGGGAGTCTGTTAGTACATAACGCCTATGTCTTGGTCTTGGATCGAGTCTGTTTAGATTGGACTAGATTATGTCAAAATAGAAGGTTATTTATGTAAATAGTGAACAAGTTCTCTTGAAATTGTGATGTTCAACAAGTTCGGCCGAACTTGTTCTATACAAGTTCGCCTGAACTTGTGTCTACCCCAGCGAACTTGTTATGCTATAAATAGGTGCCTTGATGTTTTCATTTGTAACTTTTGCAACTTTGTCACTATGAGGCGAAGCTCTACTCGATCAGGATTCGACATTTACTGAACACTATATGATCAATAAACAATGATGAAACTGTAAATTTTGCATATTCGATTAATACGTCATATAAATTCCGTATATACGAACGTTAGATACCAATTTAGGTTCCTTTGCTTACAATAAGCGATCTAACAATATGGAAGTTTAACGGGGCTTGGGAATGGGTCTACGGGGTCCGAAATTGAAAAAAAATGAAGAAACTGGGCTGTTGGCGTCGCCTGGCGCATCGACAGCAAGTTAGAGCGTCGACCAACTGCTGCACAGCGTCGGGGATGCTGCTACCATAGTCGGCGACGCCGCCCCTGCCGCACCGACACCCGGATTTCGTTCTTTTGACGTTTTAACCCACGTTCGTGCATCCCGAACTTCCCAAATCGTAAAAGAACATTATTCTAAGCCCCCAAATCATTCTAACACTTAACCCCATGTCCCCATAATCAAATCTATACTTTTATCAAACTTTCTTGATTTTGACCCGTTTGATGTTACCGAGATAGTTAACTACTTTTTAACCGCTACAATAATACTTACCTTAATACTAACATTACCTATCATTCTTACATGGTTCCCGTACCACAACCTCCAAAATCCACATCCAACACTTTACTTTCTACATTTTGACCCTTTTGAACTTAACAAGAGTTTTCATTCATAACTAAATCACATATTACCCAATACGACCTTACTTACTTTCGTTCTACCATTACTTACCCATCCTTTCATGATTACCGTCCTTTTTGCAATCAAAACTCATTACATAATAATAAATTTAGTGCGGGAATCATTTACCTTAAGCGTTCGTGTTCATGCTTGCTTTCTCGCCTCCTATTGACCCGTTAGCCTTCGTTCTTTAGTCCATGCTAATGTGATTCCTATCCTTTCATCTCATCACAATCATATTATGGTTAACACACATGCTCATTCATACTAACATTCATTTCTTTCCATTCATACATTACTTGACATTTTATTAACCAAATACCACATACATAAGGCATAGACTAAAGGTCACCTTGTTCTACATTCACACAACTCAATTATCATCATACACGACACATAGATCATCTAGTACATAACACATGACTTCTGTACTATTACTATTGTGTCCGAAAGACTAACCGTGCTATTCATTCATTGTTGATTTTCGAAAAGTCAATTGTCCTACTTGCACACTTTAAACTTATGAACATGTATCCATCTTAATATGGTAGACCATAGTATTAGCATCATACGCGTTACATACTCGTATGTATAACATATACAACTACATGATCACTAAATTATATACACATACACATATACATATACAGATACATACATAATCCATTCCATCCACACTAGCATTTTCATATCTTCGCAACTAACACCTTAACCCATACTAAGCTAACCCAACATCATTTCAACATAATATCCACATGAACTATATCTAAAACACATGTCTCATGTTAGTTTACTATCAAATACATTATTATCACATTCTATACATGTTTACCCATTACTTGCATACAGTTTCGCATATTATTGTCATTTAGACATTTCATCAAACACTTGGTGCGCGTACTACTTTCTAAACATAATGTACAAGTATTTCATGTTTTTCTTCCTACTTATCACTTTCATTCATCAACACTAGTAAACATCAAACAAATTTCCATACCATACTCAATTTTTATAACAAGTACACATCACATACTACATAATACATCAAATTTATGCAAGGATTCACCCATGTCACCATCTTCATCATCACCAAATGGCTTTTATGTCAAAACATCAAATTACTTAAAATTGTTCATAACTAAAGTTTTATTTGGTGATTCTAACACACCTTCATACTAAATTTCATATAAATTCAAGAATTTATCGTACACCAATTACTTGCAAAATCATCAAATCAATTTCTATGACTTACCACATGTTTGTTAGGGTGGATGATGCTAAATCTTAACCCATGCACATAATCATCAAGCCAAATCCCTTCAATTTGTTGAATTTCTTCAAAACTTGAATGGGTTCTCTTTCTCCCCTTGAAATGTCAAACATCAGACATTGTTTTGATATTCCTCCCATTCTCCACTAACTAGTAATAACATTTTTATAATATACACATTTGGTCCCTCAAGATTGCTTGTTTATTTTTTTACTTGGTCATAACTTATTTATTTAGTTACCAATAACCCTAACCAAGTTAGCTAGTCTTACCTACTTATTTATTTCATGACATATCCCAAGAAGCCTTACTAACTAATTAAGTACTTGGATTTTGGGGCGTTACAAGATAAGTAGAAAAATAGAGAAGAATGAACAAATATGATTAGAAATTAAATGAAAAATGAAGAAGTTTATAGTCGTTTATATAAACAAGTTTTGACGGAATATTATGTCTTATCAAAGAATTGGCCTGCGAATTAAGGAATATTACGCATAGTCAAATAATTGGCGCGCATAATGAGGAATATTACGTTGAATAAAAAAACTTGCACCTGAAGCGACGAATCTAATGTCAAATATAGGAATCTTAAGACGAATCAAATAATTCGTTGAATTTTAAAAAATAAGAAAAATATACGAGGCACACAAATCTTGTTTACACACTCTATATACGCGCGATGTGTGGAATATAGAAAAGGAAAAAAATAATAAACAAAGGAAAAAGACAAAAACGCCCCTCCGCCTGAATTGAAATGTGTGCCTTGTGTCAATGGAGGCGTCGTTCTCACCGTTTTCACGCTTTAAAGCGTTTTCTCCATAACCCGTGTGTGTGTGTGTATATATAGGGGAGGGTTCATTGTGGAACACTAAAAAAGTGGGGAACTAGGGAACACTCTTAAAAATTATATTTAACATGTTAAAAAAAATTATAAATTTTTTCTGCGTTTTTTTCTTATAAATACATGTAGAATCACTTTTAATAAAAAGTATCAAAAACTAAAAATATAAAAAAAATGTTTAAAAAACAGTTAAAAATAGATATCTTATAAAATTATCTTAACATTATAGAAATCATTTTTTTCTAATTGTTTTAGCGCTTTTCCTTATAAAAATGGTTAGAAACTATTAAAAAATTGTAAAAAAAAGTTTAGCCTTTTTTAACTGTTTTTTATATATTTTTTTAGTTTTTTTTTTTATTAAAAATGCTTCTACAAGTATTTATAAGGAGAAGCGTTGATATTTAAAAATTTGATTTTTAACGTGTTAAGTTAAATTTTTAAGTGTGTTCTCCGGTTCCCCACTTTTTTAGTGTTCCCCAATGAACTTCACACTATATATTTGTGTGTGTGTGTGTATATATATATATATATATATATAGGGTAGAGATCCTAAGAGAAGTTCACCTTATTTAAGAAACTTGAGAAGCATTCTGGACCACACATTTACCTAAGCTTTTCGTAATATACACATATCTATAGTTTAAAATTGACTATATACATATGTGTATAATTCAATATTTGACAATATACATATATCTATATAGTCAATTTTAAATTATACAAATTTGTATATTACGAAAAACTTAGGGAAAATGTGTGGACAGAATGTTTCTCAAGTTCTCAACTATCCTAGTGCTTCTCACACGATCCTAACCCTATACATATATGGTAAGGTTCATGCGAGAATCACCTTTATTGTGAGAACCGCAAGAACCAATGTGAACACAAAAGTAACCAACTACATTACCACCCAAAACCTAAAAAAACCTAAACCCCACCCCCCTACCTAAAAAAACCTAACCCCAACCCCCACCCCACAAAAAAAAAACTAAATCCCCAAAAAAATCTAAAAAAAAACATACAATTTTTTTTTTATCATTTTTTACCAAAAATCGCTAATTTTCGTCAGCAAATTTTTTTGGGACGAAATTAGCAATTTTTTATCGCAATAAAGGGTGCTTCCTAACGGATCATTCTCCTATATATATACGGATCAAGATCAAGGGAAAACCACTCTGAGTTGTGATAACTTAGAGAACTCGGCATTCCCGTGGGAGTTTTGCCCCCATATTTTCACACACATAGATTAAAATGTTTAGAAAGATTGACGTAAAAAATTGAAATGGTGTTATTCGTCTCTTTACACTGTAAAAAGCTAATGACATAAGCATGACATCACTTTTTACAATATTAACGTGTGTCGTAAATGAAAAAAAAACATTTTTTTGTAAAAGTTATTTTTTTAGGATTTTTGTAATTTTGTTTTTGGAAAAACATTTCCTAAAACCGAGTTCTCTAAGTTATCACAATCGTATAAGTTTTTATTTCACTCTAACCCTATATGTATATAGGATAAGGATCATTACAGAACACTAATTATTGCGAGAACAAAAAGAACAACTCTAAATCCCTAAATTTTGGGATTTAAGGTTCATATTTTTAAAATTTTATATTTCTTACATTCATATGTGTATTATCTATACATAAAAAAACCATATATTTGTACCTAAACATAGCCTACATACATGTAGGTAATTTAACTTACACATACCCTACATATCTGTCGGTTATATAAAAAATGAAAAATTTTCATATTTTGTTTTGAATTACAATTTGAGAAATAATATATCTTACATTTGTAACATTTTCATTTACTTTTTAGCTTTTTAAGGTTGAAAAATGTATGATTCATTTTGTTCTGCGTGTTATCGCAATATTTAGTGTAATGCATAGAACCTTCCCATATATATATATTAAAAAGAAAAATTTATATGCTTTTTTAAACACTTTAACCTATTAACTTTATATCTATGTTAAGCCCATTGAACACTAAGACCATGTGTAGTGGAGAGCTTGAATAATGTCTCCACCCATGAGCATTGTGCGGAATGTGTTATCACACTTAGCAATGGGGTATTATGGGACGTTTTTTCTAAAATGAGTTTAGTGAGGATGTGGGCATTGTGGGACATTATGTTAAAGGAGTGTAAAAAATTAAATAAAAAAAATCCATAAAAAAGGGTATCAGCCACCCAAAAAGTAGAATACATGTTATTGGCCAATTCTTTTCATCTCTGGCGTGGAAAAAAGGACGCTCAGGGCTTCTTCTTTTTTTTAAAATTTTTTTTTTAAAAATAGTGTTGATGAGATAAGAGTATGGGGCTTAATTCAAAATGGGTTTTAGACCACTCATTGTGGGGGGTTTTGGAGCGTTTTTCCCCGAAAAAACGCCCACAACGCTCTTGTTCCCCCCTAGGGCGTTATTTTCAAAAAAGAATCCCTAAGTGTCCTTTTTTCCACGCCAAAGATGAAAAGAATTGGTCAATGACATTTATTCTACTTTTTGGTTGGCCAATACTCTTTTTTGATGTTTTTTTATTTAATTTTTTACACTCCTTTTAACATAATACCCTACAATGTTCACATCTCCACTACACACATTTTAGAAAAAACGCTCTATAATGCCCCATTGCTGACTGAGATGACACTTGCACAATGCCCAGAGATAAAGGACATTATTCATGCTCTCCACTATAGATGTTCTTATAAGTAAATTGATTAATGTTTGCTAATTGGTCTTAGTGTTGTGGCAACTCATATATTCAATAAATCACCCTTTAAAATGAAATATAAGTTTAAAGTTTTATTACAGTTAAACCTTTAAGTTTATTACATTAGAATATATAGATACAGTATTAACTTTTATAAAATTTATTATATTTATTTTCACCTAACTCTTCATGTCTTTATCAACAAATGGTCTTATTATCCCAATAATGATGGTTTAATATTGCAAATCTTCTAGATAGTAATTTTTATATTGATGTACCCAGCCGTACACGGAGTGACTTCTTTGGACACGAAGAGCTAGACTCCTATTATGAATATAAGAATATTTGCACACAACTCTTCTCGTAAAATCTAAATAATGGGTTACAAAAGATACAGTTAATAAATCATATTTGAATTGTACACAACTTTAATTATATATATATATAGAGAGAGAATCAAGATCAAGGGAAAACCCCTCCGAGTTGTGAGAACTTAGAGAACTCGACCTTCCCGTGCGAGTTTTGCCCTTAGTCTAGATTAAAATGTTAGAAAACACTGCCGTAAAAAATAAAAAAAAATAATTTCGAAGTGGTGTTTTTCGCCCCCTTACAATCGCTGTAAAATGGTGATGACATAAGCATGACATTACTTTTTACAGCATTTACGGTTGCCGTAAATGAAAAAAAAACAAGTTTTTTTAAAAATTTTTCATTTTTTGGCCAAGTTGATTTCTTTTAGGATTTTTGGTAAAAAAATTTTGAAAAACTTTTCGTAAGGTCGAGTTCTCTAAGTTCTCACAACTTGTATAGGTTTTCATTTTACCCTAACCCAAAATATATATATATATATATATATATATATATATATATATATATATGGTAGGGTTAATGCAAGAACCACCCTTATTGCGAGAATCACCAGAACCAATATGAACACAACAAAATAAATCCACTCCACCACAACCAAAAACCTAAACAACCACCCCCGGCCACCCCACCACAAATCAAAAACCTAAACCACCCCCCTAAAAAAACTATAACTCACAAAAAACCTACACCCCCACCCCATCCACAAAAACCTAAAAAACCTAAAACCCCCACCACTCAAAAACCTAAACCTTCCACCCACTCCACCTAAGCTAAATACTAAAAATTAAACCCTTGAGCTAAACTCACAACTAAATGCTAAACGTTTTTTTAGTTAAATCGCGACTTAGCAAAAAAAATTATTATTAATAAAAAGCTATGATTTTTAATAAAAAATCTTAATTTTTGTGTGTTTTTTAAACTTTTTAAGTAGTTTTGGTTGTGTTCACATTGGTTATCGTGGTTCTCGCAATAAATGGTGGTTCCTTACGGATTCTTGTCACACACACACACACACATATACGTGTTTATGAGAAGGTTAACGTACAATAGCTGCATAATTTGCGAAACGTATGCGAGTAAATTACGCATGTTCATTGTAAAAAATTACGCATGTTATAATTTACAAACCCTAATTACGCATGAACACAAAAATCATGCATGGTTAAAAAGAAACAAAATCAAGCATGCAAACACAAAGCCATGCATGGTCAGAAACCATAATTACGCATTTTGTACATAATCACGCACGTTATACTACTGCTTGCGTACGCTTCGCACGTTTAAGTCTTTTGTATTTTGAACTTTTTAAATATATATATACACACACAATTCATAAGAAAGAAATACAAAAACGGTAAAAAACACTCATGAACATATGTTAATAGGGAAAGCGAATGAACATTGGAAGCGTATTTTTGTAATTTGTTGTCTAACCAGTTTAAAAGCTGGAGAAGAGAGAGAATACAGTGAGATTGAGAGTCCGGTGGAGAGAGAAACCTTTGTTAGATAGTGATACTGAGAGAGAAACAGAGAGGCCGACAATGAAGGTTCCGCCGGTGTCCCAACCTGCTCGTCATCGTCTGCGACACTTGACGACGAAGTTTTGATCATTGTGGTGGCGGTAGTCTTTGGTGGCGCAAAGTAGGGTTTGTGACGAAATAATTGTCGTGAGGGTAGTCTTTGGTAGCGGCGAACATGGTTTGTGCTGGAGAGCGATGAGGTGGTGGTTAAGCGGTTAGAGTTTCGATCAACTTCTGGTAAGCCTATTTCTATTGCATGTTCGCTATTTTGTTAGTTATAGTAAAAAAATCATTTTTGCTGTTTGATGAATCATGCCTAAAAATACAATAAACATTTGTTTTTTTATTTTTTAACGTCTAACAAAGACCAGCCAACTAGGTACACCCATTGTCAAAAGACCACCTACGTCTACGTCCGCGGTCACATACAACACTAGTGATCATGCCGGCCTATCACCAATTCTAAAAAAAATCCACCGCCCAGAAGATCACGATAGTACATGACTCACGCATTATATTTTGTCACAAACGAGACTCTAACCAGTGACCTTCTCTGAAGAAATTAACCGGGAACCTATGGAACATGTTTCTTTATTAAAAGCTGAGTTTTAATTACCCTCTTTTTCATATAAAAATATTATAAAGATGGCTCAATAAAAACAAAGTGTTTCTAGAATGTTTATCTAATGACCTAATAGTACTTAACCGTACATACACTTTGAACCCTTTCAAATTTAACTTGTTCCTAAGATTCAAACTGCCTTGTATTTAAATATGTTTGCATGAATGACTATTAAAGAGTCGTGTCTACTAATTGGACAAAACTATTAGTTTTGTATACCATTCAAACATTCTAGCTATACCTACCAGAAATATGTTTTAAAATAATGCGTGTTTATTTGTTCGTTTTACTTTTTTCTATACCATTTAGATTTAAAAACATGAAATCGGTTTGAGATAGTCGGGAATGAACTCGAATATGTATGCTTTGGTTTAACCGTATTGATTTGTAGTTGTGAAAATAGTAAGAGAAGTAAAATTTTGTTAATATAACTTCGAAAACTATGGTAAGAAGTTATAATTTTATATCACATTTATATAGTCACAATCACAATATTCGGTGGGTTAGTATAAAATATTATCTGGGTTGAATCACGACTCACGAGTCTCATTTACAACTTGTCGACGATTGCGTTGGACTGTTCCTATTTAGTGTTTCTTATTTATAGTTACTCATTTATAAATTACATATTTTTGCTATTACACGTTTCACAGGTTGAATAATACAAGTAAAACAAAAGAGACTTCAACAATAACATATCGTCAAAGATGTAGTATAGCAAATAAGAATATAGTTATTGATTTAAAACATCGCTATAAGTATTATTACTTTGTTAAAAGTCATATATGTACGTACGGTTTGGTAAGTGAGAACTGCAGGTATTGGAAGGATCCACTAAAAAGTGGATTTTCCTTAAATAGTCTAAGAAGAATTGTGATGATGACATGTGACACTCCTTGTAACTAGGAAGGAAAAGCATTTTGGTACTAAAATATTTTTGTACTTATAAGTAGGAGTGTGAAATGACATGTGACACCTCTTTTGTTTTTTTTTTAAATACAACAAAAAATCTAGTAAAAAATTTAGCACAAAAAATATAGTACAAAAAAATATAGCACAAAAAATCTAGTACAAAAAAAAATATAGCACAAAAAGCTCGGTACAAAAAATCCAGCAAAAAAATTTCAGAAAAAAAATTGAAGACAAAATTTTAACACAAAAAAATATAGCACAAAAATGTAGTTAAAAAATCCAGCACAAAAAATGTTATACAACATAGAAATCCAACACATTTTTGTGGGTTTTTTTAGTCGACATATTTTATATAGTAATATGGTACTCGTATTAAAAATAAAAAGACGATCGATTTTACGATGAAATTTTTATGAGAAAATAATGTCGTATAAAAAGTTATGAACGTTTAAAAATGTGGTGGAATATGCATGTGCCATGCATGTGGAGAGAGAGTCAATAAATAGGATTTTCCTAAGATACCATTACAACTATCTTTTTTCCTACATTTTCATCTTAACCATTGATTTGAGAAATGGATGGTTAAAATTCCTTGTCATCCTCTTTTTATTTGATCTTACCCATGTAGGTATTTTTCATGGACAGAATCGATTTTTGATGCCTTGCCTATTTTGTCGCATTTTTGGGAGTTGTTAGTTAATCCTGGTTACAACAAAGTCGTCACACATGTATGCATACGTTTGTTATTAATTATAACTGACTAGATTAGTTATCCGTGTGATACACGAGCTGAACTAATATAATATGTAAATAAATGTTTTGGATAAAACTACATGAAACATTCATTATCCAAAATAAGCTTCTTTATACATGATTCATAACAATGTGAAGAGCTAACTAAACTAAACTGAGTTATAATGAACATAAAACTAAATGTTATTCAAGAACCCATGAATTATCCATTATGATAATAGCATGGTACAAAGCATACCTTTGGTATGATTTTAATTACCAGCTTTCTTTTTCTCTTAGAATTTGCTTCCAAAATTCTATCAACTTCATCAATCACAAAGCACTGCAAAATCGAAACTAAAATTATGTCTCTAACTTGTATCCAAATGGATCCGGGTGTCGTAAAATATATAAAAAAAAAAAGAAGCAAAAGAATCAATAAAAGTCTTCAACAAATTATAAAACATTAGACGCAGGACAATTTTTCATTTATAAGACTAATTCTTGTTTTCACAATTGAATAAAGTTTTCTTCACTTAATGGTAGAACAACGTGAGTTCGTCAACGGCTAAAAGAATTTCAATTATCCTTCTCTCTTCACTTCAACAAATGACACATGCTAAAAATCTGGATTGGCGGTTTGGCCGGAAAAGTTTTCCGACAAGTAACTTCGTTCCTCTTCTCTTTTAGATTGGTCGCGGTCTATCCCGAAAACCAACCTATCAGAATCGGGATGGACCGAAATCGAATAGAGCATAGGTGGTCCGATTTTCAGTCTCAATTTTTCTATATTTTCGGGTTTCTGCTGGGTTGGTCGGTTAATGGTAAATGATCAGTTCTAATCCTAATCATCCTATATCATTTATCAACTTACAACTAATTAAAGAATTTTAAAAAAAACATCAACTTTACCTGTGAAACAAAGTTGCTAACAACACGCCCATCATCCAAACACATCCTAGGACCATATGTGTAAAAAATATGCGCAATCTGAACCTGCGAAAAGCCATAATTGTCACATTTCATGTCGCCACAATGGTGAAATAAGTTGTTTGCAATGTTCATATCATAAGGGATAATATTAACAGTATGCGATCAAAGTAAATCTTTATAATTGCAAATTGTGAGTTCCAAGTATCTTTAAAGATGTCAATGTATCATGATGTCCATCCCTATATGTCATTGTTAATCCAGATTTCTTTCACAACATGATGTAAACATACACTATGTTAGTTCTCTATTCAAGATTTCATACCTTACAAATTTTTATTTTTCCAATGCAGACAAGACTCACAATTAAGATAGGTATTTGAAAGAAATTGGGTTAAAATTAGGAATAACTATATCAAATGCCTTCTTGATTCATACTGATTAGCAACCAAGCAATCACCAATGATCTAAAGGAATGCTATAACCGTTTCTAAACTATTTGCACCTGCCTAATCCTTTACTTTGACATTTATTTCCCTACCCCAGAACTTAATCAGTTACGCTGGATTTGGGGTTTAGTCACAATAGGGTAAAATCCTAGAATATATCATTGGCCCCCAAACATCATTCGAACAATCGCTTATTGACGATGATATGTACAGTACTTACGATGCGACTTAGTTTGATTTGTAGCACCTGCGTTCATCTTCTCATCATAATTAGAACTCCACCAAATAGGCACGAACACCATTAGCAATAAAACACCTTTTATGTTAATCTTCTCATCCAACATAGTACGTCGGGGCGAATTTCTTTCAGGGGTCGAGATGAAAGGAATTGGGTGGAGAGCAGCGTTAGAAGAAAAGAAGCGATGATATTGAATTGAAAGATTGAAAGAAAAACCCGGGTATGGGGCGGGGGTTTCAGCATAGGCCAGGGGAAACGCCCAAGGCACCATCTCAGCTGGGCTTGGGTTTCAGCGTGACCCGTTAGGTGGGGCTACCAAGATAACTTAGCGGAGGCTGATTGGCCAAGAGTTATAGTCGTTGGGTTAAAAAACTTTTTTTTCAATATAAATACAAAACAACTCTATTCATTTTTTTACCACAACTATTCTACATCTTCTATAATCTTATTTTCTTTTTTCATCCAACCCCAACACAAAAAAATGAATCCTCATAACTGTACTTTCGACCCGAACAATCCGTGGGCATACCAAGAAACACCGACACCTAGCCCACCATCCAATCTTCGTATGGCTCCAATTTTAATACACTCCACTACGCCGCATATGGCCGCTTACGCATCGTTTCTCTCTAATCATGTGTATACGAACTTTCCTCATAGCGACGATTCTATACCTACACCGAACCAACAAAACAACAACAACCTATCCCAAACTGAAATTGTCCCCGAAACTCAACCCCCCATTGATGGTTCTTCCGGTTCCAAACCCATCAAGACGAGAAGTCACAAGAAAAAAACTGAGGCCGAGAAAGCGGCAGAAAGCGCCAAAAGAAAACAACACAAATGGGTCGGTAAAGAAGAAGTTGCATTGGTGAGGGCTTGGGTTCAGATATCTCAACATCTAGTTTTAGGTATTTTTTTTTAATTTTTGGACCCCTTATTTTTTAATAATTTAAATATATTAATTGTTTATTTTTAATAGGAAATTCCCAACATAGAAACCGTTTGTGGGACGCGGTCAATAAACTATTCCACAAAGAAATGGAAAAGGGGATGTATTGTGAAAACGATAGCTTATCCTCGAAGTGGACCGATAAGCAGACAAATAACCAAGTTTAGTGGTTAATTTTTTAGGAATTTTTAATAATTTTTTAAGCTTTTTTAATATTGTGTTTATTTATAAAAAAAAAAAAATATTTAATTAAACACGTGGCCTAGCCACGCCCCACCAACCCACCATTCAAATGCATGACCGGCGGTGTCCCTCCAACTCCACGTGGTGGGCCATGCCTTAAACCCCCGCCCCACCATACCCATAGTCTAATACCTTTTAGAAAGACACGTGTCAAGTTTTTAGAGAATGTGTAAAAATAAAAGTAGAAGCTGACAACAAGTCGCGTGTACTTATTTTGATTTATAAGTATAGAGATTAGAAAAATAATGATAAGAAAAAGTGCGTTTTCACCAATTTTGTAAAGGTATTTAATTATGTGTTATATAAATAATTATTTATAGGTTTGTGTTATACTATGTAAGATTTTCATAACGAACCACACCACATTCAGCATAGAGCTAATTAAGTTTAATAATATGTTGATATTCAAAGTTGTATTGTTAGAACTATCATTATAAATAGGAATATTGGATTTTAATAATCATAACTATTCGTCGTTGGCCGCCAACAATTTCAACTTAAAAAATAACCACTGGCGGTCCCAACTATTAACATATTGGCTTTCAATAGACCTTGACTAACAGAACCCTACGCCGTTAGTCTCCGGAAAAATGTTTTTGGCCGGAATACTCATTTTTGGCTGGGAAACTCAACATTTTTGTCCCAACCCTCGTTGTAACCTTATTACGAACCTTTAGGAAACTTTTTTCTAGTAAAAGCCCCAATTATTGAAGTCGTCGGAAAACTCCTTTTTCGCCAAAAAACTTCTTTTTGGCCTGAAAACTCAACTTTGTGGCCGGAAAACTTAACATCTTCGTCCCAAACCTCTTTGTAACCTTAGATCGGACCTTTAGAAACCTTTTTCTGGCTAAAAACGGTTTTCCGGCGACCGAGACTAACAGTGTTTTGTTAGTCAAGGTCTATTGATGGCTAGTATGTCAATAGTTAGGACTGGCAGTGGTTATTTTTTAAGTTAAGACTGTTGGCGACCAACGTCGAATAGTTTGAATTATTAAAATCCAATATTCCTTATAAATATTGTAAAAACTTGAAGAAAATGGATGAAGTTTTGGAGTCTGGGCACTACACTTTGTGTGGACTATGGGCACAATGTGCTTCTTTACTTCCAGATTCAGTAAGCGGGTCGTGTAGACATTTAAAAATGGTTTTGTCATGAGTTTCACAACTAATCGAGTTGTGGAAACACCTTCAAGTCACGGTAAGTAGAATTCTTGAGCTAGATAAGATTCTAATTATATGACATAACGTCTTTGTGTATTTTCCTTCGGACAGTGGCGGAGTTTCACCAAAAGTTTTCCGAGGAGGGAGGGGGGGAAGAAAGTCATGTGACCAAATTTATTTTTCATATCGTTATGTTTCGGGTTGTTTGTTTGGGTTGGATATTTGATTCGGGTCGGGTCAAACAATAATAACTCCATATTATGACATAATCTTTATTCATTCAAATGACGCGTTCTTACACATAAACTATAAAAGCTAAATATTGTTTAACATAAATAAAGACAAAAATATTTATAATGACACGAGATAAATGGTAAGTACCTAGACGAAGAATATTACCACTCAGCCCGACGACCTTTAAGTTAAATGAGAAGTACCTTTAAGATAAAAAAGAACCCTCAACTTTGATTTATATATAAAGTAGTAACTAAATTTACTTAAAGTTTATAAACAATTATAAAAACTTACTAATAGCCTGTTCTTCACATTTTTTCTTAACTCAATACGAAAATATATATAAATATTTTGGACAATAAACTTGCTAGGACCAAGGATTTTTAGGCAAAATAATTGGCGGGCGGACTTATATAATGTTAAATTTTTTGGATGAAAAATCGGAAATATTACACTTTTAACCGAAACATTCGCGCGCGTGCGCACGGGGGGGGGGGGGGGTGGGGGTGGGTGTGGTTGCACCTCCAGTTCCTTAAAAGCTACGTCCCTGCCTCCGGGCCATCCCTTATGGGGTGCCGGCAATTACACATGATCCGTTTTCAAAATTATGAAGAGTTGATCAACAATTTTGCTTCCAGTGATAATTAGAGAGCATCATGATTCATCCAACTATGTAAAATAAGTCATTTTGGTATATTAATTTTGTTTTGTTGTTATTATAACAATAGCCTCCAAACTAATGAAATTGTTTTTTCTACCATTTTAAGGGTCAATTTTTCCTTGTCGTTCAAGACCTTCAAAATCTGCGGACCTTTTATAATATGTAACACATAGCAAGTTATCATGTGAATAATGAATATGAACAATTAATATAACGTACAAATGCATTGTTCTTGCATATGTAGTAGCCTGCAATTCACAAATCTTAATCGACATCAAGGGTACATAATGGGTTTTCTGGAGCTTTTGCCGAGTGCTTTAGTGGGAGCCCAAATCTATATCAATCATCTCCTCCGTGTGGCCCTATATACTTCAAATTCATACTTGGTTTCTTCACTTCCTAATTGGACTTTGTTTCTCTACATCACTTCATGTTATGCATTAGGATGGTGCTCATGAAGATTTTACGCTTTGTGACTTGGATGGATACAATAAGTTAATAACTAACAATACTAAACAAATAACTACCATCAACGAAGTATATATTACTAATGAATTTTATAATAACTTAATAATTAACACTACTAAACATATGAGTATCATCTACCAACGGAAAATTCTTCCACAATTACAGACAGATCCCATGACACTTGAAAAATAAAATAAAAGAGATTTTTTCCAGATAAATTACAAAGAATCTCAAGGAATTCAAAAATAAAATAAAAAGAGGTTTTTTTTTCTTTTCTATTTTTTTGCAGGTTAAATTAGAAGAAATCAAAAAAAAATTTATTTTTTTTTGTCGGAGAAATTACTGTCTGGATCCACAAAAGCAAAAATCAACAAAAAGAACACAAGTAATTTTATAAAAAAAATATATAACTTTATTTATAATTAAACATACTTTTTTAAACATTATTATATATTTTATATACAGTTTATACGCATAGGTTCTTCTTTCTTATTTTACAGACTAATAGAATGCACATAAAATTTATACACATCCTTTTTTTTTTGGAAAATATAAAATATTTTATTTTTTATAAATTTTAAATTAAATTTTACCTTTTATAAAATTATTAATCTACACTTACTTTCTTTGTTCAATGTTCCCTCACAAACTCCCCCAAATCATGCTTTCAAGGACTATATTGTTAACTTAACAGCGAGACTAGTCAATGATGGTTAATTATAATTAAAATTAGTCAATGGTGGCCAGTAGGGGTGTAAATGAACTGAACGTTCAACGAACATTTCGTGAACTTTTCGGTGGGAAATATGTTTACGTTCGTTCGTTTAATAAATGAACAAACATGAATAAGAAATTTTGTTTGATTAGTTATATAACGAAGATGAACAAAGGTCTTGTTTGTTCGATCATGATGGTGAACGTTCGATAATGTGTTGATGAACACTCATACATATTAGTTTGTTTATGTTCATGATAGTTTTTTTGTCCATTTGTTTATTTTATCTAAACATTTTATATTCTTTAACTTATTATCCTAACAATTAAAATAATAAACCCTATTTCCACCTTGTTTTTGCAGCATTCCTTTTCTTTCCTCATTATTCACATCGATGAATACATCAAACTCTGTTCCACTATTACTTATTCAAGTTACAGGGTGGCTTTCTCCACCATTTATTTCTAACCTCCGACGATTTTATTTGTGTTCGTGAATACATTCATTTGCATAATGAGCGAACACGAACATTAAATTTCATTTGGTAAGCATTCATCTATCATTAATGAACACATTATTTCCTTAACGAATGAACATGAACAAAGCCTTGTTAATGTCCCTTCGATTCGTTTATAGCCCTAGTGGCCAGTCATGATAAATTATGGCAATATTTGTCAATAATCGCCAGTAATGATTAATATTGGTTAACTAGGGCCAATGATACTCAATTAAGAGTTATAATGACTATTAAGACACATGATGTAATGGAAGCGTAAGAAGAAGATTTGTTGGTAATTATTTTTAATTTTTTGTTTTTGAAAAATCCATGGGTAAAAAAAAATTGTTTTTTCATTTGGATAAAAATTGACGGTAATCCATCGGAAAATTTACATGTCATGTTGTTATTATGACCATATTTCTGATGGGTTTCCGAATGAATTAATTCTTCTGTTATAATCATTTGTTTAGTAGTGTAACTTAGGACAACGGAGAAGCTAATAGCAATAGGGATAGTCATAATAACAACATGACATGTAAATTTATAGTATATGTTAGCAAAAGGAGATGTTATAGTTAAGCTATGCTAGTTGAAAGTAGTTATCGTAGATAAATCAGTTTGTAGTCCGAAGCTAGAAAGGAACAAAACTACATATCTTTCTTGTATGTATTTACATCATGGAATGAGTATTCATTTATGGAGAAGGGAACTATCCTTAGACTAAACAATCAGACCTTTTTGGCTACATAGCATGTTGGTGATTTTGGTGTCATCAGACTACTTTTTCTAATAGCACGAATAGTTTACGTGAGTGAAGATCACCGAACTATGGGTCCAAGACAGCACCACCGGTACCTATGGAGTTAATAACCGCGATTGGTAGTTATGTTGGTTATATAACTGCCCCTGGTGGTTATAGCGTGACAGTGTTGTAACTACTACCGATAGTTATAGTGTAGCGCTTATATAACAACCACTGGTAGCTGTAGTTTAGCGCTTGTATACCTACCAAGGGTAATTTTGGCAGTTGTATAACCACCAACTGTTGAATCCAATAAATAGCGTCATTTTGGTTTGTTTTGGTGGACTGGAATCTTGCGAATTATGATACCAATTTCATTGTGGTCTATAAAACTTTTGTTTAAGAGAGAATTCAACAAAAAGTTAATAATTTCTAGATTTAGGTTTCATCACTTCTACTGATTACTACACAATATACATGTATACAATTAAAAGAAGAATGCAACATGAGTTGGAAGAAGTATAAATCACTGAATGATCAAACAACTTTCTCTTCTTATTATTCCGTAACCATAATCTTAAATTTTTTTCCATTGGTATTCAAAAAGGGGTAGCGGCGCAGCTTGTTGCCCGTTTACCATCTATCTCGATGTAAATTCTTCTGAATGAATGATTGGGTATAAATTAGCATTGGGATTTTAATCAAGGCATGTATATACTTTCACACTGAAACCCCATTTATAAAGGATTGCCCTTTATGGACAGGGAAATGAACTAGCATTAAACTATCTCTGATCAATAGCTTCCATTTCCGCAGCCATGGTATCACACCTTCCATAGTGAGCTAACCAGCTAAAGCTTCACCTCTGGAATGAGATGGTAACAAACGAGTTAGAACTACATATAATCTTTCAAAAGAAAAATAAAAAGGAAACAATAGGGTACGTGCAAGCATGTTTACCTTTGCGGAGGGAAATGGCACTTAGTAAGCCAACAACTGCATCAAGGATAGATGTAGACGGCATTGTCAGCTTTGCCGAGTTCCCGTTTAGGGTGTACAATTCTGATGGGTTTATGTGTTCTGAAGAACACGGGTTTGAAAGGGAGAGATGGGACGAATTTAATGAGTAATTACTGTGGCGGAACCAGAACCTTTTAACCGGGAATCGTAATAAAATTGTTTATAAAATTTCTAGTTGTGGTATATTCATAATAATTTTGTAATTAAAAAATAGAAATGTTTTAGATTCTTTAAGTACACGAATCACTATTTTTACCAATCAATGTATCAACCGGTAATTGTATAACTTATGCATATAAATTATTTCTTTGTGGTTTCTAAAATTTCTTTGAAATCATCCCTATAAAATATTATGACGAAAATAGTTCATCATGTATGGACATATGTAACTGATACAAAATATTATGACGAAAACGGTTCATCTTGTATGCACATATGTAATTGATAGATCCATTCATTACAAGACGTTCACATGTAGTTATTATATCTTGTATTAGATAACTTGTGCGTATAATTATTACTTTGTGGTTTCTAAGAAATCTTTGAAATCATCCCTACAAAGTATTATGAAGAAATTGGTCCATTTTGTATGCACATATGTAACTGATAAGTCCATTCATTAGAAGACATTCACATCATGTATGCACGTTCATCTTTACTCTCAGGGCCGGCCCTAAGAATTCGTATACCTTGTCCGAGTTCGAAAAAACGTGTCTTTAGGCCTTAACTAAATTGGTATTGGGCTCACCAAAGGTCTAAACCTAATGATAATGAGCTAATAACTAATCTAAACCATAAAATTAGTTTTGTAAGTGGGCCTAGTGTTTGTATGGGTATACTTATTAATTTATTTTTTTACATATACACATATCGAATTTTTTTAATAATGTGTCCTTTCGAAATATAAGACCCTGGCCGGCGATCCTCCCCGCCACCCTCAGGGCCGCCCATGTTTACTCTCTCTTGTTCGGCAAGCATCTCTTAACCATATTTTCTGAATTTGTTACTTGGGGCAAAAAAGGGTTGTTCATGTGAATTACCGGTAGTCATTTAAACATCATGGATATCGACAAACTCATGGAGTCGGTTTATACCTTTTTGAAACACTATTGGAGCGGTTTATACCTTTGTTGAAACACTAAGTCTCTAACTTCAATTTTCTTGTTTATTTTGTGTCTTTATTCATTTGGCCTATCAAGATCCTAGTTATGGGTTGACCAACCAATTCGGGCGTCGGGAGATTACAATCTTGAACCTTCTATCAAGCTCAAAGATAAATGTAAATGGTGGTGTTGTTTATAAGTTGATTTATTTTTTATATTTTATATTACTCTTAATCGACATCGTTTGTTGCAAGTATTAGACCAAGTGTAACTAGGTTATAGTATAGGGATCAATCATGTACTATTATAATATATGTATACCACCTTATCAAACCTAGGAGTGTTTAAGATCGTATCGGGTTTTTGGATATCCGAAAATCGGATATCCGAAAATTTCGGATAGTGAATATTAATATCAAAACCCGTATCCGAAATTTCGGATACGGATTCGGATATCCAAACGGATATCCGAATTCATAAAAAAATTCAAAAAATTCGTTTCGTGCATTTAGATTTTCCAAATTTCAACGTTAAAAACAACGAACTGTTATAAATCCATATCCGAATCCAATTATTGACTATTTTTACTACATTTCAAACTAAACATAGTGGTCATATATATATATATTTAAAAAAAGTTATTAGTTTTCAGATATCGAATAATCTGATTACCCGAAAATTTTAGAAATCCACATCCGAATCCGAAATTTCGGATTATCCGGTTTTGGGTAATCGGATTTTCAGATATCTAAGATATGGATTTTCAATTCGGATCCGGATTTTTTAAACACCCCTAATGAAACCATACTCCTTACAGCTTTTAATATACAAAACACTTCTAATATACAAAAAAAATTGGTAAATTAAACTGGTATCAACGCTCAGGAACACATATAGGTAAGATACTCTATTGTGAATACAACTCAGTTTTCAACTTAAGAAAGGTTATTTTATGGATAAACTAAATTTATGTAGAATTAATTATCTATTTGAGTTGAAAGTTTAATTTAGTCGAAACACAGCAAAAAGAAGGTTGTATGTTAGGGGAATTGAAAGTGGAACTTTTCATTTTGAAGAAGTAGCTGGTTTGCAAATTGATATTTCTGATAGAAAGCAAAATATATGAATTAAATAAATGAAATACAAAGAGTAAACTGTCATTTTGGTTCCTGAGGTTTGGTCAGTTTTGTCACTTTAGTTCAAATCTCAGAGTTTTTGTATCTGGGTCCCTTGATATCAGTTTTGTTGCTATTTTGGTCCAAAAGTGAAATCTGATCAGATTCCCCATATTAAACCCCCTTTTTGTCTTTTTCCTCATGGTAATTTTGTCTCTTCTCTCTCTATATCATCTGTATTACATATAAAATATATGCAGATAACAAAACCTATAAAATATATGCACTGTCTCTTCTCTCTATCTCCTCCATCCACCCAACACCACCACCACAACCACAACCCAACCAATACCACCTAACCACCACCTTGCACCAGCTCCATCGAACGACCACCACCTGTCGAAACCCTAGGCAGCCGTCACCTCTCTCTCTAGACTTCCTCCATCTCTCTCCATAAGCTCTCGAATCGAACAGAAATGTGCTGCTGTTACTTCAAATTGATAAAGGGCTTCTGCTTCTATGAATTGAAACAAGTCAAAAGCATACAAAAATGGTATTGATTGTGTGGAGAATGGTAGGCAAAAGACGAGGTCGGAGTCCACCGTTTTCCGGCGAAGTTTGCTTAATCACAGGAGTAATTTTAGTGGTAAGCTTGAGGTTTACTTCAAATTGATAAAGGGTTTCTGTTCTGCGAATTGAAACAAGTCAAAAGCATACATAAATGGTACTGATTGTGTGGAGAATGGCATGAAAAAAGACGAGGTCGGAGTCCACCGTTTTTCGGCGAAGCTTACTTAATCACAGGAGTGATTTCAGTGGTAAGCTTGAGGGTGTGTGGGTGTACGAAGAAACTTTAAAGAGTGGTTCAAGTTGTCCCTTTATACATGTCTGTTGCTTGATCAGGCGGTGGTAGGGTTATGTTGGTGGCAGCTGAGGTAGGGTTGTGGTGGTGGTGGTTGAGGTGAGAGAGGGAAAGAGGGGGAGAAGAGATGATGGTGGTTGGATGGAGTTGGTGCAAGGTGGCGATGGTGGTCGGGTGACAGGTGGTGGTGGGGTTATGGTGGTGGCAAAATTACCCCAGTTATAATAAAACTATAATGATAAAATTACCCCTGAGGAAAATGACAAAACATGGGGGGTTCAATTTAGGGAATCTGATTAGATTTTACTTTTGGATCAAAATGGAAACATAACTGAAACCATAGAGACCCAAATACAAAAACTTTGAGATTTGAACTAAGTGGCAAAAATGGGACAAATCTCAGAGACCACAATGACAGTTTACTCTAAATACAAAAATAGTAAAGTTACTATTGAGCAAACTTTAGATTATAGTATATAGAATAGAATAGAATAAATCTAGATGATCAAACAATAGTACATTAACAATTATAAAATAAATCTATAATAATAGAACAAAAGGCTAACAATTCAATTCACATATAAATATAGATGATCAAATAATAGTAAGCTAACAAAAATATTAATAAAAAACAATAGAAAAAAAGTATAAAATAATAATAATCATCAAACAATCGATAATTCATTCACACAAGTATAGAATAATTCTAGATGATCAAACAATAGTACTAGTACACTAACAATTCAATTCAGAAATCGTTATTATTAATTAAAATACTAATATATAATAGAAAAAATGACAAAATATAAACAAACTTACTTCATGATGTTGAATGGTGGAAGTTTCGATTTTTAACTTTTCAAGAAGATGAAAACTATTCAAGAGAACTACAAAGCAGTTCAGGCGGTAGTGTAAGAGATAAAATACTTTTTCGAAAAAGAAAAATAAATCAATAAAAAATAGGTTTTATGACTATGGGCCAAGCTTGATTTTTTTTAAAAACCCTATAATTTCCCTAAAGCCCATAGAAACATATACCCTTTAAGTATTTATAAAACCCTTTAACGTCTTTTTCTATTTCTTTTCTCTATTTAAAAGCCTGCAACTTCACATATACATTGGAGAGCCGCTTGCCACCATCGGAACACCGCTCATCGGTGGAAAAACTTTCAAACATCTCTATTCTTCTTCTAGATTTAATGCTTTACACAAGACAATGAAGAGGGTCAACTATAAAAAACGTATTCGCTTAACACTTCAAAAACCGAAAACTTTGCCGACCGGAGGGTCAGATGACCCCCAGACCCTCCTTAGTTCCGCCCTTGAGTAATGATGTCATTGTGTTTGTCTAACCCTAATCTCTCTAGTTATGTCTCTATATATACACCCAAAGATAAACCCTTAATTAGTCAATAAGGGTTATAACGGTCTATCAATAATTATCAACTAGTATATTATAAGGTATAATTTAATATTTTGATCAATTTGCCATATAAATGATTATAATAACCATACATAAATAAGTATATTATTTATTTATTCTTATAGTTGGTAAAAGATTGGATGATTGTTTTGAATCAGACGAATATGTTAGGTTTGTTTGGGAAGTATATAGGTAAGTGCTATACCTATTTATTCTTATAGTTGGTAAAAGATTGGATGATTGTTCTGAATCAGACGAATATGTTAGGTTTGTTTGGAAAGTATATAGGTAAGTGCTATACCTTTAACTTGTCCTTCTCCTTCGAATTAGGAGGGTTTAACATAGGAAAGCAATGTTAATCTTCATGAAAAGTGGCATACAGAGAGGAAATGTGACGCTCAAGAGCAGGGATCGAGAAACATCGATAGCCATTTTGAAAATGCGAATAACACATTTGAGATGCCTCAAATCTAATTTGGTGACCCGAGGTATATCAAACAAAGAAAGTGCTAGTTGAGGTTACGTAAAGTGATTTTTGTACAAACCAAAACTAGGTATGGAATATTAATGATGCACAAGTCATTCGATTGATGAGAAAGTAAGCAGTTGAGATTGCATCACTCACTAGGTTTAGGATGAAGGCATTCAAGAAGGTGCATTTTTTTATGCTTGGCCATACCATTTAATTTGGTTTTGGGTTTCTATGCACAATGACTTATGAAAAACTCCATGTTGAAGCTTTTTTTTTTAAAGGTAAACTTTTATAAACAACGGCAAAATCCTCAAACCGAGGGCGGCAAAAGCAAAAAACTACAACACATCAAAGACTAAACATCAAATTTACACCATCTTTCCCAACTCAAATTCCTATCTCTAGAGCGATTCACATACCATAAGAACCCTAGAGACTTTATATCCTGAAATATATCTTCCGGTCTAGCTTCGATGTTATTGAACCTCTTATTATTTCTCGCTTTCCAAATACACCACGCCGCCACAAACATAATACCTTGGAGAGCCGTTTTTCCTTTCTTCCCCCTATTACAATACTCCATGTTGAAGCATATAACACTAAAAGGATACATATCGGTATTCTTTTGCATTGTCGCTTCGTAACGTGTGAAATGGAACATTAAATTAGGTTTTTATTTCAAGAACAAAAGAACAAAAATGTGTGAATACTTAGCAGCTATTTTTTTGACAACAAATTTTTTCACCTAAAATCTCTAAGCCTTGCACTTGCAAGAATTTAAACCCACCATCACACATTTGCGAGGGGAGACGCCATTTCACTAGACCAATAGGTGATGGGTACTTCGCAACAATTATTCTTAGAATAAGTCAAATAGTTTAAAAATAATAAAAGAAGTGTAAAAAAATAAAAATACTTAAACCCGTTTATTGAGGTAATAGGAGTATATGATAGGACCCAAACATCCATCGTATCAACAGAAAAGAGGGCGTACTTCTTTTATTATCTCTGGAACTTAAATGAATACGTTATTGTTTGACAATTGTATAGACCCATTAGCGATTGTGACATATGATGAAGATATATGGATATTAAAATTTGAGAGGAGGCGAGGATTATGTGTAGGCACTAGATCAGCGATCCAATTGGTAACACATTTAGCAAATTTACTTGTCTTGCAACAATGGTAGTCGAAGAATCAAAAACTATAAATGCCATAAGATGAGCATACTCCTTCGAAAATCGAAATGAATCCAAAGAAATTAAAACTAACAAATCAAATCACAATCCAATCAAAAGGGATTATGTGTAGGCACTGAATGAAGAAGCACACCCAACCAAATTATATAAGCAAGAATTTTCCAGTAATAAGACATTGAAGTTATTATCACAAACTTAAAATTGTTACATGCCAATCATGAGATCTCAACCAAAAAGACTAGTCTGGTGGGTGAGATGGCCCATTTGGTAAATAAACCCTACATTGGTTGCCGAATGTATTTGACAAGTCTGATACCTTGCAATGGTTTGATTCTATTGTCACACCCCGACCCGCAGCAGAAAAGGTGATCGGGGCATGATTGGGTTATCATCAAAGCTTATGACATTTATTAAGCGTTTCATATTCATTAATACAAATTAAATGGAAATTTACAATGATTGCTACAACATGATCTAACTAACAATCTAAACTTCTTTGTTCTCTTCTAAGACATATCCTATGTTTTCCTTGCTTCAACCTGTTCACCTGTATCATGTGTAAAAAGGTTTTTGGATCAACATAATGTTGGCGAGTGAATCCTATGGAAAACATTTGAACAATTTATTTAAATTGATTATGAAATATGTGCACAACCAAACATGAGTAAAATTAGACGTAACTTGATCAACAATCATAAGATGTTAAATGAAACACTCATGAATAATAATGGGACAATTAAAGGCACGCGATGCTCAACTCGTCTCTCACGAGGAACTGAGGGGCCTGATGAATGAATTGCATAAACATGATGATATGAATGACACAACTACAAACAATATAAACTCAATGAAACACACATGAACAATAATGAATTTGAATTGAAGCACGCGATGTTCTACTCGTCTCCCACGAGGAACTGATGGGCTTAATGTATGAGTTTCATATGACAAACGGAATATAAGTAAATCACAACAATAAAACAATCTAAATTTAAGTCATGATGTGGTATGGCACAAGTTTAAATAAATAAATTAATTATTTTCATAACACATGACACACCCTAAAACGTGTAATTTAAAAGGGGGAATTGTAAGATTCACTCACAGTGGGTGCGTTCGGTTGATGACGTTGAATGCACGCGAAGTGGTTTTAACCACGAGTGAGATTTAACCTAGATAAATCGCATTATGGTTTGGTAAGTAACGGATTTTATTAATCTATTTTAGTAGGATTGTTGGGTGTATTTTTGTGAGTTTGAGGCTATTTTCTAACCTTAAAAAATGTTATTTTTAAGTATTTATAATTGATTTTTAATTAAAATAATTAAATAAAAATAATAAAAAAATTTATTTTTTTTCTGACCGTTGACCGGTTCGATGGCATATTATTGTGCGCTGAGTGAGGCTCGAACCCGAGACCTCTCGTACGCGTGCACGCAGCTCTACCAACTGAGCTACGTGTCTAACCCGTTATATATCTGATTTTAATTATATATATGCACTAATTAGTTTAAACTAAAAATCATTTTATTTTAAAAATAGTTTTAAGCGAACCGGACATGCACTCCACAGGTCTCGAACCCGGGACCTGTGATTTAATCTAACACACAGTCCACCGCTGGACTGTGTGTTCAACATGTTATATAACTCGATTTTTATTATACTTAAATACTAATTAGTTATTTCCTTTTCTGCCTTATTTAAAAAGAAAAGATAATTGTCCGAGTCGGTGCTGAAGACCGGACTCGAACTCGTGACCTGTGATATAAACAAACACACAGTCCACCGCTGGACTGTGTGTCTAACTTGGTTATTATTCCGATTATTAATATACTTAACATATAACTGTGGCGACCCGGTTCGGTTTAACCAAAAAAAAATGATTTTTATTATGGCAGCGTGTGTGAGACGGGAATCGAACTTGAGACGTTTTGCGTTTTATATGTGCACACAGTCCACCGCTGGACTGTGTGTCTAACCCGATTAATTTCATGATTTATATTATACTTATATGATACATAAAAACATCGTCTTCCTCGTCAAGTTTGAACCAGAAATCGGAAATCGACTGGTTCAAGATTTTTATCAGTTTATTAGTGTTTTACAGTCCATTAAGGTAAGATAAAGGTGAAAAGATAAAGAAAATAAGCGAAAGAGGTATATCGACTGGACCCTCTGTTTTCCGGCAGAAACTCCGGCGACAGAATTCAACTCCGGCGTCAGGTGTCTTGCAGCAGCAAGTCTCCGGAAAGCTTGGAAAGAGTATAGGTATCTCCGGTATAAGCTTCAGAGGCTCAGCAAGGCTCGGCAATGGGGAAGTCGGTTTTCCGGCGACGAACAGAAAAGTTCCGGCGAGTGGAATTACGCCGAGGAAGAGTGTGGTTTTGAGCGAAAAGGTTTGTCATCGGTTGTGGGTCAATTTATAAGGCAAAACGTTGAAGAATCTGGTCTGATTTCCGACTGTGTTCGTTTATTTAAATTTTCCGGCGGTTATGATTTTGGTCGCGGACTTTAAACATCGGTTATAACTGATGTATTGTTAATGGTTTACGTTATAACTGAAAGTGGTGTTAAAACTCGCGAGATTTCCGGGATTCCGACGACTGAACCGTTTGGGCGCCGGTTTTGAATTCGTAACGACACTTTATCAATTAAATGATTTCAATATGTAACAAACAAAATCCGCGGCGCAGTGGTTTGTGTGTGTGAGTTAAGTTTGTTTCCGGAATCGGTACAGACCCGGGTTCGAAACCCGGCAGAGGTAATATATTTTTATTTTGCGATTTTTGACAGTTTTTCAAAAACTAAATATATATTCTTGTATAATAATTGATTACGGATCGTTTAAAAATATTTTGGGCATTTAATTCGCAACGAAATTTTTGACTGACTGTTCGGTTGCTAAACGGAGCGGGTTTGGTAAATCCGTTTTTGACGGATGGTATTCTATAAGATAAATCAAGATCATAGAAGCAGGGTTGTAAACGAACTGAACGAACACGAACGAGGCCTTGTTCATGTTCGTTCGTTAAGGAAATAAATGTGTTCACGGACGGTTCATGAACACTTACCGAACGAGATTTTATGTTCGTGTTCGTTCATTAAGGATATGAGTGTGTTGATGAACGGTTCATGAACACAAACAAACACAAATAAATTTGGCGAATGCGATGAAGGATAAAGGTGGATGGCCGAGAGAGTAGTATTGGAACTTGAATTCCTTATTGTGGAATGGAGGTCCATCTCCCCTTTCTATTAAAGAAGAAATGAGCATTGCATCAGAATGCTGAGATGGCAGTCATATAGGCTGTCCAACAATGCATTTCTTATCTCATTATTGCATCATAAATCACCAATTTTCGTATTATCTTTAATACATTTAAAATACATTTCAAAATTAAAACTCATGCGCGGCCAACAAAAAACGCAAAATCTCATTTCAAAATTCAAAACCACCGTCCTCTTTCCCTTTCGTTCTCTCTCTCATTCTCAAACCTGATTCTAGATCTGGGGATGGAGATACAGATAGAGGAGAACAGGGGACAACATCACTGTGTTCCCTGCCAAAAGTCTCACCAAAATGCAAAATCTACACAAAACAACAACAAATCATTCCTACTAACCGTCTCCACACCTAAATTCCAACCAAATCAGCAATTCATCCAATCAAAAAGCAGAATACAAGCACAACAACAAAGGATATTCGTTAGAAAAGTGAAATTAAAGGCGTTTGCAGTTCAGATTGTAAAAAAATAGGGTTTTGAGGTGGACGCATCATCATAAATTGCGGTGTGTTACACACTTTAATTTTAGGTCTAATTGTGTGTTTGTGAGATCTTATTTTGGATTTATGTTGTTAGGGTTTTGTATTTAATATTTAATATTTTGATTTTTTTTATTCTGTATATACACATAAAACACATACATATACATATACATATACATATACACACTCTGTTAGATATTCGATTTGCAAAACCATAATCTGTGTTTGAGATATTGTATATGGAGATATGGTTCAATAAGGTAATGATAGATCTGTACAATTTTTACGTGTGTATAATATCCAAATGATCTTGATTTTGATTTACGTGTACAGATATGTGCTTATACCTATACATACTCTGTTAGATATTCAGATGGAAGAGACAACGGGGGTGAAGAATCGGGGATTGCAGAGGGAGTCTTTGTCTAGCCAAGCATTCCGCAACAGAGAACATTCGATAAATATGTTTGACCCATTGTTATTTAATCCATGAGACACCTGTTTGACCTGTTCCCTTTAATCTCTTATATGTAGTTCTACATTTCAAACTTGATGATGATGGTTAGGATGATGCTAATGATGATGTTGCTGATGATGAAACATGAAGTTTGTAAACCTTTTGGGGATATTGTTGAGGTCAGCTCTAATGGTAATTAATTAATTAATGAGAAATTGTGTTTTATTATTATTTTTGAAATATATATTTTTTGTGTGAATGTTGATGGTTGTTTAGGTAAGGTTGGTGAGATATATGGAGACCAATGAAGGCAAGGGTTTTGCATTTATGGCTTTAGAAGTAAAAATGTTGCTCAAAAGGCCATTGAAGAGCTACACAACAAATATTTTAAGGTATAAAGCTATAAACTTTTGCTTATTTGTAAGGCATTTTCTAGATCTGGTACTAGGTTTTATGATGTTCTTTGCAGGGTACAAGTTTCAGGTATGCACTCTTTGAATATATATACAGACTATTCATAGGTAATGTGCAAAGACTTGGACTGATGATAGAATAGTAATTGAGGAAATAGGCCCAGGTTTAGAAGTGCCATTGAGATCTTATAAAGGTGCTTTTTTTACATGGGTATTGTTTATAAACCATATCTATTATCAGTATTGTAGTTTTATGCTTAATCTTATACTATATGATCATTTGTAATAACACCATAATCCGCCCTTGATTGTCTTCATGCTCTCGCATGTAGAATGTTGCTTGGTTTAGCTAGAGATGACACAATTGAACACATTTTAACGAAGCTTCAAGTATGATTATATAAGTTATATCTAATAAAACTAGAATGATTTCTTTGGTTTCAAGTTTCATATTTGAAGATCTCTTTGTTTTAGGTTGGGAAGAAGTTACCAAAACTTATTAGGGATTCTGGTAATGAGATGCCAGGTGGTGAACATGGTAGGTGGCAAACGGATCTATCTGAGGTTGTAATTGAGCTATGGTGGTATGTATGTGAAGTATTTTAAAAGCACTGAAGAGTTTACCACTCACCACCGCATCATTAAGTAAATTAATGGTGTTTTAATTTTTTGTATCGCAGATTGTAACAAATTTATGACGAGCAAGTGCGTTAGCTGCTATTGATGCTGCTACACCTACTCTTCGGCGCATTGAGAAAGCTGCAATCGCTACTGCTACTCCTATTACTTATCATTCTAAGTACTTGCTAACACAATCTTTTAACTTTTTAAGTACTAAATATTTGTTTTCTCATTGACATGTTTTTGGTTTAAAATTTTCCAGGGAACTTTTACTGCTTGCAAGTTGGCGAACAGGGAACTTTCATTGACATGTTTTTGGTTTAAAATCTTTTGTTTAAATATTTCTTTTTTCATTGACATGCTTTAGTCAGACGCCAGGTGGCGAACAGGGTAGGTGGCAAACGGAACTATCTCAGGTTGCAATTGAGTTGATGGCGGTATGTATAAGAAGTCTTTTACTAAGTTGATAGTGGTATGTATATGAAGTCTTTTACTAATCTTTTAACTTTTTAATTTACTAAATATTTGTTTTTTATTGACATGTTTTTGGTTTAAAATCTTTCAGGAAACTTTTACTGTTGATTCAACAACTGCATTTGCACTTCTTAAAGAATCCCTGTTAACACCACTTTAATCATATTGCCATTAAAGCGTAAGCTGACTGAATTAAGAGAAATTTGACCATCACAATCAAACAAACGACTCAACACCGGTGACTAGGGTTTCGTTATCCTGTGTGTATAACGCCAAACATCAGTCGTAAAATAGTTTACTAGGTGATACTCCTATGTTCTCCACATCAGCTTCTTTTAAGGATCATTTAAGAACACCTGCAAGTGTCGGCATATCTGATGGTTTAGATGGTAACCAGAACGCTGGTGTGCGTAAAACGTGATATGAATTTGTTAATATTTTGAGCATATTTTACGCGTTAGTCAAGTTTTAAATTTATAAAACACGATACTGTACTAACACTAAACACACAATTGGGCAAGTGCACCTATCGTGAGCCTAGTATAGTGTTGGTAAGATACCGAGATCGTCCAAGGACACAAGGGCTTTTAATACGGGTTTAGCGTCAACGTCTAATCGATCCAAATTTTTGATAAAAGGTTTTGAAAACATAAAAGTAAATAAAAAGATAAATAAAATGAAATACAAATAGAAAAGATAGAATAACTTGGATCCAACTTCTCTTTTATGTATCCTTTGATAGTTTTCGCACTTTCGGACTTTTTAAGAGATTATCTTAGTTATAGTAGTAGGCCCCTATTTTGAGGGTGACGTTACCCTCGGCCAAGTGGTTTGAGTAAGCAGGGATACAATCCCAAGAGGCCGGAATATTGAAAGACAATTAAGTAAGTTATTAATGCGAAATGTGGTAGGCCCCTCTTTTGAAGGTGACGTTACCCTCGGTCAAGTGGTTTGAGTCAGCAGGGATACAATCCCAAGAGGCCGGTTTAATGTTTTAATAGTAATTTACATATGAAGGGTTCAAGCTATTCGCACCCCGCCATCTAATACCTTAGGGCATGAAGAAGGTCCTGGGAATGTTCTCCGCCACTAATGGTGTCGTTTTCAGTACATACGACGATTATGAAAGCTTTTCGAGGGCTGGTTGTTATCTCGATCTTGAAGTTCAGTACATAAATCTGGTTTGTTTTTGTTTATTTTTGTTTTTATAATTTATAATAATTATTTGTCTCGAATGCTTGATTACAAAATCATATACTGAATTATTTAGTTTATTATTCGTTTATTGTTGTATGATTCTCGTATTAATATGTTGGATCATATTGACGGCAGGTAGGTAGATGTAAGAGTTGTGAACGTTCAGGAGGATGAAATTGTATACTTCTTTGACAAGGTAGAGATACTACTGGCTGATTAGCTATAGTAAGTTTAGGAATTTTTAAGCTTAGACTGATACATGCAGGTTGTTATTAAATTTCAATCTATTATTTAGAGCTTTTAGAAGCTTAGAATATTCAATAACTTTAAATTGTCACTATAAGCAACTACAAAATTTGTAGTCAAAGTGTGTGGTTTACTCTATACATTTTGTTGACTTTGACACGTCAAGTAAGTAGACTTGAGCAAAGGAAACAATATCTGTCATTGTCTTTATTGCCTTAATATAACTGACAAATGATGTGCGATAATATGTGTTATTAACCGACTATACTATTGCTCGAACCTCAAATTGGATATATATGCTCTATACAATATGTGGCATGAATCTTGAAATATATTTTAGTATGCTGAATTATTCATTTTTATTGAATCTGGTTAGTGTAACTGTGACATCCCGGCTTTTCAGGTATCTTAAACGCGCTACTTCACGGTTATTTATTCCTACGTTAATTTAATTCGGAGAATTAAATTACACGCTCGCAATAACTACGCTAACTTTGTGAATTCATTGGGTGAATTACGTGCTATGTGTTATTAGACGTTTGTAGAATTATTATATCACGTTTTGATTTCGCGATTATTAGTTTTACAAAAAAATAAATAAATAAATAAAAAGTAAATAGCCGAACCGAACCGAGCCGCGAAACGTGTCGACCTCACCTCCTTGCGGCCCAAGGAACTAACCTAAACTTGAGGCCCAAGTTACTCACCCAAACCGCCCCCCCTTTGCGGTCGCACACCCCCCACCCCTTTCCCCTTTCTTTTCCTTGTGCTATATATTGGCATGTATGCATGAGTTAGTGTTTAAAAAAAAAAACAACAAGGAACCCTAGCACTAAGAGAGCCGACGGCAGCCCCCCCTCTTTCGATCGCACAAGCCTCCAACCCCGGATTGATTCCAATCTTGCCCGGTTCGCTAGTCTTCATCGTTTCAAGGTTAGGGTTTTAATTGTTTTGTAAATCACATTAGGGTTTGTGTAATCTTGATCATGATTATGGTAATGGTAGGATCATTGGTATGAAAAGTGTTATGATTTATGATTAGTTCGGATAATTGTGCGAGTTTTTGCGATTGTGATGTTATGATGAATACAAAAATCATAGGTTGCGTTTTAGCGATAAAGATCATGTTATATGATTAGGGTTTGCATGAATATTGATGTACATGATGATATTTGACAAATAAACCTGTTGTTGCTCATTATTATTTAGCGCCTTGATCGTTTAAGCATGTTCTATTGTGATAAAAGTCGAAAACAGGTTGCTGAATGGCATTTACAGCCAACTTCAATTGGCTGTAACCTGATCATTATTTATCGAAAAGTGGATTTTCTGAAGCCTAAAACGTGTATTTTTGAAAAACGCTTCTAATGGCACCAGATTCATATTTTTCTAAGGTCGTTTGCTATTTTTAAGTGGTCATTTAAGTGCAGCAGCTGAAGTTGCGTAAATTCTAAAAATTTGCTAGTTGTTTATCGAGTCGGGTCTCATAATCAGTAGAGGGTTGGGTCATGAAATTTGTACAGTAACTGGAGACAGGAATTTCCAGAAAACTCCCACTGGAATTTTGTTAATTGGATGAACGATGATTTTTAAATAATTTTCCCGTGGACTGCAGTCAGAAAGCGACGAATCTGACTGCAGCCTAGTATATAAATGTTTATAAATAATTGGTAAAGTGTTAGGACTTGAAAAGCTTACATAAAATTATACAGTTTAGTTGACACCTCCTGTAAAAAAATTGGAATTTTTGGAACGTTGAAACGATTTTATAAAAATCCTCATAAACAGCCTAGTTATGAGCGTACAAGCTGAAACATGATAACTTGCGTTTGTGTGTACCAAAGTGTTGTCTGAGTTGATATGTGTTTATGAAAAGTTGGTTTGATCACTATTTTGGTATGATGATACTTTGCATGCATGATTGTGTTTTCGAATTGGTTATTATGTGTGCCGCACTGTGTGTTAGTTATGCGTAGGGTTTTGTATTATGTGTTCACACACTAACTTTAAATCGATTGACATGTTAGGACGCAATTAGCGGTCCCATCATTTGCTACTTCTGTGTTACACTAACCGAGCAATTAAAGGTGAGTTCATGGCCCCTATTTTATCCGGTTTTAAACAACAGGGGGAGAAACATGTATACATTCTATAACTCTATCTTTTTACGAAATTAACGTCGTTAAACTACTCGGTAACTAAGTTAATGTTAATGTACGTTATGGTCACTAAGCAGCTATATCACGGAAGTCCTCGACAAACTCTCGGATCGTTAGTATTGAGTTAGATAGCGGGGAAATTATAAGTAGTACTACTGAGCCCGACAAGCCCCACCCGAGCTAGTCGCGCTAGCCGACCGGGTATGGTCAACGGGTGATTAATTTGGCCTAACTTTCGCCATGGTCAGTGATAGGCCTGGCAACACGGAGGCGTAACAGTCAGCTTCGATCGCGAACTCTTATGTGACGTAACTTTAGGCTCGCTACCTACATGTTAACATTGAACTTAATTACGAACCAACATTATTATTATTCCGGGTTAGGAATAATGGAACCAACATTATTATTATTATTCCGGGTTAGGAATAATGGAACCAACATTATTATTCCGGGTTAGGAATAATGGAACTATATCGTTATCCCGGGTTATGGATAACGGGGAAAACAAAACTTTTAACCGAACTTGTGAACTTATAAAAACCTGTGAACTCACTCTTCTTTAATATTGACACTTGTTTCTTTACATTTTTCTCAGGACGCTAGGAGCGCTAGGTGCACTCACTTGCATTGATCAAGACATTTTTTTATCGAGTCTCATTTACGAATATTGTTTGGGATTTTTGGTTTTGGCGTTTATGTTGGCGCCCGTTACTTTACTTTACTTTAATGCTTCCGCTCAACTTTGAAACTAATGCTTCCGCTAAACTTTGAAACTAAACTAAGACAATTTGAAAATAACTATGAATGGTTAAACAAATGTTTTTGGAAAACGTTTAAATAAATCATATAGAGTCGTTCGATATTACTAGTGTCTCAGATTCTGGTTTGTTCACTCCGCAAGTGGAAATTGAGGGTGTGACAGTAACCATAGCTAAACAATGTGTATATTGGGATCATTTGGCTGAACCCTTTTGTGATATATGTTCGCAGGACTTGGTGTTATATGGCTAGAAGAGAAGGTGAAAGTGATGTTTCTGTGGACTTGACAAGAGAGTTTTTAATCGCGTCATCTTATTCTCTACCAGAAATCGATCTTCCTTCGGTTGATCTCCCTAAAAGTGTTACTAGTGGCACAGAGACTGTAAATACTGATGAAAAAGATAACTTAGATCCGAGCTAATCTTGATAACATGTGCCGAGTGACAAATAACAAAGTAATTACGCATTAAAAAACTGATGAAACACAGGCGAGAAATGTAATTGGAGACAGGGGACTGGAAGTTCTAGCGCGCTCCTGCAAGAAAATGGAACCACATAGAATCGAAAGAGGGGATGATGAAGAGCTCGAAGATGAAGAAGGTGTTGTTTCTCAAAGACGATTAACTGCCATAGCATAAGGTTGTCTTGATTTAGAATACATTGTTGTATACGTATCCAATATCACAAACACAGCTCTAGAATCCATAGGCATGAACCTGAAAAACCTCGGCGATTTCCGTATGGTTTTACTCGATAAAGAAGTTATTACAGATTTGCCATTACTTAACGGAATCTGCTTTTTACTAAGTGGCTGCAATAAACTAAGAAGATTCGCACTCTATCTTAGACCCGGAGGGTTAACAGATGCGGGCTTGAATTATATCGATCAACACAAACAAAATATAAGATGGATGCTTTTGGGCTATCTCGGAGAATCTGATTCTGAGCTTCTCGGATGTTCTAGAGGCTTCCCGAGCCTGCAAAAGCGTGAAGTAAGAGGGTATTACTTCAGTGAAAGCGCACTTGCTATGGCGGTTTTACAGCTGAGATCTTTAAGGTACTTATGGGTAAGGTTACGAAATAATGGCTCGCCCGTTTTGGAGTATCGAAATAATCCTACCACGAAAGGTTAATTGTGGAGATGGTAGAGAGATGGAACATCCTGCACATATACTTGCTTATTACTCTCTTGCTGGACCAAGAACCGATTTTCTGCGTTCGGTTATCCCACTTGACCCATTACTCAGTAAATGTGTACATATCTTTAAAAAAGGTAGCAATCTTTTTCTTGAGATAAGGTCCAGGTTAGTTTTGTTTATTGTATCATGTAGTTGTTGTATCTTTACTATTTATAATGGTTTGTATTGGTTTTGTGTTAGTTTGGAATGGCATTTGAGTGTGTGATAATTCAGTTATGATAGATTTTTCGCGGTTTATGAGCTTGCATAATAGAATGGTATGGCATACAAACAAGAACATGAATACGAACGGAAAACAACAAAATATAAACAAATATAGTGAGCCTATTTGATTTGCACACCATAATAAATACATGGTATTCTAAAAATCACCCGTGTTTGCACACTGGTTTTTTACTACTAGTGTAAATAATGAGAAAAGAAAGGAAAATGATGCATAAATAAGATGAAAGAGGGTTTCCTCGTTTAATTGTTAGGGTAATAATATAAATAAAAGTTTGATAATATAAAAATATAGATAAAGTATATGAAAGTACAAAAATCTTTACATTAAAATACACTCGTGTGCGTCGAGCGTGATATGATTTTATTAATATTTTAAGTCCGTTTTACGCATTAGTCAAGTTTTAAATTTATAAAACACGATATTGTACTAACACTAAACACACACTTGGGAAAGTGCACCCATCGCGGGCATAGTACAGTGTTGGTAAAATACCGAGGTTGTCCAAGGACACAAGAGCTTTTAATACCGGTTTATCGTCAACGTCTAATCGTTCTAAATTTTTGGATAAAAGTTTTTAAACATAAAAGTAAATCTAAAAATAAAAAGATAAATAAAATGAAATACAAATTGACAAGATAGAATCAATTGGATTCAACTCCTCTTTAATGTATGCTTTGATGATTTTCGCACTTTCGGACTTTAAAGAGATTATCTTAGTTAATGTAGTAGGCCCCTCTTATGAAGGTGACATTACCCTTAACCCAGTGGTTTGAGTCAGCAAGGATACAATCCCAAAGGGTCAGAATATTGAAAGATAATTAAATAAGTGATTAATGCGAAAAGTGGTAGGCCCCTTTTTTGAAGGTGACGTTACCCTCGGCTAAGTGGTTTAAGTCAGCAAGGATACAATCCTAAGAAGCCGGTTTAATGTTTTAATAGTAGTTTACATATGAGGGGTTCAAGCTATTCACACCCCCGCCATCCAATACCTTTGGGGCATTGAAAGAGGTCCTAGTAAGCTTGAACCAAGTCCTCGCAGGATCTATACACTGAACGAGACACGAACTTTACCAAACCACCCTTCTAACCCCCTTCTAAGTAGTTAACGCGCTTTATATAGACCGTAAACACATGAATGAGCAAATCAATGACATCATGAAGAAATGGTTAGGAAAATTCACTTTCAACATAAGAAACTAGTTATTAAAGTCATTAAAACATACCGAATTAAAAAGTGCCGAAAGATTAAAAATCAAAAGTAATACAATAAAGACTTGCCTTCACCAAGTGATGTAAGAGATTAGCCAAGCATGGCCTTTGTTTGACAAGAACTCTTATGATCAATCTTGCATCTCGAGACTACTACACACTCTAAAGATGATAGATGGATGATAGTTGTGGGTGTTGGTGTTGTAGTGGTGGTGGAATGGTGGCAAAGTGAGAGAGAAGTGGTTTGCCAAGGGATGCCTTTAAAGTGAACCAAGCACCCCTATTTATAGTCAGAACAGTACCCCGACCACGGCCCCGTGTCCATTGGTCACGGCCCGTGATTGGTTCTTCTCTTCCTTCATTAATTGCAGCTGTCAGCAGAGGGTCCGACACAACCCCGTGGCTCCTGGACACGGACCTGTGGTCAACTCTTCGTTGTACTAGCAAGATTCTGCAAATCTTAGAGTCTGACCACGTCCCATGGTGATTTGGGCACGGCCCCGTGCTGGGCGTAGAAGCTTCTACAGGCTTTGTCTTTTAAGTGTAACGTCTGACCACGCCCTATGCCTGACTGGGCACGGCCCCATGGTCAACTTCTGTTTTCTTGTTTTTGTCTTTGGGGTGCTGCTGAGGGGTCGAGCATGTTGCGTTGTTCCTTCTTCTTGTATTTATGTTGGTTTTGGCTGCTTATTTGCTTCTTTTGTTCTTTTAAGCTCATTTGGTCCTATAAATTCAAAAGGAACAAAGAAATGTGCTTTTTTCCAACATTAGTACTAGAAAAGGGTTAGTTTTATACCTCATTTGATGTAATTTATATGTTGCATTTTATACCCATCAAATATCCCCCCACTTGAATCTTTGCTTGTCCTCAAGCAAAACTCTTTAAATGTGGCTTACACACCCAAATGGAATAGGTAAAGAAGAAGTTTTGTGGCTTGTCTTGAGTGTTGGGAATCGAAGATCGTTATTTAATTTTGTTTTTATTTTATGTACAATCTTATTCGTCATGATGTATTTAGAAAATTTTTAAGAAAAAATATATATTTGGGCATAACATGCATCTTTAAAATTCTATTCATTTATATACAAGTTCACATACCTCACGGGAGATCACTAAACACTCGGCCGAATATGTATTTTTGTGATAACACTCGATTTCGGAATGGAACTTACTTCTACCATATGCTTGCTGTTAGGGATTGGATATCATATTAAGGATCTTTTATCCTGAGATTGGACCTGGTTCACGGATCCTTAACAGATAATGCAGGGAATTTGAGGATCAAGGATCCTTATTAGTGCCAATGTTTCTTAACAATTGTTCCTTGTGTATTTAGTTTACGTTTGTAGGTATTGTGAGCTGAGTCAACATGGGAATATCGGAGGAATATGCTAATTGTAACACGTGCAAGGGAAACCATGACCGTTATGGGCGAACGTGTGAAGCTTGCATGAATTTCGGATAGTTTGTTAGCAAGATATTTCTAATTTTAAAGGGGTTAACAAGCTCATGATAAACACACGACCATTTTCGAACTCCCTGATAGCAACTTGGCGAAACACACAGTTGCACTATAGCAAATCATTGTATCGAGCTTGTTAATTTCCAAAGTTGTAATTTTTATTGCTTAATATAGTTGGTGATCGGTAGTTTCCATCACCTAAGATTTTTTATGTTAGAGATCACTCATTAATCAAGGGCTTTTTCCTCGTATAAATCCCAGTGTTCATCATATTTTGCCTTTCATATTTGTTCACATTATCGTTCATAATTCAAGCACTCGACCTCACAAAATCATATTTGGTTACATTATCCTGATTGTGATTTTTGACCAAAACAGTTTGGCGCCCACCATGGGGCAATCGGTGCTTCAATTCTAAAAATCTCGTTCATTTCATTCACTTATGTTAATTCCCATCAACTACATGGCTTCTTAAGGAAAATCTGCTTCAACTGCCATACCGGCGGTTACCTCATCTCAGACCAGTGCCTCGTTGCCTCTTCTTCCCCTACACCCATGAGGAGTGCCGAGAATCCCTAGAAGAAAACTACATCGGTTTACACAGGATCAAAAACCTCCGCTGTTTCTTCATCTACAACTACTAACAATGATGTTTCTACTTTGATTTTGCAGATGAAGTACTACATGGAGCAGCAGGACAAAACTAACCAAAGGATCCTCCGAGAGATTGATGAAATCAAGAAGCAGAAGAGATCAGTGGAGGATCACTCTCCACTGATGCCCAGGGCATTGGACTTCACTTCTCCAGCATCAACGGTCCAGCATTCAAGAGGATCTGGTGTTCAAATTCAAGGATCCTCCAATTATCAGCAAGGATCACTGGCGATGACACAGGCTCAAGGATCCTTTTCTCAAGCTCAGGGATCCTGCTTCCAGCCTCAAGGATCATCTGTCCTTCAGCGAGGATCATTAGAATCACGGAGCCTCAAGGATTCTTCTACGAACCTGGAGGATCACAAGAGATGTACCAGTCCAGAGGATTCTATGCACCATATCAAGGATCCTCATCTCAAGTTCAAGGATTCAACTTGTTCCAGGATCAAGGATCCTTGGGGAGCCAACCATCCAGAAACTTTGAAGTTCATACAGGAGACTTCATTCCTATGCAGACTATTGCCTCATCTGGTCCAACTGTTGCACTTGAAGTGTCTACTTTTCGATATACTTCCGGGATACCGGTCAGGAGGTAACAATTTCAATATGTGTTTCGGTACTAATTATGGTTCCATGCAGGATACAAGTATCATTTAGGCTATGGCACGGGAACTCCAGAAGCTTAAGGATATGATATCCAGCGTCCCAAGAGTGGTTAAGCCCATTCCTGAGATCCCAGATGGAAGCCACAAGGTGTCTCGTTTTGCACCTCCTATCTGCAATGCTGAGATACCAAAACGCTTTCAAACGCCCAACATGAAGCGGTACGATGGTACAACTGATCCGGAGGAGCATGTAGTACAATACCGGGAAATAAAGGAGATCAAACCCATTCCAGAAAGGTTAAATGAAGCCTGTCTTTGCAAGGGCTTCGGATCCACACTCACTGGATCAGCGCTCAAATGGCTGCTAAGTCTTCCTCCTTACTCAATTACTTCATTTTCTCATCTAGTTAATTTTTCAACAATCAATTTTCATGTAGTATAACCTTTGAACGATTAACTAGTGATTTGTATAGGATAACACAGGGCCGTGATAAATCCTTACGTGATTACATCACTAAGTTTAGTGGAGGTTCCAATGTGGTTGTTGTTCAAAAGAATAATGGAAAGTGGAGGGTATGTGTCGATTTTACCTATTTAAACAAGGCATGTCCCAAGGATCCTTTCCCTTTACCCCACATTGACTCCATGGTGGATGCTACGGCAGGTCATGAGTTGTTAACTTCTATGGATGCCTCATCTTGATTTCAGCAAATTCAGATGGAACCATCTGCTCAAGAGGATACAACATTCATGACACCCACCGGCATATATTGTTATATTGCTATGCCCTTTGGTTTAAGAAATGCAGGTGCTACATACCAAAGGCTGGTGAATATGATGTTCAAGGGACAGCTTGGACACACAATGGAGGTATACATAGATGACATGGTGGTCAAGTCTAAAAGAGCTGAGGATCACCTGAAGGATCTTGAAGAAGCATTTAATGACCAGTACAACATGAAGTTGAATCCTTCAAAATGCCATTTCAGAGTTAAAGCTGGAAAGTTTTTAGGATATATGGTGACTAAAAGGGGAATCGAAGCAAGTCCGGAGCAGATAAAAGCCATAGTCAACATCAAATCTCCTGCCAATGCTAAGGATGTGCAAAGATTGACATGGAGAATTGCAGCCTGGAACAGATTCATATCAAAATTCTCAGAAAAATGCAAGGATTTCTATGATATTATGAGGAAAAATAAGAAGTTTGAATGGACTGAAAAGCATGATGCTGCTCTACAAGCCCTCAAGGATTACTTATCCTCTGCACCGGCTTTGATGAAACCTGAAGATGGAGAACCATTATCCTTATACCTAGCTGTCTCAGGTAAAGCGGTAAGCACAGTCCTAGTTAGGATCATGAAGGCCAACAACATCCGGTATACTATGTAAGTAAAAGTCTACTTGATGCTGAGGCTAGGTATTCTCACTTGGAGAAACTTATTCTAGCTTTGATCATGGCTTCCACTAAACTTAGACATTATTTTGAAACTCATACTATAATTGTCAAGACTAACTTTCCTATTAAGAATGTCCTCAAGAAGCCTGAGATGTCTGGCAGGTTGGCAAAGTGGGCAGTTAAACTGTCACACCCCGACTCGCAGCGGAAGACAATTGCAGGGTGCGGCAGACACATGGTAATTCCCCATAATTTAAAAACATGATATCACATAAAGAGGGAACCTCGGTTACAACATACCTAAAGTATCATATTACAAACCATAAGTTTAAGTACGGAACTATGAGCCACTACAGCTCTTATTTTGCTATAGTTTGCTACCCAAGCCATCCACACGCACAAGCCTTATTCCTGCTTAGTCTTACCTGAAATGCATGTTAGTTTTTAAAAGGGTCAGCTACACGCTGCTGGTGAGTTCCACTGATTTAGTTGTTGTGGAACAATATGTGTTAACAAGTTTAATGCACTGGTCCACCAATGGAATTACACGAGGACACAAGTGAAACCTTGACCTGTCATAGTCACTCCGTGTCATACAGACACATCATCGCACTGATTCGTGTCACCCCAGACACTTCCCACCAACTGCATCACAAGCAGTTCAATGTTCCCCTGCAGTTATGCCTAACAACATAACCAAATGAGGACAAGTGCAGTTGACTTGTGGCCGTCATCGCACCATTAGGACTCAACTGGGTTTGTCAGACCAATAGTTCTATCCATTGCCCACGGCTTATATTAATCACTTGTAGAGGGGAGGGTGTTCGTGTGTTTGATAATTCCCATCATCACAGTTGGTGCAATTAACGCAATTTCGTAACATGCAAGTCACTCAAAAAAACAGTATAACACAATTTAAAAGTGGTGGAGTGAAACTCACTCCCAACTTGGTGTAATCAACACAGTTTTTAACATGCAAATCCCCAGAAAACAGTAAAACAATTTAAAAGCGGGGAAGTGAACTCACCATGCGGGTAGTAGTCTCAATATAAGAGTGATCAAGCAACTGGATCAACTTTAATAACACACATGCAAGAATGGACTCAAATCAGTATCTAAGTTGGTAATGGTTATAACTTGGATTTGGTCAGGATTTTTCACCCAGGATTGAGTCTATAGGACACTGGTATGGTGATGGACGTCAAGGTAGTATTAGTTTTTAGTTTGGCTTCCGTGCACCGTTTCGCGTGCCAGCCAAAGGCGGTTGTTTCGGATAATGGTATGGAAATACCAATAGTGCCAATATTTTGTTATTTAAGAATGATTAACTTTTCATTAAGGGAGTTTGGGTGTTTGGGGAGTCTAGGTTGCCCAAATTTGAGTTTCCATTTTCATCGTCGGGAATTCTCCCGAACTGTCTTAGGACACACCCCTTAGTGTCCAATTTGCCCGGGAATCTCCCGGAATACTCCTAGTGTTCCAGTTTTAGTATTTGTCGGGTTGGGTCAGCTCCCGGTTCCGGTAGGTTCGTTATATGGTAAACTGCCGAAATTAATTTAAAATAACCCATTTTTAATTCCATAAATTCCCATTTAGTCTAGAATTTGAATAAAAATCTGTAAATTTTTATATAAATTAGTAAAAAACTGTAGATTAAATAATTTGGGAATTTATTTTGGCGTTTTCCCCATTTAAATAAATTATTTATAAAACAATATTTAAGCCAATAATTAACATTAATTATCACCAACGGTCCAAAAATTCCCAAAAACTTCCAAAACATCCCTTACATGTCCAGGAACTTCTCATAAATATTTGAGATTTTTCCGATTTCATTTTGGTGCGTTTCCGGCTACCGAAAACTCCCAAAAATGCAGATTTTTAACCCGAATAAAAACTCAACCAATGGATTCTGAAACTTCCCAGAACTTTTACTATATGTTTCTTGTGTTCATGAAAAGTTTGGTAATTTAGTGACCCGGTTTAGTATTTTTTCTACATTTGTTTTGATAAAACAGTCAAACATTCACCAAAAATCATAGAAAATTACAAAAATTCTAAAACATTATGTGGACACTCCTGTCAACACCCTACATCACCACACCAAATGTCAGCTCAATCCAAGTATCACGGACCAAGTTATAAGCAAGACAAGTTTCTGCCTATCCTAGTTTCGGTTCTCGAATGTTATACCTAGTGCAGGCTTCGTTTCCAAGCGTTCCTTGTGAGTCCAGAAGTGTGTGGGTGCTATATTCAGTACTACACATCAAATACAATCCAAATATGCTAGAAATTAGATCAATCAAGCTTTGTTTCCTTGTTTTTCGGTTAATCGAATAGTTATGCTATTTTTGTCGAATAGGTGTTGATTAGGGTATCAAAACCCAAAGATTTGTGCTCATGGATGCCATATAACACCAGGGAATTCCCAAGATGTTCTTAATCATCCAAGGAACTTGTTTAAACCTTCAAAAATCATGGATTAAAAAGGGTTTTCATGATCTAAACCAAGTTTTCGCAAGACATCATGATTAAAACTATAAGAACCAAGGTTTATACCTTTGATTTGATGTTGTTTGATGTTGGATCAGCTGAGAAGAAAGTGTTTTTGTGCAGAATTCTTTGTAGTTTGAAGGATTTTAGAAAGAATTTAAAAGGAAAAAGAAAAAAAATATATATATAAAGGGGGGGGGGGTGGCGGTTTGGGGTGGGGTCATATGGGCCACCTCGTGCTTCGTAATGCGTGCTAAAAGATGATGTTTATCTTCCAGGTTGCGTTTAGGTTCGTTTTTGGGTCCCGCACACGTCTCTGATTTGTGAAACGGGCTCCGTTTTTCGCGTTCTTACTGTCAAAAGACTCGGTTTTAAAAACTGAGCATAACCATCTCGAAACCCGAGCATGGTTATGTTTTAATCATAAAGCCTTGTATTACGTTAGTTTAAGCGTTTTTAAGCTTGATTGACCATTCCTTGGATGTTTGGTTTGTCTTTCGTCGCTCTTAAACAAAACGTTTCCCTAACCGGGAACCGTCTCGTTTTGCGTGCCCGAGTTCCGATTTGTTTCTAATCTTATGTCCTAGTCTATGGCACGTAATCAAAATGTTTCGTGAACTCAGAATCATAAAGGGCCCTATCGTTGGTCTAATAATCACAGTCGAATATTTAATGCGCTGTTAAACGTCAAGTCCCCGTTTAACACGTTGTCAAAGGCTAAGGACACCAACCTTGCATCGTTGGTCCTTAATAGTATCATGTTAATCATGATGTGCTCTCGGATTCCTCTGAGACATAACAGATATCGTTTAGTATAGCACACAAGTCATGCAAATTTGCAAAGTTCACGCACAATTATTGTTTTAATCATGCATTAAGTTTAGGACCAATTAACGTGTACCTGGTTTCGTCATGGGTATCACATAAACTTAGTGCATATGACATCAAATATGGACCAAGGACTGCCATCAAGTCCCAGGCTTTAGCCGACTTTGTGGCTGATTTCAGTAGTGATCTACAAAGGGAAGCTGAGTTAGAAGTGCAACAACTTGAAGAGACTAAGGATCCTTGGACACTTTTCACAGACGGAGCTTCAAATGTCAAGGGAACTGGACTAGGCTTACTACTAAAATCGCCACAGGGGGACATTATACCCCAATCCATATCATGTGAATTTCAAACTACTAATAATGAGGCAGAATATGAGGCCTTGATAGCAGGTTTGCAATTAGCTAAACATATGAGGATCAGGTATCTTCAAGTACTTTTAGATTCGTTAGTAATTACTAATCACTATAATGGTTCCTGTGCTGTTAAAGGTGGAAAACTAATCAAATATTTGGAGAAAGTCAGGAAATTGGCAGATTCTTTTGTTTTTTCAGTTTAACACAGGTACCCAGGGAAGAAAATGCAGAAGAGGATACCTTAGCCAATCTAGGATCCTCACTGAAGATGCCAGAGGATGTGAAGATACCCATCATCCATATTCTGACTCCTGCAATTAAGGAAAATGAAGCGATGGAGATAGTGGAAAATGCTGCAATTATACCTAGTGATGATGCATAAACAACTCCAGGATCATGGATCCTTCCAATCCTGAACTATATTCAGAACGGGGAAGTTCCCATTGGAGAAAATCCTAGAGCCTTCAAGATCAAGGTATCCCAATTCACTATAATTAATAACTTGCTGTATAAAAGATCTCTTGCAGGTCCCTATCTATGATGCATTGAGGATCTTGAGATCCAAGAAGTCTTAAAGGACTTTCATGAATGAGACTATGGAAATTACACTGGTGTCAGAGCATTATTCTCAAGGATCCTCAGAACATGATACTATTGGCCTACAATGAAGAAGGAGGATGTGGAGTATGCAAGGAAATGTGATGCTTGCCAGAGACATAGTAACATTCTTCATCAACCGGCAGAACCTCTGCATCCTATATCCTCATCTTGGCCGTTTATGAGATGGGGAATGGATATAGTAGGCAAACTTCCCAAGGCACCAGGAGGAAAGGTGTTCATGCTAGCTATGACAGATTATTTTTCTAAATGGATAGAGGCAGAAGCCTTTGCTCAAGTCAGAGAAAAGGAAGTCATATCCTTTATTAAAATAAATATCATAACTAGTTTTGGAATTCATTCTGAAATTGTTTGTGATAACGGATCCTAGTTTATTGGGAGTCGTACTACTAACTTTTGTGACAGCTGAGGGATTAGGATGATAACACCAACACCAGTCCACCCACAAGCTAATGGCCAGGCAGATCATCCAACAAGATCATTATCAACAACTTGAAGAAAAAGCTTGGATCCAAGAAGGGCAAATGGGCTAAGGAATTACCTTATGTCTTATGGGTAGATAGGACGACTCCTAAGAATGATACGGGAATTCCTTTCTCCTCAGTCTTTGGAGCTGAAGCAGTGATCCCTATAGAAATGGTAGTACCAACACCCAGAACAAGCATCCTGATCCTCAAGAGAATGATGAAGTGTTAGCCCAAGACCTGGATACTGTGGAAGAGCTGCAAGACATGGCAAGGATAAGGATGGCTAGCTATCAACAGAGAATGGCTGGTGCTTATAACAAGAATATCAGGGTTCAAAGATTTCAAGTTGGCGACATGGTATTAAGGAAAGTATTATGGAATACCACCAATCCTGCTGATGGCAAGCTGGTACCAAAGTGGGAAGTCCCCTATCTCATCGAAGCTGAAGCGGGAAATGGGGCATATTGTTTACTAACCATGGATGGTAATCTCCTGCCGAGAGCTTGGAATGCTATACATTTGAGAAAGTATTTTATGTAAGGATCAAGGATCCTTAAGGATTCTGATATTCAGTTCAAAATGAAGGATCCTCAAAGGATATATGATCCTTGTATCGATAATATTTTTCTTTATGGTTTTACTCATTATTTATTATGGGAAAGGATGTTAGATTCTTAACATCCAATTTTATCAAAGTTTTAAGTTTTTGCAGAGTACAAAGGATCAAGAGGTTGGCCACCTCTCCAAAGATTTCTCGGGCTTGACCCCAGTTTAAGGTATCTGTTACCTTCTAAGGTTTAAAGGTTACCTTTCACATGAATTGTGTTTCGACACCCCGCCAGTAGTGCACGTTATCCAAGTATAGTTCGAGGCAATGGGACCAGTACCTGCTTTAGGGGCTAACAATTTCATTGTTGTTGTCTATATGTAGGATCCTAAGTATAATGGTAAACATACCATACATCTGTTCCCAAGGTTTCTAACGTTTTCACGTTAGCTAAGGGTTTGGCATTTTCATGTCACTTACGATTGCTTAGACACCAGTATGGGCCATACACGAGAATCCTAAGGTTTCTAACGTCTTCATGTTAGCTCAAGTATCATCCTTATTGATGGGCTTGTCCCCAGTTTCTAATGACTCATTCAATTGATGTTGGCTTAGTCCCAAGTTGTACATTATTACAGGTTCTTGAAGCTTAACAAATAAGGATCCTGGATCCTTGTTGGGATTGAACCCTAACAAAGGAACAGGTGATATCAAAGCCAAATTCACTATCCGAGCTTTGGTCCAACTATCAGAGGTTACAACCTCTGATCTACCTTTACACTGCTTTCCTTAAACAACTGCTCCTATCATCTGATCGAACAAGAAGCAAATGTCTGATAGAAGAAACAAGGTCAGAGGATAGAGATCAGTGCTTAGACTAGTTATAGTTTATTCAATGTAACAATGCTATGCATTGATAGTGTTAGTATAGCAGTGTTTTAGTTAGTTATGATTTTGTTAGCTGTCACTATCAACCATGACGTCACAAAAGATGCTCAGTGGTTAGATAGTTAGTATAAATAGCTGATCAATGTAACAGTTAAACTTGTCTTCCTGAAAAAGATCAATTCGCATTTTATCTTCTTCATTTCTTACTATCAAACGATTGTAATTGGCTAAGGGGGAGTTTGTGAATCACATGCGAGTTTACCAACTTGAAAGCATGATGATGATGAAAACAAACGACCGATTGCTGCTGCATATATTTAAAACCTCAATCCATTTTCCATCTTTAGAAACAAAAACTACAAGTGATTCAAAATTAGATCCTGACAATTGGTATCAGAGCTTGGTCAATCGATTTTGATTTAACAGTCAAATTGATTTAAACAGATCAGCTCTTTGTGCTAATTCATTTGATAGTTTTACTTGAATACAAGTTTTATTACTACAAAAGTTTTTAAAGCACAAATCTGTTGTAAAAAGAGAAATGGCACAAAAGACACTGAAATCAATATTGGATCCATGTTTCAAACCACCGATGTTGAAATGAAATGAATATTTTATTTGGCAACGTCAGATGGGTCATATTCTTGCCCAACAGAACACCGGATGCTGGAGATCTGTTGTATTTGGACCTCATGTACCCATGGTTCCAAGTACAGAGGATCCCTACACTCAGGTCCCTAAGAAACTCGAAAATTACCTGAACAGGATTTCCTTAAAATCGAATTGGATGCTAAGGCCTTTAGCATCGTTGCTTCGGCTTTACCCAATGAAATTTATGCGGGATTACTTCATTGTAATAGTGCTAAAGAGTTATGGGTTGCTCTTAAAGAGCAATTCAGTGGTACTGAAGAGGTGATAGAGAATAATAGAGAGGTTTTAAATAACATATGAAACATTTTGCCACGTTAAGGGTGAATCATTAACCCAATAGTTCCAACGATATAGTTGTCTCATCAGTGAGCTCAAATTGGTAAATGTGGAATTTTCAAATTCGACTGTCAATAGTCGTTTCTTGAGATCTTTACCTGATAAATGGGAGACTGTAGCTTATGTCACTAGAACAGCTGTTGGTTACAAGGAAATGACCTTGACACAACTTCATGGACGACTCCTCACTTATGAGAGAGAGTTGAACTAGCAAGAGTCAGGGAAAATGACTGATGATTGTACTTTGGGAAACACTCCTCTATATAGTCATGAGGAGGGGTCTAGCTGTGGAAAGGATCAGAGTTATGATCATTACATTGACGTAACATCTAGAAACAATTTCAACTCTGATCCCTGTACACCTAATTTTGCTTTTGCTTCAAATTGTGAAAGCCAGACCTCTAACAATCTATCTTTTGAATTAAATGAATTACAACATTTTGAACCCACTGACCTTGAAGAGATGGACATTTTGCATCAGTTGGCACTTTTAAGTGTTAGAGCAAGTAAATTTTACAAAAGAACTGGTAGAAGGTTTCCAGGATTACATGGGGGGTTGAAAGTTGGGTTGGATAAGTCTAAAATCAAATGTTACAAATGTAACAAGATGGGTCACTTTGCCAGAGAATGCAGATCACAATCTGCAGGAACAATTGTAACACATCCTGGCAACAGGCCTCAAAGTACTGTCTAATATTCCCAATATACCCCTGCACCTCAAATGCAAAACACTTCACACTTTGCACATCCTGTTGCTACAGTTCCTATCCATTATGTCCAAGCACATGCACTACAGATTCAATATGTCCAAACACCACCTTAAGTACATGTGCAGCAAATGCCATAAGTTACTCAACCTACTCAAACTACTGCTACACCAGCAGAGGTTAATTGTCACACCCTCAATTTCCACTTGCGGAGTTTTACCGCGAGGCGTATGAACAAACCAGAATCTGAAACACTAGTACGTCGAACGACTCTATATGATTCGATAATACATTTTCCAAAATCACTTGTTGTAGATTTTATATTACCAATATTTAGCAGAAGCATCAGTTTTTAAAGTTTGAGCGGAAGCATAGATAAGTAGTGAAGCGGGCGCCAACACAAACGCCAAAACAAATGAAAAATCCCATAACAATATTAATAAATAAGACTCGATAAAAGATGTCTTGTTCAATGCATGTGCGTGCACCTAGAGCTCCTAGCGTCCTGAGAAACATGTAAAGAAACAAGTGTCAACATTAAAGATGAGTGAGTTCACAGGTTTTCATAAATTCGTTTGTTCGATTTTAGTTTGTTTTCTTCCGTTATCCCTAACCCGGGATAACGAATTGGTTCCCTTATTCCAACCCGGAGTAATAAGTTGTTGCTTCCAATATTCCAAACCCGGAATATTAAGTTGTTGTTTCCAATATTCCAACCCGGAATATTAAGTTGATGTTTCCAATATTCCAAACCCGGAATATTAAGTTGTTGTTTCCATTATTCCAAACCCGGAATAATAAGTTGTTGCTTCCAATATTCCAAACCCGGAATATTAAGTTGATTCGTAATTAAGTTCAATGTTAACATATATAGGTAGCTAACCTAAAGTCATGTCACGTAAGTGTTCGCGATCGAAGCTGACTGTTGTGCCTCCGTTTTGCCAGGCCTATCACATGACCATGGCGATGTTAGGCCAATTATTCACCCGTTGACCATACCAGGTCGGCTAGCGCGACTAGCTCGGATGGGGCTTGTCGGGCCCAGTAGTACTACTTATAATTCCCCTGCTATTTAACCCAAATACTAACGATCCGAGAGATTGTCGAGGACTTAAGTGATAAAGCTGCTTAGTGACCATAACATTACATTAACATTAACTTAGTTACCGTATAGTTATGTGACGTTAAATTCGTATAACGTAAAGAGATTGAGTTTGAGAGTGTATACATGTTTCTCCCCCTGTTGTTTAAAAACCGGATAAAGTTAGGGGCCGTGAACTCACCTTTATTTGCTCGGTTAGTGTAGCAAAGATGTTATAAGAGATGGGACCGCTAGTTGCGTCCTAACAAACCAATTAATTTCAAGTCAGTGTGTGAACACACCAATACAATTTCTACACATAATTTACGCACAAAGTGATACACACAAACAACATATCTAACACTCAAACATGCATGCAAGTATCCTCATGTGATCATAGTAATCAAACAACTTATCATGACCATAATCCAATCCACACAACACTTTGGTGCACACAATCACAAGTTATCAAATTTCAGCTTAACACTCATAATGCAGCTGTTTTCTAGGATTTTTATAAAATAGTTCCAACATCCCAAAAATTCCAATATTTTTACAGTAGGTGACATTTATACCATAGAAATTTATATAAATTTTCCAAGTCCTAATTCTTTACCAATTAACCATAAATACTAATATACTAGGCTGCAGTCAGATTTGTCGCTTTCTGACTGCAGTCCACGGAAGAATTTATTTAAAAGTCACCGATCGTCCAATTAACAAAATTCCAGTTGGAGTTGCCCGGAAATTTCCATACCTAGTGGCTGTACAAAATTCATGACTCCACTCTCTACTGATTTTAAAATCCAACTTGATAAACAACCAACAAAATTTCAGAATTTTCACAGCTTTAGTTACTGAACTTATTTGCCCCTTTAAAAATATCAAACGACCTCAGAAAATTATGAATCCAGCACCCTTAGATTCGTTATTCAAATCTCTACGTTCTAGACATCAGAAAATCCGTTTTTCGACAACTAATGACCGAGTTACAGCCAGATGAAGTCGGCTGTAACTATTATTCAGCAAACTGTTTTCAGCATATCTTCATCATGAACTCGTATAACCCGTTCATGCGATTAACCTAGGCGATCAAGAAACGATTTCTAATCATAGATTAATACTAATAACATATCCATGCAAACCCTACTCAATTATTCTACTCTTTATAAACAAATCACAGTCGCAAGCTATTAATTCCGAAAACGATCAGGCATATCCACAACAATCAATTCAGCCGATTTCTTACAAACACATATAATCCGAACAAACTAATCACTTCATTCAAGCACATAAATCTGAACATGATCTTGTAATTAAGAGATAAACCTAACCTTGAATAACTAGGTAAACAAGCCGAGGTTTGGACAAGATTGATCTGGCTGTTCCAATCAAGATCACGACCGAAACTGCCAGGAACTGGAAGGAGAGGCTGCTCGTGATTACAGGGAGTGCAAGGAGGCTGTTTTGTGATCGAATAGAGGTGAACAATGGTTGATCTTGTGACTGAATGGAGGTGAACAATCGGCTGCTCGCGATCGGGAGATGATGATGGTGATGACTGCTGCTGCTGCGACCGAGAGGGAAGAAAAGAACATGGCTGATCAGATTGATATGATGAAGGAAAGGGGCTGTTTTGCGATCGCAAGGGCTGAGAACAAGCTGCCGACGGCAGTTTCCTTCTAGGGTTTGTGTTTGTGTATGAAACATGCATGGGTATGTGTATATATATAGCGTAAGGAGACGAGGGTTGCGGTTTTGGTTAGAGCTTCTGGCCGAGGGAACTTGGGTTGGTTTGGTTTGGGTTTGGGCTTGATCTCGCGGCCAAGAACTTGGTTTGGTTTGATCTTGCGGCCGAGTGGTTAGAGTTTAAAGTTTAGGTTTGATCTCGGTTTGGGTTGCACACGGCCGAGAATGGCTTGAATACAATAAGTTTGCGGTTTTCGGCTTGATCTTGTTCTCGGCCAAAGACTTGAGTTTAAAGTTTAAAACTTTGTTAACTCCTAGAGTCACGATGAATCAAGGTTGGTTCGTGTCGCGGTTCGGTTCAGTTTGTGTACATATCTACTGTAATTATTCTATAACTAAAACAATCACACAACACACATCACGTATTCATTTAACTCGTACACGTTTAATACTTAGCACATACTTTATTCGACAAGTGTCGCGTTTAAGTTATCCGAAAAACCCGGGATATCACATTATCCCCATGTTGAAAGAATTTTCGTCCCGAAAATTGAGTAAACGCGGTTTAGCATGTAGCGTACATGTTTAGAGTGCCACGCACAAAGAGTTAGTTCGTTAATGATGGTATGCAACGTTACAAGAAGTTCCCAAGTGCCATACACAAAGATTTCCAAGTGCCATGCACAAGAATTTAGTCAACAATAGTACACGAAAGTATGAGAAGTTTCCAGGTTGTCACATTAATCAACAAAGCTTTTTCACACAAGGTTTTGTTGATTGGAGTATTTTGCCTGAGCATTTAACAGATGAAAACTTTGCTCTCATAGCCAAAAATGATTTTGAAAATGAAAATATATGTTTAATGGCTTTAGAGACCATTGTTGAAGGTGATGAATCTGTGGAGCAGGAGTTAAATACTGATGTGTTTGATTGTTGTGAAGCAGTGGTTATACAAGAAGTTACACCAGTGGTTGAAGTGAATGCTGTTGATGTTGAAAAAGACCGTCTATCTGACCCTTGGGGTGAGCAGGTGTGTGAGGAAGAAGAGTGTGATTGTGCACTTATGGCTGCTTTGAAGGTATCACCTCAGATCCTTAAAGATCTATGTTCTGACAAATGCATTATTGCTTTTGCAAACATAAAGCAGGTGAATGAAAACCTGAGAAACAAAATTTTAGAAGATGAACTTAATTTTGAAAAACTTGTCAAAGAGTTGAAAACAAAGTTAAGTAAAAAAGATTCTGAAATGAGTAGCCTAAGGCATGAATCAAGCATAACCAAAGACCAGCTCCAAACTATGGTAGAAAGATACCAAGTTTGCAAACAGGAGCTTGAATCTTGTTGGTGCACAATGTCTATGTCTTAGTCTTATATCGAGTCTGTATAGATTAGAGTTTAATAGGCTAGCGAAATCGAATATTTATGTATATTGTAGTCAAGTTCGCTGGGGAATGTCATGTAATGTCAAGTCCGGCCGAACTTGCCTTGGCAAGTTTGCCCGAACTTCACTCCTCCACCAGCGGACTTGCAAGCCTATAAATAGCTAGCTAGCCTCACTCATTTGTAACTTTGGCATCTCTGAGGCGAAGCTCTGTCAATTTGGATTCTTGACGTTTAATCAATAAAATTGACGTTTAACTGATTAATCTTGTCTATTGGTAAACTTGTCATAATATTTCTGCTATTATGGACAATAGTTATCAAATCTAGGTTCCTATGCATTGAGGATCGGTCCTACAAGTGGTATCAGAGCTAGAATAGCCTGATTTGATTGATATCAAGACAAGAACACTTCTAATTCTACTCCATTCTTCTATTTTCTTAACTTTTACACAAAAATGAAGAATTCACTGTCAAATTCTGTCCAATTTTGAATATGACATGTTAAATACATCATAGATAAACCCTTGAGAGTTTGGAGACTAAAATCAAACGAATTGGTGTCAAAATGTTGCAAAAACCATGTTTTCCAAACTCATCATTATCGAACTTGTTAGCCAAGTTCGACCGAACTTTAGCTAAAAAATCACTTTCTGAGTGAATTTTTAGCAAGTTAGCTCGAACTTGTGGTGTTTCTGAAAGAATTTCGCTATGTTCGCTCGAACTTGAGGCATTTTTGAGAGAATTATAGGCAAGTCCGCTCGAACTTACTAAATATTCATTGATTTTATATCAAGTTCGACCGATCTTGATTAATATCAAGAAAATTTAGGTTAAGTTCGCCCGAACTTAAAAGATTCTTATAAAATTCATTCAGCAAGTTCGACCGAGGTTGCTCAGGGAAAATTTTCATATCAAAAGTCACAAGTTCGACCGAACTTGTGATTAAAAGCCTGAATTCTTCATTCAAACTACAAGTTCGACCGAACTTGTAGTAAATCTAACTTTTTCTAAAGTTTTAAAGTGTTTTCAGCGTACCTGTCTCGTTATTCGCGATGCATGATATTCAAAGAGCGTTTATGTCCGGAGTGGGTACATCAAATGCCAACGTGATCCAACAAGTCAATCTTGACAACGAAATGGGCATGACTGTTAAACTGCCAAAGCTAATGAGCATGGACGAGTATGAAGGATGGAAGGAGAAGTTTACCTACTGGGTTCAAGCCATGCATTTCCTAGGCTGGATGTCGATTGAAAGAGGTTATACTGTTTCGTTGGACGAAAATCAGCAAGTTCTGGAGAAGTTCAAATACTCCACGACACAGAAAGAAGAATACATTGATGAGAAAAAGATGATTAGCCTCATTCAACAATCTGTTAAAGAGGATATTCTGGTTCTGTTACCGGAATATACGACTGCAAGAGAACTCTGGCTATCGCTACAAAAGAAATACCAAGGTAGCGCAGAGATGATCAAGAGTAAGAAAGCTCTCATATGAAGGAGTTCGATATCTTTAACATGTTGAAGGGTGAAACTATGAAGCAGATGATTGAGCGTTTCTATCATCTAAAAGTCCAAATGAGAAGACACGGTCTCGAGAAGACAGAACAAGAGTACATCGATAAGCTTGCAGACGCATTACCTGACGGAGAGTGGACTACTTACCTGATGGTTCTGAAAGAAAGTTTGAATTGGGAATTCTTTAAGCTGTCAACATTCATCGACAAACTTGAAGGTCATAAGATGGAACTTCTGAAGATCGCAAAGTCGAAAAATGCTAAGATGTTGGTCTGTATTACAAAACCGGGATGCAAGACAACATTTCAAGCCCGAAAATTCAGACAGCGTTCAGTGCAAACATGAATTCTTCTCCACAGAATCAGAGCCAATCACATCCACAATATGATCAAAGTCCACAGAGTTCTTCGTTCTCAAGCACTGGTTCAAATTCATCTTATCAAAGTCAAGCAAATCAGAATCAACAAACAAATTCTGATCCAAATGTGTATAAGTGTAACATTGCTGTCAATCTAAACAATGTTGTTTCTGAGCAAGTTGCAAAACAACACATGTCACTTCTCGCCACTGTTCTAGAATCATACGAAAGTCTTGTAGCAGGAAAGATCGGAAATCCCGAAATGACCGCCGAAGACTACGATCAGGTGGACGAAGAAGAGCTTGAACTGATGGATATCAAGTGGTCACTAGCTTCTATCATTCGAAGGGTTACAAAGTTTGTTGCGCTCAAAGGCCGAGATATCGGAAATTCTAACAACAAGCTAGGCTTCGACAAAACGAAAGTCACGTGCTTCAGATATCGCCAAAAAGGGCATTTCAAGAGAGAATGCAAAAACCCTGAAGCAACTGAAAATCAGAGTCCATTCGGAGGTGGAAATGAGTATTACAAGAAGTCACTACAGTACAAGCCATTTTCGAAGAAGACTCAGGTTGAAATCCAAGAGAAACCAAACAGCAGCAACACTGAAAAAGCTATGGTTGCATCAAACGAAGATGATGGTTTCGACTGGAACTCTTATATCGGTAAGAAGACCGGAGTTGCATTGATGGCTGAGATTGTAGAAGATACATCTACCGAAGAAGCGGCAGCTCTAGAGAATATTTTATTGGAACAATATCTACAACAACAGGAAGAAGAGGAGTATCTTCACATGCAGAGACAGGGCATTTTATCTCCTAACTCTTGTGATAGTTTTGCAGGTCACTTTGATGGAAGTTCTCAGGAGCAAGTTGCCGAGGAGAAATCGATTGATGAAGTGGTCATTGATGTTACTCAAGAGGTGAATGCCGAAAACCTCAAGGACATTGCAGATAAAGCTTTAATGGCGAATCGAACCAAGGTAGGTCCAGAGGTAAATGAAGTTGTCAAAGTACAAGTTGTAGAGGATGAAAAACCTTGTACAAAATGTACCGAGCCATGTGCTGAATGTGCCAAAAAATTACAAATCATCGCTAAACTCAATGTACATAACGAACATTTCAAATACGATTATCGTACAATGAAGGAAGCGTATGACAAAATGAAAGATGATTATGGCAGGCTCGATAGAAACAATATCGAACAACATGATACTGTAAGGATGTTGAAAGGTACAGTAATGGATAAACAAAAAGCAATAAACATCTATATAAACACCATTGCTGAGACCAAACAACAACTCCAGGACATGAAAATTGAAACATAACATGTTCAACAACTTTTAAGAAGTTACACTTGTAACGCGTATGTCATTGATCACATTCTTCCGAGAATCCCATCGGAAGAAAAACCTAAAAATAAAATTGGTAAAGAATACAACAATGTTCCTCCACCCCTATGCGAGAAATACTGTCGCAAAACTGTTGATGGGATGGATAAGGCACTCAACATTGAGTTGTTATCCGTAAGAAAAATGAATTGCCAGAGAACATTGATGTAGTCTATACTAAATCTGATAATGACAATGTAGTAGTAAAAAATGTTGTTTAAAATGTTCTGAATGATTCTGATGATGGCAGCTTCAAAAGCGCCGACTCGAGTTCAAAGAATTCGGATTCAGAATCCGAAGATGATGATAAATCATCGGATGACGGTCTAAGTGATGATCCTATCGTTGTTATGTACAAAGTTAAGGATTCTGATAGATTGTACTTTGATGATAGTTTTCCGATTCGGAACGTGAAGGAAGATCAGTTGGATAAATTCTTTAAACTTATGGAAGTTACATCAGATGATCTGGAGATCAATGAAAGGAAGTTCTATTCCAAACCTAAAAGAAACAACTACCGAAGGAATGGTGGTGATCATCCGGAAAACCGGAGAGCTGGGTTGGGATTAGAAGAATCTGATGAACCTGTTAAGAAAAAGTCATCATTTCACGAATACAAAGATAAAAAAATGAAATTCGTTTATGGAACAAACACGGTTCATAAAGAGAGTTTGATCAGAAAGCAATCAAACGATGAGTTTAAGAAACAAAAAGAACTTCGAGATAAGGCGAAAGCCACAAGTGGTGTAAAATCCACTAGTGGACACTCACATGATACTCGAACTTGCCTCAAGTGCAATAAAGTTGGTCATATTGCACGCAAGTGTCCGAAATCAAAACCGGCTTATCTTCGAAGGAAAGAAAGTTCAGCATGTTGTGAAACCAAAGCAACCAGAGTTTGTAAAACCAGTCACGATTTTGAAAAGAAATGAATCAAAACCTGAGGATAAACCTAAATCTGAAAAGAAGTTTGCAAATTCAACTTTCAAAAAAGGTGAATCTTCAAAAGCAAACGAAACAAATTTTTACATCAAAAAGGCTAACATCAAATCACAAGCCTGGGTTGCTACGAACAGGTCAACAACATCCGAGGTTATTAAGTCTGAGCCTGTAAAGACTAATAACACGAAAGAATCAAAATCTGAAATCAAAATTGAATATGTCAAAATTACAAGTGGTAACAATTTGAAAGATAAAAAGAAAGTGAAGTTTTTAAACATAAACATCGTAGAAAATCCAGATGATGAATGTGAATTTGATTACGAAGATGGTTATCCAATTCAACCAAAGACCAAGAAGGCTTGGGTCGCGCTGTTTAACTAATTGTTGAAATGTGCAGGGGCTCCAGAGATCCGTACTTTCCAAGTGAATTCTGGATAGTGGAGCTTCCAGACATATGACATGAATGAAAGTGCTATTGTTCGACATAAAAGCTATCAACGGCGGATATGTTGGATTTGCTGGAAACCAAGGTGGAAGGATTGTCGCCGAGGGAAAGCTCTCAAACGGAGTTGTTTCATTTGATCGAGTGAACTACACTGCGGAGCTTGAAAACAACCTTCTGGGTATTTCTCAAATTTGTGATAAGAAGTTTACCGTCCACTTCAACGATAAAGAATGCATGATAATCAAACCGGGATTCAAAATACAAGACGAGTGGATACTCATGGTTGCACCGAGAGAGAATGATTTGTATGTTCTTGACATGGGAAATGCTACTACTTCTTCAAAAACAGCATAATGTGTTGTTTCGAAAGCTACTGAGAAGGAGCCAATCGTATGGCACAGAAAGATGGGTCACATTCACCTAAGGAAGGTGCATCATTTGGTGCATAACGATTTGGTGGAAGGTGTGAATCTGAAAAGTTTTCATATGTCAGATAATTGCCTCGAGTGTAAAAGGGAAAGCAGATCAAGAAATCTCATCCGAAAAAGATTCTCAATTCGATAAAGTTGCCACTCGAAAGACTTCATATGGATCTATTTGGTCCAGTGAATGTTCGAAGCATTTCTGGAGATCTCTATTGCTTGGTAGTAACAGACGATTATTCCCGATACTCGTGGGTATTCTTCCAAGAATCAAAAGATGAGACGTTTGAAAACTTAGTAATTCTTTTCAAGAAACTTGAGAACTTGTACCATCTTCCGGCGAGACGCATTAGAAGTGACAACGGTACTGAGTTCAAAAACACCAAAATGAGGGAATTTTGCAACCCTAAAGGGATGCTACATGAATTAGTGCTCCCTACACTCCGCAACAAAATGGAGTTGCTGAATGGAAGAATAGAACCTTGATTGAAACAGCAAGAACCATGCTTGCTGACTCAAAGCTTCCAGTCAGTTTCTGGAGTGAAGCGGTTGCAACGGCTTGCTACACACTAAACAGAGTTCTTACTGTCAAACCAACAAAGAAGACATGTTTTGAGATGATTAACCGACGGAATCCAAATTTGAAGTTTTTAGAGCCATTTGGTGCGCCATGTACTATAATTGATCAAGATGGTAAATTTGGAGCCAAATCTCTTGAAGGATTCTTTGTCGGATATGCGAGTCCGTTAAGACGTGTATATGCTCCTTTGTTGAGAAAGGTTATTGAAGCACAACATGTGGATTGCTTTAACTATACGGATCCTATCCAAAGAAAAGACGTCGCATGGTTATTCAACTATCAAGACCTTTGGAAATCATTTGATTTCCTGAAGAACCATCCGATGAAGAAACTGTAGTGTTATATTATCTCGTCAATCAGCAAATCAAGAGCAAATTGTCAGACCAATTGTGGTTAATCAACCTACGTTGGGATCATCTTCTTCTGGTGCTAGTTCAAGTAATAGCGGTGGTCAAGAATCTCAAACACCACAAGTGACACCGACTACAGAACCTGTCAATACTACATTGATTCCTAATCTTTCTGAAGCACTTAGTTCAGACTCGGACGAGGCCCCAACATTCGATGCTGATGGAGAATCTTCTTCAGACGAAGAAGTAGAGCAGATTACAAGTTTAATGAATGAATCTACAGGTCCAAGTAGTGCTCCTGAAGTTGAAGTGGTGGTAGATCAAAATATCACAAATCAAGAGAATACTGTGGTTGTTCCAGGCGAAGTGATGCCAAGATCATATTCTTATCATCCGTCAAATTCTATAATAGACGAATTACAAGCTGGTGTGAGAACACGGAGTCAAATAAACAAAGCTATGAGCTGTTTCTATACTCGTGTTGCTCCAATTCAAGAGTATTGCTACTATTCATGTTTCATATCCCAGATAGAGCCAAAGAATGTTTCTGAAGCTTTAGGCGATAAAAACTGGGTACAAGCAATGCAAGAACTGTTACAGTTCGAGAAGCTAGGAGTGTGGAAGCTTGTAGACCTACCTGAAAATCAGAAAGCAATTGATACTAAATGGGTCTTTAAATGCAAGCGAGACGATCGAGGGGTTATAGTTTGAAACAAAGCTCGCTTGTTTTTAAGGGATTTCACCAGCAGGAAGGGATAGACTACACGGAAGTCTATGCACCAGTAGCTTGCTTAGAATCTATTCGAATATTTCTTGCTTTTGCAGTATGGAAATGATTTAAAGTCTATCAGTTGGATTTCAAATCAGCTTTTTGTACGGAAAATTACGCGAGAAGGTGTACGTCGGACAACCACTGGGGTTTGTCGATCCACTCAACAAACAGAAAGAATATCTTCTTGATAAAGCTCTTTACGGTTTACACCAAGCCCTGAGAGCTTGGTACGAGACGTTATCGCAACATCTCGAGGGAAACGGCTTTGTCAGAGAAACTGTGGATAGTACTCTTTTCACCAGAGAAGTTGGTAGTCATCTAATTATAGTTCAAATCTATGTGGACGACATCATCTTTGGATCAACGAATGGTAGTCTTTGCAAAGAGTTTAGGGCATCATGAAGAAGAAGTTTGAAATGTGTTCGATGGGCGAAATGAAATTCTTCCTCGGATTGCAAGTAGATCAACTTCCAGACGGTATTTTCATTCATCTACCAAGTATGTGCACGACATCTTGAAGAAATTTGATATGGAAAGCTCGAAGCCGTTATCTACTCCTCTTGCTCTTAATTACGGGATTTGCATAGACGAAACTGGAACCAAAGTTGATGAAACGCTCTATAGATCAATGATAGGATCACTGATGTATCTGACGGCATCGCGCCCATATATAGTATCCTACCTGCCTATGCGCTAGATATTAGTCAAGCCCGAGAATATCACACATGCAGATCGTGAAGCGAATCTTCAGATACTTGAAGGGATGCCCAAGCACTGGCTTGTGGTACCCGAAGAATGATAACTTCGATCTTGCAGGATACACTGATTCTGATTTTGGTGTAGATAAGTGAATTCAAAATCAACTACAGCGGGATGCCAGTTCTTCGGAACAAGAATGGTAACCTGGCAGTTTTAGAAACAGACTACAGTCGCTCTCTCTACATGTGAAGCTGAGTATATCTCGGCCTCCAGCTATTGTTCACAGATTTTGTGGATACAACAACAGATGAGAGACTATGGTCTGCGAATTTCTTGACACTCCGCTGTATGTTGATAATAATGTCAGGCATTGATATAACCAAAAACGGTTCATCACTCACGTACTAAAACACTTGGAATTCGTTACCATTTCATTCGTGACTGTTACGAAAAAAATTGGTGCGAATAGAAAAAATCCACACCGACGAACAAAAGGCTGATTTTTATACCAAACCATTTTCTTTATCACGGTTTAAATACTTTTGAGAATTAATGGTATGAAAAATTTGCTGACAGGTGCGGACGCTTAGGTTGAATACGGATCGGACGACGAGTTAACGTGATCCACATTGGTTTGTTTATATCTTTCTAGTTTAGAATTTTATTAAAAACTAAAATACAAAAAGATGTTTTTGATTTTAGGGGGAGAAATGTTAGAGAGAAAATACAAAAACATTTGAAAATTTTAAAATTAAAAAACATATGAAAAATGCAAAAAGTACAAAAACATTGAAAAAAGACAAAATGAATTCAGTGTCACAAAACGGAAATGATAGTACATCAGTGGACTATCACAGTATGCTAAAGAAATGTAAATTTTAAAAGTGATAAACAAGTCTTACTATGGATGTGTCGATAGGCTTAACACGTTCAGTAAACTGTTTTCGAGATATAAACTAAATTTTACAACTGCTTAATCTTGTGGATTAACATATCTTGGATATATGGACTTAGTACTCCGAAATTTCGTTTGAGAGATTGCCTGATTCTGAGATACGAGGTCTTTATAGATAGTTGATATCTGGGGTATTATACAAGTTCTTCTGATTTTGTGGAAGCAATAGCCTAGAACTTCTATAATACTTTCGCTATAAACTCCTAAACTGCATGCAATTTTGAAAAGTATCGAAAGATCTAATCATTTGCAGTGCTGAAAAGATTCCATTAAGTGGAACACACCTAAAGTCGAGCCTTCATCTCTTTGTCGATACGGTGGTATTAACCTGAGTTCTCAAGGCCTCGCACTAACCCAGATACAGATATCAAGTACACTATATTTACCTGTAAGATGAAATCTAGGGAATCTTGATGCGGAGTATATTCAAGGAGTGGGAACCACATACAAGTCAAGTTTCATAAATCATCCCTTAACATATGTTGGAACAGTTGAGAAACATGGTAAAGTTTAAGTGGACAAACATATCGACAATCTAGGTAAACGAGTTTAAAACTTAAAGTCATTAAAAGGTCAACGGTACTGGTGATGTGTCTCATACAACTGATATGATCCTTAGACACGAATTCACAAAAATTATGTCTGTAAATATGTTTGTACATAGTTTACATTGTTCTATACATAGTTTATCAGCTTTATGGATTAAAAACAAAAAGATTTTCAGTGTGTTTTAGCATAAACTTTACAAAAATACAAAAAGATTTGGTTTCTACATTGTTTTCAGCAAACCAATGTTGGAGAATGGATCTTTGAAGTCTAGTAAGGTGCTAAAACTGGTGGGAATCTCATTGACAACGGGCTGGGAGCTAATCTGTAAAATCTGAAAAGCCAAAACGGATGAAAAGTTCATTAATTTGAAACTTGATTTTGAAAATATCAACAGTTTGTTCGTAACAGGTCAAACCGAGGTCATTAACTTGGACTCGGCAGAAAAATCGGTTAACCAAGGTCATTAGCTTGGACTTCGTCAACTGAGTGGATTTTCATAACTTGTAAAAAGTGGAAAATTCAGGGACTTAATTGCAAAATTGGAAAAAGTTTGAAAATTTGGGTTTGGCAAGTTCAGCCGAACTTGGCAAACTGAATAAAGTCTTACAATCAAACAAGTATGACCGAACTTGTTGATGGCTGGTTTGTGAAACAGGTAAGTTCGCCTGGACTTCATGGGCCTTTATCTTTGGGCTTGCAAGTTCGCCCGAACTTGCCAGGTATAAATAACTAAGCAAGTTCGACCGAACTCATTACCTACACCCATAACTCTCTGAGCGAACTTATCAAACTTTGAGCGATTTGTGAATTTGGCAAGTTAGAAGTCGTTATACTGCCCAAATCTCGATTGATTTTGGTGATTAGCACACCATCTTCAATGGCCGAGGTAATCAATCGTGATTTGAACCGTTAAAAGGACATTAATTGTTCAACTTAGATCTGAACTTAATAAAACTGATAGTTCTAGGAGTCATAAAGGTAATTGGACTCAAAAATGTAAAATTCATCGTAAATCGACCATGAATACTTTTATTCAGAGTTACAGGTGAATTGTTGAAGATGACACAATTTGGCTGAACTTGTTGACATGTTCGACCAAACTTGTTAATCAATCAATGTACAATAATGGTCAAAAGTCAAGCTCGAACCGAACTTCTGCTTAAAAATTGAAATTCTTGAAATTACAAGTTCGACCGAACTCATGGTTTGATATCTGAAAATTTTGATGAGTATAAGTTCGCCCGAACTTATGTTTGGATGTTTGAACATGTTTGTAATACATGTTCGGGCGAACTTGACTAAATCTGATTGTTTACACACATCAGTTCCCCGAACTTGATGAAAATGTATGAGAAAAATTTTACACTTTTTCTCGTAATGTGTGCTAATTGTTTTACGTCATTTCTCAGGTTCAAGTTCCAACGAGGGTGATTTCTATGGACTTCTCCAAGTTTCACAACACGTGTATCACGTTTGATAAAATGATATGTCCATCGCTGAAGGAGTATGACAGTATTCTGAAGTTTTTAAAGGAGTGTCCTATCCATCGAGCTATCACAGAGCGCATTGTTATCGTATAGATCGCATATGTACCATTTCTGGATGAACGCAAGTATCAGTGATGATAAAAAGACCATTATTTCATCAGTGCAAGTGGGAAATGAATTAAAGAGATCACGGTTACAGAAGATGATATTCGCAGGATTCTTCAGTTCAACGATGACAAAGACGATCCTATATTCCTTGATGAGAAGATGGTTAGAGGGTGTTTTTATCGAATGGGGTACAAAGGGAGCGTTAATAAGCCGGCACTGAAAAAAGGGGAAGTGCCTAACCCCTACAAGCTACTTATGCATGCTACCATACATACTTCAGTCACAGAAAGGCAGGCCTAGACGATGTTCAGGATTACATGGCCTGTATGGCAACGACACTGATTCTGAAGAAGCCGTTTAACTACTCAAAGCTTGTTTTCACGCATATGTCAAAGAACATGGAAGATTCAAGATTGTGCTTATATCCGAGGTTTGTGCATATGCTCATAGACGAAAAAATTCACAATATTGCACGAGAACCCAATGATGTTCTATATCTTAGTCATCTCGATGATACTACTGTGAAGAAGCTGATAAAGTTCCAGAAGCAAGCATTAGCACCGGTAGGTAAACCAGCATTTGGGGCTATCAAAGATGAAAATTATATAGCACCGGTTGACAACAAATGGAGGAAAGAAGGTAGTGGTGATGAGAAAGAGCTGAATGAAGAGAAATAGTGGTTTAAAGCTTTCAAGCCGAAAGCTCGCAGTGATTGGTTCTTAAAGGCAGAAGTTGAAAAACCTAAGAAGAAGCGAGCTGCAAAGAAAGTTGATACGATGCTTATAGATGAAGAAGAACCAGAAAATGTTCAAGCTGAATCTGGTTCTAGCGCAGCAGTGGTTGTTGAGAGTCAGGAAATGGTTAAAACGACTCAGGAAGATGATGTGATATCAGCTACTTCAGAGAATGATGATTCTGACGATTCTCTTGAAAGAGTTACAAAGAAAACAATAGCAGAGACTGAGGCAGAGAAAGCCAAAGAAACTGATTGTGATTTCGATCCGAATCTTGAAAAAGAATTTGATGAGGAGAGACCCAAGAAAAGGGCTAAGCGTGTGAAGGCTGCTACAATTTCAACAACAAAGCCACAGGTTCTCAAAAAGCAAAAGGAAAAAAGTCAAAAAAGGCTCAGAAACCGGCTAGCAGAAGATATATGGAAAGCCCAAAAGCGCAGAAGTTACACAAGAACCTTCTGAGCACAGGACAAAGGAGCTACACAAGAACCTCCTACACAAGAACCTCCTCTTATCATTTCTGCTGAAACTGAACGTCCAGGAGTTACACAAGAACCTCCTATGAATGGATTGCTCGAAGTAACAATTATTCGATCTCCTATTGCTCCAACGACTTCTATACTTGAAAGTGGTAATCCAAAGAAGTCTACACCAAAGACGGCTACTCCAAAGTCAACACCAAAAACTCCATGGCCTAATCTGTTTGGTGATTGTTGGAATCGGTATGCCCAAGACACATATTAAATTGATGTAGCTAGTACGTTATGATCCAAGTCGGGATATACCCAATAACAAGCTAGACAAACACACATAATATTTATTTATGATGTGATCAAACAAATAAATATTAACACTTAGAATATTTAGAAATTGGTTTTCTAAATAATTGCACTTGAGAAACTAATAAATTATATGGATAATTTATTTTGAGAGAATATTTTATATTGTTATTTAATGGGTTAAGTAACATTATAAATATTTGTGGTATGTTACATAAGTCTTATAACATGTGATGTTATAATTTTATAAAAGTTATAAAATAAATATAAGATTTTTAAAAATGAAATTGAAAATGTTGGGTGACAAAAACAAGGCCATATGGCCGTTTTTTTGGGGTCTTCCCAAGGTGGTCTTCCACCATTCATATTTCATGCAATATCTTACATATATCTCATTATCCAACATGAGATCTTAGAAGATATATGGAGATTTGTTTTATATCTCTTATAATCTTTATAGACATTTTTTTTCTTGAAGACAATTCAAGTTGAAAGAACTCTTGGGAATGCCCTCAAATTTTCGACCAAACATAGTGTTTGTCCAAGAGTTTTTCAAGTTTAATTCAAGTGTTCAAATCCTAGCAATCTTGCGGTGTTTGTTGGAAAGCTTGGGGTATACAAGCTTGAGCTCTTCTACTTAGAAGATTACCATTCAAGAAGCATCATCCTTTTCATCTACTTGTTATTGAAAGGTAGCATTCTTAAAACATCCTATGGTTGTGTTTTGATAGCATGCATGTTCATATATGGATCCGGGTTTTGGTTTTACATATAAAATGGGTTTTATATCTTGTAAGTAACATGTTTTAAATAAATATTCCGCTGCGTTTTTTATTTTGTACGGATAAAATAACTTTGATAAACATGTCAAAACCCTAACAGTGGTATCAGAGCCGCTTATATGAATGTATGCTTCAATGGATTTAAAATTTTTGGGATTTTGGTTTTGGTTAAAACCCTATGGCCGAAAATTTTGATCATGGTTCTCCTTTTGTTTTTCAAGATGTTTATTATACATGCATAAAGGTATCTTGAAAAATCATGTCATATGGATGATTTGTTTATTTGGACAAAAACCCATCTTTTCGGTTTTTCTCTTGGCCGAAAATTTGGATACAAAAGGGAAACCATTTTTTCTCTTGAATTTAAATATTATGTGAATATATATTTTGGTGTTCATAACCTAGCCATGACCTTATGTTTGAATATTTTTAATGTTTGTGTTTGTGATTTATATTTAATTATTCAATGGGTTGTAATAATTAATTATCTTTGTTCTTCCATTTGAAAAAAATATAATTATTTATTTTTCATTTGGCATGTAAAATAAATAGATTAGATGATTTTATTTTACTTAAAAAAATGTACTAGGACATTTTATGTAAAAAAAGATGCACACAAAAATGCGTTTTTGGTTTTGGCCAATTTTGGGCCTAAAGAACCTCATGGTTCTTAACGGGATTTTAGCCCAATAATCAAAACATAATTTTGAGGCCCAAAGGAGTTTGGAGCTGAATATAAAGTCCATTTGGAAGCCCAAAGAAAGTGAAGAAATCGCAACACAAAAGGAATACTTGAAGCATTTGGATGCTGGTTCAAGTGGGAGTTCAACGACACATTTTGTGTCAATATTCACCCTTTAGGAAGGACCTTTTGGCACACTTGTTTCGGCTAACAAGTGTTGTCAACAAAATAGTTGGCTATGGTTATGCACCTATTTTTGTGTGTTATGCTTGTATGGTTGTTTTATTTATGGTTGTTTAGATGATATTTGGATATGCATGCTTAACAACTTATAATCCATAACAAGTTTAAAGTTGGTTCTTTAAAATCATTCAAGTGGTTAATAAAATGGTTTTATTAAAAATTAATTATTTTATAATAAAATGGGTTTTATTAAAAGAACCTTGAAAATTGGTTTTCACTAAGGTACCATGAATTTGAATGCATGCAAATCTATGGTACATAAAGTTTTCTAAAACTAGAATTTTTGAAAACATAAAATCCCTTTTATAAAACAAGTCAAACACCATCCTTTTATACAACACTCGAATCACTTGGGAATTCTTTATCGGATAAGGTCACCTAACCACATTTGAAGGAACTTGTGAATTGGAGGTAGGCTTACAATATTTGTGGGATAAAGGTCACCTAACCACTTGTATGTGTAAACTTACATGTGTGTCTAAGTAGGACGATTTGATTTGGAAACCATGTGCTTAGGGTCACCGAAGCATGGCGTACAAAGGTGTTGATGGGATTAAACATGCCAACTAAACATTAAGATGTTTAACCGATCCCATATGGCTAGAAATTGCAAAGGGTTGCAATTGTCAGACGTTGACTACCTTGTTAATTTAAATAATGGGATAAAGGTCACCTAACGAATATTTAAACGTAACGTTGGATTCTAGATTTTAATTGTTAATTGTCTATGAGACACAAAAGGGTATTAATAATTAAAATTTAATAATATCGAAAATACTAAAATTAAACTTTGTTACAATTTTGTAGATGGCCGCTAACAATGCAAACACAATTACCCAAACCGTCCGTAACCTATCACTAAGAACCATCCTTGAAAAGGATCGTCTCAACCATAACAACTTCATGGATTGGTATCAAAACTTGAGAATCCTTCTCAAACAAGAAAGGATATCTTATGTGTTGGGCGATCCTATTCCCGATGAACCTAACGTGGAAGATGAGGAGGCCTATAAGGATTGGATTAAGTATACCGACGACTCCATGCAAGCCTCTTGCCTCATGTTGGGAACTATGATTCCCGAGATTCAAGAGGATTTTGAACATCATGGGGCATACGACATGATTACCCAATTGAAGGAAATGTTCCTTCAACAAGCAAGGGTAGAACACTTCGAAACGGTTCGGGCGCTTCATGCATGTCGTATGGAGGAAACCCAATCGGTCTTGTAACATTTGTCAAAAACGGGTTTCCAAACCCGCTCTGTTTTGTAATCGAATATCAAGTTATAAATGTCACGTTGTGTATTTATGGTTATTTTGGTTTTTAATGATACATAATTAATAAACAAACTAAACTATAAAAATTATATTTGATAAAAAGTGAAAAGAAAATAAATAAAAAAGAAATGCTGCTGCCGGGACTCGAACCCGGGTCAGCCAGAACTGAATCCAAGACTTAGCACACACTCACATCACCACTCCGCCACTTGTTGTTTTCTGTCATCTATAGGAAACAAATAACCTTTATACACAAACTCGGTTAAACCGGTTGCGCCAACTGAGAAACGGAAATCGGCAAATCAATCGTCAAATCGCTTGATACTCGCACATTCAGTTTATAACCGATGCACCGACGATTTTTAATCAAGTCGGAATTGATTGAACATCAATTCTCATCATTATTGGTTTTTATAACCGAAAAATAATCAAGTCCAGATTACTTCAACTCCAGACCCTTCTCGCGACTCAGAAACCTCATACCAACATTCCATTTCACTTTCGTCACACTTTCAGTTCGTCAGAACGCTTAAATCAACTCGCCGGAATTTTCTGCAAGATTCGCCGGAAAACCGTATTCATCCTCAAACGGTAAATCTTTCAATAACATTGTAGTTCAACAATTGTTAGGCTATTTCTAACTTAAACCTTTCAATTGAAATTGAATTCAGGCACTGTATTCAGCTAATTTCAGTTCGCCGGAAAAATTCTGAAATCTCTATATTCATCTGAGAATCGGTAAGGGCATTCAAACCCTCTGTTAACATTTGCTGATCACTTCAATTTCATGATTAGCTAATAAAAACGGTTAATTGTCTTGTTCAGTTGAAGAGCATAAAAACAGGGACCGACACATTGCCGGAAATCTGAAATAAACCGTTCATCGGTATGTTCACCTCTAATTACCGTCTCTGCCATTTCATTTTAGCCTTAAGAATGTTTGTAAATCGTAAAAACAAGGAACGGATTAGTGAATCAGTTGACTGTAATCTGAATGTAGAAGACGAAGTTAGTTAAGTTATAAGTTTAATTAAAATCAGTAATATGAACGGGTTAGACACACAGTCCAGTGGTGGACTGTGTGCAAAATATATACGCATGTCCCGAGTTCGATCCCTGATACACGCACTCCTTATGTAATAAAATGCCTTTTTGTTTAAAACTAAACCGGGTTAATCCCGTTAGTTGTTAAGTATAATAAAAACCGAGATATTAACCAGGTTAGACACACAGTCCAGCGGTGGACTGTGTGCAACACTGAATCGCACGTCACGAGTTCGAAACCTGATACTGGCACCGGTTCGTTGAATTAAAATGTTTTTGAAATTAAAAGAATTTTGGTTAAACCGAATTAGTATACAAATATAATTAAAAACAAGATTATTTCGGGTTAGACACGTAGCTCAGTTGGTAGAGCTGCGTGCACGCGTACGGGAGGTCTCGGGTTCGAGCCTCACCTGGCGCAAACAATTCCACTGACCAAACCGGTCAACAAGTCAACGGTCAACGGTCAACGCAAAATAAACAATTTTTTTATATTTTTATTTATTTAATTTAATTTAAAAATCAATTAAAAATACTTAAAAATAACATTTTTAAAGATAGAAAATAGCCTTAAACTCACAAAAATATATCTAAAAATTTCATTAAAATCCTTAATAAAATTCACTCATTTAATATATTTTCCGTTATTATTTAGGTTAGTATTTCTCGTTGTTCCGCTCATCTAATTCGTGCGCATCTCACCATCTCCAATCCAACGCACCCAATGTGAGTGAATCTTTACAAATTCCCCGTTTAATCACGTTTTTGGGTGTATCATGTGTCTTGATATATATATTATATTTAAACTATTGTGCATACATCATATCATGAACATGTGTATTCAGTTTGTTTCAATTGTTGTGTGGTTATTGTTGGATGCAATTCATTATTTTCAGTACATGCAATTTCTTAGGCCGCCGCTCCCCATTACATTATGAGCGTTGAGCATGTTCCCCATTTCATTATGAGGTTAAACCTGGCGTGCCCACATACGATCGGCTCCGTTTGATTGAGCCTTGATCGCACAGACATTTTCATTTTCAGTACATGCAATACGATCGGCTCCGTTTGATTGAGCCTTGATCGCACAGTTCATTTATGTTATTTATCGTATGTTGTTGGTATGTTAATGTATGCTATCATATGTTATTGTATGTTATAGTTGTGATTGCTATTTGCTACTGCTTGATTATTTACATTTGCTCATTTATGATTATGCACAATTTTTCATTGATAAACTAACAAGTAAATCAATAATAAATGTTTATCTAACAAGGTTCACTCGCCAACTTATGTTGACCCAAAAACCCCCATTTTTACACATGATACAGGTGAACCAGCAGCAGCTAGGAACACATAGGATTGGACTAGAAGAATAAAATGATTTAGAGTTGGGATTGTTATGTTTGGTTTATTTTTCTTTATATTGTATGGACATGTTTGGATTATTTGTATGTAACTTTGACTTTAATAAATATGAAACATATTAGTAAATGTCATGAGCTTTGGTGATAACCCAATTATGCCCCGACTCTTATTCCGCTGCGGGTCGGGGTGTGACAGGTCTCATCTTATGTCCTGAAGATGAAAAGCCACATTGATCGCCTCGAAAGGCTTAATTGTCTCGTCTCTAAAGAGTTGGCTACGGATTTGATCCTCAACTCTTTAACAAAGAAGTTTGAGACTTTTGTCATGAATTATAGCATGAACGGATGGGACAAGAGCATTGGTGAGCTTCATGCAATGCTCAAAACTGCCGAGGCGGGCATGGATAAAAAGGCTTTACCCCTTCTAACGATCAATGAGGGAGGCAACAAAAAGAGGCCCCACTCCGACTCCAAGGCAAGTTTTGCCAAAAGGAAGGGCCACGTCAAAGGGAAACGAAAAGGAAAGGTTAAAGCGGAACCCATGAAACCAAAGGAAAAGAAGCAAAAGGTTGCTTCGACTGACCCATGCTTTGAGTGTGGAGAGATAGGACATTGGAAAAGAAATTGTCCAACCTATCTCAAGGAGTTGAAAAACAAGAGTGATGCGGGGCAAACCTCAGGTACAATCTTTATGATACATATTGACCTTAATGTTATTTCTTCAAACACATGGGTATTGCATACCGGGTGTGATATTTGCAATTTGTTGTAGGGGTTCAAAAGAAATAAACATTACAAGAAGGGAGACATTAGTCTCTTCATGGGCAATGGAGCAAAGGTTCAAGTTGAAGCCCGAGGAGACTATGTTTGAAACTTCCAATTGGTTTTGAAATCATCTTGAAAAATGTTTTGTATGCTCCTAGTTTGACTAGGAACATTATTTCAGTTTCCCTATTGCTACAATGTGGTTTTAATTTAAAGTTCGTAAACGATGACATTTATGTTTTGATGAATGACATGTTTTACTTTAAAGCTATGCCTTCAAATGGTATTAATGAATTGGTTCATGATAATACATTTGATAGTTCAATGTACCAAGCAACCACCAAGAAACTCAAATTAGATTTGAGTGATTCCTATCTTTGGCATTGTCGCCTTGGACATATAAACAAAAATCGCATGCAAATACTTCGAAAGAATGGTCTTTTGGAAACAAATGAAGATGATTCATTTGATGTATGTGAATCTTGTTTACAAGGCAAAATGACTAAGGCACCCTTCAGTGGCACCTTTGAAAGGGCAAAAGACTTATTAGGTACCATACATTCGGATGTATGTGGTCCTTTTAAGCCAATGACTAGGAATGGTGAAAGATACTTCATTAGTTTACTGATGATTATAGTCGTTTTGGTTATGTGTACTTGATAAGACACAAAGATGAAGCATTTGAAATGTTCAAAGATTTCAAAAGTGAAGTAGAAAATCAACTCAAGAAACAATCAAAGTCCTTCGTACCGATAGAGGAGGTGAATACCTTAGTGATGTTTTTCAAGATCATTTTAGGAGTTGTGGGATTATCTCACAACTTACTCCACCTGGAACACCACAACATAATGGTGTGTTTGAAAGGAGGAATCGAACTCTATTGGATATGGTTAGATCTATGATGGCTAGAAGCACATTGCCTCTATCATTTTGGGGTTACGCTTTGCTCTCCGCGACCCGTATACTAAATATGGCCCCAACCAAGAAAGTGGATACGACACCTTTTGAAATATGGCATGGAAAGGCTCCATCATTATCATATTTGAAAGTATGGGGTGTGAAGCTTATGTGAAGCAATACACCCCAAACAAATTGGAAGTACGATCCACTAAGTGTATCTTTGTAGGATATCCTAAAGATGATATAGGATATTACTTTTACGATCCAACAGAGCAAAAGGTATTTGTTGTTCGAAAGGGTAAGTTCTTGGAGGCTAAGTTCCTTATGGAAGGAACTAGTAGTAGAACAGTGGAACTTGATGAGGGTCAAGAACCACAAACCGATACACGTTTAAGAGGATCAAATGGTTGATCAATACACACAAAATTCGCAGATTTGGTAGAATTAGTCATCCACCCGAAAGATATGGATTTTTCATGGATGGATGCTACGTGGTAGATTCAGATGAACCAACCACATACCATGATGCAATGTCACAGTCCGATTGTGACGAATGGCTTGAAGCAATGAAAGTCGAGATGCAATCCATGTATGACAACCAAGTATGAGAATTGGTTGCACCACCTCTTAACTCCAAAGTAGTTGGAAGTAAGTGGGTTTTCAAGAAGAAAACTGATATGCATGGTAACTTGGATACTTATAAAGCGAGACTTGTAGGAAAAGGTTTCACTCAAACTCAAGGGGTTGATTATGATGAGACCTTCTCGCCCGTCTTGATGTTAAAGTCAATTAGGATATTATTTGCCATAGCTACATATTACGATTATGAGATTTGGCAAATGGATGTCAAAACGGCTTTCCTCAATGGATATCTTAATGAAGATGTCTATATGGTTCAGCCTGAAGGTTTTGTTGATTCAAAACATCCTAACAAAGTATGCAAGTTAAAGAAATCAATATATGGATTGAAACAAGCATCTAGAAGTTGGAATCATTGTTTTGATGAAGAAATTAGGAATTTTGGATTCATCAAGAATGCCGATGAAGCTTGTGTGTATAAGAAGGCTAGTGGGAGCATCATCACTTTCCTAGTACTGTATGTCGATGACATTCTACTATTTGGAAATGATATTCCAACCATGGAAGGTGTTAAAACCTGGCTTGGAAGTTGTTTTTCCATTAAGGATCTTGGTGAAGCCGCCTATATTTTGGGAATAAAGATCTATAGGGATAGATCAAGGAGCTTGATAGGTTTGAACCAAAGTGCATACATTGACAAAGTCTTGAAAAGGTTCAAGGTGGAGAACTCTAAGAAAGGTTTGGTACCTATTCAAAAAGGAACGATATTGAATGCGTCTTAATGTCCAAGCTCAAAGGATGAGCAAGAGAGAATGAAAGGAGTCCCATATGAGTCTGCTATAGGATCCATCATGTATGCAATGATATGTACTAGACCGGACGTGTCATGTGCCTTAAGCATGACAAGTAGATACCAGCAAAATCCAGCAAACAGTCATTGGATGGCTGTTAAAAGCATATTGAAATACCTTAGAAGGACTAAGGATATGTTTCTAATATATGGATCTGGTGAAGAGGAACTCGTTGTAAAGGGTTACACGGATGCGAGTTTCCAAACTGACCGAGATGGTTCTCGATCACAATCTAGGTATGTCTTCATTTTGAATGGAGCTGCAGTCTCTTGGAAGAGCTCGAAGCAGGATGTTGTGCATTGTCCACTACAGAATCAAAATACATCGCCGCTTCATTGGCAGCACAAGAAGCTGCATGGTTGAAGAAATTCATCACCGACCTAGGGTAGTCCCTACCATTCAGGATCCCCTAGAAATCTTTTGTGATAACGAGGGTGCAATTGCACAAATTAAGGAACCTCGTGCACATCAAAAGACTAGGCACATTGAGCGAAGATTCAACGACATAAGGGATGAAGTTGAAAAAGGAAAGATATGTATTCGCAAAGTTCACACCGATCAAAACATTGCGGATCCACTCACGAAGCTCCTTGAACGGCCAGAGCATGAGGGTCATACTTGTGCCTTAGGACTTCGATATTCTAGTGATTGGAATTGATCTACTTTGTATTTGGATATTGGAACAATTGCTATTTTAACTCATTTTAATGATTATCGCATTTTGAGTTATAATCCATTTTAGCATGTTTAAATCCATGAATAAGTTAATTATTCTAAATGTCCGTAGTCGATCATATTTGTGGGAACAAATATGAAGGTAAGACTATTATGAACTTGGATTGATGGATATTCATTAGGTATGAATATAGAGCAAAGTGTTGCTGCCAAAGTTCATAGATATTTGTGGGATACAAATATTGGACTGACCCGCTCTCAAATATTACTACATGGAATCTTTGAGATTGATCATAAGTAAATTTGAGTAAAGGCGAATATCATTGTATCCTCTGACTTGAGATACATATTGGGTCTTGATATTCACCAAATATTGTACTTTGACTTGGTTCTTTGCTATCAGTAATATGGCAGTACATAAGGCTAAGCTCAGGTGTGGTACGAGGTGATTGTGAGAGACGTATGTAGTCAAGATGGGATTTGTTCCTCTTATTCGTTAAGAGTAAGATGTCTAAGGCTTGCTAAAGTTAAATCAACAGAGAATGATCATTCTATGTCTCTGGATTTGACATGACATCTGTAACGAAAGGATAAATGATCGTTTCACCTAAATCACGTTCAAGTAAGTGACTTGAAGGGAATGATGTTATTGAATGGCACTTCGTCATACGTATTAGGGGTAGTAAACCGTTGTTAGGCGGTATTTGCTACTTGCATCAATCTTATATGTATCTTGTGCAAGTGGGAGATTGTTGGAATCGGTATGCCCAAGACACATATTAAATTGATGTGGCTAGTACGTTATGATCCAAGTCGGGTCATACCCAATAACAAGCTAGACACACACACATAATATTTATTTATGATGTGACCAAACAAATAAATATTAACACTTAGAATATTTAGAAATTGGTTTTCTAAATAATTGCACTTGAGAAACTAATAAATTATGTGGATAATTTATTTTGAAAGAATATTTTATATTGTTATTTAATGGGTTAAGTAACATTATAAATAATTGTGGTATGTTGCATAAGTCTTATAAAATGTGATGTTATAATTTTATAAAAGTTATAAAATAAATATAAGACTTCTAAAAATGAAATTTAAGATGTTGGGTGACAAAAACAAGGCCATATGGCCGTTTTTTGGGGCCTTCCCAAGGTGGTCTTCCACCATTCATATTTCATGCAATATCTTACATATCTCACATTATCCAACATGAGATCTTAGAAGATATATGGAGATTGGTTTTATATCTCATATAATCTTTCTAGACATTTTTTTTCTTGAAGACAATTCAAGTTGAAAGAACTCTTGGGAATGCTCTCAAATTTTCGGCCAAACATAGTGTTTGTCCAAGAGTTTTTCAAGTTTAATTCAAGTGTTCAAATCCTAGCAATCTTGTGGTGTTTGTTGGAAAGCTTGGGGTATACAAGCTTGAGCTCTTCTACTTAGAAGATTACCATTCAAGAAGCATCATCCTTTTCATCTACTTGTTATTGAAAGGTAGCATTCTTGAAACATCCTATGGTTGTGTTTTGATAGCATGCATGTTCATATATGGATCCGGGTTTTGGTTTTACATATAAAATGGGTTTATATATTGTAAGTAACATGTTTTAAATAAATATTCCGCTGCGTTTTTTATTTTATAGGGATAAAATAACTTTGATAAACATGTCAAAACCCCAACAGTGATATGCAGAACGAGCCCATAAGTCTTCAAGATCTAAATGATTTCTTTCCGGATACAAATGTTGCTCTTCTTGAAAAACGTGTAAACATCTTGGAAGAAAAAGTAGCAAAGAATGAAGAAGAGAAAGTTGAATTGATCAGGAAGATGAATCAAAGCTTTGTTGAGAAAGAAATGTTGGACGATAAAGTTAAAGTATTGGAGAATGAAAGAGAATTCTTTAAAGAGTTAATTGAAAGTTTACAAGATGCGAACGATAAACTTCAAACAGAGATTGCTGATCTGAAGTCAATCCAAGCCCTAAATGATTGTAGATTCACAAGAATGCAGAAAGTATTATCTAACACACTGGGGATTGATTTCATCTCTGAATATGATCGTCTGGATTGACAGGAAGCTAAGGAAAGATCTGAAAAAGAATTAGCAGCAAGTGGCAAAGGTAAAGGTGTTGAGGGTGAAGCCTCTAAATCATCTGAAGCTGCAGAGAAGTCTGTTGATAATGTTGTTATAGCTTCTGAGTCCGATATTCCAAAGGTTGACGAATCTGTCAAGCCTTCTGATCCTATTGTTGCTTCTGAAGTTAAGGACGATGAAGAAGCAGAGAAAGGGATATAGATGATGATGAAAAGAAGACGATTCTGATTATGAGGATTGGAATAATGCTGATGATGATGATGATGATCAGGGTGGAGTTAGCTTAAAGATTAATGAAGCAAAGGTCGCTGATGAATTTGATTTTTCTTCTCTAATGGACAATGAATCTAATAAGATGGATGATCAATTCAGGGGGAGTCAGGGCAGACAGGGCCATCTGATGATGTAGATATGTCGAATGTTGATAGATTTGCAAAGCCTGTTTCTGCGACAAAGCCTATGATCTTGATGCTTGAACATAACGTTGAGGAAGGCGAGTTTGTGCACAATTACACAAAAGAAGATTTGGCTAAGTCAATTGAAGTTGATGCTGAAAATCTAGAGTTTGATTTCGAAGAGGAAGTGTTGAATGTTAACACTTTTGAGCCGAATGATTATCAGTACATTAGAAGATTTGAAGCTGATGAATACAATAGAGTGATTGTTGAAGATTGGTCTTCTGATGATGAAACAGATCAAACTGCAAGTACGTCGGTCCTAATACTGATAGTTTTCCTACATTATGAAGGAGATGTACAAGCAACTAGACGAAGATATGTTGAAAGAGAAGATTGAGGAATCTTTACGCGAAGGAAAAGTTCCAAAGCCGATGACGAAAGAGGAAATAGCTCAAGTGAAGAAATCTTGGTTTAAAGAAATGCCACGCGAACGTAAGTGTCGACGTCTTCTAGCATTCTTTACCAGAGACAAAGACGTGTCATTGGGGAATATTCTCAGTTGGGGTTGGTTTAAGGAATTGAATGTGTATGCAATCAAAAGGGAATTTGGAGTGCAATACTTCAAGTATCTGGCTGATTTCAAGACTTTACCTTACTGGGATGTTGAGGAGCTGGTTCAAACTGTGAATGTCACTTATCATATCAACTATATTGATTCAGTTATTGTGGAAAATGATCAAGTTTGAAGCGACAAAGGGGTTCAAGTATTGGAAGCCATTTATTCCAGGTCGCTGAATCAAAATGAATAAGAAGACAGAGAAAAAAGATATAACGTTGATCATGAAACGACCGAGAGCGATGAGAAACATGCCACTAATGCCTATTGAACAAAACTTCTATCTAGTGTTCAAGTGGTGGCAGATAGACCCAACTACATGTGAAGCTGTTATCGTGTTACGATTTGAAGAACACTTGGACATTACAAAAGAAAGGGTTGAGATATTGGGTTTTCAGGGCATGAGAGGGTTATGGAGAATGATCAGGATTCTAGATCCAATGTGGCTTGTCAACTGTTCAAGAGAAGATATCAAGTGCTTGTTCTACAGCAAAATAGTATTCGAGAACGTGAAAAGGAACAGGCTATGCAGCATCAAAAGGTTGTGAACGTTTGTTATGCACGTGAAGTGAATTCAGGGAAGATGTGACAGACAAGCTGGAGAGAGCTAGAACGGGTTGAATTTCTGAAAGAGGAAAAGCGTCTTGAAGCTATTCATGAGAAAGGTAGAAAGGCAAGTATTAGAAGATTTCAATTCATGAACAAAGTGCCTCCTACAGATCAGATGCCGGATCCTAAACAAGAACGACGAAAGAAGCCTTACATGAACTTCTTCGGTCGTGTTCGTTAAAGTTTATCTGAAGATAGATTTTTTGAGACTGATACAAGACGAAGACGATATCCAAGGGGGAGTCTGTTGGTGCAGAATGTCTATGTCTTAGTCTTATATCGAGTCTGTATAGGGTTAGAGTTGAATAGGCTAGCGAAATTGAATATTTATGTATATTTTAGTCAAGTTCGCTGGAGAATGTCATGTAATGTCAAGTCCGGCCGAACTTGCCTTGGCAAGTTTGCCCGAACTTCACTCCTCCACCAACGGACTTGCAAGTCTATAAATAGCTAGCTAGCCTCACTCATTTGTAACTTTGGCATCTCTGAGGCGAAGCTTGTCAATTTGGATTCTTGACGTTTAATCGATAAAATTGACGTTTAACTGATTAATTCTTGTCTATTGGTAAACTTGTCATAATATTTACGCTATTATGGACAATAGCTATCAAATCTAGGTTCCTATGCATTGAGGATCAGTCCTACAAATCTACCCAGATCACTTATGAAAAATGGGTAGAGTCTTGTAAGGTTATGAGCTTATGCTTGATGCTCAAATCAAGAGCAACATGAAGTTTGGAATAGGCTTTAGAGACTATGACCAGACTTGTGAAAATGCTGCAAAAATTGATTCTGAGCCAGTTGAAATAGACCCAACAAACTTGGTGGTGAAGAAATTAAAATCACAGATAAAAATGGAAACAAAATCATTCTTGAAAAACCAGAGGTTTCAGCAAAAGATAAAGAAATTGAAAAATATCAGTTTAAACCAACCTGGTCAGATGAATGTGATATTTTGGAAAATATCAAGCCAATGGACTTTTCAACTATTGATGATATAAAAAAGCACTGGTGATCCCTATCAATGACTTGCCAGCAGAGGTTACACCCACTGCTTTCAAAAAGTCTGATAGGAAAAGGAAAGAAAAGGTTAAATCTTGTTTTGTGAATTTTGTGAACAGAGAAATCATGTGGCTGCAGATTGTTTTCTCCTAGATGCACCATCTGCAACAAAACAAATCACATGACCCAAGAGTGTGCCTATCTCAAAATCTATCATCAAAAGGTAAACGAGATTAGAGCAAAAGCTCTTGAAAGAGAAAGTTCAAGCTTTTCTGAAAACAAATCTAAACAGAACTTTGAATCAATCTGTCACAAAAGCCTTAAATCAAACCTCTGTTCACAGAGAAATTCAAGTGACAGATGCAACTACATCAAACCAGTTTCCAAGAGGTAAAAGCCAGCCTAGTTATCAAAAGGTGCCTATGGTTTATGAGACTTGCAAAAAGTTTTCTAAGCCAAGGTAAATAGGCATCCCCATGGTTACCAACAATTGATAGGAAGTGGCTCACAGAAGTGGTTACAAAAACCTGATCTAACCACTGCTCATTTATGTGAACTTGAGTCTGGATCATCTGATACCCCTTCCAAAGCCATTCTGGCTTTGGAAACTCACCTGAACTAATCATTTCAAAACATGTGCAGGAGCTTCTACTTGCCTTGACAGTCTTTGGTATGTAGATAGTGGGGGCTCCAGACACATGACAGGATGTAAAGCCCTGCTCAGAGATTTTAAAGCTCATGGAGGGGGTGATATATCCTTTGGAAATAATTCAAAAGGAAAGGTGTTGAGGTCAGGATGTGTCTTAGCTGGTAAACTCAAGTTTGAGAATGTGAATCTCATTGATAATCTAAAATTCAATCTTCTGAGTGTCTCACAAATGAGTGATAAGGGTTATGGATCCTTCTTCACAAAGGAAACTTGTCAGATAGTAGGCCCAAAGGTTATTAAAAAGATTAATCAAATAATTGCAGAGAGCAAAGCACAACTTACTGCTAATAGGGTAGGAAATGTGTATGTGGTAGACATGGTAAAAGATAATCCTATGTCAAATGCATGTTTGTTCTCAGTTGCTTCAACCAAAGAAACAGAATTATGGCATAAAAGACTAGGCCACACAAATCTAAAAACCATCTCCACTCTCCCAAAACAAAGTCTTGTCAGAGGTTTGCCTCACAAACAATTTACTTGTGAAGAACATTGTGTTTCCTGTTTAAAAGGTAAACAACATAAAAGTTCTTACAAGTCAATTGAAGAGTCTAAAACAAGTCAGTGCTTACAGTTACTTCATATGGACTTGTTTGGACCTGTGAAAATCATGAGCTTAAAACACAAAAGGTATTGTCTGGTGATAGTTGATGACTTTTACAGGTTCACATGGACTTTCTTTTTACACTCTAAAGATGAAACAACAAACATTTTGCAAAAATTTGTTAAATAAGTTGAAAAGCAATTTAATCTTCTTGTAAAATCTTTAGGAGTGATAATGGGACAGAGTTTAGGAACAAAGAGTTGGATGTTTTCTGTGAGTCAAAAGGGATTGTTAGGCAATATAGCATCCCTAAAACTACAGAACAAAATGAGGTTGTTGAAAGGAAAACCAGAACTTTGATTGAATCAGCAAGAACTATGCTAGCAGATTCTGGTTTACCTTGTCTTTCTGGGCAGAGGCTGTAAACACTGCTTGTATGTTCAGAACAGAGTTTTGATAAACCCCAGGCATCAAAAGACTGCTTATGAATTGCTTTATAAAATCAAACATCTGCTCTCTTATTTTAAAGTCTTTGGTTGCCCATGCTTCATTTTAAATTCAAAGGATTCAATATCCAAGTTTGCAACCAAAGTTGATTGTGGTTATTTTCTGGGATACTCAACCACTGCCAAAGCCTACAGAGTTTTTAACTCTAGGACCAAGTGTGTTGAAGAAACTCTGAATGTGAAGTTCAATGAACTCTCATCTTTGAAAATCCCAGCAAATCCTGCTGAACTGTTTGATCTATCAAAATTTACATTTGAAGATGTGTCTGTCAAGACTAACAATGCATGTACCCCACAGTCATCAAATCAAGAGCAAGGATATGATTGCATTCTTCCAAATTTCAAAATCTATCCTTCAGGCAGAGGAGCAGATGTTAATGGTGAAAGCTCTGCCAGGTCAACAGTGGTTAATACTCAAACCTCTGCCAGTTCTCAGAACCAAACATCTGTTGATAAAAGTCCCCAACAAATGGACAAAAGTCAACCAACTTTCACATCCATTCCACCAATTCCTCCACCACCATTCCAATAAGAGGCTGGATCATCAAATTCACCAACAGAGGATAGCTCAGGTGATACATTTGCAAGCTTCACCTCAGAATGCCATTGTCCTATATCAAGGTGATTTGATTTTCCTCAAAGCCATCATGTGGATCAAGTTATTGGCAACATCAATGAGGGAGTGCTCACCAGAAGCCAATCCTAAAACAATTGTCTTTTTGCTGGTTTTCTATCACTCACACAACTTGTCCAGTACCAAGAGGCACTAAAAGACAACAGTTGGGTAGAAGCCATGCAAGAGGAGCTCCTACAGTTCAAAATACAACAAGTATGGGAACTTGTACCACTGCCAAAAGATGTATGTCTTATTGGCACAAAGTGGGTCTTCAAGAACAAAACAGATGAGAAGGGGCATTGTTGTCACGAACAAAGCAAGGCTCGTGGTTCAAGGTTATAGACAGGAACACGACATATACTACGATGAAACATTTGCTCCAGTTACAAGATTGGAGGCCATCAGACTGTTCTTAGCTTTTGCTGATAACCACAACATCAAGGTGTATCAAATGGACATCAAAAGTGCATTCCTGTATGGAAAGATCAAGAAAGAAGTGTATGTGTGTCAACCCCTGATTTTGAAGATGCATTTCATCCTGATCATTGTTTACAGGTTAAACAAAGCACTATATGGTCTAAAAAAAGCACCCAGAGCCTGGTATGAAACTCTATTCACTTTTCTCTTATCCATTGGTTTCACTAGAGGTAGGATTGATAAAACCCTATTTTTAAATGGAAAGAAAATGATTTGATGCTTGTCCAAATTTATATGGATGACATCATTTTTGGATCCACATGCACTCCATGTGTGAAGAGTTCAGAAAACTCATGGCAGCAGAGTTTGAGATGAGTGCAATGGGTGAGTTACAATGATTTCTTGGTTTACAAGTCAAACAAATGCAACATGGCACTTTCATCCATCAAAATAAGTATGTGAAAGAACTACTTAAGAAATTTGATATGGATGATTGTAAACCTTGCAGCACACCCATGGCAACATCCAAGCTAGTCACATTTGATGGCAAAGATGACCTTGTTGATCAAACATTGTATCGAAGCATGATTGGGTCTTTACTGTACCTAACTGCATCAAGGCCAGACATCATGTTTGCAATAAGTGTTTGTGCCAGATCACAGTCATTGCCAAGAAAATCAGATCTTATTGCTGTAAAAAGGATATTCAGATACATAAAAGGTGCTCCCACACTTGGTATCTGGTATCCAGCTAATGGTAACATTGAGCTTGCAGATATTCTGATAGTGATTTGCTAGATGTAAAACAACAAGGAAGTCCACATCTGGAGAGCCAAATTCCTAGGTGATTACTTAGTGTCTTGGCAAAGCAAAAAGCAAGTTGCAGTTTCCACATCCATTGCTGAAGCAGAATATATAGCTGCTGCAAGTTGTACTGCTCAAATCTTGTGGCTTCAAAATCAATTGTGGGATTTTGGTATCACTGCTTTAAAGACTCCACTCAAGATTGATAGTCAAGCAGTCAGAAAATATCATCAAAAATCCTGTCTCTCATTCCACCACAAAGCACATTGACATCAGACATCACTTTGTGAGGGATTGCTATGAAAAAGGTTTGATTTCTTTACAACATGTCCATACCAAGGATCAACTGGCAGATGTGTTGACAAAAGCACTTGATGCTCACACTTTTGATAGTTTGATATCTAGGATTGAATGCTAAACATGGATTAAAAGCAAATTTTTTGTGATCCATGTGTAAATAGCAATAAAATTTTTTTAGAAAAACAAAATCCATCCTTAAAAATAGTTTAAAAAATTGAATTTTTCAACAAATCCTCAAAGTTTGTTCAAAGCACTGATAGCATAAAAACATGTTCGTTTAGAAAAATCTATCCACTGTCAAAAAGTGTATCCTCTGATAGTTGCAAATATTGTTCTTATCCACTGATCCAATATTTCAAACAGTGTTTAGCCAAACAACTGTCTTCCATTTTCAATCAGAGGTTAGACGTGGTTAGATGTTATTTGACAGTCGTTGCAATCAGTTGCCATGTCATTATCACTTTTTCAAAAACCCTATAAAATCCCGTTTCTATCCAGAACAGAGGATTCACCAAACTGTGTCGATTTCAAAAATCTCAAAACAGTTTGCACTCAAATCATGGCTCCTAAAACAAAATCAAAGGCAAAATCAAAGCAAGAGTTACCACCATTCGCCTTGATTATCAAAACCCCACACAATTACACAGGAATCTTAGAAGAAACCAAAGTCAATACACGATACCACACAATGATTCGGATTCTAAGAAATTCAAAATTTAAGCATATGCTCGAAGTCAAAGCAAAAATTTACATCGATTCTCTTCGGGATTTCTGAAAAATGCTAAGGTCAAAACATCCGCTGATGATGTTTCTTATGCATAATCTCAAAGGTTGGGGATACTTCTATGCAAATTAGCCCACAATCGATCTCTCAAGTTTTTCAATTGAATGATATGGCACATCCTGAGTCATTTTCTTAAGAGAGATGCAAGTAGAGTTTGTGGAAAGGGTGTTACACTGGCCAATTGAAAGGTATAGCAATCTTTAAACTCCAATTTTCCAGTAGAAATGAAATTCTTTTTCCATACTCTTTTAACATGTCTCTCTACAAAATATACTGCTTTCAATGAGATTCCATTGGGTTATGCAATTTTGACTATTCTGATTTTAACTATTCCCAGGTATTGTTCAATGATCTTGTTAATAATTTAAAAAATATCTCAAAAAGAAAAGCTTTTTTGATACATCCTCGATTCTTGAGTGTTTACTTGCAAGACCAAATTAGATCTGAGCAAGTAAACAAGGCGTAGTGACCACACCTGGCTGCCTAACTCATGAAACTTTTACACAATAACAAATCAAGAAAAGGTTTCCAAAACAGAAGTAGAGGAGGATGAGCCATATTTACAAGAACAAAATGTTCAATCTCTTCCTCTTGCTACTGAGCCCACTTCTTAGGTGATCAGAGCATTGCAACCACTGCTCTGAAACCCACACCTAAAATCACAAAAGAAACCAACAAAAACATCCAGAAAACCCACCAAACCCAAAAAGGGTCCTCTGGAAGATGAGATCCCAGAGGTAAACCTGTGACAAAACCAAAGTCACAAACCACTGCTGGACTTCTTCACAGTAGATGGTTGACAAATCTCCACCTGGCTATGAAACTCCTCCTGCATCCTCATACAAGGATCAGGTTGTAAACACAGGGAAACGAAATTATGAAGCTCTAGGACCACTTGGTTCTATCTTCCACAGCCCATCTCCCAGGCAATGTCTCTTTCTGCACCTATCCTTTCTCCAATAAAATCACTACCACAAACATTTTTACCCTTGCTGAATGCAATAGAACTAGAGCAGACATTATCCAGCACTTTCACCAACCTATCACTGAGAATATACTTCAAAAATATGCTGGGTCTGATTCTATTTTTTGCTAGCACATCAGCAAATGAAGAGGCTACATTCCTTGGGTTACATGTAACCCTTGGTGATGGTTCAACTAGAGCAGCCACTACAATTGCAAAACTACCCAGTTTTCCTTTGGACATGGTTACATTAGTAAGTCTCTGTTGAAGGCAACCACTGAGAGGCTACCAAGGTAACCTCTGATGTTGTGGGAAGTCCCCAGTACCAAGAAAAAGGGGCATCTAAGGTTGAGCTAGTGTCAAAACACATGCTCATGATACCTTAGATATGCCTACCACCTCAGGTAGGAGTTCAGATGATCCTATTAAATTATAGTGGGTGATCTAAAATACAAAGATTTGATGGAGAGAGTATCAAGGATTGAAACTTCTGTTGATGAGATCAAAAATCTCTTGAAGCAGTTGTTAGCTACAAAGAGCCAACCCTTTGTCTTAACCACTGCTGATCTAAAAGAAGCCTAGACCCTCTGTTTCAACAACAAAAGCACTTCTCTGATCTACAACACAAACATCAAATGCAGGAAGTACGAAACATGGTTGAACTAGATTCATGGATACAAGGGCAGACATTAAAGCGATAAAAGCTCATCTTCTCCAAACCACTGGTACTGCTCCCCTACAATAATTTTTGTATGCATTGAAGATGATGCCAAAAAGGGGTAGAAACCTTTGGGAAAGAAGAAGCTTACAATAGATGATCAAATGGCAAAGCCAACAATGGATATTCCCAGGCCAGATGGTTCAAAGAAAAAGGATCTAACAGATGATATCTTGGCTAGAGAAAAGAGAAGCAGAAAAGAAAAGTGTATCTTGATGGCAAGGAATTGGTTGAGCAAAAGATTAAGCAGTAAAAAGAAAAGGAAGAGGTTGGTACCTCATCAAAGAGGAGACCTGCTAAAAAAGTAAGGCAACCAACTCCCACACCTTCAAAACTGAGCATGCTATAAATCCAACCATTAAAACCTCTGCTCTCCAAAAATCAAGCTCACCTACTTCAACTTCCATACCCATTTCCACCAAAGCAGATGTTACAGCACTGTTGTGTCAACATCTGTTGACACAACAGAGGTTGCAGCAGATACAATCTCATCCATTGCCATGGTCATTTTTAATACATCCCACTCTACCAACACCAACGCGAATTCCAACTCATCTATCATCACCTGAAGTCAAATTTAAGAGGAGAAGGACTACAAAGATTGTGAATGAAGAAGAGATCTTTCCTGCTCCTACTCCTTTATCATCACAACCACTGACCTCCACATCAATGCTTTCACCATCTTCGAATCCAACCACTGATTCCCTTAAAGTTATCCTGCTGTAAAGCAATATCCTCTTATTTACCATCAGTCAGGGAAGAAACTCTAAGCTTCTATTATGAGGAAGACCCTGACAAAAGAACCATATTATCTCTTGATGGCTACCCAAGACCTGAAATATTGATGATTATCTAGAACTCAAATTGAAACAAGCAGAGGATATAGCAAAAAGAGACTCAGCTGGTAAAAGTGATAGAGAGATACAGACCATCATGTCTTTTCAGCTAAGCAAAGCAGAACATTGCAAGATTTTGTCAAAGGTCAATAAGCTGTCAAAAGGGAAGATCAATACCTCAAACATGAACTCATTGAACATATCATGAAGAACAAGAAATATAAGGCAACAAAGGCACACGTTCAAGGATTGGAGTGTGGATGAGCTGAGAGAAGAATTGTAAGAATGCAAGAAATGTTAAAAGATCCTCACAAGAAGCCAACTCCTCCTTACTGGAAAAAACATAAGAAAGACATGCCAGACAGAGCTTTGAAGATTAAAAGGATGAAAGAAGAATTGATACATAATCACTATGGTTCAAGGAACCAAGCGACAAGGTGGGGAGAAGTCAGGGTGATTGATACTTATAAGATGTTAGAAGAGAGGAAAAAGAAAGATCCAAACATGCCTCCTAAACCAGTTTACCCTCCATCAGATGATGTTCATAAAGCTCAACACTCTAAAAAGTCAATCTCATCATCTGTCCCATCCAACCTTGCTTTCAATCAATTAAAAAGGTAAGAAAAGATAGATGAAGAAGACAAGAGAGTGTTTGAACACATCAAAGAGGGAATTAAAAACATGGTTGACTATCACACAGATGAAGCTAGTGAAAAGCTCAGAGCAAAATTGACAAAGATAATTCAACAAAAGCTCTTCGAACCTCAACCAATAAAAGTTGTCCCAGAAAGCCAGAAGACCCAAAAATTCTAAAGTGGAAAGTCGATAAAGACTCCCACGAACTGACATTGCTCAAGTCTAATGGTGATGCTGTCAAAATTAGCATGGAGGCTGCATACTAGCTAAATGCAGAAGACCTTCAAGATCTTTTGAATCTGACACTCGAAAAGGATGATGATGATGAAATTTCTCTGAATTTTGAATTACAGTTTAAAGGCCAAATCAGAGAATTTCTGTTGAGGAATAAAGACCAAGAATAAACAAGTGTTTTGGCATCACCTGTTCCATGGGGAGATTGTTGGGATTGAACCCTAACAAAGGAACAGATGATATCAAAGCCAAATTCACTATCCGAGCTTTGGTCCAACTATCAGAGGTTACAACCTCTGATCTACCTTTACATGCTTTTCCTAAACAACTGCTCCTATCATCTGATCGAACAAGAAGCGAAGGTTTGATAGAAGAAACAAGATCAGAGGATAGAGATCAGTGCTTAGACTAGTTATAGTTTATTCAATGTAACAGTGCTATGACTGATAGTGTTAGTATAGCAGTGTTTTAGTTAGTTATGATTTTGTTAGCTGTCACTATCAACCATGACGTCACAAAAGATGCTCAGTGGTTAGATAGTTAAATATAAATAGCTGATCAATGTAACAGTTAAACTTGTCTTCCTGAAAAAGATCAATTCGCATTTTATCTTCTTCATTTCTTAGTATCAAACGATTTAAATTGGCTAAGGGAGAGTTTGTGAATCAATGCTAGTTTACCAACTGGAAATCATGATGATGATGACAACAAACAACCGATTGCTTGTAGTAAAAGTTTTCCATTAATGCCGTTGTATATCTTTAAAACTTCAATCCATTTAGAAACAAAAACTACAAGTGATTCAAACTTAGATCCTGACAATCCTAAAGTTCTGCAATTTTTTATGACTTGTTATAAAAACTGTAAGTTTTGGAGATAAAGAATCCTAACATGGATTTATTGGTATGATCCCTTATTTAGCCTTATTATTTTTATGATTTATAGATATTACCCTCAATCCTTGGCAGAAGGATATATGATCCTTGATCGTATAATATTTAACTTTTTTTTGACAAACAATTTCCTTTCTCTTTAAATAACTTGTAAGATTCTTAAATTGTACAATATAATTTTGAATTTGCTAACAAATATAAGCAAGATGATATTCAAACCAGCAAAGGAACAACACCAAGAATAGTCAAAAGATTAAGTTTTATTTATCAACAAACCTTTGAAAGGTCGTCAAAATTGCTAACCCAAGCTTCTACCAGCAATAATGGTCCGTCCACTTGGATTGGCAAAGGGTGTCCATACTAACGAGTCATGAAGTGCAGGAAATAAAAGGCGAGGGGCATCCAAGGCTTCATCCTCCACAAACAGAAGGACCCATCCACCTTTGTCACCCCCTATTGTCCAAAGGATCAGTGATCCTTAACCCCACATACTATTGTTTAATACATACCAAATTGTTCAAATTAAAAACATCATAAACCATAAAAAATGGGCTCCGGCCACGTCTAGAATTTTCCATCATCGCCCATTGTTGCAGCTACACCTTCGCTGCATCATTGCCTTGGCTTCATCACCTACACCACTGCCACCAGCCTTGCCTCCAGAGGATCCTTAGTGCCGCTTGGAGCGGTCTCCAGCATTGAAGTTTCATCAAGCTCTTCCTCATGTCCACTCTTGTAGCCTCTGCTTCCAACTGGCAACATTCCATGCAGCCCTGTCGAAGGCCGGGTCATTGGCTTCTTGGGCCATTTGGAGCTTGTTCTTCAGGATCACTGTGGCAGTAAAAAGCTTAGCCCCCTCATCGATCTCCAACCGATCCTTTTCAGCTTGGATCTCAGCCACCACAAGCTGCTTCTCTAGGGACTTGGTTTCCTTCTCCAGTTGGGAGATCTTCTTGTCTTTGGCAGCAGCTATGGTCCGGAGCTCCACCAGACCTTCTTCAGCCTCGGTCAAGCGTTTGCTCTGTATGCCTAGGATCTCAGCAAGTTTCTACAGGAAAGAAGTAACAAGATTGAGGATCAGTGATCCTTGGGCTAACGTTAGAATAAACAAATCTGATGCTTACATCGGAAAATGAAGTCGTGGATCTGTTGTTCAATCCCGGGACATCAGTAAATGGTGTATAGGCTTCTTCCTCTTGCCTCCAGATCTGGCTCTGCTGATCGTGCTCTTCGCCTCTGGTTGGCTTTGGCTGCGGCCAACTTCTTCTTGATAGATGAGGAGAGATGATACCCTCAACATCTCCCATTCCAAACTTGGGAGCAGACTTTGATGATGATCTGGCAGTACCTACGAACACAAAACTCAGATAAGTATTCATTTTTTTAATCTATACTAAATAATTGAGCATATATGTACATGGATACTTACTTGACATGGTGTAGGGGGCTGATGTATCTTCTTCCAAATCCTTGAGCTTGGGATAAAACGTCCTAACATCTGAATCCAACACCTAGAAAGCAACAACTCTTCCAGCGGTGGTAGGAGAATCCGTCATTGGTCACTGCACAAAAAATGTTAAGGATTAGATATCCTTAGATTAAACAGAGAATTTTCTACGAAGCTATTTTGTGGATCCTATATCCTACCCTCTACGTTCCACTTTTTAGGAAGGTGATCCCCGTTGGGAATGGAATCCCTCCTGACAAAGAAGAATTGTTTTCTCCAGTGGGAATCATTCTTGGTGGTTTTGAGGATTGGGTGGGGTTGCTTAGGCTTGGCTTTGAAGAGGAACCGATGAGACCCATGGCCAACTAGGTTATTCAGATGGCTGAGTTCAACAAGCGAAGCTCTATGCCCTCTTTAGCGATGATATGCTCGAGGGTGTAGCGAACCCTCCAGAGCATGGTCATGCCCTGGATGTAGCATAGGCAGTGAAGGTAAAGAACCTCTCGGTGAAGGCTGGCAAAAGAATAAGAGAAACCTATTTGGAAAGGGGCAGCATGGAAACACACCCACTTGGTGGATATGCAATCCTCTTCATGGATGAGTCAAAGGGCCTGAATATGGTACCCTAGGGAAACAGGGGTGCATCTGTTCAATTTCTGGATCGGTGAAGCAGCACAACTCCGATGAAGGCTTAGAAAGGAGTCCCTGACTTTTGGGTGGGCTCTCCTTCTCAAGATCCTTGATTGTGAAGACCGGGTGACTTTTTCGTCATGGATTTGCAAGAAGAGGGAAGAAGAAAACCTAAGGATTAAAGGAGTAGAGAGAGAATACCTTTGAGACTTCGGAGATGCGGATTTAAATGCCAAGGATTAGGTTTTAAATAACAAAATTCGCCCCTATCTATCTCCTATATATAATGATGTTTGTTGCAGGGTAGGTCTTATCAGTGACGTCATAGCAGGATCGGCTAGTTCCACTTTTAACGGCTAGTTTCGATAAGCAACGACTAGTCTGATTTTGATGAAAATATGACTCATCTAGTTAGATTTAATTCCTCATATTTTGGGGGCAATTGTTAGGGCTTGGATTTCATATCAAGGATCATTTATCCTAAGATTGGACCTGGATCACGGATCCTTATTAGTGCCAATGTTTTTTTAACAATTGTTCCTTGTGTATTTAGTTTACGTTTACAGGTATTGTGAGATGAGTCAACACGGGAATATCGAAGGAATATGCTAATTGTAACACGTGCAAGGGAAGCCATGACCGTTATGGGGGAACATGTGAAGCTTGCATGAATTTCGGATAGTTTGTTAGCAAGGTATTTCTAATTTTAAAGGGGTTAACAAGCTCATGATAGACACACGGCAATTTTCGAATTCTCTGATAGCAACTTGGCGAAACACACACTTGCACTATATCAAATCATTGTATCGAGCTTGTTCTTCCCAAGTTGTAATTTTTATTCTTAATATAGTTGGTGATCGGTAGTTTCCATCACCCTAGTTTTTATGAGGGAGATCACTCATTGATCAAGGGCTTTTTCCTAGTATAAATCCCAGTGTTCATCATTGTTTGCCTTTCATATTTGTTCACATTATTGTTCATAATTCAAGCACTCAACCTCACAAAATCAGATTTGGTTACATTATCCTGATTGTGATTTTGACCAAAACACTTGCTAAGCTATCAAACCTCCTCCTCTTTAACTATAAACTTTGTAAATATCAAGAGGACTTTTGAAAGGGTTAGGCTTAGACTAAGGGTAGGTGATTTTGGGTTAGTATTTAGCAAAATGGCGAAAAGCATAAAAAGCGTCGGTTGTTGTAAACCTTTTTGTTTTTGTGACATTTATTAAACTAAGCATATTCAAACAGGATTTTTGAGGAACTTGTTTGGTTATTGCAAGAACTATGTTTTTTTTTCATGTGTGTCATAAGATAACCGAGCTTTTTACTAAAACAAATAGGTTTGAAAGAAAAAGGCTTTGGTGGGTAATGGGTGTTTGTCTTATAGGTTTTTGAAATAAAAAGGTTTAGGCTCAAAGGGGTTAACTAGGGGGATTATTGGTAGAGGAGTAAAAGAAGGAAAATAATGGTGTTGAATAAAAACAGGTTAGTCCTAATGCCTCCATCACTTACTTACTTGGATTTAAGTCGGTGAGGACCAGGAATGTATCGTCTTATCAAGTTCTAGAGTCGTAAGAACCAAGCGGCTAACACAAGAAATGAAAAATGAGCATTTAGTTTAAAGATGTATGTATGTATGCTTGATAAAGGCTCAAAACTCACTTATTGTGTGAATGGGTTTATAGTGTGAACAAGTATATATAATACAATTTTAAAAAGATTTGCCATGTTTTTTTATAATTTTCTTGTTTAGTTCTTTTATCACTACGCTTTGTAAATTAGTAAAACATAACTTTTTTAGAACTTTTTATTCCCAAATTAAACCAAGATAAGTAAAAAAATGAAATTTTTTGAAAATATTTGGGGTGATTAGCGGTTCCAATACCAGTTTTGTGTAAGGCTTGTTATAGGACTTGCAAGATTCAAGGTTTTAGCTTCCCCCACACACACTTAAATTATACATTGTCCTCAATGTGTCCAAAAGTAAGTTTTTCGGTTGATTCGAATGTGTAAAAGCGTGTTAAAAACAAGTTTTTATATTACTAGACACCTGGCCACGGGCCCGTGTTGTCTGGGCACCACCCCGTGGTTAGAGTCCCAGTATAAAAAATGTACAGAATGCTGACCACGGGGCTTGTCCACTGGACACGACCCGTGGTCAATTACCTGACCAAATTCTTTTTCTGCAGAGCTCCAGGCACGGGACGTGTTGGGTTGGGCACAACCCCGTGCTGCACATGCTGGAAAGCTGGAAAAGTTGTCAGAAGGAACTGTTTACATGCATGGGTGCGGTTTTAACGTCCCTTTGGCAGTTTTCATCTTTTTGAGTGCGATTTATTTCTGAAATGTAAGAAAAGTCTAGAAAACAGAAAAGTTAAACTAAATTAACACTAAGGATAGTTCCGCGGAATGCCTCCGTGGTGCGCCACGTTGATAACGGTCCTTGGCTAGACCCAAAGGTAGCATCCTGTGTTACACCGTCGGAGAGCGTCATCCAAGCTTGAGTCTATGACATCCATGTAGTTGACCGGGTCATCCTCTACTCTTTTTCCTACCCCGAACTTTATCTCCTTGTCTCCTACCCTCAATGTTAATTTCCCGTCGCTCATATCCACCATGGTACGAGCAGTGGCGAGGAATGGTCTTCCTAGAATGAGGGGAACTTTGGTGTCTTCTTCCATGTCGAGTATGACAAAGTCGGCTGGATAGACAAATTCTCTGACCTTTACTAATTGATTCTCGGTGACACCTTGTGGGTATTCGACCGACCTATCAGCGAGTTGTATGCTCATTTTTGTGTGGCTTGGTTTTCCTAGTCCGAGTCGGTCAAACATTGATTCGGGCATAAGATTGATGCTAGCCCCAAGGTCGGCTAATTCATTCCGTATGGGTGATCCTCCGATGGAGCAAGGGATGGTGAAGCTTCCGGGGTCGATCTTCTTTTGGGGGAGTTTGTTGAGGAGCACAACTAAGCATTCTTCACTTAGGTTGACCAATTGTAATGTTTCAATCTTTCTTTTGTGGGTGAGGAAGTGTCTCATGAATTTTGAGTATTTTGGCATTTGAGTGAGGACCTCTACAAATGGGAGATTGATATGCAATTGCTTTAGTAGGCTTATGAATTTTGTGAATTGCTCATCAGTCTTTTGGTGAAGTAACCGACCGGGGTAAGGTACCGAGGGGTTTTTAGTTGGTTCGGGATTTTGTGGGATAGTTGTTTCTTGGTGGGTTGGAGGTGGGTTTCTGGTTTGTTCGGGTTTATTGTTGTTGATGGGGGGTAGTGATGTTTCCTCGGGACCTACTTTCCGGTTTCTTAATGTTATGAAGTGTACTTGCGCCTTTGGATTGGTTTCGGTATTGCTTGGTAATGCGCCTTGTGGTCTATCAGAGAAACTTTGGGCTAGTTGGCTTATTTGTTTTTCAATGTTATGAAGACTAGCCCGTTGGTTTTTAATGTCGGATTCCGTTTGTAAGAACCGATCCGGGTACCTTTTGTCGGTTTCAGAGATGAGGTGTGTGATGAGGTCTTGAAGCATTCCCGGCCCCTTGTTGTTGAGTGAAATTTTGTGACTCATTTCTTGGTTGTTGTTGAAAGTTTGGTCTTTGATTTCAATTTTGTTGGTTACTACTATTTCCCGGCTCCCTCCAACCAAGGGTAGGATGGTTCCGCCAACCTTGGTTGTAGGTACCCGTTGGGGGACCCGATGGTCTAGGTCGATTGTCTACGTAGTTTACCATTTCCGTTTGATTTTCCATTACTTTCATATAACTCCAATTTTCATGTGGCCCACCACACCCTTCACAAGCCATAACCGAGGCCGTTTTTGCCATTTCTAGTTTTTTAATTTTCGAGGATAGGGTCTCCATTTGGGCTTGTAAAGAGGTGTTCTCATCTACTTTATGGGCGCCCGAGGAAATAGACTTTGAACCTCAGGGGGTGTGCCATTGAAAATTGTTTTGAGCAATTTCCTCAATTTGATTATAGATTTCATTTGGGCGTCTATTACCTAGAAGTCCCCTGGAGCTTGAGTGGAGTGTTTGTCTCGTGTGTGGCAATAATCCATTATAGAAAGTGGATACTTGTTGCCGCATTGCGAGACCACGATGAGGGCATTTCCTCAATAGCTCCTTGAATCTTTCCCAAGTTTCATATACAGATTCCCCGTCCTCTTGGGAATAAGTGTTTATTTCAGTCATTAATTTAGCGGTTTTAGAGCGCGGTAAATACTTGTATAGAAACTTTGGGCAAGTTCATCCCAAGTGTTTACCGATCCACTTTGGAGGGTGTTGAGCCAAGCCTTAGCTTGGTCTTTTAGTGAGAATGGGAACATTCAGAGGCGGATGGCGTCGTTTGATGCTCCATTGATCCGGAAAGTGTCACATCTTTCCAAAAAGTTGGTAATATGTAAATGGGGATCTTCATTGGGTAGGCCATGGAATGTGGCGGAGTTTTGGAGCATTTGGATCAAATGCGACCGAAGTTCGAAGTTGTTGGCATCGACGTTCGGTGCATTGTTGGTGGCTCCGAGATTATCGACCATAGGCCGTAGGTAATCCATCAAGGTATGTTGCTCCGTCATTCGGATTTGATCCCCCGAAGCTTTCTCTTGATTCTTGGCCTTTAGACTTTATTTTAGAAGCGTTCTAGTTCGTCTAAAGGTTCTTTTATGTCTTTATCGGAACAGGAGCTCATGCACAGCGTAGAGATTTTAGACCATGTAATTGAGTTCTAAGTCCTGCGATAAAAAAAAAAGAAACATTGGTCAGATATTTTACCACGGCCCCATGGTCAATGGCCACGGCCCGTGGTCGCGTCACAGTTTGCTGTTTTCTAGATCCCAGTTACTGGGGATCTAGGCACGGCCCGTGGTGCACCTCCACGACCCGTGGTCACTCTTCTGTAACTCAGAACACCAAAACTGCCAGTAAGGATGATGGACACGGCCCCGTGTCTAACCGGAAAAATCCTGAAAATAAAAAGAAAAAATGTTAAAAATAATTAGGCCGCCGATTTTAAACTTTCTTTAAATCCTTTTGTCCCCGGAAACGGCACCAAAAACTTGGTGTGCGTCGAGCGTGATATGATTTTATTAATATTTTAAGTCTGTTTTACGCATTAGTAAAGTTTTAAATTTATTAAACACGATATTGTACTAACACTAAACACACACTTGGGCAAGTGCACCCATCGTGAGTGTTTTGGTCAAAAATCTGATTAAGGATATTGTAACCGAACTTTGAATGTGAGGTCGAGTGCTTGGTTAAACGAACAAATGTACCAACAAATATAAAAATTAAATGACAATGAACACAATGATTTGTACAAGGAAAAAGCCCTTGATCAATGAATGATCTCCGGCATAAAAAACCTCCTGTGATGGAAACTACCGATCACCAACTATATTGAACTAAAAAGATTACAACTTTGGAAATATTGAGCTTGTTACAATGAGAGTTCTAATGTGTGTTCGAGAGAGAGTAGCAATAGTGTGTATGCGAATGTGTGTTCAATCAGATTGTGTATCTACCAAGCTCAATGTCCCACTAAAATATCTAGCTAATCTCAATGAGCTAACTATCCAAAATTTATGCAAGCTACCTACGTTCACATGTAATGGTCATGGCTTCACTCGCACGTGCTGGAATAAGAGCATATTCCCCTTGATTCTCAGTAACTTAGTCTACGATTACCTACAACTGTAAACTGAATGCACATAGAACAATTGTTAAAAACATGAACATTAGTAAGGATCCTTGATCCTCAGACTCCCTGCATTATCCGTTAAGGATCCGTGATCCAGGTTCAGTCTCAGGATGGATGATCCTTGGCATAAAATCCATGCCCTAACAATTGCCCCCAAAATATGACGAATTAAATGCAAATAGATAATTCATATTTTCATTAAATTCGAACTATCCGTTGCAAGTGGACTAGCCGTTGCAATCGTGACGCCAGCGATGTGATAGCCTGCAACAAACATCATTATATATAGGGTGTAGATAGAGATGAGAATTCCCATTTAAAACCTTATCTTCGCAATTCAAAATCACCATCCGGAAGCTTTAAGGTATTTCTCTCTCTTTATTCTCTAAAGTTATCTTTTCTTTTCCTTCTTCTCTCAAAATCCATGGCGAAAATGGTCACCCGGTCCTCACCAATCAAGGATCCTAAGAACGACAGCCCACCCTAGAGTCAGGATCTCCTTGCAAATCCTTCATCGGAGTTGTGCCGATTCACCGACCCGGAGATCGATCAGATGCATCCCTATTTCCCGGAGGGTACAATATTAAGACCTTTCGACTCTTCAATGAAGGGTGATTGTATATCCACCAAGTGGGTTTGTTTTCCTGCTACCCCTCCAAATAGGGTTTTCTTATCCTTTTCCAACCTTTACCCAAAGCTTTTTTACCTTCACTGGTTTAAGGTACAGCCAGGGTATGCCCATGTTATGGAGGGTACTCTATACCTTGGAGCAAATCATTGCTAATAAGGGCATAATCCTTGGCCTTACTGAACTCAGTCACCTGTATAACCTTGTTAGCCATGGATCCCAACGTTTCCTTTTTAAAGCCAAGCCACAACAATCCCATCACATCTTCAAAACCACCAAGAATGACTCCAACTGGAAAAATTAGTTCTTTTTTGTCAGGAGAGACTCTATTCCCAACGGGAATCATCTTCCCAAAAAGTGGAACGCAGAGGGTAGGATATGGGATCCATAATATCGTTCTGCAGAAAATTTCTTGCTTTTGCTTTAGGATAACTGATTCTTAGCTTTTCTTTTTTCAGTGACCAACATCAATACTTTGAAGGAGACTCCTGCCACAGCCGAAAGAATCGCTGCATTCTGAGCGTTGGATTCAACTGTCAGGACATTTTCTCCCAAGGTTAAAGATATAGAAGAAACTACATCATCCTCCTACACCATATCAAGTAAGTATCCATGCATGTGTTTATATGTGTTTAAAAATAAATTTATTAAGAACTTGCATTTATCTGTATTTTAATATTGCAGGTGCTGCCAAGTCCTCATCAAAGTCTGCTTCCAAGTTTGTCCTTGGGGAACTAGAGGGGATCATCTCACCTCGATCCTTCAAGAAGGAGCTGGCCGGAGGCTAAAGCCATCCGGAAGCTAAGGGCATGACCCTCCGTGCCAAAGCTGGGTCCAAGAGGAAGAAGCCATCTGAGCCTGCACCACCAAGTGACGCCTTTCTACTTGAGCAAGACATCCATAGCTGCGTCTCCGAAGTAAGGATCACTGATTCTCTGATGTATGTAAATTCTTTAGGATCAAGGATCCTTATATTTGCATATTATACTCTGTAGAAAGTTGCACAAATCCAAGCCCTACAAGAGAAAAAGTTAGCTGAGGCAGAAGAAACCATTGTTGATATCCAAGCCTTCTGCACTGCTAAAGATACAAAGATTGCGAAGCTGGAGAGGGAGTCTGTAATATTCGTCGAAAAACGGGTTTCAAAACCCGCTTCGTTTATTAATCAAATATTCAGTTATAAATTTCGTTGCATATATATATTGTTCATTTTAATTTTAAACAATACATAATTAATAAACATTTTAGAATTTAAAAACCATAATTAATAAATAATAAAAATAAGTGAATAAAAAATAAAATGGGACAGCCGGGTTTCGAACCCGGGTCACCCACAAGGACAAACAAGCAACACACCGCTCCACCGCGCACAGCTTTTGTGATAAACATTAACACAAATAACATTTATAATAAAACTGAAAGTCAAACCGGTAATCAGCGTGCCCAAATTCGCAGTTGCCGAAAAAGCCAAGATTATCGCGAATTATGACCGTTTCCTTTGACTGAAACGCGTGAACTAATTTCGACATCGGTTATAACCGATGTCTAACCCTCAATTTCAGTCATAACCGCCGGAAAACTTTGACCACGAATCAAGACCCAAATTCGAACCAAATACACCCTTTTCTTCCTTATAAATACCCACCCAAACCTCTGGTAACCTTTTCGCTCAGAATCGTACTCTCTTTCGAAGCTTTAATCCTTCCAAAGCACATCGCCGGAAATTTCAATTTCGCCGGAATGGCTGAACGGAAAACCGCGATTGTCTTCAGACGGTACAATCATCTAAACTTTTCTTGCTATCTCTCGATTAGTAACCTAATTGCTCAACACAGTAATCAAAACTGTCAAACAGTTTCCCTCAGCCGGAATCCGCGGATCGGAGCCGATGAGACCTTGCCGGAAAACCTGAAGCAAACTCGTCGTTCTGGTATACCATGTCATTTAATTTCTCTTTTCATTTCAATCAAGTATAAGTTAAGATCAATTAAACAGAACAATCGGATTTCACTGTTCTGTATTGTTAAGCGAAGAAGACGAAGTTGAGAAATGTGTATTAGTTTAATTAAAACCGGATATTTAACCGGGATAGACATACAGTCCAGCGGTGGACTGTGTGCAACATAACACGCACGGCCTAAGTTCGAATCGCACATGTTACCGACTTTCAGAAATAAAACCAATCCTTTTTAAAACCTATTCAGATCATCCTTCAACATGTATATAAATATAATATAATTCAGTATATAAACAGGTTAGACACAAAGCCCAACTGGTTGGGCTGTGTGCACGTAAACTGAAGAGCGCGAGTTCGACTCTGGATACCTAAACCGGGTTGGCAATTTATGGAACTTTTAAGGTTAAAGTTAATTAGTATATATATATAATTAAAACAGAGAATATTTCGGGTTAGACACGTAGCTCAGTTGGTAGAGCTGCGTGCACGTGTACGAGAGGTCCCGAGTTCGAACCTCACTCAGCGCATAATTAAACACAGTCCGACCGGTCAACGGTCAACGGTCAAAAAAAAGTCAACTTTTTTATTTCTTTTTATTTATTTATTTAATTGAAAATTCATTCAAAAATACTTAAAATAAGATTTTTAAAGTTAGAAAACTTCCTTAAACTCACAAAAATAAATCTAAAAATTTCCATTAAGATCACTAATTAAAAACATTAATTCCAAATAAAATTTATTTATTCATCAAATCATTTTGTTATTATCTAGGTTAGTTCTTCCCTCGTCAATCGAATCATAAATTCGTGCGCCTTCATCATCATCAAAGAACGCACCCATTGTTAGTGAATCTCTACCAAATCCCCGTTTTAATCATGTTTTGGGGTGTATCATGTGTCGTTTTAATCTTTGTTATATTTAAACACTTGTGCATACATCATATCCGTGATCAAATGTGTATCAATTGTTGTGTGGATTATTTGTAGTTTGGATTTATCATTTTCAGTGCACGCATATCATTAGGCCCATCAGTTCCCCGTGGGAGACGGGTTGAGCATCAGGTGCCTCATAAGATCGGCTCCGTTTGATTGAGCCTTGATCTCACATTCATCATCATTCATATCATCATACTCATCCAAAGTGGTTTGTGTTTGTTTACTTATATATGTTTGCTCACATGTGATTATTGCACAAATTTTCCATATTAAATAAAACAAGAAATTAATAACAATGTTTTATCAAGGTTCACTCGCCAACTTTTGTTGACCCCAAATATCCCCCGTTTTACACATGATACAGGTGATCCAGCTGAGGCAAGAAACACATAGGAAGTCCTAGAAGAATAAACCAGTTTAAGCTTTGGATTATTTACATAGTTTCATTTCCTTGTAATTGTATGAATTTTGATTTGGATATTTAAGTTGTAATTTGAATTTAATAAATATGAAACATTTTAGTAAACATCATGAGCTTTGGTGATAACCCAATTATGCCCCGACTCTTATTCCGCTGCGGGTCGGGGTGTGACAGATTGGTATCAGAGCCATGACTATAGGGATATAGGATAGGTTATTAGACCCTTAGAGCCTATACCATAGTTGATTAAAATTTTAAATTGTTTATGCGTTACATACAAAATTCATGATGTTTATATGCTTTATGTTTATTTTTACACTCAATGTTATGCAAGCATGCTCACAAATACATGTTATTATACAAAGCTCATCATGAATCATATCCTCATAGCATATCATATCCATGAGAGCACACACCTCACGATTATCATGATTTTTGCAATGATTTTGTATTTTCAAATCACATCAAAGTGAGTTCTCATGACGGGCATGTAGTAACTAGAAGGGTACGAGTACCGGTAGTCGGAACGTCCTGTCTAGGCTTGGCATTCATATAAATCCAAAATAAAGGACCAGTTTGCCTACCTGGGGACTAACGATGAGAGTACGAAGGACCTATTAGGCCAAAGCATGCTATACCAAACGTCGTGTGAGCTAACCCCACTTTGAGTTGTCATTGTGTCTACACCTGGACACCCTCCTACCATACATCTTGCAATCATATTTTACGGTTTTCATTCGGGTGATGCGAGTGTTAATCCGCCAACACCAATGTGAATCCTACAAAGCCCAATAGTCATGGGGGCCCACATGACTGCATAGGCGATGGTATGGGGGACATTGGAAGGCCCAAACATGAGCAAACCCAAGACATCCTATGGATGTAGTTGCATTATTGTTAGTTATGTTATTTTTATTCTTTTAACGACACATGACACCTAGAAACTTCTTAAACTCACAATCTTCCTATGTATGTTCCTGTAGATGTCGGCTAGGCAACTACGTGGAGGTAGAAAGTCAGGAAGATCCAATGAACGCTTGGCCACACAAATTGCTAAACAAATGGCCGCGGTGCTTCCTGACATCGTAATTCAAGTTCAACAAGCTCTCACCGCAAACCCCATCAACCCTCCCAATCAAGAAGACCAGAGCGTCGCCAACCCTCCTTCCAAAAAATGCTCCTACAAACACTTCAAATCTTGCGATCCCCCAAAGTATGAAGGGACCGAAGGTGTTACCGCCCTACTTCACTGGTTTGAAGAAAGGGAGAACACTTTCCTCAATTGCGATTGTCCCGAGGATCGCAAGGTACGTTATGCAACAGGAAGACTGTTTGGGGTAGCCCTTACCTTGTGGAACACGGAAAAGGGTAAACGAGGAGTTGAAGATGCCATGGCCTTAACATGGGAAGAGTTAAGGGAACTCATGACCAGACGCTTCTGTCCAAGAAGCGAAATCAAAAAGTTGGAAGATAAATTCCACGCGCTAAAACAAAAGGAAGGAGATCACACTTCCTATAACAAAAGATTTCTCGAGCTAAACCAGATGATCCCTAATCTGTTCACCCCCGTGTACCGCTTGGTTGAACACTACATACGAGGTCTTCCCTCGAAAATTCAAGACTCAGTTTTAAGCACTTCGCCTGCAACACTTGAAGCCGCGATGGAGTTAGCTACAGAACTCACTGAAAATCGCATTCGAAACGGCAAATTCAAAGATGAAAAGAAGAAAGCACCCATAGAGACCTCAACTACAAACCACCCAGTCTCATCCTCAAGGTTTGCTGGTAAGAGGAAACGTAATAGCAAAAATTTTGCTGTCACCCAAACCAACCCTCCTATCACTGCTGCACCAACCACCCAAATTGCTCCCTCAGCTGCACCATTTAAAAAGCCATACACCGGCCCACACCCAAAATGCAACCGTTGTCAATACCATCACCCTCCCGAAACTCTTTGCCAACATTGCACCAGCTGTGGCCGTGCAGGTCACACCATTCAAATTTGTCGCACTCTCCAACAAACGAACCGCAATGAACCCCCAACCCAAACCCACCATCAGATAGTGGGTCAAGCCCAACAACCCTTACTTCTACCACCTTCACAACACCTAGCCCAATCCTACTACCAACCCAACTACCCCATGATGCAACCCATGCGAGCTTGTTACAACTGTGGGGACCCAAACGACTTCAGGAACACTTGTCCACGCTTGGTGAATATCATCCATGCTCAAGCCCAAGCGAACCCAGTAAACCAAGCTAACCAAGCTCCTCCACCTGCCAGAGGAAGAGCTTTCAGCATCAATGCCAACCAAGCTAGGGCTGACAACAACGTGGTTAACGGTACGTTTCTCATCAATGGTAGTTATGCATCCATGTTTTTCGATACGGGCGCGGATAAGAGTTTTGTGTCCTTAGAATTCGAACCTATCCTCAACCAAACTCGTAATAATCTCATGGAATCTCTAACGGTGGAAGTTGCTGACGGAAAGCCCGTTTCATTAAAATCTATTATACGCAATTGTACCCTCACTCTAAACGATCACGATTTTCCAGTTGACCTCATTCCTATGAAGTTGGGAAGTTTCGATGTTATAATCGGTATGGACTGGCTCAGCCAGCATCACGCTGAAGTAGTGTGCCGCAAAAAGTTCATTCGCATTCCTCTTGCAGACGGTCAGACCCTACGTGTTTTTGGAGAAACCCCTTCGAAAGGACTGAAATTAATGTCCTGCCTTCAAGCCTGAAAATATCTTCGCAAGAACTATGTCGCATTCCTAACTCACGTCGTCAAAAAGGGAAACAGAGAGAAGAAACTTGAAGATATCCCAGTTGTGAAAGAATTCCCACAAGTCTTTCCCGACGACATTTCAGGACTCCCTCCTGTGAGAGAAGTCGAATTCGGCATCGATCTTGTACCTGGCGCTTCACCAGTCGCAAAATCTCCTTATAGGTTAGCCCCATCCGAAATGCAAGAGCTGGCCAGTCAACTGCAAGAGCTGACTGACAAGGGATTCATACATCCTAGCTCCTCGCCTTGGGGTGCACCTGTTCTTTTTGTGAAGAAGAGAGATGGAACGTTTCGCATGTGCATTGATTATAGAGAACTCAACAAGCTAACGGTTAAAAATCGCTATCCACTACCTCGCATCGATGACCTCCTAAACCAACTTCAAGGCGCCACCTGCTTTTCAAAAATCGACCTTCGTTCTGGTTATCATCAACTCAGAGTACATGAAGAAGACGTCCCAAAGACCGCCTTTCGGACCCGTTATGGTAATTACGAATTCATGGTCATGCCATTCGGTTTAACCAACGCCCCCGCTGTATTCATGGATCTAATGAATAGGGTATGCAAACCCTACCTCGACCGTTTCGTCATAGTCTTCATCGACGATATCCTTATCTACTCCAAGTCTAAATCCGATCATGAACGACACCTTTGACTCATCCTTACACTTTTAAGGACTGAAAAGCTCTACGCTAAGTTCTCAAAATGCGAATTCTGGTTAAGAGAAGTACAATTCCTTGGACATGTCGTCAATGACAAGGGAATACATGTCGATCCTTCAAAAATCAAGGCAGTACAAGAATGGCAAGCGCCACGTACCCCTACCGAAGTAAGGTCATTTCTTGGTTTGGCTGGTTACTATCGCCGCTTCATTGCCAATTTTTCCCGTATTGCTGTACCACTCACGGCTTTGACTCATAAAGGAAAACCCTTCATATGGGGACCTAAACAAGAAGATGCCTTCCAAACTCTAAAGCAAAAGCTTTGTGACGCACCTATCCTCACACTTCCTGAAGGTTGCGATGACTTTGTAGTATATTGCGACGCATCAGGGCAAGGGCTAGGCTGTGTATTAATGCAAAGAGGAAAAGTGATAGCCTATGCCTCTAGGCAACTCAAGGTTCACGAGAAGAATTACACCACCCACGACCAGGAACTTGGAGCCGTTGTTGTTCGCTCTCAAGATATGGAGACATTACCTCTACGGTACTAAGTGTGAAATATACATAGACCACAAGAGTCTCCAGCATATCTTCAACCAAAAGGAGTTGAATATGAGGCAATGAAGATGGGTCGAACTTCTCAACGACTACGACTGTGAAATTCGGTATCATCCTGGCAAGGCAAACGTGGTGGCTGATGCGCTCAGTCGAAAAGGTTATGCGAACTCCATTCGTCTTCTATGTTCGCAAATCATAACCGACATCAAAGATCATATCCGAGCAGCTCAACATGTTTCTGTAACAGAAAATGATGTACGCGATGAGCTGTCATGTGGAGCAGAACTCAAAATCGAAACCAAATCCGACGGTATTCTATACTATTTAAACCGCATATGGATTCTTGATCGCGATAACCTTCGTGATTTCCTCATGAATGAGGCGCACAAAACACGATACTCTGTACACCCATGTATCAAGACCTACGATACACCTACTGGTGGCCTGGCATGAAAAAGGATATCGCTGTTTTTGTTTCCAAGTGCCTTACCTATTCCAAAGTAAAAGCTGAACATCAAAGACCTTTAGGACTCCTAGTCCAACCTGAAATACCTGTATGGAAGTGGGAAAACATAACCATGGACTTCATTACCGGGTTACCTCGCACCTCCAGTGGGTATGACACCATATGGGTAATCATTTATCGTCTTACAAAATCAGCTCACTTCATACCGATTCGCGAGGACTTCAAAAACGAGAAGTTAGCTCGTATCTACATCAGCGAGATCGTAAGCCGTCATGGTGTACCTTTAAGCATCATTTCAGACCGTGATGGTCGTTTCACTTCAAGAACATGGCGAGCCGTACAAACCGCCTTGGGTACACGATTAGACCTCAGTACCGCTTTTCATCCTCAAACTGATGGACAATCCGAACGCACCATCCAAACTCTTGAAGACATGCTTCGAGCATGTGTCATAGACTTCAAAGGGAATTGGGACGCTCATCTACCATTAGTTGAATTTTCGTACAACAATAGCTATCATTCAAGTATCGGCATGGCTCCTTTCGAAGCTTTATGTGGTCGCAAGTGCCGATCTCCAGTATGTTGGCACGAAATTGGGGAATCACAAATCACCGGTCCAAAGTTAATTCAAGAAACAACCGACAAGGTCATTCAAATTCGAAACAATCTTCTAGCGGCTCAAAGTCGTCAAAAGAGTTATGCAGACAAACGACGAAAGCCCTTGGAATTTGACATTGGTGATCAAGTACTTTTAAAAGTATCACCGTGGAAGGGAGTGGTTCGTTTTGGCCAGAAGGGCAAGCTAGCACCACGCTACGTAGGACCTTTCAAGATACTCGAAAGAGTAGGTCCTGTAGCATACAAGCTTGACCTACCAGAAGAGCTCAACATAATTCATCCCACATTCCACGTATCAAACTTGAAAAAGTGCCTCGCCGATGAAAACCTCCATATTCCTCTAGAAGACATTCAAGTCGATGAATCTATGCACTTCATTGAAAGACCAGTAGAAATCATGGACTTCGGAGAGAAGCGTTTAAGACGAAGTCGTATTCCAATTGTCAGAGTACGTTGGGAGTCAAAACAAGGACCCGAGTTTACTTGGGAACGTGAAGACTCAATGCGCGAAAAATACCCACATCTTTTTCCTGTTACCACTACTACTTAAATTTCGGGACGAAATTTCTAAAAGTAGGGGATACTGTAACATTCATTGAAAAACAGGTTTCAAAACCCGCTTCGTTTATTAATCAAATATTCAGTTATAAATTTCGTTGCGTATATATATTGTTCAATTTAATTTTAAACAATACATAATTAATAAACATTTTAGGATTTGAAAACCATAATTAATAAATAATAAAAATAAGTGAATAAAAAATAAAATGGGACAACCGGGTTTCGAACCCGGGTCACCCACAAGGACAAACACGCAACACACCGCTCCACCGCGCACAGCTTTTGTGATAAATATTAAAACAAATAACATTTATAATAAAACTGAAAGTCAAACTGGTAATCAGCGCGCCCAAATTCGCAGTCGCCGGAAAAGCCGAGATTATCGCGAATTATGACCGTTTCCTTTGACTGAAACGCGTGAACTAATTTCGACATCGGTTATAACCGATGTCTAACCCTCAATTTCAGTCATAACCGCCGGAAAACTTTGACTACGAATCAAGACCCAAATTCGAACCAAATACACCCCGTTCTTCCTCATAAATACCCACCCAAACCTCTGGTAACCTTTTCGCTCAGAATCGCACTCTCTTTCGAAGCTTTAATCCTTCCAGAGCACGTGGCCGGAAATTTCAATTTCCCCGGAATCGCTGAACGGAAAACCGCGATTGTCTTCACACGGTACAATCATCTAAACTTTTCTTGCTATCTCTCGATTAGTAACCTAATTGCTCAACACAGTAATCAAAACTGTTAAACAGTTTCCCTCAGCCGGAATCCGCGGATCGGAGCCGACGAGACCTTGCCGGAAAACCTGAAGCAAACTCGCCGTTCTGGTATACCATGTCATTTAATTTCTCTTTTCATTTCAATCAAGTATAAGTTAAGATCAATTAAACAGAACAGTCGGATTTCACTGTTCTGTATTGTTAAGCGAAGAAGACGAAGTTGAGAAATATGTATTAGTTTAATTAAAACCGGATATTTAACCAGGTTAGACACACAGTCCAGCAGTGGACTGTGTGTAACATAACACGCACGTCCTGAGTTCGAATCGCACATGTTACCGACTTTCAGAAATAAAACCAATCCTTTTTAAAACCTATTCCGATCATCCTTCATGTATATAAATATAATATAATTCAGTATATAAACAGGTTAGACACACAGCCCAACTGGTTGGGCTGTGTGCACGTAAACTGAAGAGCGCGAGTTCGACTCTGGATACCTAAACCGGGTTGGCAATTTATGGAACTTTTTTTAATAAAAATAAATAAGGTTAAAGTTAATTAGTATATATATATATAATTAAAACAGAGAATATTTCGGGTTAGACACGTAGCTCAGTTGGTAGAGCTGCGTGCACGTGTACGAGAGGTCCCGAGTTCGAACCTCACTCAGCGCATAATTAAACACAGTCCGACCGGTCAACGGTCAAAGGTCAACGGTCAAAAAAAAAGTCAACTTTTTTATTTCTTTTTATTTATTTATTTAATTGAAAATTCATTCAAAAATACTTAAAAATAAGATTTTTAAAGTTAGAAAACTTCCTTAAACTCACAAAAATAAATCTAAAAATTCCATTAAGAGCACTAATTAAAAACATTAATTCCAAATAAAATTTATTTATTTATCAAATCATTTTGTTATTATCTAGGTTAGTTCTTCCCTCGTCAATCGAATCATAAATTCGTGCGCCTTCATCATCATCAAAAGAACGCACCCATTGTGAGTGAATCTCTACCAAATCCCCGTTTTAATCATGTTTTGGGGTGTATCATGTGTCGTTTAATTCTTTGTTATATTTAAACACTTGCGCATACATCATATCCGTGATCAAATGTGTATCAATTGTTGTGTGGATTATTTGTAGTTTGGATTTATCATTTTCAGTGCACGCATATCATTAGGCCCATCAGTTCCCCGTGGGAGACAGGTTGAGCATCAGGTGCCTCATAAGATCGGCTCCGTTTGATTGAGCCTTGATCTCACATTCATCATCATTCATATCATAATACTCATCCAAAGTGGTTTGTGTTTGTTTACTTATATATGTTTTCTCACATGTGATTATTGCACAAACTTTCCATATTAAATAAAACAAGAAATTAATAACAATGTTTTATCAAGGTTCACTCGCCAACTTTTGTTGACCCCAAATATCCCCCGTTTTACACATGATACAGGTGATCCAGCTGAGGCAAGAAACACATAGGAAGGCCTAGAAGAATAAACCAGTTTAAGCTTTGGATTATTTACATAGTTTCATTTCCTTGTAATTGTATGAATTTTGATTTGGATATTTAAGTTGTAATTTGAATTTAATAAATATGAAACATTTTAGTAAACATCATGAGCTTTGGTGATAACCCAATTATGCCCCGACTCTTTTTCCGCTGCAGGTCGGGGTGTGACAAGATCAATCGCTTGGAGAAGCAGGCCATAGTGGATGCAGTTCAGGCGAACAAGGATCGGTTGGAGGCTACTGATGAAGCCAAAATCTATGCTGTCAAGGCTATCCTCAAGGCCAAGATCCAGATACCTTAGGAGGCAGTGGATCCTTCCTTCGACAAGGCTGGATGGGAGGTAGAGGCATGGAAGCAGAGGCTGCAGGAGCTGGGCGATGATGATGAGCCAAAAGGGACACCCCTGCTCAAGGCTACTCCAAGTGGCGAGAAGGATCCTGAACAGGCAGCAACTGGCGACGGTGGCGAAGGTGGTGAAGCAGCGGTTGGTGAAGCAGCGAAGGAATAGGCTGCACCAATGGGCGATGATGGAAATTTCTAGACTGGGCCGGAGCCCATTTTTTATGGTTTAATGGTTTTTGTGGTTATTGGTATTTTGGAACAATTTGTGGTTTGTACTCAAACAATAGTAATTAGGGTTAAGGATCACTGATCCTATGAACAATAGGGGGTAGCAAGGGTGAATGGGTCCTTCTGTTTGTGGAGGATGAACCCCTTGATGCTCCCGCCTTTAATTTCCTGCACTTTATGAACCGTTAGTATGGACACCCTTTGCTAACCCAAGTGGACGGGCCATGTTTTGCTGGTAGAAACTTGGGTAGGCAATTTTGACAACCTTAAAAGGGTTTTAATAAATAAAACTTCAATCTTTTGGCTATCTTTGGTGTCACCTACTTATTTTATGCTTTGAATATCGTTGCATCTATACTGATTGGTCAATTCCCTATTATATAACTTTGGATTTTATAAGTGTAGGAACGTCCACGAACAGCACGGGAACCTAAATTTGTTATCTAATGTCCAATTAGGCGGAAACTAATGACATGTTAATCAAATAACAAGAATTACTCATTTAAAAATTGTTTTCATTGATCTAAAGTCATATACATTCGAGAACCAGATCTGACAAAGTTTCATCGTCTCTGTGCCAAAATATCTAACTCTTACAAATGAAAACCCAAAGCACCTATTTATAGGAACACACAAGTTCGCCCGAAGATATAGCATGTTCGGCCGAACATGGTATGAAGTTCGCCCGAACTTGACCTAGTCAAGTTCGGCCGAACTTGACTTCTCAAGTTCCATTTCAAGTGAACTTGCTTATAAACACACTTAAATACGCCTCGTTTCTCACAGATTAAGCCCTATTCACTCAGACTCGATACATAATGATGTTAATGACGAAGGCAACAGACATATGCACCAACAGACTCCCCCTTGGATGTTGTCATAGTCATCTTGATGTAGACATCCTTTTGATATATGCACCAATAGACTCCTCTTGACATCTTCCTCTTGGATAACGTCTGTGTCGTAGTCTTTTCTTGAATGCCCCATAGCCATTAGACTTGATTAAGCTCCTGAGTCTTTATCTTTTTCCTTGAATAAAACTTTAAGATCCAAGCTCCTCCTAAGCTGCAGGCTATGCTCCCCCTTGCTTTGAGCTTTACTTTAAACACGTTTCGACCACTCCCCCTAAAACTTTGCTTCCTGTTCAAAGTTCTTGAGCATACTAGAAAACGTTTCAGATTTACTTTGAAGAAACACTTGTTTGAACGTCTCCATTTTAAAAACATTTTAGTTATTCAAGTTCAAGTTAATGTCCTTGAATTACTTTTTAAAATTTAAAATCTTTACTGTTCTTTAGGATTTTTAATCAATGAAATCCACTTAGTTGATCAAGTTCAAGTTAATGACCTTGGTTAACTAATTTTGTTTACCAAGTCCATGTTAATGACCTTGGTTAAACCGTTGTGAACAACTGATGTTTTTGTCAATGTTAAAGTTTCAAATTAATGAACTTTTCTTACCAGACTTCGATGATCCGTTCTCCGACATTGGCTCGTTGAAATTTTTTTTTGGATTTTAAAAAGTAAGTAAACTATTTACAGAACTTTTAACAAGTAAAGTAAACTATGTACAAACATATTTACAGACATATTTTTGTGAATTCGTGTCTAAGGACCATATCAGTTTTATTGAGACATATTACCAATACCGTTGACCTTTTTGAGACTTTAAGTTTTAGACTTGTTTACCTAGATTGTCGATATGTTTGTCCACTTAAACTTCATCACGTTCTCAATTGTTCCAAGATACATTAGATATGATTTATGAAACTTGACTTAACTGTGTTTCCCACTTCTTGAATATACTCCCGAATCCAGATTCCTAGATTTCATCTTACAGGTGAGTATAGCATAATTGATATCTGTATTTGGGTTGTGCGAGACCTTGAGAGCTCAGGTTAGTACTACCGTACCAACAAAGAGATGAAGGCTAGACTTTCAGATGTGTTCCACTTAAGGAATCTTTTCAGCATTGCAAATGATTAGATATTTCGATTTTTTCAAGTTTGCATGCTATTTTGGGGTTTTTAGCAAAAAGCATTATATAAGTTCTAGGCTATTGCTTCCGCAAAATCAGAAGAACTTGTATATACCCCAAGTATCAATCATCTATAAAGACCTCGTATCTCAGAATCCGGCAACCCTTCAATCGAAATTTCGGAGTACTAAGTCCATATATCCAAGATGAGTTAATCCACAAGATTAAGCAGTTGTAAAATTTAGTTTATATCCTAGAAACAATCTACTGAACGTGTAAAGCCTATCGACACATCCACAGTAAGACTTGTTTATCACTTTTAAAGTTTACAAATCTTTAGCATACCGTGATAGTCCACTGATGTACTATCATTTCCTTTTTAACAACAAATTCTTTTTGTCTTTTTCATGTTTTTGTACTTTTTGAATTTTTCAATGTTTTTGAATTTTCAACTTTTTCATATGTTTTGATTTTTCAACAACTTTTTAAAAATTTTCTTACTCCCCCTAAAATCAAAAACATATTTTTGGATTTTAGATTTAAAGAAATTCTTCTAAAAATGTAACAAACCAATGCGGATCCCGCGACCCATCGTCCGATCCTTTTTTTCAATCCTGTATCTGCAATTGTTTAACAAACAATCATTAGACTCATTTACCACCTGTAAAAACAGTTTGAACTTGTAAGAACTTTGAAATTAGTTTATCTGTTCAATGGTGTGGATTTTCATAATTTTGACTTTTCAAAATTTTCTTCTTTTAACAACCACTTGTAATTTCAAATACTTTTCTTTTTTAACTACTCCCCCTCAAAATGACAAAGATATGACATTTATGGATAAGTTAAAATGAACTGGAGCTTCCTTAATCCTGAATCAACTTTGATAAAGTGGATCTCGGAACTCCTTGACACGAAAGTAACTACTTGAATAGAGAACCCAAGCCTTTTTGGTCTTGGGTTGAACTTGATAATCAACGTAATCAAATTCGTAACCATCATCGTAATCAAAATTTTCATCAAACATTTCGTTCAATGTTAATTTTGAAACTTTATCGACTTTTTTCTTTTTCTGTCTGTTTGATTACTGACTCAGTTAATTTATTTTTCAACTTTGAAAGATCATTTTTAATAACTGCTTCTTTTGATTTGACATTTTCAGTTTTAGCAGCAACAGACTTTCCTTTCTCAGAGGACTTCTTTTTCGCAACCCAGGACTGTGACATGAATCTTGCTTTCTTGATATAAAACCGTGAATCATCGGTTATGTTTGACTTTGAAGTTTCACCTTTCTCAAAAACTGAGTTTTCAAACTTTGATTCCTTTTTGGGTTTTATTTTAGAAACAATTCATTTTTGGGTTTTACAATCTCTGTTTGTTTTTGTTTTTGTTTTTCATCTTTTGAAACATTTTTCCTTCGCGAAAACATAGGCTTTAGATTCAGACATTTTCGAGCAATATGGCCAATTGTATTGCATTTAAAGCATGTCCGTGAATCAGAGCATTTCCACTAGTGGATTTCACACCACTTGTGGATTTGATCTTAGCCTTGTCCCGAAGTTTTTCTCTTTCTTGAATTCATCATTAGATTGCTTACCAATCTTATCTTCTTCTTGAACCGTATTCATTCCGTACACAAATTTCATGTATTTACCTTTGTATTCCTGGAACGTTGTCTTCGGTTTCTTCATCGATTCACCTTCTTCTTCTTCCAAACCCAATTCTGCTCTCCTGTTTTCAGGAAAATCCCACAAACTTTTGATAATTGTTAGTATTCCTTTTGGGTTTAGAATAAAATTTCTTTTGATTTTTATCGAGATCATCTGACGAAACTTCTACAAGTTTGAAAAATTTATCAAGTTGATTTTTTTCACGTTCCGAATCGGGAAGCTATCATCGAAATATAATCTATCAGAATCCTTAACTTTGTACATGACAACGTTAGGATCATCACTTAGATCATTTTCAGATGCTATATCGTCATTTTCGGACTGAGAATCAGAACTGTTATCATCAGAATCATTTCCCAAAACATTCTTTACCACATTTTCTACCACTGCTTTAATGTCATCGTTTGATTTCGTAAAGTCTACTTCAATGTTCTCAGGCAATTGATTTTTAAATTTAGATAAAAGTAGTATATCAAATGCCTTTTCAACTTCATCATCCTTTTTGCAAGAATAATTTTCAAGGAATGGTGAAGGAACACTTCCGTATTCTTTACGCTTTGGTTTACCGTCATTTTCCTCCGATTTGATCGTAGGAAGAATGTGATCAATGACATAAGCATTTGTGGTGTAGCTTTTCAAAAGCTGTCTTACACGTTCTGTTTCATTTTTATGTCATGAAGCTCACGTTTTTTTCAGCAATAGTGTTGATGTACATTTAATTGCTTTTTGTTTTTCAATCACTATTGCTTTTAATATTTTTTCATTAGCAGCAATTTCAAGATTAGCTTTTTCGACATTTTTATTTTTGTCTTGTATTTTGTCATAAGCTTCTTTCATGTTTCTGTAATCATAACGAAAAGTTTCATTATTCAGTTAATTCTCTTATGACTTTGACCTTATCAAGGCATGGTTCACAAGGACTTGTGCACTTTGTGCAAGGTTTTTCAACCTCCACAACTTTCACAACTTCCTTTTCAGACATTCTTACCTCAGCTTTTACCTTTTCGGCCTCTGCTTTCAAAGCTTCTTGTTTTTGCATCTCAGCATAAGATATTCCTTCTTCCTCTGTTTGTTGTATATATCTTTCCAGAACTGCATCCTCCAGGATAGCTTCTTCCTCAGCCTTCTACATTAATGCTTCTTGAATAGCATTTTTGATAGCAGCTTCCACAAATGATGTCTAAGATTCATTCACAACCTCTGCCATCATAGCAACACCAGTCTTCTTTCTGATGTATTTGTTCCAATCGAAACCATCGTCTTCATGATCGGCAACAAGAGCTTGTTCGGCTTTCTTTGCAGATTTATCTTCAACTTCAACTTGTGTTCTATTTGGATATGGCTTATATTGAAGAGCTTTCTTGTAGTATTCATTGTTTCTTCTGAAAGGATTTTATTTTCCACTAGCTTCTTGATTACTACATTCGCGTTTGAAGTGTCCTTTTTTCGACACCTGAAGCATGTGACTTTTGATTTGTCGAATCCAAGCTTGTTGCTTGAATTTCCAATGTCTTTTCCAGTGAGTGCCACGAATTTAGTAACTCTTCTGATGATGGACGCAAGGCTCCATTTAATTTCCATCAGCTCCATTCTTCTTCGTCTACCCGATCGTAATCTTCTGCTGTCATTTCTGGATTTCCGATCTTTCCAGCAACAAGAGCTTCATAAGATTCAAGAACGGTAGCAAGAAGTGCTATGTGCTGTTTGGCCACCTTTTCTGGAAATACATTCTTCAGATCGACTGCTATGTTACACTAGAAAACATTTGAATCAGAACTAGCTTGGCTTGTTTGATTTTGGAATGAGGAGCTTGAGCTAGCACTAGAATAACCAACATATGGAGAACTTTGATTCGGAGAAGAACTTGCATTTGCATTAAAAGCCGTTTGAATTTTCGGGCTTAGAATCGAGTATCTTGAATACCTCCTTTGTAATAGACACCGACATCTTGAACAACATTGGCATTCTTTGATTTAGCCATTTTCATCAACTCCATTCCGTGACCTTCTAATTTGTTGATGAAAGATGACAACTTGAAATGTCTCCAATATGGACTATTTTTCAGAATCGTTAAGTATGTCGTCCATTCCCCTTCTGGAAGTGCATCGGCCAACTTCTCGATTTGCTCTTCGGTAGATCTTTTGATGTCATGTCTTCGCATCTGGACCATGAGGTGACAGTATCTATCGATCATTTACTTCATAGTTTCACCTTTAATCATCGTAAAGATCTCGAATTCTTTCTTGATTAAGGCCTTCTTGCTCTTGATAATTTCATCACTTCCTTTGAATTTGTTACAGAGAGAGTGCCATTATTCTTGAGAAGTATCAAACTCTGGAAATAATATCAAAATATCTTCCTTTACTGATTGTTGAATCAAGCTAATCATCTTCTTCTCAGCGACATACTGTGCTTTATCACCTGGTGAAAACTTGTTCAACGGAAGATCTTGATCACGCTCATCTTTTGGCCATTTGTAGCCATCCTCAACTGCAACCCAACTGTCAAATTGATTTGCTTGTATCCAATTCACAAACTTTTCTTTCCATCCTTCAAACTCATCTATACTCATTAGCTTCGACGGTTTCTAAGTAGTACCCATTTCATTGTCGATATTTAACTGGTTCGCCGCAAGAGTATTTACATTTGATGAAGAAGCCATTTGTGAAACAAACACGTTGTGGAAATCTTCCATTTTGGCTTATTTGTGAATTTGATAAAAAAAAACTTGACAATTGATTAATAACAAGCAATTTTAGCAAAAACTGACGTTTTAATCGACAATCGGTACGTTAAAACGCTTAAAATTTTTTCCGAAAACAATTTTTACTCGATTATATCCTTAAAATCATCTCGTCAATACGATTCTAACGATATATAATGTTAGTGACTTTTTTTTAGGAACCTTAGACAAGTTCGGGCGAACTTGTCAAAGACTTGTCAAGTTCGGTCGAACTTGATGTAGAATTTGAGAAAAAATTACACTTCGAGCGAACTTATGAAAAATTTCAAGAAACAGGTAAGTTCGGTCGAACTTAGGTGAAATTTCAAGAATATTATCAAGTTCGGGTGAACTTGTAAAAGGATATCAATGAAACTTGATCAAGTTCGAGCGAACTTGATCAAAAATATTGAGATTTCCTTCAAGTTAGGGCGAACTTATCAAAAACTCTTGAAAAATCTGTCAAGTTCGGTCGAACTTGGTGTCTAGACCTTGAAAAACTAGTGGGCGAACTTGATTAAAATTCAATGACCTCACAAGTTCGGTCGAACTTGGTCACAAGTTCGATGGAATTGGTTTTGACAAACATGGTTTTTTGAACTTTTTGATGTTAAATGATTGAATTTGATGTCCAAACTCTCAGGGGTTTGTTATTAGTGTGTTTTACATAACATATTCAAAAATCACCCATTTCTTTACCATGAAATCATCAAGTATGTGAAAATGTTAAGAAAAATGATAGAATGGAGTAGAATAAGAGAGATTCTTGTCTTGATTCCAGCAAATTTAGGTTCTAGGCTCTGATACCACTTGTAGGAACGTCCACGAACAGCACGGGAACCTAAATTTGTTATCTAATGTCCAATTAGGCGGAAACTAATGACATGTTAATCAAATAACAAGAATTACTCATTTAAACGTTGTTTATTGATCTAAAGTCATATACATTCGAGAACCAGATTGACAAAGCTTGCCGTCTCTGTGCCAAAATCTCCAACTCTTACAAATGAAAACCCAAAGCACCTATTTATAGGAACATAAGTTCACTCATGGAGACACAAGTTCGCCCGAAGATATAGCATGTTCGGCCGAACATGGTATGAAGTTCGCCCGAACTTGACCTAGTCAAGTTCGGCCGAACTTGACTTCTCAAGTTCCATTTCAAGCGAACTTGCTTATAAACACACTTAAATATGCCTCGTTTCTCACAGTTAAGCCCTATTCGCTCAGACTCGATACATAATGATGTTAATGACGAAGGCAACAAACATATGCACCAACAATAAGTTATTAAAAGAATACCAAATATATGTCAAAACAAGTTCTATCTTAAAGACTTAACATCATATGATCAAGGATCACATATCCTGTTGTCAAAGGTTGAAGGGTAACATAATGTAACAGCCCAGTGTAACCGCACATGATATTGTCCGCTTTGTTAGCCAGCACGCCCTCAGCGTTTGCCCCTCACGGTTTTAAAAACGCTAAATGATGGTGAAGGTATCAAACCCCTTATAAGGAAGCCTTCGTTCCCCTTCACAACCAGGTGTGGGATATCACAATCCACCCCCTTGAGGGGTCAGCGTCCTCGCAGGACCTGACACCACCGGTCCGGCCCTGGCTCTGATACAATCTGTAACAGCCCAGCGTAACCGCACCATGATATTGTCCGCTTTGTTAGCCAGCACGCCCTCAGCGTCTGCCATCAGAAACCGCATGGCAGCGGCACGGGATCGACAAAAAGTTACGCTGATCAACGACGCAAACGCTCGAATTTCAAGTAGGTGACCGCGTCCTACTGAAAGTGTCACCCTGGAAGGGTGTAATTCGTTTTGGGAAACGAGGCAAACTAAATCCATGGTACGTAGGCCCGTTTGTGATTTCGAAACATATCGGGCCCGTAGCTTATCAGTTAGACCTTCCTACCGAACTCAGTGGAGTTCACAACGTTTTTCACGTGTCCAATCTGAAGAAGTGTCTAATAGATGAGACCCTAGTCATTCCATTGGATGAGATTCAAGTGGATGAGCAGCTGCATTTTGTGGAACAACCTATCGAGATCATGGACCGTGAGACCAAGACTCGAAGGCACAGCAAGTTACCGATCGTCAAGGTTTGTTGGAACTCTAAGGGTGGACCGGAGTTCACGTGGGAAAGAGAGGACCAAATGAAAAGCAAATATCCACACCTTTTTGCAGCTGAGCAGCAATCTGATGTTACCGCCAACTAAATTTGGGACGAAATTCTTTCAACATGGGGATGATATGATAGCCTGGGATTTCCTTGTACCATTTTAAAAACTGAACTTTTGTGCGTTGCATTCTAAACCGCGTTTACTCAATTTTCGGGACGAAAATTCTTTCAACATGGGGATAATGTGACATCCCAGTTTTTCAGGTACTTTAAACGCGCTACTTTTATTATTCATCCCACGCTAATTTAATTCGAAGAATTAAATTACCGCTCGCAATAACTACGCTAACTTTAGTATTTAGGGAATACACGATGTTTGGGAGTTTAACGGTTGTATCTGAATTACGTGCTACGTGTTATTAGACGTTTGTGAATAATTGTCGAGTCATATTATGTGTAGTTATTTATCAGATTATAATGATCGGTTAGTAGATTCTATTTATAAGCCGAACCGAACCAAGCTTGTGAAAGTTTCGACTTCGCGACCAAGCAAACCGAACCCGCCACCCACACCCCCTGGCGAACCCAACCGAACCCGCCACCCCTCCCTTGTGGCCCAAGGACAAGCCAAACCGCCCCTTGCCCCTTATGTATACGTATGTATGCATGGGGTATTCAAAAAAATAGCAAACCCTAAAACCTACTCCCCTAGAGGTGTGCGATGGCAGCAGCCCCCCTCCCTCTCGGTCGCGCAAGCATCCCACATCCCTCGGATTGATTTCCAAGTTTGTCCCGATTAGCTAATTGTCATCGTTTCAAGGTTAGGGTTTAATTGTATTACGATTCACACTAGGTTTTGTGTAGTCTTGATAATGATTATGTGCTTGTATGATATTATTATGAAAAAGTGTTGTGGTGTATGATTAGTTCGGATGAATATGCGAATCTTTGCGGTTGTGATGATATGTTTGAGTATTAAAATCGTAGGCTGCGTTTTATCTATAAAGATCATGATATATACTTAGGGTTTGCATGAATATTGATATATTAGATGATATTTGACAAGTTAACCTCTTGTTAATCGATACAACTAAGCGTCATGGCCGTTTACACATGTTCAAATGCGATAAAGTCGAAAACAGTAAGCTGATTGACATTTACAGCCAACTTCAGTTGGCTTTAACCTGATCATTATTTATCGAAAGTGGATTTTCTGAAGCCTAAAACGTGTATTTTTGAAAAACGCTTCAAATGTTCCGGATTCATATTTTTCTGAGGTCATTTGCTATTTTTAAATGGTCATTTAGTGCAGCAGCGAAGCTGCGTAAATTCTGCAGAATTTGCAGGTTGTTTATTGAGTCGGATATCATAGTATGTATGAGGTTAGGTCACGAAATATGTACAGTAACTGGAGACGGGCGTTTCCAAAATCTCCCACTAGAATTTCGTTAATCGGATGAACGATGATTTTTAAATGATTTTTCTCGTGGACTGCAGTCAGAAAGCGACGAATCTGACTGCATCCTAGTATATAAATGTTTATAAATAATTGGTAAAGACTTAGGATTTGAAAATTTTACACAAAATTCTACAGTCTTGTTGACACCACCTGTAAAAGAAATGGAATTTTTGGAACGTTGGAACTATTTTTTAAAATTCTCGAAAACAGCCCAGTTATGAGTGTACAAGCTGAAACATGATAACTTGTGTTTGTGTGTATCTAAGTGTTGTATGAGTTATCCTGTGTTTATGACAAGTTTGTTTGATCATTATTTTGTATGGTGATACTTTGCATGCATGATTATGGTTTCGAATTGGTTATTACGTGTGCCGTACTGTGTGTTAGTTATGCGTAGGGTTTTGTGTCAGTGTGTTCACACACTAACTTTGAATCGGTTGACATGTTAGGACGCGATTAGCGTTTCCATCATTTGCTTCTTTTGCGTTTATCTAACCGAGCAATTTAAGGTGAGTTCACGGCCCCTATTTTATCCGGTTTTGAACAACAGGGGGAGAAACATGTATACGCTCTACAACTCAATCTTTTACGTTATGCGAAATTAACACGTTAACTATTCGATAACTAAGTTAATGTTAATGTATGTTATGGTCACTAAGTAGCTTTATCACGGAAGTCCTCAACCAACTCTCAGATCGTTAGTATTGGGTTAGATAGCATGGAAATTATAGTAGTACTACTGGGCCCGACAAGCCCCACCCGAGCTAGTCGCGCTAGCCGACCGGGAATGGTCAACGGGTGATTAATTTGGCCTAACTTTCGCCATGGTTAGTGATAGACCTGGCAACACAGAGGCAACAACAGTCAGCTTCGATCGCGAACTCTTACGTGACATAACTTTAGGCTCGCTACCTACATGTTAACATTGAACTTATTTATGAACCAACCTTATTATTCCAGGTTAGGAATAATGGATCTATGTCGTTATCCCAGGTTAGGGATAACGGGGAAAACCAATCTTTTAAACTGAACATGTGAACTTATAAAACCTGTGAACTCACTTTTCTTTAATGTTGACACTTGTTTCTTTGCATGTTTCTCAGGACGCTAGGAGCGCTAGGTGCATCACTTGCATTTGATCAAGGCATTTTTATCGAGTCTTTATTAAGGATTACTTTTGGGATTTTGGTTTTGGCATTTGTGTTGGTGCCCGTTACTTTATTCTAATGCTTCCGCTAAACTTTGAAACCTTGGAATTTTGAAAATGACTATGCCTGTTTACAATAAATGTTTTTGGAAAACGTTTAAATAAATCATATAGAGTCGTTCGACATTGCTAGTGTCTGAGATTCTGGTTTGATCACACGCCTCGTGGTAATACTCCGCAAGTGGAAATTGAGGATGTGACACTTAAATAAGCCAGAAATAAAACAAAGGCAAATGAAGGATCATACTAGTGAATCCAAGTTAGGATTTTATGTCCTTAACACTTACAGTTGTATCAATCAAAGCATAACAATCGATAGAACTTTAGGATTCAGGATCCTTAGCTGTTAAACTTCGTAAACTTGTAACAGTATATAACTTGGGACTAAGCCAAATATCAAATGAAAGAATCATTAGTAACTGGGGGCAGGCCCAACAAACTGGGGACAATCGCAAATAACTGGGACAAGCCCAAATAAACTGGGGACAAGCCTATTAAACTGGAGAAAACCCCAAATATCTGGGGACAAGCCCAAATAACTGGGGACAAGCCCAAATAACTGGTGTAAACTGGAGTATGGCCCAAACTAGCATCTATCCAATCGTAAGCGACATGAAAATGCCGAAACCTTAGCTAACGTGAAAACGTTAGAAACCTTAGGAACGGATGTATGGTACGCCTACCATTATACTTAGGATCCTACATATAGCCAACAACAATGAAATTGTCAGCCCCTAAAGCGGGTACTGGTCCCATTGCCTCGAACTATACTTGGATAACGTGCGCTACTGGCGGGGTGTCAAAACCTAATTCGTGTGAAAGGTGAAAACCTTTAAACCTTAGAAGGTATTGGATACCTTAAGCTGGGACATTGCCCAAAGTCTTGGAGAGGTGGCCAACCTCTTGATCCTTTAGATAAATTCTGCAAAAGCTTAAAACTAGATAAAATTGAATATTGAGAATTCAACATCCTTTCCTTTAGCAACAAATGTAATATAAAAGAACTAGTAAAACATTACCAACGAAAGGAACAAATGTAATATAAAAGAACTAGTAAAACGTTACCAACGAAAGGATCACATATCCTTTGAGAATTCTCAGTTTAAACGGAACATTAGAACGCTTAAGGATCCTTGATCCTTACATAAAATACTTCTTGAGGTGGATAGCATTCCAAGCTCTTGGCAGAAGGTTACTATCTATAGTTAGCAAACGATATGCCCCCTTTCTTGCTTCAGCTTCAATTAGATAAGGCCTTCCCATTTTGGTGCTAACTTGCCATCAGCAGGATTCGTCGTATTTTGGAATGCTTTCCTCAATACCAAGTCACCTACTTGAAATATTCTAATCCTGACATTCTTGTTATAAGCCCCAACCGTCCTTTGTTGATAACTGGCTAGACTTATTCTCGCCAAGTCTCTAAGTTCCTCCACGGTGTCCAAGTCTTGAGCTAGAGTCTTATCATTTGCCTCAGGATCACGGATGTTTGTTCTGGCTGTAGGGACTACCATTTCTGTAGGGATCACTGCTTCAGCTCCAAAACCAAGAGAAGGGAGTCTGACTCGTAGCATCTTAGGAGTTGTCATATCTACCCATAAGACATAAGGTAATTCCTCAGCCCATTTGTCCTTTTTGGATCCAAGCTTCTTCTTTAAGTTGTTGATGATGATCTTGTTGGATGATTCTGCCTGGCCATTAGCTTGTGGGTGGACTGGTGTTGATGTTATCATCCTAATCCCCCAGCTGTCACAAAAGTTAGTAGTACAACTCCGAATAAACAGGGATCCAATATCACAAACAATCTCAGAAGGAATTCCAAATCTAGTTATAATATTTCTTTTAATAAAGGATATGACTTCCTTTTCTCTGACTTGAGCAAATGCTTCAGCTTCTATCCATTTGGAGAAGTAGTCTGTCATAGCCAACATGAACACTTTTCCTCCTGGTGCCTTGGGAAGCTTGCCTACTATATCCATTCCCCATCTCATAAATGGCCAAGAGGAGGATATAGGATGCAGAGGTTCTGCCGGTTGATGAAGGATATTACCGTGTCTATGGCAAGCATCACATTTCTTCGCGTATTCTACAGCATCCTTCTTCATAGTAGGCCAATAATATCATGTTCTAAGGATCCTTGAAAATAGTGCTCTGCCCCCAATGTGATTCCCACAGTCTCCTTTGTGAAAATCCTTTAGGACTTCTTGTGTCTCAGGATCCTCAATGCACCTTAGATAGGGTCGTGCAAGAGATTTTTTATATAACATGTTATTTATAATGGTAATCTGGGATACCTTAATCCTGAATGCTCTTGGATTTTCCCCAGTAGGGATTTCTCTATTCTGAATGTATTTCAGAATTGGAAGGATCCAGGAACCTGAATTTGACTGTATATCATCATTGGGAACAACTGCAGCACCATCCATTATTTCCATTACTTCATTCTCCTCATTGCAGGAGTTAGTACATGGATAATAGGTATCTTCACATCCTCGGGCATCTTCAACGAGGACCGAGGTTGGCTATGAGCATCAGCTTCTGCATTCTCTTCCCTAGTACCTGTGTTAAACTGAAAAAAGCAAAAGAATCTGCCAGTTTCCTGACTATCTCCAAATATTTGATTAGTTTTTCGCCTTTAACAACATAGGATCCGTTATAATGATTAGTAATCAATAAAGAATCTACAAATACTTGAAGATACCTAATCCTCATATTTTTAGCTAGTTGCAAACCTTCTATTAAGGCTTCATATTCAGCCTCATTATTAGTGGTCTGAAACTCACACGCTATAGATTGGGGAATAATGTACCCTGTGGCGATTTTAGTAGTAGGCCTAGTCTAGTTCCCTTGACATTCGAGGCTCCATCTGTGAAGAGTGTACAAGGATCCTTGGTCTCCTCAAGTTGTTGCACTTCTAGTTCAGCTTCCCTTTGTAGATCGCTACTCAAATCAGCCACAAAATCAGCCAAAGCTTGGGATTTAATAGCAGTTCTGGGCTCATACTTAATGTCATATGCACTAAGTTTAACAACCCATTTTGCCATTCTTCCCAACATCTCTGGTTTCCTGAGAACATTCTTAATAGGAAAGTTAGTTTTAACAACAATAGTATGAGTTTCAAATAGTGTCTTAATTTAGTAGAAGCCATGATTAAAGCAAGAATGAGTTTCTCTAAATGAGAATATCTGGCCTCAGCATCAAGTAGACTTTCACTTACATAGTACACCAGATGTTGTTGGCCTTCGTGATCCTTAACTAGGACCACACTTACCACTTTACTTGAAACAGCTAAGTATAAAGATAAGGGCTCTCCATTTTCTGGTTTCATCAAAGCCGATGCTGAGGATAGGTAATCCTTAAGGGCTTGTAGAGCAGTTTCATGCTTTTCAGTCCATTCGAACTTCTTATTCTTCCTCAGAACATCATAGAAATCCTTGCATCTTTCTGAGGATTTTGAAATGAATCTATTCAAGACGGCAATCCTTCTGTCAATCTTTGCACATCCTTGGCATTGGCAGGAGACTTGATGTTCACTAAAGCCTTGATTTGTTCTGGACTTGCTTCAATTCCTCTCTTGGTCACCATATATCCTAAAAATTTTCCAGCTTTGACCCCGAAATGGCATTTAGAGGGGTTTAATTTCTATTGTACTGGTCAAGAATATTGAATGCTTCTTCGAGATCCTTCAGGTGATCCTCAGCTCTTTTAGACTTGACCACCATATCATCTATGTGAACTTCCATTGTGTGTCCAAGTGCTCCTTTAACATCATATTCACCAGCCTTTGGTATGTAGCACTACATTTCTTAAACCAAAGGGCATAGCAATATAACAATATATGCCGGTGGGTGTCATGAAAGTTGTATCCTCTTGATCAGATGGTTCCATCTGAATTTGCTGAAATCCAGATGAAGCATCCATAAAAGTTAACAACTCATAACCCGCGTAGCATCCACCATGGAGTCAATGTGGGTAAAGGGTAAGGATCCTTGGGACATGCCTTATTCAAATCAGAAAAATCGACACATACCCTCCACTTTCCATTTTTCTTTTGAACAACAACCACATTGGCTAACCATCTTGGATACTTGACTTCGCTAATCATACCTGCCTTTAGTAACTTGTCTACCTCTTCTTGGATAATCACATTTCTTTCAGGTGCAAATTTTCTCCTCTTTTTGTATTTATGTTGGTTTTGGCTGCTTATTTGCTTCTTTTGTTCTTTTAAGCTCATTTGGTCCTGTAAATTCAACAGGAACAAAGAAACGTGCTTTTTCCAACATTAGTACTAGAAAAGGGTTAGTTTTATACCTCTTTTGATGAAATTTATATGTTGCATTTTATACACATCACAAACATACGAACATAAACGAACGCAAATGAACGAATGTTCACGAACACGTTCACAAACACAATTGAACGAATGAGACCTTTATTCATGTTTGTTCATTTAACTAATCGAACGAAATTTTTTGTTCATGTTTGTTCGTTCATTAAACGAACGAACATAAACGAACTTCCAAAGCCAACATTACACGAACTGTTCGCTGAATGTTCAGTTTGTTTACAGCCCTACATAGAAGTTGTTAACAAGATTCATATGCAATAAGCTCAAACTTCAAAGGGGGCTCAAGAGGGATTGAAATAAAGTAAGGTACTTGGGCTCCACTACCCTAGGGTAAGACTCACAAATTCTAATAAAAATTTATACGTATGTAATTTGGGCTTGCGATTGTTTGTGACCTGGTGGTGAGGTTTCTGGTCTATAATTATGCATATAAACGGATTTTTTACATCAAACTTTTACACCTAAATACCATTTTTGCAAAATAGCACGTGTCACTTAATTTTAAAAAAGGATCATGAATTGCTGAGCAACAAAGAAATCTACTTCAAGCTGTAGTAATAACAGAAGAAGTTTATTTATATATTTCCAAAATCTTGTATGTTTATTGCATGTATAATAAGTTACTAATAGGATGGCTGGATGATGTGGTGGGAGCAACACATTGCATTGCGAAACTCGTTTTTGGTAGTTTTTTATTTATATAATATTTATTGTAGCATCATTGTGATAGATATACAACAAAAGCGAATTAATCGAGTAACCCATTTCATTGTGTTGTACATGGTTAGATCGGTTAGGTTATTACCCTCAACCGAAGCCAAAACCAAAGTTATCGAGTTTATTTTGTTAAACAATCGGTTGTGGGTTAATCACTTCGGTTTGTTCGTTTAGATTGACATATCAATAATCAAACAATGAATTGAAAAAGTAAAAGTGGACACAGATATATGAGGAAAGCCCTTGATCAATCTAGATCTCCGGCATAAAACCCCGGGAGCTGACAAACGTTGGCTGCCTTGTTCTTCTTGTTGCTTGAATATTTAGGATACGGTGCAGGATAATGATCAGATCGATACTAAGTGTTACAAAGTTTGCAAGTGAAGAGTATTTGTGCGTAATGTGTGAGAGTAAGAGAGCAGAGAGTGAAGTAGTGCGTAACTTAGAGATCTGGCTATCCGTTTATATAGTTACAAATGACAAACGAAATCTCCTAAAAACTTGGGGTCCTCCGGAATATTCCTTTTGGAACGTTGGAGACCTGGTCTTCCGGCTTCAACGTCCACTTCTAAACCAAACGGAGCGAGTCTTCAGGAGAACGAGTCCTTGTTAACGTTATGATCCTTGAGCCGTGACCTGCAAGCATATTATTAGCAATTGCCAGGATACTGCATCAGGATGTTACCAATATCCTGGTTCGGTATCCTGATCGTAAATAGCTATTAATTATGCAAGAAATAATTCAGGATATCGGCTCAGAATATTACCCATAACAATTGTCCTCAAAAATGTAATCGTTAAGGATCCTGAGTCCTAACGGTAACATTTTTACGTTTACCAAGGCAATTATGGGATAAGACCCCTGAGTTGACAACCTGCAACCGCCCAGACTAAAATCACTCATCACCCCCTATATCTTCTCATCATAATCCTCCATTTAACCTCCACCAAGAAAGTAAAACGTAAAATCTTTTCTCTCATCTTCACCTCCTTTCTCTTCTTAGTATTCCGGCTAAAATGGTGAGACAAATGAGGTCTAGCTCCGGTGATTCAGTCCCTACATTCACACCACAAAATCTTCTCCAATATCCGGAGAAAGAACTATGTACATTTGACAATGCACACCTGTCAGCCCTTAAAACCTCCGGCACATTCCCGGACAGCGCTATATTCTGGCCTTATGATTGGGAACTCCGATCAGATATGTCCTCTACCGAGTAGCTCTGTTTTAATGCTTTCCCTTTAATGTTAGGTTTTGATTCCCCTTTTCTGATTCCATCACCAATTTCTTTAGAATCACCGACCTCAGTTTTAGTCAGACCATGCCCATGCTTTGGCTGTGCTGGTTGTCTTGATCGAATTAAGAACACTCACATTCCAAGCTTTCTGTCAGCAACCTTCCGCTGTATACCGGCTGAGATCCCATGGGTCTAGCATGTTCCTGTTTTACTCCACTTACAACGATCCTCTGATTCTCTGAGCCACCAGGAATGACGAGGAATGGAAATTCAAGTTCTTTTTTGTAAAAAGAAGTTCAATCCCTGGTGGAGCGGAATATCCGGTGAATTGTTAACAAAGAGTAGGACTTAGGGTTTTAGGATGACCGCCGAAATATCGTGTCTTCTATCCTGAACTAATATTCTCTTTATGTTTTATGCAACTGACTTCAGAAAATTAGCACATGCTCTTATTGATTCAGAGAAAAGATCAAAGCCATCTACCAGCTTCCGGACCCCGAAAGGAGCTTTGTTCCTAACTCAGCCTCTCCAACCCAACATTCAAGCTCAAACATGTCTGGTAAGGATCCTGTTTAATATCAGCACATATTTGTTATTCAAGATATAGTGAAGTTATGTGGTTACCTCCCTTTTTATGCAGAACTAGTCAAAATCCCCGAGGTTTTCGACCTTGATGAGTTAGGTAGCTACTCCGGACCTGCACTAGTAAAGAAAGAACCAAGCTCTAAGCCTTCCCCTGCATCAAAGTCCTCTTCCAGCTCCAGGCCTGTTGTTGTCCCCAAATATTCTTCAATGGCAAAGCCTCATGCCACCAGCTAATGTTAGAGAAAAGAGACGGACTCTCTTGCTGTATTTGCTGAAGTCTCTGCTTATGAGAACCTTAGGTTCGTGAGTCCAGCAGTCTCATTACTCTTCCTTTAGCCAGGTAAGTATCCTTATTCTGCATCCTTCAAACATATACTGAAGTGATATCCTGACTAGATATACTGATACCTGTGTCCGGCTTTGTAGGGCCTAAACCGTCTGCTGTCTGTGTACGAGGAAGCTTATGGAACATCCGTTTTTCATGAGGCCAGGGCAAAAAGGCAGAACAACCATCGAAGAGCTGAAGACGACTACTGCTACCAGGACCCGTTTTACAAGGACAAACTGAAAAAGGTCACCCAGGATGCTAAAGTCGATTTGGAGAAGGCTACTTTAGACGCCCAGGCCAAACTGGATGCTGCACAGGCCCAACACGAGTAGGATATGCCTCCTACCGTGAAAGCTCAAAGGGATCCGTGGTAATCTCCCTCCTCCAGGCTAGATTGAAGATGGCTTATGAAGCCAAGGCTGCGGGCTTCGAATGCCCTACTTGGAATATCAGCGCTTGGGAGGCGAAGTTGAAGAATCTCGGCAGTAATCCTATGGAATATCTTGCCAAGCCAGTGGTTGCAGAGTCTTCCAAGGCGGTTGAGGTAGCAGCAGAGGCTGGGGTGAAGCTGGTGAGGATCCTGGGGCTAATACTAGAGAGGATGCCGGTGGTGAAGGTGAAGGTGTGGTAGGTGATGCTTCCAAGGATGCTGCTGAGGGTGTTGCAGCATAAGGGCAACGAAGTGGGCGATGATGGATATTATGCCTAGGCCGGAGCCCACTTTTTTAAATTTGAATGGTCTGTAACCCCTTAAACAAATTTACTTTTCCTGCACTTGAACAATTTATATTTCCTGCATGCTTTAGAATAATTCAACAGTTGGAGGTGGAGGGATCCTGTGTTTTCAGGATGAAGCCTTCAATTGTTTATGTAAATATGCTTTTGAAACTAGTTTTACTTTTGGTGGATGGGTCCCACTTTGGGATGAAGCCAAGAGTACAAATTTTTGATCCGTTAGTAATAAACTAACATTTTCTCCTTATCCGTTTGTTGTTATGTTTTTATTTTGAAAGACATGTTTGGAATATCCTGACCAAATATCCTAGTCAGGATACTGATGAATAGTGTAAAAAATTTTTGTCAAAATGTTAGACTAGGTTGAATATTTTTTCATAGAAAAATATGACATCCAGCTAAGGTTTCCAAGACTTGAAAAACAAGAAATCATACCAGGACCACTTAGGAAAAAATTCCAATTCCAACCTTTGAATCCTTTGCAATGTCCCCAGCATGGATGTCCCCTGTCTGCGCAGGATATTGCTTCAGCGATGATATACTTGAGTATTTCTTCACTTAGTGATTAAACTTCAGAGTTTGTTGTTCACAAAAGAATGTGTGTAGTTACAATTTGCCATATCTTTGCAATTTGCCAATAACTTTAGTTTTACTAGGGATAAACCCTTAGTATCATGGGGGTAAACCCTTGTTTTCATGCGCTACAGGGGGAGCGTACAAAATCCAAGACTTAGAAAGGTGAAAACCTTTGAACCTAGAGAGTATGAAAAACACGAGAGAGGGTGATCAATCCTCATATACCGTAAGAATCCAGGATATAGCCAATAATAACGAAATTGTCAGCCATTGTTACATGAACTGGTCCCGCCATCTTGAACTATACCCGGATAACTTGGCTCCAGGCGGGGTGTTTAAACCCAAATCGGGAGAAAGGTGAATACCTTTAAACCATTGAAGGGATATGAATCCTTAAACGTGAGAGAGGGGGCCAATCCTCTAAACTTTCGGTCCATCCTGAGTATGCATCCTGGAGTAACATCCTGAAGCGTATCCTACAAAACACCTTTAAATTAATGTGGGTGTTAGCTTGGCTAACACCCTCCGATGCTTAAGTTAGTATTGGGTTTCAGTGAATAATAAATTAAATTAAATATATTTAAAAGAGACAAAATTCATACCATCCTAAGTTAGAAATTAAATTCTAAATCACTTGAAATAAGCTTTAAGATGTATAGCATTCCAGGATCTTGGCAACATCTCCCCTTCCATGGTTTGAGTCGGTATGCTCCCTTTCCAAATTCTAATTCAATTTCATATGGTCCTTCCCATTTTGGGGCTAACTTCCCATCAGCAGATTGGTTGTATTCTGAAACGCTTTCCTCAAAACCCAATCTCCAACTTGGAATCTCCTGGTCCTTCAATTCTTGTTGTATGACTTGGCTATCCTCTGTTGATATGCTTGCCATCCTTAGCTTTGCGGCATCCCTTGTTTCATCAACATTATCTAGTTCTTGACATAAGGTTTCAGGATTTGATTCAGGGTCCCGTAGGCTTGATCTTGCCGTAGGTATCACCATCTCTGTGGAATCACCGCTTGTGCCCCGAACACCAAAGAAAATGGGGTTTTCCCAGTAGCATTTTTTACAGTTGTTCTATTAGCCCATAGAACAAATGGTAGTTCTTCTGCCCATTTTCCTTTTTGGCACCTAACCTCTTTTTCAAGTTATTGACAATTATCTTGTTTGACATTCTGCTTTCCATTTGCTTGAGGATGCACTGTTGTTGACGTAATCATCTTGATTCCCTAACTTTTACAAAAGTCAATAGCTCTTTTGCTGATAAATTGGGAGCCATTATCACAAATTATCTCAGCTGGTACCCAAATCTTGTCAGGATATTCCTTTTTATAAAGGATACCACTTCTTGATCCCTAACTTGGACGAAGGCTTCTGCTTCAACCCATTTGGAGAAATAATCCGTCATCGCCAACATGAAAACTTTTCCTCCAGGAGCCTTCAAGAGTTTTCCCACTATATCCATTCCCCATTTAATGGCCAAGGGGACATGATAGGATATAATGGTTCTGTAGGCTGATGCAATTTGTTGCTGTGTCTTTGGCATGCATCACACTTTCGAGCCTATTCCGCAGCATCCTTTCTCATGGTCGCAAGTAATACCATGTTCTCAACACATTCGAGAATAAAGATCTGTCCCCATTATGGTTGCCATAATCTCCTTTGTTATATCCTGAAGTACCTCCTTGGTTTCAGGATCTTCCAAGCACCTTAGGTATCGACCTGCAAAGGATTTCTTATACAAAACATTATTTATAATAGTAAAACGGGATACCTTCATTCTGAACGCCTTAGGATTTTCAGCCTTTGGGATACCTCCTTTTTCAAGATACTTCACGATTGGAGCCATCCACGATTCAAGATCCTCCACAAGATATCCATCACCAGGATCTTGGATACTTGCTACTTCTTTATCCTGAGGCTTGAAAAGTTCCATTGCAGGATACAGGTATGAAGTATTGGTATCTAAGTTCCTTCCGGTATCCTGACAGTAGATCCAAATTTGCTAGAGCGTCTGCTTCAACATTTTCTTCTCTTGGTACCTTTCAAGTGTAAAATTTTCGAAATATCCTGCTAATTTTTTAACAATTTCAAGATATTCAGCTAACTTTTCACCTTTGACTGCATAAGATCCATTGAAATGGTTAGTAATCAACAGGGAATCAACATACACTTGTAAACATTTAAATTCATATTCTTAGCCAATTCTAATCCTGCTATCAGGGCTTCATACTCAGCTTCATTATCAGAAGCAGGAAATTCACATCTAATAGCCTGGGTAATATGTCCCCCTGTGGAGATTTTAGTAGTATACCTAATCCTACACCTCTTATGTTAGATGCACCATCACTATACAATATCCAGGAACCTGAATTCTCACCTAATTGTTTTACTTCTAGGTAAGTTTCATTTTGACTATCACTACTAAAATCCCCCACAAAGTCTGCTAGGAGCCTGAGACTTTATGGCATTTCTAGGTTCATATACTAAATCATATGTACTTAGTTTTACGACCACTTAGCTATTCTACCAGACATTTCAGGTTTCCTAAGCACATTTCTAACAGGATAATTTTTAACATGAATCCTATGTGTTCAAAGTAATGTCTAAGCTTAGTTGATGCCATGACTAGAGCGAATATCATTTTTTCTAAGTGTGGGTATCTAGTTTGAGCATCTAATAAACTTTTACTAACATAATAAACAGGATACTGCTGACATTTGTGATCTTTACCAAACAACACTTACTGCATTCCCCGATACTGCAAGATATAGGGATAAGGTTTCACCATCCTCAGGCTTCATCAGCAGAGGTGCACTTGAAAGATACCGTTTCAATTCTTGCAGGGCAACTTCAGTCTTTCTCCCCATTCAAATTTTTCGTTCTTCTTCAGGATATCATAAAATTCTTTGTATTTCTCTAGAAGATCTTGAAATGAATCTTTCAATGCTGCCACTCTTCCAGTTAATCTTTGTACATCCTTCATATTGGATGGTGATTTAAGATCCAGATAGCTTTAATCTGTTTAGACTTGCTTCTATCCCCCTCTTGGTCACCAGGTATCCTAAAATCTTTCCTTCCCCCACTCCAAAATGGCACTAGGTAGGATTCAGCTTCATATTATACTAGTCCAGGATATTGAAGGCACACTCTAAATCCTGGAGGTGATTCTCCCGCTTTCTTTGATTTCACAACCACATCATCAATATACACTTCCATTGTGTCCCCTAGTTTGTCTTTAAACATCATATTGACCAGCCTCTAATATGCCACACCTGCATTTTTAGACCAAAAGGCATTGCAATATATCAATATATACCTGTTATGGGTGAAATTCTAAGCCCATATCCTGGGTTATATCTTGATTATTGATGCTTGTTTACATCAGGATACCCGATCGGGATATTGGTAACATCCTAATACAGTATCCTGGTAATCGCTAACAGTTTGCTTGCAGGAGATGACTGTAGGGCTTACAACGTTAACAAGGACTCGTTCTCTGAAGACTCACTCCGTTTGGTTGAGAAGTGGACATTGAAGCGGAAGACCAGGTCTCCAACGTTCCAAAAGGAATATTCGGAGCACCCCTAGTTTTTAGGAGATTTAGTTCATTCTTTGTAACTATATAAACGGATAGCCAGATCGTAGGTCACACACATCAATCATTCACACTTCATTCTCTGCTCTCTTACTCTCACTCATTTCTACCGCATTCACACATAAACACTCTACACTAGCAATCTTTGTACCACTTAGTAGCGATCGAGCATTATCCTACACTGTATCCTGAATATTCAAGCAATAAGAAGAACAAGGCAGCCGACGTTGATCAGCTCCCGAGGTTTTATGCCGGAGATCTAGATTGATCAAGGGATTTCCTCGTATATCCTGTGTCCACTTTTACTTTTATTGCTCATTGTTTGATCATTGATATAGTTTCATATCTGAGGCTATATCCTGAAACTGTTTTTTATAAGCAAATAAACCAACATATTTTTACAAGTATTACTAGCACACTACCTCACAAAACTAATTTGATCACTAAATTGCTTCGGTAATTTTTTGACCAAAACAATTTGGCGCCCACCGTGGGGCAAGTGGTGCTATTTCTACTAAAAGCTTTGTTAAAATCATTACTTGGCTTTTTATTTTCAAAACTTTTTTCACGACTGTTTTCGATGCTTCGAAATCAAACATGAGCTCTTCCTCCGTGCCTGCTATAATCTCTGCTACAACTAGTTCATTGCCTCCCCCACCTTCACAAGCTCAGACTTTCCAAAGAAGGAATGAAAGCTAGACACCAAGAAACACAACTACTGCTCAAAATGTCTCCATGGAGTTTCAGGGAGAACTCCTGTTTTTGCTTCTAATGATGAAATTTTGTCTTTGTTTGGTAGTATACAGGACCAGATGAAGCAACAACAGGAAACTAACCAGATGAAATAAAGAAATCTAACTTTTGAAGTCCAACTCCAAGAGACTAGCTGAGGATGTTGTCACTCCTGTTGCAGCCAGGATGCTGAACTTTAGTTTAGCAGTATAAACTGAGGATAACCTGGGCAACATCATACCAAGTCACTCCCGGAGCAATATTCCAGAAATCCCCTCATCAGCCAGGATGTCGACTGTCAGGGATCCAGGATATCCCAGGATTGGCCAAAATCATCAAGCTGGTACTTATCCATCAACACTAATATGCCGACTACTAACATCTCTAAACTTCGCAGGATACAAGTGCAACATCGGCATTATCCAGGGAACTCCAGAAATTAAAGGATATGATATCAAGTGTGCCTGGGGTAGTGAACCAATACCAGAAGTGTCCCAGGATAGTCACAACATATCCCGCTTTGTTCGCCATATTTGTGATGCTGAAATTCCCAAGAGATTCCAAACACCCAACATGAAGTTTTATGATGGGACGATGGATCCTGAGGAGCATATTGCTCAGTATAGAGAAAGAATGGAAGTAAACCCAATTCCACCAGATCTTAAAGAAGCGTGCTTATGCAAAGGCTTCGGTTCCACCTTAATAGGATCAGCCTTAAAATGGCTTTTAAAGTTCCACCTTATTCAATTACTTCATTTCTCATTTGGTCAATTGTTTAATAGTGAATTTTCTTGTAGTAGAAGCTTTGAAAAACTAACAAGTGACCTCTACAGGATAACACAGGGACCTCAAGAATCCCTTAGGGATTATGTGAACAACTTTAGTAGGGAATCCTTAGATATCCCACATCTTGATGTTGCTACAGCTGTAAAGCATTCAAGATGGGATTACAAAAGGACATCCATTTTATCAGGATCTTGTGATGAATCCTTGCAGGAACTTGGACGAAGCTCGAAACAGGGCTCTAAGATATATCAGGCTTGAAGACGACAAGAAAATGCAAGAGAGGATGAATTCATCCTCAACATACGAATCAACAAACAGGAAATCGGAACCTCGTCAAACCGTACCGTTCTAAGCCGTATGGTAAAAACGACAGCAAGAAAGTGAATGCTGTTGAGGATGAAGATGGCGAAGAATATCCTGAGTTATCTGAATACTGTTTTTCTGTTAATACTCCTGAACTAATATATGCCATGCAGGTTTAGGAGATAAAGCAAGGGGGCCAAGGAAGAACCAACAAAAGGCTGATTGCAAGGATAAGTCCAAGTGGTGCGCCTTCCATGAAGATTTTGGACATGTAAGAAGAATGCATAGCCCTGAGAAAGGAGATAAGCTATCTGCTAAGCAAAAGGCTACTTAAAAGATCTTATCGGCAGGAAGAAGAATAAGGGTTAGGATACTGACAAGGATCCTGAACGAGCAGCATCGCCTCCCCTAGACGCCAAGATAATCAATTTCATATCCAGAGAATCCGATATATGTGGAACCTCTTATTCTGCAGCTAAAGGCATGCCAAAGAGGCAAAGGCAGAAAGAGGGGATAAGCCAACGAGGGTGACATCACTTAAACTGATAAAGTGATAACATTCGACAGTGAAGACCGGGATAGCATTCAAGATCCTCATCATGAATAATCATTTGTATATTGCTAATCATTTTGTGCGTAGGATATTGGTGGACAATGGCAGCTCGGTCAACATCATTCAACTAGAGACCCTGAAGAGGATGAACATCCCATAAATGGAGATTACCTCAAAATCCACTGTGCTTGTAGGATTCAGCGGAGAAGCAAAGAACACTATTGGAGAGATAAAGATGCCTGTATACGTTGAAGGAGTGAACTCAATGCAACGGTTTTGTGTCATGGATTCATTATCCTGCTATAATATCATATTAGGTAGGCCATGGATCCATGATATGAAAGCTGTACCTTCCACTTATCATCAGTGTGTCATGATCCCTACCCTTTGGGGGGTAGTCAAAGTGGAAAGCGACCAACAGGAGGTGAAGCAATGGTACTCATCTTCCGTGAAGGCGTCAACAAAATCCAGGGCAGGATAGCAATTAAATATATAAGCCCATCGTGGGAACTTCAGAGCAGGATGTTAAGAAGTTATCCTAGATCAGGATAATCCAGATATCTCGGTGCTTGTAGGGGCCAATATCCCTCAGGATATTGAGAATAAACTTACTAACTTTTTGAAATGCAGGATGTCCACGTTTGCATGGAAACACGAAGATATGGCAGGTATATCGAAAGATATTATAACTCACAAGCTTGGAATTGACAAATCTTTCAGGCCGTTCAACAAAAGAGAAGGAAATTCGCTCCTGAAAGGAATGCAATTATACTAGAGGAGGTTGAAAGGTTGCTAAAATCCAAGATGATCAGGGAAGTTAAATTTCCTAAGTGGCTGGCAAACGTGGTGGTGGTCCAAAAGAAAAATGGGAAGTGAAGAGTTTGTGTAGATTACACAGACCTCAATAAAGCTATCCTAAAGACCCATTCCCATTACCTCATATAGATTTGATGGTAGATGCAACTGTTGGTCATGAAATGCTGACCTTTATGGATGCATCCTCAGGATTTCAGCAAATCCAAATGGAGCCATCCGACCAAGAAGACACAGTATTCATGACACCCACATGGATATACTATTATACAGCCATGCCTTTTGGTCTAAAAAATGCAGGTGCAACATATCAGAGGCTGGTCAATATGATGTTTAAAGACAAACTGGGGGACACAATGGAAGTACATATTGACGATATGGTGGTGAAATCTTAGAAAGCGGAGAATCACCTCCAAGATTTAGAATGTGCTTTCAATATCCTGGACCAGTATAATATGAAGTTGAATCCTGCTAAGTGCCATTTTGGAGTGGGGACAGGAAAGTTTTTAGGATACCTGGTGACCAAGAGAGGGATAGAAGCAAGTCTAGAACAGATTAAAGTTGTCCTGGATCTCAAATCATATGAAGGATGTACAAAGATTAACTGGAAGAGTAGCAGCTCTGAACAGGTTCATTTTAATATCTTCAGAGAAATGCAAAGAATTTTATGATATCCCGAAGAAGAACAAAAAGTTTGAATGGGGAGAGAGACATGAAGCTACCCTGCAAGAATTGAAGCAGTATCTTTCAAGTGCACCTCTGCTGATGAAGCCTGAGGATGGTGAACCCTTATCCTTATATCTCGCAATATCAGGAAATGCAGTAAGTGCTGTTTTGGTAAAGGATCACGAAGGTCAGCAATATCATGTTTATTATGTTAGTAAAAGTTTGTTTAGATGCTGAAACTAGATACTCACACTTAGAAAAACTGATATTAGCTCTAGTCATGGCATCAACTAAGCCTAGACATTACTTTGAAACACATAGGATTCATGTTAAAACCAATTAACCTATTAAAAATATGCTTAGGAAACCCGAAATGTCTGGTAGAATGGCTAAGTGGTCCGTAAAACTAAGTGCATATGATTTAATATATGAACCTAGAAATTCTATAAAGTCTCAGGCTCTAGCAGACTTTGTGGCAGATTTTTGTAGTGATATTCAGAATGAGGCTGACCTAGAAGTACAACAACTAGGTGAGAATTCAGGATCTTGAATATTGTATACTGATGGTGCATCTAATGTAAGAGGTGTAGGATTAGGGATACTACTAAAATTGCCACAGGGGGGCATATTACCCCAGGCTATTAGATGTGAATTTCCTGCTACTAATAATGAAGCTGAGTATGAAGCCCTGATAGCAGGATTAGAATTGGCTAAGAATATGAATGTTGAATGTTTACAAGTGTATGTTGATTCCTTGTTGATTAGTAACCATTTCAATGGATCTTATGCAGTCAAAGGTGAAAAGTTAGCTGAATATCTTGAAATTGTTAAAAATTAGTAGGATATTTCGAAAATTTTACACTTGAACATGTACCAAGAGAAGAAAATGCTGAAGTTGACGCTCTTGCAAATTTAGGATCTACTGTCAGGATACCAGAAGGAACTCAGATACCAATACTACATATCCTGTACCCGGCTATGGAACTTTTCAAGTCTCAGGATAAGGAAGTAGTAACTGTGCAAGATCCTGGTGATGGATATCCTGAGGAGAATCCTGAATCCTGGATGACTCCAATTGTGAAGTATCTTGACAAATGAGATATCCCAAAGGATGAGAATCCCAAAGCTTTCAGAATGCAGGTATCCTGTTTTATTATTATAAACAATGTTTTGTATAAGAAATCCATTGCAGGTCCATATCTAAGGTGCTTGGAAGATCCTAAAACCAAGGAGGTACTTCAGGATATACATGAAGGAGACTGTGGTAACCATACTGGGGGCAGATCTTTATTCTCAAAAGTGTTGAGAATAGGATATTACTCCAGGATACTTGCTCAAGATGGATCGAAAGATTAGAGGATTGGCTCCCTCTCTCATGTTTAAGGGATTCAGATCCCTTCACAAGTTTAAAGGTATTCACTTTTCTCCCGAATTGGGTTTAAACACCCCGCCTGGAGCGCAAGTATCCGGGTATAGTTCAAGATGGCGGGACCAGTTCATGTAACAGTGGCTGACAATTTCGTTATTGTTGGCTATATCCTAGATCCTTATGGTATATGAGGATTGATCACCCTCTCTCGCGAAAGGGTATTTTCATACTCTCTAAGGTTTAAAGGTTTTCACCTTTCTAAGTCTTGGAGTTTATACACTCCCGCCTGTAGCGCACGAAAACAAGGGTTTATCCCCAGGATATTAAGGGTTTATCCCCAGGATACTAAGGGTTTATCCCCATGATACTAAGGGTTTATCCCCAGGATACTAAGGGTTTAACCCCAGGATATTAAGGGTTTATCCCCAGTGAAACTAAAGTTGTTAACAAATTCTAAAGATATAGGAGATTTGATTGTGTTTATACGCATTTTTTTGTGGGGGAAAAGCTACGAAATTCAATTACTAGATGAAGAAATCCTCAAGTATGTCATGTACTGATGCAAAATCCTGAACAGACAGGGGACATCTATGCTGGGGATATTGCGAAGGATTCACAGGTTGAAGTTGGAAATTATTGCATAAGTATTTCTGGTATGGCTTTTTATTTTCCAAATCTTGAAAGCCCTATCTAAATAACCCGAGTTTTCTATAAAGTAATGTTCAACCAGGCTTTTGTCTAATATTTTTTACAAATAACAAAAGTATTGAACATTTTATCAGTATCCTGACCAGGATATTTGATCAGAATATTCCAAACATGTCTCTCAAAACAAAAACATAACAACAACAGATAAGGCTAAAAGTTAGTTTATTATTAACAAGTCAAAATGACACACTCTTGGCTTCGTCTTAAACCAAGACCCATCCACCAAGAGTATGATAAGTTTCTAAGGCACATAAACATTGATGATCGAAGGCTTCGTCCTGGAACCCAGGATCCCTCCACCTCCAGTCATCACAAAATACTAATATCTAAAGCATGCAGGAAATGTAAATTGTTCAAGTGCAGGAAAAGTAAATTGTTTAAAAGGGGTACAAACCATTCAAATTCAAAAAAGTGGGCTCCGGCCTAAGCAATAATATCCATCATTGCCCACTTCGATGCTCTCACACAGTAGCATCTTCACCAACCTTCACCGCCTCCTCAGCATCAGCATCCCGATCAGCATCCACTCCAACATTAGCCCCAGATCCTCACCAGCACCATCTCCAGCCTCTGCTGCTACCTCAACCGCTTTGGAAGACTCCGCCACCATCGTCTCAACAGGATATATTACAGGATTACCCAAGATCCTTCAACTTCGCCTCCCAAGCACTAACATTCCAGGAACGGCATTCAAAGCCTGCAGCTTTGGCTTCGTGAGCCATCTTCAATCTAGCTTGGAGGAGGGAAATTACCACAGATCCTTTGAGGTTATCACGATAAGAGACCATATCCTGCTCGTGTTAGGCATGCGCAGCATCCAACTTGATTTGAGCGTCTGAAATAACCTTCTCCAAAGCGACTTTGGCATCCTTGGTGACCTTCTTTAGTTTATCCTCGTAATGTCGGGTCCTATTGGCGGCGGCTGTTTGCAGCTGTTCTATGAGTGCCTTTGCCTTCTTTGCTCTGACATCATGGAAGACCGCAGTTCCACAAGCCTCTTCATACGCAACTAGTAGACGGTTTAGGCCCTACAGTGCAAGGTATGGGTATCATTATAACCAACCAGAATATCAGTCTAGCATATACTCGCAGGATATAGAGTGAAGATATCTACCTAGTTGAGAAAAGAAGTCAAGGCTGCTTGATTAAGCGAACCCAAGATTCTTGAAAGGAGAAACCTCAGCAGAAGTGGCGGGGGAATCGGTATCCTTTCTCTTTGAGAACTGGAGGCCCGAGGCTTAGAAGCTTAAGAAGACTTGGGGACGGCGGTAGACTTGGAGCTCGAAGAGGGCTTCGAGGTGGCTGGAGGCTAGATTTGGAGCTTGGCTCTGTCTTCACGAAGCAGGTCCAGAATAGCTATCTAGCTCCTCAAGATCAAAGATTTCAGGGATCTTGGCTGGTGCTGCAAACAGGGAGTATTTTCAAACTTAATTATTCAATATTTCCTCTAACTGAACTGATAACAGGGACTTTAAACAAAAAGTGAGGACTTACCAGACATGTTGGAATTGGAATGTTGGCTTAATGCTGTTGGGTTTGGAATGAAGCTTTTTTCAATCTCCGGCAGCTGGTAGATGGCTTTAATCCTGGTCTCTGAATCAACAAGGGGAGGTGCTAGCTTCCTGAAATCCGCTGCACAACAAAAAAAGAAGATGTCAGAGCTGGATATAAAGCAGGATGTTGAGCAAGATATATCTGAGGATATCCTAGAACCCTAACTCCTACCCTTGGGGAGCCACTTTACCGGATAATCCGCCCCACCAGGGATCGAACTTCTTTTTAAAAGAAGAACTTGGATTTCCATTCCTCTTCGTTCCTGGTGGCTCGGAGAATCAAAGGATCGCTGGAAGTGGAAGTAGAACAAAAATCTACTTGACCCATGGGATCTTAACTGATATGCTAACGGGAGGTCGTTGATAGAAAGATCTAGAATGTGAGTGTCCTTGATCGATCAAGAACGACTAACACACGTCATAGCATTGGCATGACTTGACAGAAACTGAGGCCGGTGGTTTTAAAGAAATCGGTGATGAAGTTGGGAAATGGAAACCTAAGACCTAAGGTAAAAGGAAAGGCGTTGAAGCAGAGCCATTCCATGGACACCATATCTGATCGGAGTTTCCGATCATACGGACGAAACACTACGGTATCCGGAAAAATACCGGAGGATTGGAGGTTCGCTATATAGGCATTGTCAAACGAGAAAACTTCCTTCTACGGTTATTGGAGAAGGTTTTGTGGAATGAAGACAGGGGCTGAATCGCTGAAGCTGGATCGAGTTTGTCTTGCCATACATCGCAGAAAACGGGAAAAGAAAGAAGAAAAAGATGAGAGAGAAACTTTACTTTTTTTACTTCCTTGGTCAAGGTTAAATGGGGATAAGGACGAGAAGATATAGGGAGGCAATGAGTAGATATAGCCTGGGCAGTTACATCATATCATATCAGGGGTCTTATCTCTTAAATTGCCTCGGTAAACGAAAAATATCCGTTTGGATCAGGATCCAACAGCTATATTTTTGGGGACAATTGTTATGGGTGAAATTTTGAGCCCATATCCTGGGTTATATCTTGAATTATTGACGCTTGTTTACGATCAGGATACCCGATCAGGATATTGGTAACATCCTGATACAATATCCTGGTAATCGCTAACAATTTGCTTGCAGGAGATGACTGTAGGGCTTACAACGTTCACAAGGACTCGTTCTCCTGAAGACTCACTCTGTTTGGTTGAGAAGTGGCGTTGAAGCCGGAAGACCAGGTCTCCAACGTTCCAAAGGAATATTCCGGAGCACCCCTAGTTTTTAGGAGATTTAGTTCATTCTTTGTAACTATATGAACGGATAGCAAGATCGTAGGTCACACACATCAATCATTCACACTTCACTCTCTGCTCTCTTACTCTCACTCATTTCTACCGCATTCACACATAAACACTCTACACTAGCAATCTTTGTACCACTTAGTAACGATCTGAGCATTATCCTGCACTGTATCCTGAATATTCAAGCAATAAGAAGAACAAGGCAGCCAACGTTTATCAACTCCCGAGGTTTTATGCCAGAGATCTAGATTGATCAAGGGATTTCCTCGTATATCCTGTGTCCACTTTTACTTTTACTGCTCATTGTTTGATCATTGATATAGTTTCATATCCTGAGGCTTATCCTGAAACTATTTTTTATAAGCAAATAAACCAACATATTTTTCACAAGTATTACTAGCACACTACCTCACAAAACTAATTTGATCACTAAATTGCTTCGGTAATTTTTTTTCCAAAACAAAACCTGTGGGTGTCATGAATGTCGTGTCTTCTTGGTCGGATGGCTCGATTTGGATTTGCTGAAATCCTGAGGATGCATCCATAAAGGTCAGCGTTTCATGGCCGGTAGTTGCATCTACCATCGAATCTATATGAGGTAATAGGAATGGGTCTTTAGGACAGGCTTTATTGAGGTATGTGTAGTCTACACAAACTCTCCACTTCCCGTTCTTCTTTTGGACCACCACCATGTTTGCTAGCCACTTAGGAAACTTAACTTCCCTAATCATCTTGGACTTCAGTAACCTTTCAACCTCCTCTTGTATAATTGCATTCCTTTTAGGAGCGAATTTCCTTCTCGTTTGTTGAACCGGCCTGAAAGATTTGTCAATTCCAAGTTTGTGAGTTATTTATCTTTCGATATACCTGTAGTGTCTTTGTGTTTCCATGCAAACGTGGACATCCTGCATTTCAAAAAGTTAGTAAGTTGATTCTCAATATCCTGAGGGAAATTGGCCCCTATAAGCATCGAGATATCTAGATTATCCTGATCCAGGATAACTTTGTTAACATCCTGCTCCAAAGTTTCCATGATATCCTGGGCTGGTATCTTTAATTGTATCCTGCCCTGGATTTTGTTAACGCCATCGAAGAGGAGTAGCATTCCTTCGCCTCCTGTTGGTCGCTTTCCACTTTGACTACCCCCAAGGAGTAGGGATCTTGACACACTGATGATAGGCGGAAGTTACAGCCTTCATATCACGAATTCATGTCCTGCCTAATATAATATTATAGTAGGATAATGAGTCCATGACACAAAATGTTGCATCGAATTCACTCCTTCAACATATACAGGCAGCTTTATCTCTCCAACCGTGTTCTTTGCCTCTCCATTGAACCCTCAAAGGACAGTGGACTTCGAGGTAATCTCCATTTCTAGGATGTTCATTCTCTTCAGGGCTTCCAACTGGACGATGTTGACCGAGCTGCCATTGTCCACCAATATCCCGCGTACAAAATGATTAGCAATATATAAAGTGATTACCAGACTATCATGATGAGGATCCTGAATGCTATCTCGGTCATCAGTGTCGAACGTTATCACTTTGTCAGTTGTAAGTGATGTCATCCTCATTGGCTTGTCTCCTCTTTCTTCCTTAGCCTCCTTGGCATGTCTCTTAGCGGCAGAGTATGAGGTTCCACATATATCGGATCCTCCGGATATGAAATTGATTATTTTGGCGTTTGATGGAGGTGATGCTGCTCGTTCAAGATCTTTATTAGTATCCTGACCCTTATTCTTCTTTCTACCGAGAAGATCTTTCAAGTAACCTTTGATCAGCAAGTAGCTTATTTCCTTCCTCAGGGCTATGCAATCTTCTGTTACATGTCCAAAATCTTCATGGAAGGCACACCACTTGGATTTATCCTTCCAATCAGCCTTTTGCTGGTTCTTCCTTGGCCACCTTGCTTTATCTCCTAAGCCCTGAATGGCATATATCAATATATATAAACATTAACAGAAAAACAATATTATGATAACTCAGGATATTCTTCGCTATCCTCATCATCAACAACGTTTACTTTTTTGCTGTCGTTTCTACCATACGGCTTAGGCTGGTCTGGTTTGTACGAGGATTCCGACTTCCTGTTAGTTGATTCGCATGTCTAGGATGAGTTCATCCTCTCCTGCATTTTCGTGTCGTCTTCAAGCCTGGTATATCTCAAAGCCATGTTCCGAGCTTCATCTAAATTTCTTCAAGGATTCATCACAAGATCATGATAAAATGGGGAATCCTTCTGCAATCCCATCTTGAATGCTTGCACAACTGTATCAACGTCAAGGTGTGGGATATCCAAGGATTCCCTGCTGAACTTTTTCACGTAATCCCTTAAGGATTCTTAAGGACTCTGTGTTATCCTGTAAAGGTCAACTTGTTAGTTTTTCAAAGCTTCTACTGCAAGAAAACTGACTGTTAAACAATTAACCAAATGAGCAAATGATGTAATCGAATAAGGTGGAACATTTAAAAGCCATTTCAAGGCTGATCCTGTTAAGGTGGAACCGAAGCCTTTGCATAGGCATGCTTCCTTAAGATCTGGTAGGATAGGGTTTACTTCCATCCTTCCCTATATTGAGCAATATGTTCTTCAGGATCCGTCGTCCCATCGTAAAGCTTCATGTTGGGAGTTTGGAATCTCTTCGGGATTTCAGCATCACAAATATGGCGAGCGAAGCGAGATATGTTGTGACTATCCTGGGATACCTCCAGTATAGGTTGCACCACCCCAGGCACACTTGAGATCATGTCCTTCAACTTTTGTAGTCCTCTGGAAAGTGCTGAAGTTACACCTGTATCTTGTGAAGACCCAAGATTGTTAGTAGCAAGAGTATTAACATTATTGGACAAGTTACCAGTTTGAGATTCTGGCCATATCTGGAGCATATCCTGGGCCCCTCATAGTCGATATCCTGGCTGATGAGGGTATCTCAGAAGTATTGCTCTAGGAACGGCTTGGTATGTATTGCCCTGGTTATCCTTAGTATACACGGCTGAACTAAAGTACAGATTCCTGGGCTGCAAGGGGTGACAACATCCTCAGCAGGCCTCTTAGAGTTGGACTTCAAGAGTTGTATTTCTCTCATTATTATCTGGTTAGTCTCCTGCTGTTGCTTCATCTGATCCTGTATACTACCAAACAAAGTTAAAATTTCATCATTTGTAGCCATGATAGGAGTTCTCCCTGAAACACCGGATCTGTAAACATTCTGAGCAGGGGGAGCATCTCGGGATGTTTGAGTTTCAACCCTTCTCGAAGGAGCTTGAACTTGTGGAGGTGGTGGAAGCACCGAACCGGTTGCAGCAAAGGTTGTAGCAGGCATGGAGGAAGAGCTCATGTTTGATTTCGAAGCCATTGAAAATAGTTGTGAAAAAAGTTTTGGAAATAAAAAGCCAAGTAGTGAATTTAACAAAGTTTTTTTAGAAATAGCACCACTTGCCCCACGGTGGGCGCCAAATTGTTTTGGTCAAAAATTGTCAAAGCAATTAAGTGATCAAATTAGTTTTGTGAGGTAGTGTGTTAGCTTTGCTTGTGAAAAATATGTTGGTTTATTTGCTTGTAAAAACAGTTTCAGGATATAGCCTCAGGATATGAAACTATATCAATAATCAAACAATGAGCTGAAAAAGTAAAAGTGGACACAGGATATACGAGGAAAGCCCTTGATCAATCTAGATCTCTGGCATAAAACCTCGGGAGCTGACAAACGTCGGCTGCCTTGCTCATCTTATTGCTTGAATATTCAGGATACAGTGCAGGATAATACTCAGATCGATACTAAGTGTTACAAAGTTTGCAAGTGAATAGTATTTGTGCGTAATGTCTAAGAGTAAGAGAGAAGAGAGTGAAGTAGTGTGAAACCTAGAAATCTGGCTATCCGTGTATATAGTTACAAATGAAAAACTAAATCTCCTAAAAACTTGGGGTCCTCTGGAATATTCCTTTTGGAACGTTTGAGACCTCGTCTTCCGGCTTCAACGTCTACTTCTCAACCAAACGGAGCGAGTCTTCAGGAGAACGAGTCCTTGTTAACGTTATGATCCTGCAACCGTGACCTGCAAGCATAGTATTTGCAATTACCAGGATACTGCATCAGGATGTTACCAATATCCTGGTCCGGTATCCTGATCGTAAACCGCTAGTAATTATACAAGATATAATTCAGGATATGGGCTCAGAATATCACCCATAACATTAACGTACCCAAAAGTTATGACCGTTCAAAAATCATGAGGAGAGTTAGCTTTTTTTTATAAGGGGATAAAGTGTAACTACTAATTAAATATCTATAATTTTGTTAAAGATGGTGGATTAAAGTGTAATCTAGATGAGATGATTAAACTGGCGGTATTTAATCACTTGACATTCTATAGCTATTAAACATTCTGGGATACTAACTAAGTACGTCAATAGTGACCAAGACAACTATCAAAACGTCAACAAAAATGAGTAGGTCATCAAGGTACTTTTGGATTTTTTTTAAAACAATTATAGTTTATAAGATATGAAAAGAATACGTAAAAGAACTATAGTTTGTTGTGGAGGGGGGAAAGTGTAACTAATTACCTATAATTATGTTAAAACTTAGGGATTTAAGTGTAATAAGATGGGGCTAAAATAAAATTATTGTTTAAAAGACCAATCTACCCTTATTTTAGGGGTGTATTTATAAATTAAGAGGGAAAATATTCTTATTTTTTAGGTATCTTAAAATACCTCCTCCCTTATACAGTATAATATAGTATAGATAAGTACTAGTAGGGTGCCCGCACGATACGGCGAGGGTGATACTTTACATTGCGGCACACGTTATCAAGGAACAAAACATTTAATGAAGGTCAAACATGTATCCAACAAAATCAAGAACAAAGTCCAGTAGCAATTTTAATTTAAAAATGAGCCTAGAACATATGCTATGGAAAGGTCAACTTCAGCCGACTTTGCATAAGTTGAGTGCAAGTAGCAATGTACCACCTGCTTCATAGAGGGAGTTCCTCTCTACATGAAAGAATGATGAGCAGGTTCAAAAAAATTTACTTGAACTTGTTAAATCGTATTTCCTATAATAAAAACTGAACCAATAAGTTCTGATCATATATATAACTAATATACGATAAAACACATTTTTCATACATAAAAGAAGAATTACAACAAACCCAGATCATCATGGGTCATACCAGATTGAACTGCTACAAAAGCTTGTATAAATATACCCAAAATAACAGGCCTCCGTAGGAATATCAAATGGGTTGCTTAAACCACAAAAAAGATAGAAATTAAAGAAAAAAAAATCATGTAGAACTCAACTCAAAACAAACAAAAACTAAGATAAAACCATTTCTTGTTGATTTGTGAACTAAATAGGTCCAACCGTGTACAATACAAACACCACAAGTCACCAAATGAATAAGAAAAAAACACCTGGAATAGAGATCCAACCATAAACCAGATAGAGTCAAGCTTGTTATACTCTTTTCTGATGCCTTTTGGTCTTCAAGAGCTTCAACCTGACATATATACATGGCAATGTAAATTAAACCAATTGGCCCCTTGTGTGAACTGTTTCTTTTTGAAGCATGATATTTAGAATAAATAGAAATACATTAATGGGACTACTACTAAAATAACTCATGTCACACCCCGATTTCCTCGTATGTACCGGTGGGCCCTGTGGGGAGTATTGTGACGTAAGATTGATAACATCATAACCAAACAACACAGAGTAACACAGCGGAAGTCTTGAATTTAAAATATTATTACAAACGTAATGTTCAAAGTTCGAAAATAATATACGACGCTTGTAATAATCCACAGGCTGATTGTAATGTTATAATAAAAATGAAATTTAACAGACTATGGGCTTTCTAAGCAAGGAGTTGCAAATTCCTCTTAAGCTTTGCCAAGCACTTCCAGCCTATTTCGTAACCTTGCTATCTGCGCTTAGTCTTTTTAAAATACATCAGTTTTACTGGTAAATACAAATAACCGACACGTTTTGAAAACATTTCAAAATCATTTTCATGTACACATTGGTACATATATTTGATAAATAACTTGGGACAAACTATATCTCATGTTATCAGTTTTACATGCTAATAATACATTTAGGGCTCAGAAACTATGCCAAGATCATGATTAACTGACACGCCACTTTCATACCTTTATTAGGTATACCCATATTGAGATATAAAATATTTTTAGCATCTGTCGGGTATATGCCTACACCCCGCGCTTAGGTCGTGGCCATTTGCAATTAAATGAGCCGAGTATATCCAGGACACGGTCGAATTAACCCCAATGTTTAATATTAAGCAATACGAATTAAAACGGATTATTAGAATTCCCGAAACATTGGTCTTTGATCCCGTTTCCGACCATGTGGTAGTAATATACCGTATCCCAAGCCCGCATAGGGAAACTAAGTTAGGAGTATTTACCTGGCTTAGCAAAAGTCTTTTAAATCAAGAAATTAAGATAAGCACAACTGTATACAAAATAACTAGCTTGGATGCAATCTACCGGAAGTCTCTAGTCTGGAGTGAATAGTATTATTAACCAATTAGATGGTTATCGTGTCTTTATTCAAAAATTGACTTAGACCGGCTAACTTAAATTAATGAAATCGGTACGATAGCTAAATTAAGCGGTGATCGGAAAGGAATGGAATGTAATTTAATCCCGACAAGTACTAAGAAATGTATAATATGGGTAATTTAGTTACATTCTGGAAATTAAGATGAAAATGATAAGATTTAACCCGTTTCAGTAAATTATGCAAAAGGTCTACATAAGCTTAACCAATGCATAAATGCGATACCGGGTAACCGGGTGAGTTATGGACAAGTTCGACATGCCAATATACTTTAAGTAAGTTGTGATATCAGTAGGATACCAACTTATGTGCCCGTTATGGTTTTAAAATGAAACTAGGCCTTATAAGGCGTTTCGGTCATTATATAACGTATAAAAGGAACTTGTGTAAAATCTGATGTTATGGTTATAAACATTCTAGAAAAATACTTAATTTGAGATATAATATCAGAAGGATATCAAATATATGTGTGGTTTATATTTTAAGACCAAACTATGCACCGTAGGGGCATTTTGGTCATTCCACACATAGTTTGAGAGCTTTATTTGAGATGCTTAGTTTAGAACATGTAACTACTGTACAAATATTTAAAATGAGTTTATAACTCATTAGGTAACAAGTCTTGGTGGTCAAGTATGGTTTGAAACAATACTATGCGCCAAACAACGTTTTAGTCGTTAAGTGACGATTTATGTGATGTTTAGCGTGAATTGTAGTTATGATCAGGTTTGTGTGACCAAAATATGTTAATTAATATAATACATCAATAGGTAAATGATTTTTATATAAAAGGTTTGATTAAAACTATTTTATGTGTCGAAAGGGCGTTATCGTCATTTACCGAAATAATACAAGAACTCGTATATAAACTCAGAATGTAATCTGACTTGATATCCCAAATAATGCGAATTATGATATTATATCAGTAGGTTTCATGTTTGGTATAAAAATTATGTTTAGAAACATATTTAGACATCATAAGGGTATTTTAGTCCTTTTAAGGACATAGTTTGTGATAATTACCAAAACTCGGTTTATGATCAGTATCATAACATCATGATATGCTAATTAAGTTAGCATATCAGTATATATTTCATTGGCAAGTTCATTGTTGATTAAAACCTTATTTTTAGCAAATGGTCAAAGATTGGCATAATGAAGAACAAATGCATAAACTCAAATTCTGATTATTATCTTGTAGTATAACCTTAGAGGGCTATACTACATTATATTAGGATAACTTAAAGGCAGTAGCTAAAGTTGCTAAATCGATTCATAATCGAAAGTCAAAGAAGAAGTCAAACTTCGTGACTTTCGGTTGCGAACCGACACTAAAATTGAGATTGACGGGCTAAACATGATCACACATGTTCTATTATTTATTACCAAGTTATTTTAGGTGTCAAAACATTTTTATAACATATATTTACTCAGATTATGAGTTTTTATAAAATATTAACCCGTTTGACTTTTAGCAACTTAGCTTTGACCCATCAATAGGTCTAATAAACGTGATCTTTAGGAGGTGCCCTTTTAAGGGACTAACACCTACCTAATTACAATCACTTAGCCATGTTCGATTCGAACAATGTCCGAAAGTCAAAGAGTTATTACGACAACGCTTGGCTTTTGGCTTTAAAGCCTAATAAAATGAAATGAGCAGAGATGGAACACTTACAAGTGGTCCAAAGAAGGACTAGAACTCAGTTGGGATGCTCCTTAGCTGAGGAACTTCCACTTAGAGTGTTTTAGAGGAAAGAAAAGAATTGAGCAAGGAAAAGAGGCAAAAGAGGAGGCTATTAATACTTGTGGATGATGCATAGGATCAAGCCAAGTGTCATAACAGGTCTTAAGGTGCTAGAAAGTGTCCAAGAAGGTGTCACAAGCTGCACAAGGGTGGCAATTCGCGAGCAAGGTAGCAAACACAGCAGGCTGCCAACAAATCTGTCTCTGGCAGTCCCTTACAGACCGTAAGGGTCAAGTATTGCGGTCCGTAAGGACCTTAACGCGCCCCTGGTTTTGAAATCGTTACGGTCCGTAAGGGTTATGCCTTGCGGTCCGTAACCGCCTCCCAGCCAATATTTCTTTCCTTGCTTATGGTCTGTAAGGCCCAAGCCTTGTGGTCCGTAAGGGTCACTCAGAGGCCAAAAATTTAGCATGTTGACACCTTTGGCCTTCGGACTTATTCGACTTCGTTCAGCGGTCAAAATGACATGACGACAAAATTGGTCCCTCTCGTCCAACACGTGGCATACGAGGATCAGCGGGACATGTGTCAGTATATTATTGGTCAAAATTTTCAAGGTGTTACATCCTTACCCCCTTAAAAGAAATCTCGACCTCGAGATTTTATCAAAAAGATGGCGGTACTTCTGTCGCATATTGGACTCGACCTCCACGTATACTCAGGGCCTCGACGGGCATCCCATTTGACCTTCACTATAGGTATCTTTTTCTTACGGAGCTTTTTATCCTGTCGATCCTCGATCGGAATTGGTTTCTCAATGAACCTCAGATTTTCATCAATTTGCACATCATGATGTGACATAGCTAGCGATTCATCAGCTAGACATTTCTTTAAATTACTGACATGGTACACATCATGAATTCCACTTAGCTCCTCGGGTAACTTAAGCTTGTAAGCTACAGACCTGACACATTCGATTATTTCGAATGGTCCAATGTATCTTGGGCTTAACTTGCCCTTCTTTCCGAAGCGCATCACACCTTTCCAGGGTGATACCTTCAACATAACCTTGTCCCCTATTTGGAACTGAAGAGGTTTACGCCTCTTATCGGCGTAGCTCTTTTGCCTATCACGGGTAGTTTTGAGACGATCACGGATTTACATTATTTTATCCATGGTCTCGAGGACAATCTCTGGTCCAGATAGTTGGGCTTCCCTAACTTTAGCCCAACGAATAGGCGTTCTTCATTTTCTCCTATATAAGGCTTCAAAAGGAGTGGCCTTAATGCTCAGATGATAACTGTTATTGTAGGAGAATTCGATTAGGGGTAAATGGTTATCCCAACTTCCACCTAAGTTATTCACACATGCACGAAGCATGTCTTCCAATGTTTGAATGGTACCCTCACTCTGTCCATCTGTCTGCGGATGGTAAGCCGTACTAATAATTAATCTCGTGCCCAATGATTGTTGGAAGCTCTTTTAGAAGTGAGGTGTATATTTAGTATCTCTATCAAATACAATAGATATTGGTACACCATGTAAGGACATAATCTCATCCACATATAACTTAGCCAGCTTGTCGGAGCTATACGTCTCCTTAATCGGCAAAAGTGAGCTGACTTGGTTAATCTATCCACAATGACCCAAATCGTGTCATTGCCATGTTTGGTCTTGGGTAACTTGGTAATCAGATCCATAGTTACCATTTCCTATTTCCATACTGGAATTTTGAAGTGTTGTAAGAGTCCCGACGGTTTTGGTGTTCAACTTTAATTTGTGAACACGTCAAGCACTTGGCTACATAAGTGGCTATGGATTTCTTCATGCCCATCCACCAATAATTTGATTTCAAATCTTGGTACATTTTGTCACCTCCAGGGTGAACCGAATATTTAGAATTATGCGCTTCTTGGAGGATTAGATCCCTAAGCCCTCCATAGATCGGAACCCATATCCGATCATTAATTCTAAGGATTCCATCCTTTCCAAGTGTTAACTGCTCAATAGTTCCACCTAATCCCTCATTCGGGATGTTAGTCTCCATCATGGCTTGCTTTTGAGCATCAAGTAGCTTTTCATTCAAGCTACTACTGAGTTCTATGCTTTTGGCATTATTTCCTTAAAGGCTTAACCCTTTCCTTGCGATTAAGCGCATTAGCGACTACATTCGCTTTGCCGAGATGGTATCAGATTTCACAATCATAGTCGTTTAATGTTTCCATCCAACGGCGATGCCTCATGTTTAAATCTTTCTGGTTAAATAGATGTTGGAGGCTTTTGTAATCAGTGTATATAACACACTTTGTTCCATAGAGATAGTGCCTCCAAAGGTTAAGTGCAAATACTACAGCACCCAGTTCCAGATCGTTGGTGGTGTAATTCCTTTCATGTAACACCATAAAAACGTCGCAGCGAAAATACAAACGTAATGGTGATGGAAGTTGGTGCCCATAAATATCTTAGTGGATGATGCATCGTTATTTTTTGGACATATTACTTAATTAAAACATTGTTTAAATTTAAACATAAGTCACAACCATAACATAGTTAAGTTGTCTCGATCCTTATGGATCTTATTACAAACATGGTCCCAGATTAGTTCTAAAAGTTGTCCAAAACATTATTAATGATAAACATGCATCACAACCACAGATACGCCAAAGGTTCCCGAAGCTGAACTCATGTACCTGAAGAACAAGTTAAAATCAAGTGTCAACACAAAGGAGGGTGAGTTCACGTATTCAAATTTAAAACAATTTGATCCAAAGAAAACTTTCAAATTATGTGTTTAATTATTAAAACATCCATATAATATTATGAAAGTCACTTTCATTTCCTTATAAAAATTCATGGGTCAGCCATCGCAAGCGTTTTCCTAAAACCTTCGATACACAACATCTTCCCAAGTTTTCTATATTAAATTGACAGCATCAAGTGTTTAGAATCGTACGTTTGCAAGACATTATGAACTATATATTTACTATGAAGGTATAATCAAAGCTAGACACACTACAGAATATCAATTCGTCGCTTTACTGACACGGAACTACTGGTCACGACGGGGTGGTCAACCCGATAGATCTATCAACAATTCCACGCATACATATTAATGATTAAACGGCAAAACTTGCGCAAGAGCCCGCAAGGGGTCTCTTATAATGCCTGCCTCACGTATAATATATATCCTACTAAAATGATAAATTTAATATATAACGACTTGTACGAATTTCCCCGAAGTCCCCACCGAAACGTAAACCATACCCGGTACTTACTATCTTGAGACCGAGCGAATTCGTCACAACTTTAGATTTAATCAATTCTAAATCTACACGGTCGTTTTCTCTTAAACATCGTAATAACACCCGTTTCTCCACGAAACATATATTCACATTTATCCAAAAATCCGTTCTCCCCGAAACATATTTATATCAAAACCATTATTTTCTATGAAAATATATCCATAGTTTAATCAAAGGTATTTTTTATACAAAAGTGTATACTTATCCTTTTAAGGTGTGTTCTTCCCCCAAAACAGTTATAAAACAGTAAAAAGAGTGGTTTAGTGACACTCACCTTTGGGTGCGTATTATAAATAGCGCAATCCCACAATTGTTTCTACAACGCCCCAATATACGTAGGAATGATTTATCAAACAATATATCACAATATTCCTAAGTTTCTTCGAATCTTGGAATTTTCACATAACTTTGAGATTTTCTCGAAAAGTCATTATTTTTTATTATGTTGGCACTTTAATATATATGAGTTCATATATATATATTTTAAGATTTTGCGACTTGAACGATTTTATTGGTGACCCTTAATATGTTATATCCGTTAACACTCACGTTTATACGTACTATATATCTACGATTTGCGCGTCGTAATATATATACATAAACGTACACAAATATTCAATATCATAACACGCGAAAAACTCATTAACTTATACACTTCATCATTTTTAAAGCATGTATACATGAAATAACTTAATAATTTAACCTATGTATCAATTTTCACGCTCGACAAATAAGTTACACATTTAACGCGATTTCACTGATTCTACCGCCTTAAACACACAATAACATCAGTTACAAGTTTTTTGCAACTGAATTTCAGCCTTGGGTACAATTTATTTAATATGGTAGAAATTGTGCCATATAATGATAGACTGAGTATCAATCTTTGAACCTTTTATATACAAAAGACGTTCAAGACTGAATATCAGTCCTTAATTGATCCAGTATGGAGATATTAACAACTAATTTTCAGTCACTAATAAGTTTATTCCAAGTTAGAGACTGAAGATCAGTCACCATACTTTTGTGTCATTTTCCATTACGTATTTGGGACTGAAAATCAGTCGTCAACAAGTTTCCCTTCAAAACCTTGTATTGCATAGACATATTTGCGACTGAAATCAGTCTCTAATATTATTAGTAACTGATAAATCAATCCTCGATATTACGTATTTAAGACTGATAAATCAGTCCCCAATAATTTAGTCTCTAATTTCACTTTTCTTGTAGTGATGATGACAATGGAAGTGGAGCAGGAATGATCTCATCTTCATTTATGACCTTTATGATCTTTCTCCTTTTGAACCTAAGTGTAGGTGATGGTGGATGATCAGGAATTCTTATGGGTGTTGGTATTGGTTGGGTGGATGTAGGAAAAATGATTAGAGCAGTGGATGGGTTAACATTTGTTATAACCTCTGCTGTGTCAACAGATGTTGACACAACGGGTGTTGTAACATCTGTTGTGGTGGAAGTAGGTTTAGGTTTTGGAGGAGGTGTAAGAGATTTTGTGGGAGCTGGGTTTCAATGGTTGGAGTAGCCATAGATTGAGTTTTAGAAGGTGTGAATGTTGGTTGCCTGGTTTTTCTAACTGGTCTCTTCTTTGTGGAAGTACCAACATCTTCTTTTTCCTTTGTAAAGCCAACTTTTTCTCAACCAACACTTTGCCCTCATCCCTTACCCTCATCTTATTCTTCATCCTTTCCCTAGCCAAGAAATTTCTGTTTCATCAATTTTCTTATATCCATCTGGCTTAGGGATATCCACTGTTGGTCGTGCATCTTTTTCAAGCTTTAGCACTTCTTTCTGTAAAGGTTTCTCCCCCTTTTTGGCATCATCAGTGTTTACCAAGATTACTGTAGGAGGAGTTGTACCAGTGGTTTGAAGGATGTGAGCCTTGATTGCCTTAATATCTGCAGCTGTATCTATATATATGGCATCAACCATGTTTCTCATTTCTTGCATTTGATGTTTGTGTTGAAGGTCATCAAAGTATCTTTGTTGTTGAAACAGAGGGTCTAAGGCTTGTTTGAGATTAGCAGTGGTTAGGACAGAGGGTTGGCTCTTAGTAGCTATCATCTGCTTCAATAAATCTTTATATCAAGCACAGATGATTCAATATTAGATACTCTGTCCGTCAAATCCTGATATTTCAGATCATCACCTAACTTAATAGGATCATCTGAACCCCTACCAAATGTAGTAGTTGTATCTACATTATCATGAACAAGGGTCTCAACCCCTGTTTCAAACATAGATGCCCCTTGATCTTGGAACTGGGGACTTCCCACTAGAACAAAGGTTACCTTGGTAGCCTCAACAGTGGTTTCCTTCAAAAGAGTCTTAGGTATGTAACCACTCTCCAACTGAAAACTTGGTAGTTTAGCAATTGTATTGGCTGCTCTTGTTGAACTATCACCAAGGGTTATTGGTAACCCAAGGGATGTATCCTATTCATGTGCTTATGGGCTAGAAAAGAATAAGGAATCAGACCCAGTCACTTGTTGGAGTATATTCTCATTAATAGGTTGGTGAGAAGAACTGGTTAATGTCTGTTCCAATTCTATTGCATTCAATAAAGGCAGCATTGCAGGTGGTAGTGATTTTGTTGGTGAAGGTTCTGGTGCAGAAAGAGACATTGCCCTGGGAGATGGGCTGTGGAAGATAGAACCAAGTGATCCTATGGCTTCATAATTTGGTGTCCCTGTGTTTACAACCTTTTTTCTTTTGTGAAGAAGAAGGAGGAGTTTCAAAGCCAGGTGGAGATCTTTCTAACATCTGTTGTGAAGAAGTAGCAGCAGTGTTTTGTAGTGACTTTTGTGTTGTCACTGGGTTAACCTCTGGGATCTCATCTTCCAGAGGATCCTTTTTAGGTTTGGTTGGCTTTTTGGTGGTTTTCTGAGGTTTCTTTTTGGTGATTTTTGGTGTGGGTTTCAAGGCACTGGTTGTAGTGCCCTAATCAACAAGAGCAGTGGGCTTAGTAGCAAGAGGTTGAGATTGAACATTTGGTTCTGGTAAAACTTGCTCTTCCTCTTCTACTCGTGTTTTGAAACTTTATCATGATTTGTAATCCTTGTAAAAGTTTCATGAGTTAGGCCGCCTGTGTTAGTAACCGCGCCTTGTTTAACATCATTTTCAGGTAACTGATTATGAAGATAAACACTCAGAAATCTTGAATGTATCAAGAAAGCTTTTCTTTTCTAAATGTTATTGAAATTTGTCACAATGTCTTTGAACAGTATCTGGGAAAAGTTAAAATTTGATCCAGTTAAAATAGCATAGCCCAGATACTGAATATTCAATGGTATTTCGTTGAAACTAGTTGTTTTTGCTGAGAGACAAGTTAAAAGTGTGTGGAAAAAGAATCCATCACAGCAGGAAAGTTGGGTTTGTAGATAGTCATACCTTTGAGTTGCCTAATGTAACCCCTTTCCAGAAACTTTGCTTGTACTCATTTATTGGGAATGACACAGGATGTGTCGTATCGTTCAATTTGAACACTTGAGATATAGATTGTGGACTTGCATCAGGGTTTTACCCACTCTTGATATAATAGCATAAGGAACACCCTCAGATGTTGAGTGAACCTCTGCATTTGCCCAAAATTGCCGTTGTGACACTTGATAAATGGGGGCTTTGACAGTTAACATTTGCTTAAATTTTGATTCTTCTATGATTTGTATCATCGGATGATATCTTGTATTTGAATCGGTTTTCTCAAAAATTGTTGTGTAATTGTGAGGAGTTTTGATGATTAGGGTGAATGGTGGTGGTTATGGTTTAGATTTCGCTTTGGATTTCGCTTTGGATGCCATGATTGAGAGAAAATCGTTTTGAGAATTTTGAATTCAACACGATAAAGTAGAAACTCTGTTATGGATAAAACTGGGTTTTTATAGGGTTTTGAAAAAGTGATGATGACGTGGCATCTAATGCATGTTATTGACGAATAACGTCTGCCCACATATCAGAGGATTATGGGCAATGGATTGTGAACAGTGTTTGACACTATTAGAGGATACACTTTGGCAGTGGATTTACTTTACTAAACGAACAGTTATAATGCTATCAGTGGTTTGAACAGACTTAAGGATTTATTGAAAATTTCAATTTTAAACTATTTTTAAGGATGGAATTTTGATTTTCTGAAAACATTTTGATGCTATTTACACATGGATCACCAGAAAGCTATTTTTAATCCATATTTAGCATTCCAATTCTAGAGATCAAACTTTCAAAGGTAGATGTATCCAAAGCTTTTGTTAGAACATCTGTCAGTTGATCCTTAGTATGGACATGTTGTAAAGAAATCAAACCTTTTTCATAGCAATCCCTCACAAAGTGATGTCTGATGTCAATGTGTTTTGTTGTGGAGTGAGAGACAGGATTTTTGATGATATTTTCTGCTGCTTGACTATCAATTTTGAGAGGAGTCTTTAAAGCCGTGATACCAAAATCCAAGAGTTGATTTTGAAGCCACGGGATTTGAGCAGTGCAACTTGCAGCAGCAATATATTCAGCCTCATCAGTGAATTGGAAACTGCAACTTGTTTTTTGCTCTGCCAAGACACTAGGCAATCACCTAGGAATTGGACACCTCCTGATGTGGACTTCCTTGTTGTCTTGCACCCAGCAAAGTCACTATCTGAGTAACCTGAAAGCTCAATGTTCCCATTAGCAGGATACCAGATACCATGTGTAGGAGCACCTTTTATGTATCTGAATATTCTTTTACATCAATAAGATCAGACTTTCTAGGTAGAGACTGTGATCTGGCACAAACATATGTAGCAAACATGATGTCTGGCCTTAATGCAGTTAGGTACAATAAAGACCCAATCATGCTTCTGTAAAGTGTTTGATCAACAAGGTCATCTTTACCATCAATACTGACCAGCTTGGAAGTTGCCATGGGTGTGCTGCAAGGTTTATAATCATCCATATCAAAGTTTTTAAGTAGTTCTTTGACATACTTATTTTGATGGATGAAAGTGCCATTGTGCATTTGTTTGACTTGTAAACCAATAAAACATTGCAACTCACCCATTGCACTCATCTCAAACTCTGCCGCCATGAGTTTTCTAAACTGTTCACACATGGCAGTGCATGTCGATCCAAAAATGATGTCATCCACATAAATTTGGACAAGCATCAAATCTTTTCCTTTCCATTTTAAAAATAATGTTTTATCACTTTTACCTCTTGAAAAACCTATGAATAAGAGAAAAGTGGATAGAGTTTCATACCAGGCTCTTGGTGCTTGTTTTAGACCATACAGTACTTTGTTTAACCTGTAAACATGATCAGGATGAAATGCATCTTCAAAACCAGGAGGTTGCCACACATACACTTATTCCTTGATCTTTCAATACAGGAATGCACTTTTGATGTCCATTTGAAACACTTTGATATTGTGGTTAGCAGCAAAAGCTAAGAATAGTCTGATGGCTTCTAACCTTGCTACAGGAGCAAAGGTTTCATCATAGTCAATACCTTCTTCCTGTCTGTAGCCTTGAACCACGAGCCTTGCTTTGTGCTTGACAATAATACCCCTTTCATCTGTTTTGTTCTTGAAGAACCACTTTGTGCCAATTGGACTGACATCCTTAGGCAGTGGTACAAGTTCCCTAACTTGTTGTCTTTTAAACCAAAGGAGCTCCTCTTGCATAGCTTCTACCCAACTATTGTCTTTTAGTGCCTCTTGGTACTTGACAGGTTGTATGAGTGATAGAAAGCCAGCAAACAGGCAAATGTTTTGGGATTGGATTTCTGTGAGCACTCCCTCATTTATGTTGCCAATAACTTGATCCAATGGATGACTTCTGAGGAAAATCAAATCACCTTGGTATCGGACAATTGCATTTTGAGGTGAAGCTTGCAAATGTGTATCATCTAGCTAACCTCTACTGGTGAATTTGATGGTCCAGCCTCTGATTGGAATGGGGGTGGAGGTATGGGTGGTATTGGTGTGAGTGTTTGTTGATTTTCATCCATATTTGATGGATTTTTATCAACAGTATTTTGATTTTGAGAGCAGGCAGAGGATTGAGTATGAACCACTGTTGAAACAGCAGAGCTTTCACCATTGTTACTAACATCTGCTCCTCTGCTTGAAGGACAGATCTTGAAGTTTGGAAGTATGCAACCATATCCTTGCTCTTGTGTTGTTGATTGTGGTGTTCCTGCAAGGTTAGTCTTAACAGACACATCTTCAAATGTAAATTTATCTAAGTCAAACAATTCAGCAGGATTTGCTGGGATTTTCAAAGATGAGAGTTCATTGAACTTCACATTTAGTGTTTCTTCAACACACTTGGTCCTAGAGTTAAAAACTCTGTAGGCTTTGGCAGTGGTTGAGTCCCTAGAAAATAACCACAATCAACTTTGGCTACAAACTTAGAAATAGAATTTTTTAAGTTCAAAATGAAACAAGGACAACTAAAAACTTTGAAATATGAGATCAGAGGTTTGATTTTGTAAAGCAATTCATTGGCAGTCTTTTGATGTCTGGGTTAATCAAAACTCTATTCAGAACATAACAAGCAGTGTTTACAGCCTCTGCCCAAAAAGACAAGGGTAAACCAGAGTCTGCTAACATAGTTTTTGCAGATTCAACTAGAGTTCTGTTTTTCCTTTCAACCACCCCATTTTGTTCTGGAGTTCTTGGGACACTAAATTGCATAGCAATCCCTTTTGACTCACAGAAGGTATCCAATTCCTTGTTTCTAAACTCTGTCCCATTGTCACTCCTAAAGATTTTTACTGGAAGGTCATATTGCTTTTCAACTTGTTTAACAAAATTTTGCAATATACCAGCAGTTTCATCCTTGGAGTGTAAAAAGAATGTCCATGTAAACCTTGAAAAATCACCAACTATGTCTAAACCAAATCTTTTCTTCATTAAGCTCATGATTTTTACAGGGCCAAACAAATCCATGTGCAGTAATTGCAAACATTGGGTTGTTTTGGACTTTTCAATTGACTTGTAGGAAAATTTTATGTTGCTTACCTTTTAAACAGGAAACACAATGTTCTTCATAAGTAAATTGTTTTTGTGGTAAACCTCTGACAAGACATTTTTAGAGAGTGTGGTGATTGTTTTCAGATTTGTGTGCCCAAGTCTCCTGTGCCATAACCCTGTCTCTTTGCTGGAAGCAATTGAGAACAGGCATGCATTAGACATAGGGTTATCTTTCAACATATCAACCACATACACATTGCCACTCCTATGAGCAACAAGTTGTGCTTTTCTCTCAGCAATGATTTGATCAATCTTTTTCACAGCCTCAGGTCCTACAATTTGACATGTTTTCTTTGTAAAGAAGGATCAATATCCTTTATCACTCATTTGTGAGACACTCAGAAGATTGAATTTTAGATTATCAACTAAGTTAACATTTTCAAATTTGAGATTCCCAGCCTGAACACATCCTGACCCCAACACCTTCCCCTTTGAATTGTTACCAAAAGATATATCACCCCCTCCATGAGCCAAGAAATCCTTGAGAAGGGCTCTACATCCTGTCATGTGCCTGGAGCCTCCACTATCTACATACCATAAACTATCAAGGCAAGTAGAAGCTCCCTGCACATAGGTAAACAATTAATTTAGATGAAATTCCAAAGCCAGAATGGCTTTGGGTGGGGTTACGGATTATCCATTCTCAAATCCAGGAACTTGGTCAGTGGTTTGAGTTTTGCTTTGTATCCACTGTTGTGAACCATTTCCTATCAGATGTTGGTAACCATGAGGATATATGTTCACTTTGGGCTTTGAGGGTTTTTTGTAACCTTCATAGCTCATAGGAACCTTTTGATAGACAGGTTGTCCATGTACTCTTGGGTACTTGTTTGCGGGTGGAGCATCTGTCACTTGTACTTCTCTGGGAGCAGAGGTTTTGTTCAATGCTTTTGTGTCAGATGTTTCATCAAGTTCTACGGTATGCTTAGATTTATATCTAGCAGAACTTGAACTTTCTTTCTCTGGAGCTTTTGTCTTGATCTCTTTTACCTTTTGATCATAGGTTTGAAGATAGACACACTCATGAGTTAAGTGGTTTGTTTTACCACAGACAAAACATTTTGAATCATTTGGGATCACATGTGTTCTATTTATATCATATGCTTTTAAAAGAAATCAGTTTTCAGTAACATGATTTCTTTTGTTGCAACATTCACAGAACAGATGTTTGATCTTTTCCCTTTTCTTTTTATCTGATTTCTTCTCAACAGATGTTGTAACCTCTGCTGGAAGATCTTTAATGGGAATGATTCTAGCCTTTGGTGCTTTGACACCTTCAATGGTTGAGAAGTCCATTGGCTTGAAATTTTCAAGAATATCACATTCATCTGACCATGTGGGTTCGAACTGGTATTTCTCAATTTCCTTAAAGGTTGAAGACCCTTCATGTATTTCAAGAGAAATTTTGTTATCATTTTTATCAGTGATTTTTATCTCATTTCCAGCCAAATTTTTAGGAACCACTTCAGCTTTTTCAGAAACAATTTTTGTAACATTTTCAGTGGCTTGTTCTTCATTTGGAAAACCTATGCCAAATTTTATGTTACTCTTGATATGTTTGTCTAGCATAATTTCAAAACCTTTGGAAGACTCTACCCATTTTTCACATGTGATCTGGGTAGCTTCTAACTCATTTTTGCAAACTTGGTATTTGTCTACCATAGTTTGGAGTTGGTCCTTGGTTATGCTAGCTTCATGCTTTAGGCTACTTATCTCAGAATCTTTTGAAATCAATTTTGTTTTTAACTCTTTGATAAATTTTTCAAAACTGAGTTCATTTTCTAAGATTTTGTACCTAAGGTTTTCATTCACCTGTTTAATGTTATCAAAAGCTATTATACATTTTTCTGAACATAGATCTTTAAGGATCTGAGGTGATACCTTGGAAGCAGCCATAAGAGCACAATCACAATCTTCTTCATACACATTTGTATCTCATGGGTTTTTGTGGAACCACTGGTGTAACCACTGCTTCATCATAACTTTGAACCTCATCAGTTTTTGACACTTGTTCCTCAGACTCATTACCTTTAACTACAGTCTCTAAGGCCATTAAACAAATATTTTCATTTTCAAAATCATTTTTAGCCATTAGAGCAAAGTTTTCATCTGTTAAATCCTCAGGCAAACTACTCCAGTCAACACAGCCTTGTGTAAAGAAGCTCTGTTGGTTAACCTCTGCAGGAGTAGTGGTTTGAGTAGTTTGAGTGACATGTGGAGCTTGTTGCACATGCACTTGAGGTGGTGCTTGGACATACTGAATCTGTGGGGCAGGTGTTTGGATATAATGGACAGGAACTGTGGTAGCAGGATGTGCATAGTGTGCAGTGTTTTGCATTTGTGGTGCAAGGGTATAATGGGAATAATGAGCAGTGCTTTGAGGTCTAGGGACTGGGTGAGTCACAATTGGACTTGCAGTTTGAGATCTGCATTCCCTGGCAAAGTGTCATAACCAATTGCACTTATAACAATTATTTTGATTTATCCAACACCACTTTTAACCCCCCCCCCCCCATGCAATCCAGGAAACTTCCTACCACTTTTTTTGTAAAATTTACTAGCACTAACACTCAAATATGCCAGCTGATGTAAAATGTCCATTTCTTCCAGATCAGTGGGTTCAAAATGTTGCAAGTCATTCATTTCAAAAGACATATTGTCAGAGTTTTGTAACATCCGTCAAAAAACGGATTTATCAAACCCGCTCCGTTTATTAACCGAACAATCAGTTAAAAATTTCGTTGCGAATTTAATGCCCAAAATAATTTTAAACGATACATAATAAATTGTTATATTGGAATATACAATTTGTTTTTTGAAAAACTGTCAAAAATAAGAAAATAAAAACAATTTGTTACTGCCGGGTTTCGAACCCGGGTCAGTAACCGGTCCAACAACAAACTTAACACACGCGCACTAAACCACTGCGCCACTGGTATTATCTGTTAATTATTGGAATCATTTTATTCATATCATGACTTTCCGAATTCAAAACCGGCGCCCAAAAGTTCAGTCGTCGGAAATCCCGGCAATCTCGCGAGTTTTAACGACATCTTCAGTTATAACGTAAAACTTTAAACCTATATCGGTTATAACTGACGTCTGAGTCCGCGACACCTTCTATAACCGCCGGAGAAATTCAAACCAACGAATCAAGTTGAAAATCAGACCAAGTTCATCGATAACCTGCACTATAAATACCCCATCGAACCTCTGCAAACATTTTCGCTCAAACCGCACCCTTTCTCGGCGAAAAATCACTCACCGGAATATTTCTGCTCATCACCGGAAAACCGGGTTCTTCACTTCTAAGCCTTACTAAACCCCCTAAGCTTATACTGAAGTCACCCACATCCTTTGTAAGCTTTCTGGAGACTCGCTGCTGCAAGACACCCGACGCCGGAGCCTGTTGCTGTCGCCGGAGTTTTGCCGGAAAACAGAGGAAGCTAGTCGGTATACCTCACGCCTGATTTCTTCATTCTTTTTACTTAATCTCATCTGTAATCAACTAAAAAAAACGCTAAAGAAACTGATTTAATCATTGAACCAGTCAGTCATCATTTCTGGTTATAACTCAACGAAGAAGACGAAGTTACGGTAACCTATAAGTATAATATAAATCAAGAAATAAGTCGGGTTAGACACACAGTCCAGCGGTGGACTGTGTACACATTAAACACACAAAGGTCTCGAGTTCGAATCCTGTTCCACACACGCTGCCTTAATAAAAATGATTTTTTTTTGTTAACCGAACCGGAGTCTCACTGTTATGTGTTAAGTATATTAATAATCGGAATAATAACCAAGTTAGACACACAGTCCAGTGGTGGACTGTGTGTATGTTTAATCAAAGCACACGAGTTCGAGTCCGGTCTTCTGCATCGACCCGGACAATTATTTACATTTTTAAATAAGTCAGAAATAAAAATAATTAGTTTGTGTTTAAGTATAATAAAAATCAGATTAGTTAACAAGTTGGACACACAGTCCAGCGGTGGACTGTGTGTTACGCAACCCACAGGTCCCGGGTTCGAGACCTGTGGAGCGCACCGCTCCGATTCAATTAAATCGTTTTTAAAATAAAAGGATTTTCTGTTTAACTTAATTAATATATAAATATAATTAAAAACAGATATATGACGGGTTAGACACGTAGCTCAGTTGGTAGAGCTGCGTGCACGCGTACGGGAGGTCTCGGGTTCGAGCCTCACTCAGCGCACAATTACACGATTCGAACCGGTCAAAGTCAACGGTCAACTGTAGCAAAAAAAATCAAAATTTTTTATTATTTTTTTTATTTATTTTAATTAAAAATCAATTAAATATACTTAAATATAACATTTTTAAGGTTAGAAAATAGCCTTAAACTCCAAAAAATACACCCAACAATCCTACTAAAATAGATTAATAAAATCCATTTACTTACCGAACCATAATGATATTTATCTAGGTTAATTTCACTCGTGGTTAAAACCACTTCGCGTGCATTCAACATCATCAACCGAACGCACCCACTGTAAGTGAATCTTACAACTCCCCTTTTTAATTACACGTTTTGGGGTGTGTCATGTGTCTCAAATAATTAACTCGTTTATTTAAATTTGTGCCATACCATATCGTGACCTAAACTTAGATTGTTTATATTGTTGTGATTACTTATTTCATTTTGTCAAATATATGAAATTCATTCATTAAGCCCATCAGTTCCTCGTGGGAGAAGAGTTGAACAACGCGTGCCTCAAAACAAATCCATTATTGTTCATGTGTGTATCATTGAGTTTATATTGTTTATAGTTATGTCTTTCATATTATCATGTTTATGCAATTCATTCATTAGGCCCATCAGTTCCTCGTGAGAGACGAGTAGAGCAACGCGTGCCTCTAAACGTTCCATTATTGTTCATGTGTGCTTTATTTAATGTCTAGTGATTGTTGAATAAGTTTACATCTATTTTTACTCATGTGTGGTTGTGCACTCATTTCATAATCAATTAAATAAACTTGTTCAAATGTTTTCCATAGGATTCACTCGCTAACTTTATGTTGATCCAAAACCTTTTTACACATGATACAGGTGAACATGTTGAAGCAAAGAAAACATAGGAAATGCCTTAGAAGAGAATAAAGAAGCTTAGATTGATAGTTAGAACATGTTGTAATATTTATTGTAAATTTCCATTAAATTGTATTAAATGAATATGAAACGCATAATAAATGTCATGAGCTTTGATGATAACCCAATCATGCCCCGATCACCTTTTCCGCTGCGGGTCGGGGTGTGACAAGTTTTGGCTTTCCCCATTTGCAGCAAAAGCAAAATTGGGTGTGTAAGGATTAGATGTAAAATTGTTTCCAGAATTTATATCAATATAATGATCATAACCCTGATCCTTTCCACTGCCATAACCCTCTTCATGACTATAAAGAGTAGTGTTACCAAAAGTATAGTAGTCAGTTGCTTGCTCTAGCTCTTGCAACTTCTTTTTCTGATTCAACTCTCTCTTATATGGGAGAAGTCGACCATGAAGTTGAGTGAGGGTCATCTCTTTTAAACCCAACAGATGGTCGAGTAACGTAAGCTACAGTCTCCCATTTTTCTGGTAACGATCTTAAGAAACGACTATTGACAGTCGAATTAGGAAATTCCACGTTAACCAGTTTCAATTCACTGATGAGACAGCTAAAACGTTCGAACTGTTGTGTTAACGATTCACCTTTTACGTGACAAAACGTTTCATACTGTTGATTCAGAAGTTCTCTATGATTTTCAATCACTTCCTCAGTTCCACCGAATTGTTCTTTCAGTGCATCCCACAACTCTTTTGCACTATTGTAGTGGAGCAGTCCTACATAGATTTCGTTGAGTAGTGCGGAAGCAACAATGCTAAATGCTTTTGCATCCAACTCTATGAATATGTGGTCCAAACATAACGGATCGCCAACATCCGGTGTTTTACTGAGCTAAGATGTGACCCATCCGACGTTGCCATATGATTATTCATTTCGTTTCAACATCGGTGGTTTGAACATAGATCCAATGTTGGAATCTGATGTGTTTTGAGACATTTATTATTGTTTACAACAGATTTGTGTTTTAAAAACTTTGAACGTAATAAAACTCTATTTTCAAGTAAAACTATCAAACTAATTAGCAAGGAGAGCCGATCTTTCAAATCAAATTGAATTTAATCAGATTTTAATTGACCAAGCTCTGATACCAATTGTTAGGATCTGAGTTTGATTTACTTGTAATTTTTGTTTCAAAAAAGAAAATATGATTGAATTGTAAAGTAAATGCAGCGGAATAAGATAGAAAACTTTTACTACAAGTAAAGGTCGTTTGTTTTCATCATCATCATGCTTTCAAGTTAATAAACTTTGCATGTGATTCACAAACTCCCCATCGGCCAATTACAACAATTTGATAGTACAGAAAACTCAGAGAAGATGATTGGTGAATGATCTTTTAATAGACAAGTTTAAATGTTATAATGATTCACCTATTTATACTAACCATCTAACCACTGAGCATCTTTTGATGACGTCAGGGTTGATAGTGACATTTAACAACTAAATAACTAATTGAAAACTCTGCTATCTATCATCTGATAGTGCAAAGCACTGTTATATTGATTATTAAACTAATAAACTAAAACTCTGATGACCATCCTCTGCTTCTTATCTTCTGGCAGACCTTTGGCATATTGTTCTAGCAGATGATAAAGGTAGCAGACCTTAGGAAGACAGAGTTTAGGTAATCAGTGGTTGTAAGCTCTGATAGTTAGACCAAATCGCGGATAGTGTATTTGGCTTTATATCATCTGTTCCTTTGTAATAGGGTTCAATCCAACATAATTTCTCTCATTTTTTGTCATTTTCCTCATTTAATTAAAATATATTATCGCATAAAATGACGATTATACCCTTCATTCAAATGAGGAAAATAACAAAAAGGGGATAAGTTAACAGAAAAATCTTGCCAATTGGATGAAAATGACAACAAAAATGAACATCAGGGATCCAAGTACAAAAATGTTTCATTTTTGGACTAAAATGACAAAAGTGACCTAAACTCATTAACCATTTTAGCATTTTATTTTTAAAATTATATTATATACCTCAAATTACTTTTGGTGATAACGGGTTTTCTCAATCAGAAAGTAGCTAGTTTATCTACAGAATTAGGGTGGCCGGGGCACTTCACGGTAGGAGTATGCAGGTAAGGTACCCGCAAGGTAACATTTTCGCCACCATCTAGGTTAGGTCATGTGGGTTCCAGTCACGGGTTTACCTACCCGCGCTAGAAAGTATTAACATTTAAGAGTTGGGTTGTTTAAGGTTGTGTGTATGGTGAGTAAAGTAAAAGAGTGTGGTCCATGATTTTAGGGTACTTGTGGTTAGGTGCCGCCTTTGTTTTGTGGCTGTAGGGTACCTTATGTGTAGAATTGATATGCCAATGCCGGATTGGGCAGGGCTAGGGTAGTACCCTTGAGTGCCCATTCCTCCCTTAAAGGCTCCTTTGTTTGTAAGCAGTGATAGAGCTTAAACGAAAACTCAGTGGGTATCGGACTCTCAAAATCTAAATCGGTGGGACCGAACTATTAAAAACCCAATACTTTACCCTACAAAAAATAATATTTCAGTAAATTAACACGAGTGAAAAAATCGACCGTAGCCGAGGCACCCTAGCCTTAATAAAGCTCCGCCCTAATTGGTCGGCAAGTCTCTCTCATACACACGTAGAATCACTTTTTATTATTGGTTATTGGTTGTCATCAGTTTATTTATTTTATTACCTACATAAAATCAGAATTGATATGCTGATTTTCTTTTCTCGATTTCTGTCCATCTCACATGTAGTGTTTTTTTTTTTTTAATTTATTTTATTAAGAAACAATGGACTTCGTATATTAGGTTATGAAGTATAAAAATGATAACGTTTTCTTTTTCTTTTTAATTTATTTAGTTACCTTAGTTAATATTTTAGAATCGGTTAATATTAGAGTGGAATAGGTGCTCTCTAAATAGCAAGTGGTAAATTTTGTTCTGTCCAACAATTTCATGTCATGTCAAGTTCCTCTTTTAATCCCTATTTGCATTCAATCACTAGGGGAGCTCAAACAAATGAGGATGGGAAACAACTTTTTTTTAAGGATAAATTTGTGATTGGTAGAAAGAGAGTGAAGTCCACCATGAACCCCTCTCTCTCTACTATCTTTCTCTTCCCCACTTCGGTGAGTAGTCACCGCATAAACATCCTACCGAACACCGCAAGGGTGTCGGCGGCACCATGCCCACTCGGTGAACTCTTCCCCGCACAAGGCTACCGCACCTGCCCCTACCACCCTTATAGAACAAATTGAATCTTTCTAATTTCAATTGGCAATTTTTTTAACATCAAATTTCTTTTAATTCCCGTGGTCTGTGCAACTTTATACATCCTTCTTTTCAAACCTATGTATTTAAATGCTTTGCTTTTACCAATGGACCACCACCCCAATAATGTTTCAATCGGTAGTTGATCAGTCGCTGTATCTTAGGGGATGTTTGTATTATCTGTTTCACTCAATTTAAAGCATTCATATCGGACCATCTATATCTATTTATATAATTACACTAAAAATTACTATCTTTTCTTTTTTATTTTCAATTAAATAATACTTTTTTTATACTTCTATCATTACATTTTCTCTCTTCTTCATCCACAACCACTTTCAAATATATTAAAAAATTCATAAAGGATGAGCGTTGTTTTCTCCAATTTTACTGATGATCAGTAACATTTTCTCTTTTTTCCACTTAGAACCACTCTATATAATATAGATAATTAAGTCACACAAATACGTATGGGGTCCTGTGATTGCTCACAACTGATTTTATGCTAAAAATCACTATATTTTCTCATTTTTTGCAATTAAATAATATTTTTTATACTTTTATCATTACATTTTCTTTCTTTTCCACTTACAATCAGTTTTAAAAATATAAAAAAATTATAGATAGTGAACGATGTTTCTCTAAATTTAGTAATGAACAATAACATTTCTCTCCTTTATTCATAATCATCACTCTATATAATATAGAAAATACACTAACATAAATATCATTTATGGAGGATCAAGAGGGGAGGATCAAGTGTGAGCTGAAGTCAACCGACACCATGAAAAAAAAATATTTATGACAATCTTGGATTTTTGACACCAAAATCCTTTAAAAATAGGAAAAAAATAAAAATAAACAAATAAAACCAAAACTGATATATAATTGTTAATCTACCTGACTACTTCCCTTAACATTCTATTTGAAGGTTAGGGGTTTAAGCTTCCGTCTTGCTTAATTGCTTTTATGGCACTTTTGTGTAATTTCCTTTTAGCCGTGTGTGTTTTTTACTTTCTTTTGAGTTTTTATGTATTTTTTAATGCTTATAAAATATGCATGTTTTAATACGAAAACAGATTAATAAGCATACCTAGTTAACAACTAGGCCCGGCTCTGAGATTTCGTGTATCCCATTCGAGCTTAAAAAACGTGTTCTTAAGCCTTAATGAAATTGGATATTGGGCACACTAAAGGTCTAAACCTAATACCAATGAGCTAATAACTAATCTAAACCATAAGAATAGTTTTGTAAGTGGGTCTATATTGGTGTTTGTATGGGCATATTCTTTTAGTTTTTATTTACATATATACATCGAGTTTTTTTTAAATAACGTGCCCTACGAAATATCGGGCCTTGGCGGTGGTCCTCCCCGCCCAACCCCAAGGCTGACCCTGTTAGCAACTATGTTAACTTGAAATCGGAAAAGCAACTACGTTTTGTTCTTGTAGTTTCCGCAATGAAATTTTGTTCCTAATTGCCTGTTAATCATTTTTTAAGCTTAGGTTAAATTAATCAAGACTATTATGAAATTATTCTGTTAGAAATAAATCTAATCTCAAAACACAAGACTATTATGAATGAATTTATTCTGATAGAAATAAATCTAATCTCAAACTCAAAACACAAGACTATTATGAAACTAATTATTCTGTTAGAAATAAATGTAATCTCAAAACAAATGGAGACCAATTGCTTAATGTGAAGATTTGTTTTACTAATTACCTTTGATGTTCACCATTATTTTTTATGAAGTTTTCTGTCTCTAATTTGTTTTTTTATGCACCAAAGATCAACGCCCAATTACAACTGATCAACAGAATTGTTCGACCAACATGAAGAAAAATAAAATCAAATCAAGTTGATAGATGTCCGAAGACCGAATGTTAGTGTACTCTTGAAAAATACTTTAGAAAATGTACTGTCCCAGACACCCTTTTAGATTCCTTATCTTTACAATGAACTTTAAATATATGTACGCATGATTTTTAATTTCTCACATCTAGCCTCAATTTCAGTGCACCCAACCCAATTATGTGTTTGTATTGAGTTTGAGTTTGTTTATCCACGTATCTTTTTCAACCAACAAGTTGACAGTGGACTGATAAGGGAGATATATGGTGTTCTAAGTGATTCGATTTCTATCCCTGCCATTTAGTTTCGGCAGCACCTAATGATGATGGGAGACTAGAGCCCACTAGACGAGTAGGCGGCTCGCTAGTTCAATCCTAGAATTGATCATGTTTTAACTCGCCACACTGGCGTGCCTTCGGGTGAGTGTTCACAGGCTTCGGCCCTAGATGAAGGTTTTCCACGGTTCGGAGGCGAGTGAATCCCAATGTGGTCAGAGACGAGTGTATCCGGATGTGGTGAATTTCGCCAGTAATCCATTTGGAAAACTCGTTGGCCGTTCAAAAAAAAGTATCATTTTTTTTTATTTTGAGTGGGTCCGTTAGATGTGGTTTTGTAGTCATGACAAAGGTTACGTTGGCACTAGCTAACCCAAGATTTTTTATTTTATTTACTAGCGTTACTTTAAAAATGTTTGGACATAGTTTGGTTTTTATGTTTAGACAAATTAGGGTATGTTTAATTTCTGACCAAAGTAGTTGTTTGGACATAGTTTGGTTTTTATGTTTTGACGACATTGGATATGGTGGTTTTGACCAAAGTACATGTTCTTTAGGTTGTTAGACTATGAGGTGTGGAGGAGTCTCATCCTTTAAGGTTGAACCTCTATGTCACCCGTCCTGTCAACACTCAAAGAGGATGCCCCTCCAAGGATCTCTCTCTCTCTTTTTGATTTTGCAAGTAAAAAATGCAATATATATATATATATATATAAATAAGTAAAACTAATTAAATTCTAAAATAAATATTAATTCTTACATTACATTAAAAAAACCTAAACTTAAAAAAAAACTTAATTAAAAAATCTACTAGTCTTCATTGGCATGTCATAATTGGGTTTGTTTTGTGCGTTATTCCAAATGTATTCGACCAAGTCCGCTTGAAGGTTTTGCTTTGTGTACTCGTTAAGTAAGGAGAACCTGTTTAAATCTTGTTGTTCTACACTTGCCGGCGCCGAATTCCTGTTAGGCGTATTTTCGTCGTACTCACAAATCGCTCTACCTTCGTCTTCGATGATCATGTTATGAAGCAAGTTACAAGTATACATACAGTATCGCAACTTCTGTGGTGTATAAGCACATGCTGGAAGGATATGCCATTTTTTTGTAGAACCCCAAAACACCGTTCATTGTCTGTTCTCCCCCTCTTGAAACTTGGCAAATTTATTTCTTTTATCGTATGTCGGGTGCAGAATAGGTTTACAATTGTAGAGTACGTTGGGTATATTCCATCATCAAGATAGTAAGCGCGCCTGTATTCCACCATCGAAACCGTAAAACTGGTGTCTGGACTAGTTCCTATTATGACATCGTCAAAGATCTCTGATTGGTAGATGAGGTTAAGGTCGTTAAGCGAACCAAGACCACCGAAAAAAGCATACCAAATCCACAAATCTTGTGACGCAACAGCTGTGACACCCGACTATTTTGAGTACGTACCATACTAGTGTGACACGTGTTATCAATGAATAAAGGCAATATTTTATTAAATTTGAGAGTAAATTTCCAAAATTGTTCCTGAGGTTTGCGCATGTTTGTCATTTTTATCTAAAACAACTTTTTTGTACAATATAGTCCTTCAGTTTTGGGATTTTCTGCCATTTTCATCAAACGTTTGACTTCTTTGCTAAAATCGTCCTTGAGATTTGGGTTTTTTTGTCATTTTCATCCGAACTTTTGATAGAAAAAATAAAGAAAATTAGACATTTGGATGAAAATGGCAAAAAGTCCCAAAAGTGAAGGACTATATTGTACAAAAAGTTGTTTTGGATGAAAATGGCAAACATGCCCAAACCTCAGGGACGATTTTGGCAATTTTCTCTAAATTTGATGTTAAATTATGGTATTTGATGTTGGTAAGTCAAAACTTTGTTAAACATTATGTTAGCAAAATAAGATAAACGTTTATCGTGTAACGAACAAATGCAAAGCGAACGTCGGTGACCGCCTGATTAATGTTAAAATCCTAAAAGTTTTCCGTTATGACTAAAATGCTATTTTAATTATATTTGTGAGATAAAAATTTAGTAAAACACTTAAAAACACGGTTTTGCGAATTTAAGCACGTATTGTGAGCGATACCGCGGGTTATCTTACAAAATATAATCGACAAAGCCAGTCGAGGCAAATAAAATATTGTTCAACAATATTTTGGCGAGTTAATTTTTTATAGAATGATAAAAATAATTTAAAACGCCTTAAAACGCAAGATAAAATACATGATAGTCAGGTACCTGGTTATGCATGTATATAATATATATATATATATACATACATATATATATATATATATATATATATATGTATGTATGCATGAAGATGTGTGTGTGGAGATATGTGGCGGTCCAAGGGTGCCCACCTTTTTCTTCTCTTTGCGAAGTGTCAAGGCTAGGAAGTTAAAATCATTGAAATTTGCATGAATACTCCATAACACCGTAATTTTCAAGATCAAATTCACATTCTTCTTCTCTTTCTCTCACTCAAAACCGTATACCACCATTGCCACTTCCATTTTCAAATTTTAAACTTTGTTCTTGAAGATGAAGTCCATAAGTTAGTTTCAAGTTGGTTTGAAGATTCATAGGAGTTTCCAAGGTGATTTTCAAGACGAACAAGCTCCATATCATCAAAACCTCATCGAAACCCACTAAATTCTTGGAAGGTATAAACTAACTTTTAAAATTTGTTCTTGATTCTTGGTGATGATGATGATGATGGAAGGTTTCTCAAAAACTTGGAGTTCTTCATAAACTTAAAATCTAATAACAAATGGGTTTTTAAACAAAATAAGAATGGAAGTTCATGTGTGTGTGTATACATGGCCAAAAATGTATGTATATGTGGGTTAGAGTTTGTGTTTTGGTTGTTAGTTGATTTTTTGTTGATGTGATTCTTGAAAGATGGATGCATGCGTGATAAAAAAGGGTTTATGAATAAAGTTCATATGATTGAATTTAAATATATAAAAAGTGGGTTTTTAGAACTATACATATGTGTGTCGTGTATATGTATATATGTATGCATGCACATGAGTTTTGTTGGATAGTTCACAAAAGCATGAGAATGTTACATGCATTAATGTTATATCTTGGATGATGATGATATGATAATCATGCATTAGGTACTTGTACATAAGTATGTATGATGATTAAATGATCATAAGTTGATGAACTTGAAATGGTATGTTAAAGATGGATTAAATCAGAATATAAGCATTCTAAAATGATGCTAAATGGTAGCTTTGCATGTTGTACATGAAGCTTAAAATGTGGTAAAATTGGTGAAATTGCATGATTTATGTGACTTACATGAAATCTGCACTACAAGTGGTATCAGAGCTTGGAGGCCTGATTTGAAGACAATTCAACAAGATCCAAATTCTCTTATATTCATTTTTATCATTTTTCAAAGATTTAACGGTCAAAATGGCCTGATTTTATCAAGGAAGATCTAAAAGCAAGTTCTAACAAACCCTTGAAAGAATTAGACCTAAAATGAACTGGAATCATGATAAAATCAGCAAAAAAATGTGAAATTTTGAACATTCACTTCGCACGATCTTGGCACTTCGCATGTAGATAACTTTACCTTCGTACGAAGTGAGATTCTGTCAAAATTTACAATCTAACTTCGCACGAAGATAGATTTTAAAATCAGTTTGTTTTACCTTCGCATGAAGATAGATCTCAGAAATCAAAATTTCTTTTATCTTCGTAGGAACTTGAATCTAAAGTGTTGTTTTTAGTTCGCACGAAGGTATATCTTCGCACAAAGTCTTACTTCGCACCAAAACTTACTTTTGAAGAAAATTGTTGTCAAAATGGAAAAGGATGAGATTGTTTTTGATGAAGCAAATAATGAAGATTGTGATGAAATTGTTTACGGTGAAGTTCAAGAAGAATCTGATCATTGTTATTACACTAGGGAAGAAAATTTACAAAATGTTTTTCAAGCATTTTTGCCTCCTGATGTTTATAATGCTTTCTTTAGTGATCAAAGAGATCATCAGAACACATAATGTGAAGAAGAAATGATTGCTGGGAAAATAATATGGATCGGTTAAATGAAGAAGGTGAAAATTTTTAAAGTTGATAAGAAATTCAAAGATGAGAGAATCCAGGAAGAGAGAAAAATTGAATAGTTGAGATAGAAAACCATGCACAAAATGTTTAGAATCGTGCAAGTCTTGTCTTGAAAATGATGAGAAGTATAGAGAGCTAAAACGTCATACAGATAATCTGTCTAGTGATTTTAAAGACACGAAAGAAGTTTTGATAAATGAGCAAGACTATCAACATACATCGTCATGCAAATAGGGAAGATAGCACAACAACTTCAATGTTAAAAGCAACGGTCATGGACAAGCAAATGGCCACAAACATTCACATTGACACGATTGCCAAATTGAAACGTGAGCTAGAAGCAATGAAGATAGAAACAGAAAAGGTTGATAAAAATTTGATCAGTTATTCAACGGCGTCATATGTTCTGGATCACATCCTTTCCAAACCAAATTGGAAATAATGAGAATGGGGAAGATATTTACGGTTATCAGGATAGAGGTTTAGGTTATAATTGATGTCCACCCCCGATGTGGAACAGTTACTCCATGAAAAGGCACTAAGCTTGAAATTAAAAACAGTAAAAACAAAATAGAAAGATTAGTTGCCTTACAACATCGATGTGACCTATTCAAAGACGATACTGATGATGGATCAGAAGTGGTTAAACTTGTGGTTGAGAATGTTTTGGGAACGTAAAAAGATAACAATGTTTTCGAAAATACTTAACGAAGTATGATAAAAAAAGTTCAAGTTCACAACCTGAAGGTGGCGAAAATTTTCATGATGCTTATCATAGAAAATCAAACATAGTTCAAATGATGATCCAAATTTTATGATGTATAAAATGTGTGGATATGATCAACTATATTCTGATTATGAATTTCCAATTCAGAATTGATTGTCGAAAAAGTTTTCAAACTTGTTGAAATCGAAATTTCTGAGATTGAAAGTTTGACAAAAGAAAAGTAAGTTTCGAGCTTTAAAGAAATAAATCTTATTATTCCAAACCTAAAAGTTCTTATTCAAACAACCACCAAGAAAAAAAAATAATGGTTGGAATAGGTCTGGGTATGTTAAGGGAATTACAACAAGTTTGGAAAGTCATTTTTTTTAAATGAACTTTGTCCCTAGTACAAGTTCAGAAAGTGAAAGGAAAGTCAAATTTACAAACAATCTAATGAAGAATTTTTCAATCAACAACGACAACCTGAACAGGTTGAGGGATCTTATGTTGTAATAGATAGTAGGACGTGCTTTAAATGTAATAAAGCTGGACACATTGCTAGAAAATGCCCTCTAAATAATCCTAAACCTGTTCATGATGTCAAAAAAAAATTTGAAGATTTGAAACAAAGATCACTGATGTTTGTACCAACTCAGGTTTGGAAACGAAGCACAGATCTGCAAACAAAGTGAAACCAGTTAACAACAAAGTTTAAAAAGATAAATTGGTGAATCTTCTATAAACATTGAACAAAAAGATTCTATTTTGTACTTCAAGAAAGCTTTAATGAAAAGACAAACATGGGTGATAAAAGAACAAAATTGTTTAAGAAGTTAAACAGTCAGTGTCAACTGAGAGTTTAGAGGACTTTCCTAAACTTGAGAAAGTTATAAATAAATTTGATTGTGTATATGAAATTAAAGTCGAAGAAAGTCTACCCAAGACTAGAAGACTTGGCTGTCTCTATTAAACTAATTGTGTATATTTGTGTGCAGGAATTTCCGAGATCAAAGTAAAACGAAGTTCCTTGGCACATGACGAGAAAGTAGCCAAGGTTATTCAAATAAAAAAAATTTCAGGCTATAATAAGTTTTCTATAATGTTTTTTTTAAGTTTTTTTTTTAAAAAGATTAAAAATCACAGAACCCTCATTGTTGAACAGAAAAATCTGATAAATAAAAGATTTAAAAATGTTTTTAAAATGAAAAGTCTCAAAGTTTTGTCATCATGAGGGGGAGAAAGTATTAAATAACGTGAAGCAGTAATGGATGACGAACTGATGTGATTCTCATCGGTCGGTTAATGTTTCTTTCTTTATAAACAAAAATCCAAAAAATATGTTTTTGATTTTAGGGGGAGAAAAATTTGAGAAAATACAAAAACATATAAAAAATGCAAAAGGTACAAAAACATGAAAAAGACAAAAAGAGTTTTCGTGTATAACAGAGGAAATGATAGTAAATCAGTGGACTATCACAGTATGCTAAAGAAATACAATGTCAAAAAGTAAAAAAACAGGTCTCACTAATGATGTGCGAGTAGATTTCACACATTCACTAAATTGTTTTCGAGATATAAACATAAAGAAAAACTTCTTAATCTGTGGTTTAACATCTCTCGGATATATGGTCTTAGTACACCCAAATTTCGTTTGAGAGATTGCCGAATTCTGAGATACTAGGTCTTTATAGATAATTGACATATGGTGTGCTTATACAAGTCTTATGATTTGCATCAGCAGTGGCCTAGAACTTGTAGAATACTTTTGCTTAAAAACCCTAAAACTACATTAAATTGAAAGATATCAAAAGATACAACAATTGCAGTATAAAAGATTCCAAAATTTGGAACACCACTTTTAAGTCGAGCCTTCATCTCTTTGTCTGTACGATGGTACTAACCTGAGCTCTCAAGGTCTCGCATAACCTAGATAGAGATATTAGTTAGATATAGGGAATCTTGATAACGGGAGTATATTCTGAGGTGGGAAACTCGGTTAAGTTCTAAAAACATTAACTAACATATCTTGGAACAATTGAGAAATGTGTAGAGGTTTAAGTGGACCAGTATACTGACAATCTAAGTGAATTTGTCTAGGACTTAAAGTTTTATCAGATCAACGTACTATTGATAAGTCTCAAAAACTGATATGATCCTCTTAAACAAACTCACAAAAATATGTCTATAAATATGTTTGTACTTTAAAGATTTCATTTCATAAACTCAAAAATTTTTATTTTCATCTTAGTTTTGACTCCGATGAAGGAAAGCTGATTATCAAAGTCTAAAGCTGTTGAACTAAATCTGGAAATTGAAATTTTATTTTGAAATGAAAAATAATTTTGAAATGGTTCAAAAGTTCATTAATTTGAAATTTTACATTGATAAAACTTTGGTGATGTTCACAAAAGTGGGTAACCAAGGTTATTCAGTTGAACTTGGTAAGACAGATCAGAAAATCAGGGTTATTAACTTGGACTGGTTATCTGAGAGGGTTGGTAAATTAATAAAATGTGTAAAAATTGAAATTTTAATTTTTTTAAGTGCTTGATTTGAAAATTTTCAAAATTTGAATCTAAAATGTGTATTTGAATGTTACGAAGAATGAACAGGAAGCTAAATGAAAGGGGGAGCATGATGTGAAACGTTGAATGATGATAAAGGAAGCTCAAAGAAAGGGGGAGTATGCTGATATTCAATGTTTACATTTCAAGATTAAAGAAAGGGGGAGATTGTTGTCATCTACTAAGCAAGAATGTTAAAGTTATTAAAGATTTGAAGAGTTTTAAAGAAGAAGATGAAAGACTCTGAAGCTTAAGGAAAATTCAAAGACCCGGCAAATCCAAGGGGGAGACTGTTGATGCATATGTCTGTTGCCTACGTCATCGAATCTTATCGAGTTTATAATAGGATTAACATATTAGAATTTTGATATGTATGTTTCACTTCGTACGAAGGTAGCTTTGAGTCACTTCGTACGAAGGTGAACTCACTTCGTCTGAAGATAGGTTGTAAGCTTCGCACGGAGACAAGTGTCTATATATAGATGTGTGAGCATAGTGTTAGGTAGAACGTTTGTGTAGACTGGACAGCAGAGCCATGTCCAAGTGTTTTCAGGATCTTGTATACGTTGAACAATTAATGAAAACAGATAATTGAGGAAATATAATCTTGTTAAACATGTCGCCTATATCAAAAATGGATTCCGTACATTTAAGACTAGGTTAATCAAGTTAGACCTGAGCTATCGGATCGAGAATGAACCCACATATACTGTGATGCGTCACGTTTGGGCCTTGGATGCGTGCTTATGTAAAAGGACAAAGTGATATAGCCTATTGATATGCATCAAATGATACATATAAATTGTATCAAATACGGTATAAATTTAACCCTTTCTAATACTAATGTTGGAAACATCGTGTTTCTTTGTATACTTTTGATTTTCAGGATTAAAAGAGCTTAATTGCATAAAAGTAACAAATTAACGATAAAATCCAGCATAGTATAGAAGACGGAAGATAACACACTATACCAGCCCTCCGAACTTCACCCCAAGACTATATACAACAAATCAGAAGTTTGGCACGAGGTCGTTCCTTGTTAACATGGGGTCGTACCCTTCAAGATCCCATAGCAGAAGAAGACAAACAGAAGCAGACAAGAGACACAGGGCCGTGTCCCAATGACACGGGTCGTGGCCAACTTCCAGATTTGCGTATCTGTAGAGTACAGCAAGTACAATGGCCACGGGGCCGTACCGTTGACACACGGGGCCGTGTAGAAGGTTGATCTGACACTCAAATTAAATGAAGACAGAAAAGAAGGAAGACATGGGGCCGTGCCCTGCGGGCACGGGGCCATGTGAAGGTTCTGTTTTCAGCTATAAATAAGGGTGCTTGGTTTCATTCCGACTCAACCCTTGGCAAACCACTTCTCTCACACCTGCCACCACTCTACCACCATAATACCACCATCATCCACCATACTCATCCATCATCCATCCTAGAGTGTGTGTAGTAGTCTCGGGATCCAAGATTGATCATAAGAATTTTTGTCAAACAAAGGCCATGCTTGGCTAATTTCTTACATCACTTGGTGAAGACAAGTTATTTATGTATTACTTTTGGTTTCCTAGCTTTGGTTAACTATTTAATTGGGTATGTATTAATGACTTTAATAACTAGTTTTTTTTATTGAAGGTGAGTTTTATTCTATCATCCTTAATGTTTGGTTGATTCACTCATTTGTGTCTTTATGGTTGATGTGCTAAAAGTAGTTTAATTAAAACAACCTAATTTAACATATTCTAGACTCAAAGTAATACTCTAGACTCTCTAAAACTCGACTAAACTACTAAACGACAAGTAAACCGATCGACTCTAGTAAAGCAAAGGTAAGTCTGGATATCGAACCCATGAGACTCGATTAAACTACGGTAACGACTCTATCTAGACTAAGACTGACACAGACAGGACTAATTGTTTATATGATGGGGGGGGGGGGTACTAAAAATCCTAAAATTGCAATTAAATTAAAGAAAATTTAGCTAAGATGAACTAACGCAACTCGAGATGTAGATTTGAACTCAGTGGTGATGAAAGACTACCCAGGTTTGAATCCCCATTGTTATCGAAAAAGTTTCTGCCGAATACTAATGTGATTTGGAACCTACATCTTTAGATACTGAACCCTAAGAGAAACCGAACATGACCCCCAATCCTTCTCGGGAAGTCACCTACGGACCTCTAACGGGCTGTTACGAACACCGGTTAACTAGACTCCCCTTACGGTTATATAATGTTCTAGTAAAGTGCCCTAATATAACCAACTACCTCACAGTGGAAAGTCTAAGGCGACTAATGGACTTGGTTTGGTTTAATAGGAAAAGGAATGGTAAGGAAATTGAAACAAGCTTCTCTCGAAACCTAGTCCTAGCAATTCACTAATCTAGACCTATTAACATCCTAGCACCTTTCAATGACTAGAGAAGGTAGAATACTTACGCCTAATCAACTCTTGAATACCGTTTCTAAGGTTTATTGGCCGATTCACCAAAAGATTACCTAAAGCCGCAAGGACCCGGATAATCAACACAAATTTATTACTTGAAATACATTCAACAAAACTTATGTGAAACGAATAAACAATCATAAATCAAGCATAAATACACAAACACACCAAATCGAGGAACCAAAGTTGTTTACTTTACTAGAAATCCGAATTCAACATCAATATTCGCAAAAATCACAACTTTAACAAGGTTTCATCTAGCCTAGGTAGTTCAAGGCGATTAGCCAAAAATCATAATGCAAGAAATCACAATAATCATCCTTAAAACAGAATTCATCGACAAGAATAAGAAAACAAGGAAAATAACGATGAAACAGGAAGACAAAACCCGTAAATCTTCAATCCCGATGCTTTCAACTCCTACGAATGATTCCGGGGCGTCCATAGCTTCAAAACCGTGTAAATAATGCTTCCAAGTTCGACTTTCAGCTCTAAATTCGTCTAGGGTTTGAATTGAACGAGTTATGAACTATTTATACTTTTCCATGCCTCCAAACCTGCCAATTCTTCTAAATCGCTAAACAAAACACCCTCTCGTGCTCCGAGACCGTGCCAAATTTCACCAAAACCTTAAACGCCTCTTGCGACCCCGAGAGGCTCTCCTTCATTTTGTCGCGGACCGCTAGAACATGAAAACTCAGTTTTGCGTGTCGTTTTGACTCCCGAACCTCCAATTACGTTTTGGTACTCGGCTTTTCCACTTTTAGCTGTTTTCTGCACTCTTCAGTTGTTTTAATCTACCAAGACCTGCAAAACATAATCAGATCAAAAGTATGTACATTCTACTAAAAACCGAAACTAAAACTAACGGAAATCGCACAAACCATACACGTAACTAGATGTATTATTCAATACATCGACTATCCCCACAGTTACTCTTTTTTCGTCCCTGAAAAAGAATTATACAAACGGAATCATAGACGGATAAATATTCGGTTCAAAAGCTAAATTACTTATTAAAATCGAAACTCGTGTTAGCCGCGATTGCAAATATACGTGTCCACTTAAACCCAAACCCGGTTCAAGCCCTTATCATGCAATTTAAGTTCAAGTTCGATCAATCTACCTAGGGTCTCACACTAGAATCCGCAGTTTCACCTAATCCCGCCTCTAGCTTATAGAATAAAAGGAACGAGTCATTCGACCTATTTACCAACCGTTTTTTACCAAAATCAAAAGAATTTAAAATCAACCAATTTTCTTTCACTTTTCTTTTCTTTGAGCACTAGACTTTGCTTACCTAACCTGTCTCAACCGGAGTCACCATCCCCCAGAGCGACAACGTAAGCGTCGGTAATTTTGCAATTTCTTTCAACTTATCCTAGAGGAAATCTAAGTCAGAGTCACCATCCCCAAAAAAGATTATATAGGCCTCGTCTTTTTCTTTTCAATCTAGCTCAATTATTATATTTGTTCTTATGATAAAAAAATTCTAACAATTTAGCTTATAACGGCATTCCTTATACTATTTTGGCGGTTTCGGCTTCCCACTTTTCCTAGATGAGTACCACTAGTAAACCGACAATTAAGTATATTAAGATCAAAGGAACCTAGAACAGGATCGGACCTACTCACACATCCCAAACTAGGCACAAGCTCAATTATTAAACTCATATTATTATTATTTGAACCCGAATAAAACCCGACTTTTCTATCATTTTCCGTCTTTATTTTGCAAACTTCTTAAACAAGAGCCATTTTCTAAATTTTTCAATTTTTTTTGGATTTTTCAATTTTCTATTTTTTTCAAAATTTTGACTCTTTTATGACTCAACTACCTAAACTAACAACTATGACTAAAATGTCCATTCCCACACTTCAAATTTGCATTGTCGCTAATGCAAGGATGAAAACAAACTCTTAACTAAATAAACTACTACCAAAAATTAGAAACTAAACAAAAATATACAAAAGTACAAGTGAAACGACTTAGCTGATATGCGAGATCGTCAATGTGCCAGTCAATTCCACATATGCCCTCCAATCCGAACACGCTCAGCAAACAATTCTTAACTCTCACTACGCGAACGAAAGCGGCAAAAATCACACCATACCTATCAATAAACAAAACATACCATTAATGCATAACATAAAAATAGATGATAGTGTCTCAAACAACCACAAACAAACGTCATCATCCAACCCTACCCAACCAACCAGTTTAATGTATCCGACATAAGTACAGACCATAAGAAGATGAAAACAACATAAAAAGAAAACAAAAGATATAGCTCCTAACACTGGTGCTGCCTCTTCACACTAATCATCTTCTTCCTCCTCCTCATCAGATGCCTGATACCGTTGCACTCCTACCATGCCACTAGGTCCCGGCTGAGCCGACTGCTGAAAATAAGATGGCACACCCATGCGCAGATTCTCCATCATGTATCTTATGCCATCCTCTAGCCGGTTCTGGCCTTGCTTGTGCATCCTGCCTACTCTCGTCCATAACTTGCCTCACCCCACCAAACTGCTCCTTGACATACCCATGCAAATCACCAAAACCCGTCTCCATCCTATCATATAACGAATCCAAAGTAAGTGGATCCGGTCTAGGTTGTCGCAACGGATACTGTCTAGTTTGTAACTCCTGCCTAGTAACCGGTCTCTGATAACGAGTAGGAATGGCAAACTGCATAGATGCTGCAACATCAGAACCAGGCGGAGGCTGAACCTATGGACCTGCCCGCATGGGTTCCCAAGTAACTGGCTCAGTATTTGTCAGAATACCCGCAACCTGTAGATCCTTCAAACTCATAAAACACGGGGATGGCCCCTCTCTTTTGATCTCTTTGATAAGTATCAAAAACCCCAAGGCTCTCAGCTAACCAAGTAACATACGGCCCACAGTAAATACGAGTCATGGTCCTTCTCTCCACAATCTCTTCATCGACCACACCAAAACACTAGCCAAGTTTGCAGGCTTTGCTCAACCATGCACATCAAACAAAGCAAACTGACCTGATTCACCTTGTTGTCACCCTGTCCTCTGCCCACTAAAGTCGCTGCCTAGAATCTTATGTAGAAACCTAAAAACCAGATCAATGATGTCGGAGGCTACCATATTGTTCGAATAGGGGTTGTGGAAATCGTACCCCAAAACCTCACTAACTCATCCCTCTTCATACTGTACGCATGTTTCTTCACAAACACCCCCCTCAGACTAGTCAATTCCTTATACTGACGAGCATCCCTCCTAAACTTATCACCCAACAACTACTCAACCCTATCTCTTTGACCCAATGGTCCAACATATCCCAATCAATCCTCCTAAATGGTAGTAGATCTACCGCAATTAGATCACACAATCTAGCATATCATCAATCAGAGCAAACTGTAATAACGGGCACTCACTTTTGCAATATCGTGATGGAGAAGGCATTGGCATGCTAAGGGGTCACTAACCGGTTTTCTACTGCATACCACCCTCAGACTAGTGGTCAAGTTGAAATGCAAATCAATGGGTGAAGAGAATTTTAGAGAAAACGGTAGGTAAAAGTAGGAAAGATTGGTCGGAGAAACTTGATGATGCATTGTGGGCGTTTAGAACCGCTTACAAGACACCCTTAGGACCACACCGTTCAGGATAGTCTATGGCAAAGCTTTCCATCTTCCGGTGGAATTAGAGCACTGAGCGCTTTGGACTCTTAAAACCGTCAATTTAGATCTCACCGAAGCGGCTAGGAAGCGTTTCTTCCAAATTCATGAGTTGGAAGAACTTAGGGATGCGGCGTACACACGTTCATGGAGTAGTAAGGAGAAAACAAAGGTGATGCATGATAGGAAATTGAAAGGATTGAAGGAGTTTAAGGCCGCGACAAAGTGCATTTATATAATTCGAGGTTGAAAATGTTTTTCCGAAAACTAAAGTCGAAGTGGACGGGGCCATACTTGGTCAAGGAAGTATTTTTCGTATGGCACAGTAGGGTTACAAGATGACGCCGACGGAGGTACATGGAAAGTGAACGGCCATAGGTTGAAGCATTATCTAGCAGGGCCCATTGATCCCACCGAGACGGAGGAAACTCCTCTCGAAATTCCTCCTCGACCACTGCTTAGAGTCTTGAGCGAAACTCAAGTGTAGAGTTTGTATAGTTAATATTGGTTCTCGTTTCATGTTTTTAGGGTTGCTCATGGTTGTTTTTCGTAGTTTGTGTTTTTGTGTCATTGAGTACTTTGTAGAAATTCATTCCATCACGGTGCCGAAATTGAAGAGAATTGGAGATTCAAGTAAGTTTTCATGTTTTAGAAGGTTTGGTAAAAGAGTTGGGAAGTTTTGGTTAATAAACAAAAAAATTTCAAAGGCATTAAGCCCCTAAAACCAACGAAGCTTTCTGTAAATAAACGGTTCTCGTGGGGCGCGAGAGTATACTGACATTCGGTCGGGGCCCGCGAGAGATCAAGTGAACCGGGGGAAAACTGACACGGTCGCGGGGCGCGAGAGGCCAAGACTCGGCTGTTCGCGGCCCGCGAGAGAGTAACGATACGTGCCACAGACCCTATCTCCCCAAATCTGCATATTTTTTGCCCTAATCTCCTTTTTTCCCACCGCCGAACACCTCTAAACCACAAAAAAACCACCGTCAATCTCCTATTTTTTCACATCTTTCCCAACCGTTTTCAACCATAAATTTCACATCTTTCCCCACAAAACACGTGTTTTCAAGGGCTTACAAGTTTGATACCGAATCTCCTAGTTTTTCTTGTTTAGATCGACTTCAAGTATGTATTTCCTGCAACTTTTGTACTTTAAGTCCGTATATTTCAGTTTTAGTTAGTTTGGTTGCATGTTTAGGTGTCGGGTCTTGTTTAGGTCTACTTTTAGGTTTGTTTCGCGTATGTTTGGGGCATATCATCCTTGGATGAGATATTACCGGCACGTTGGCAATGATCGCAAGTCCTAACGAACTCTAAGGCATCCTTAACTACCGAAGGCCAATAAAAACCGCAATCAAAAACTTTTTGAGCGATAACAAGTGGACCATGGTGACCTCTCGTCGGACGTGCCTAAGAATGTCTAACCCCTCTTCTCTACTCACACACTTCCTAAGGATTTGATCTCCCCTATCCTAAAGAGAAATGGGTCATCCCATATGTACCTCCTAACGCCCCTAAAGAATTTCATTCTTTTGTTGGGTGGTCATCCCCTTAACACCACCCCATTCGCTAGGTAATTTGCCAAATTCGTGAACCATGGCATACCCTGTTTCTCCGCAGCAACAAAATCAACCGATTTGTGAGGGAATCTATCACCTATCGCCTCCTCACGAATCTCCTCTCTACCGGATCCTCTAATCGTGAGAGATGATCGGCCACAACATTCTCCGCTCCTTCCTTATCCTTGAATTCAATGTCAAACTAAAAAGTAGGAGAATCCATTGTATGAGACGAGGCTTGGCGTCCTTCTTTTGAAAAGATAACGCAAGGCCGCATGGTCGGTGAAAACGATGGTCTTTGATAGCACGAGGTATGAAAGGAATTTATCGAAGGCGAACACAACGACTAGGAGTTCTTTCTCGGTGGTGGTGTAGTTCTCTTAGGCATCATTGAGGGTTTTGCTCGCATAATAGATCGGGTGGAAATGATTTTCTAGTCTTTGCCCCAAAACCGCACCTACTGCATAATCGCTCGCGTCAACATGAGCTCAAAGGGGAAACTCCAATCGGGCGATATAAGAATGGGGGCACTCACTAGTTTCTCCTTTAAGAACTCAAAAGCTTTAAGAAACTCTCCGTCGAAGATGAAAGGAACGTCCTTCACAAGGAGTCGGGTCATGGGGCGTGTGATCTTGGAAAAGTCTTTAATAAAACGCTGGTAGAAACCCGTATGACCAAGAAAGCTACTGATGGATTTCACACTCGTCGGTGGAGGAAGTCTACTAATGGTATCGATCTTAGCTCTATCTACTTCTATGCCGACACGAGAGATCTTATGACCTAGAATAATCCCTACCGTCACCATGAAGTGACACTTCTCCCAATTAAGCATCAACTTCGTCTCCACACACCTCTTCATCATCCTCTCAAGATTACTAAGACCTGATTGAATGAATTGCCATAAATCGAAAAGTCATCCATAAACACCTTCATGGAACTCTTGATCATATCTAGGAAAATGGCAACTATACAACGCTAAAAAGTCGCCGGAGCGTTACATAATCTAAACGCATGCGTCGATACGTGTACATTCCATATGGACATGTAAAGGTTGTCTTCTCTTGATCCTCCGGCGTGGGGTTGGAAGTAACCTGAAAACCCGTCGAGGAAACAATATAATTGTTGACCTGCGAGCCACTCTAGCATTTGATTGATGAACGGGAGTGGGAAATGGTCTTTCCGGAGTGGCGTCGTTTAATCGTCGGTAATCAATACACACTCGGCAACCAGTGATCGTACGTGATCGGATGAGTTTGTTCTTCTCATTCAACAACCGTCATCCCCCCTTTCTTTGGGACGACTTGGGTAGGACTCACCCAAGAAGAATAAGAAATTGGGTAGATTAACCCGGGCCCCCATCAACTTTAACACCTCTTTCTTTACCACCTTTTGCATGTTGGGATTGAGGCGTCTTTGAGGTTGAGCCACGGCTTATACTCATCCTCCATAAGAATTCGGTGGGTACAAAAAGTAGGGTTGATCCCCTTTATGTTGGAAAACCTCCCTGTGATGGCCTCTTTGTGTTCTCTCAACACGTCAATCAACTTCACTTTCTCCTCCTCCGTCAACTTAGAAGAGATGATGATGGGCATACTCGAACTCTCTCCTAGAAAAGCATACTCTAAGTGTGAAGGAAGGACCTTAAGCTCTAAAGAGGCTGGAGTATCTATGGGTCTACTCTCACTCTCCTCTCTAATCTCACAAAGCTCTAAAGCCTGGAACTCATAACGGGTCCTCCTCTTCTTCAACTTCTCTTTTCTTCAACTTCTCACTTCGTCTTCAACTACCCTTCATTCACTAAATCGGCTCCACTGATGTAGTCAAGACAATGATTAACACACGAAATGAATGAGTCTAAGAAACAGATGGAATGACACAGGCCACTATCACTATCCCTACCGCTTGGATGCTGCATCGATCTATCAATCTCAAATGTGACATTCTCGTCACCGACGGAGTGTGATTTTACCGTCATGGACATCTATGATTTCCTTAGCAATGAGTAGGAATGGATGACCCAAAATGATGGGAACTCTCTCGTAGGCCTCCATGTCTAGAATGACGAAATCAACGGGCAAAATGAACCTATCAACTTTCACTAAAAGATTCCTATGACTCCACGAGGATACTTGACCGAACGGTCGGCCAAGGATAGCGACATACGAGTGCGAGTGACCTCTCCTAACCCTAGTTTCTTGTAAAGAGAGAATGACATCAAGTTGATGTTGGCACCTAGATCGGCTAGTGCATGAATGAGAGCAATGGCACCACCAAAGAGAGATGGAATGGTGAAGACGCCCGGGTCGGTGAGTTTTTCTGGTAATTTATTTAAAATGACCGCGGAGCAACCCCATGTCAATGGAACGTGTGAGAGCTCCACCAGCTTATCCTTGCGTTTAAGAAGGTCTTTCAAAAACATGACGTATTTTGGCATGTGCTGGAGGGCCTCAATGAATGGAAGATTGATTTTTAGTCGAGTGAACATGTCGAGGAAATTCCCGTACTCCTTAGCATACTTTTGTGGCTTAAGGTGGGTGGGGTAGGGTACACGAGAATAATCTATGAGTGGCGATGGCCTAACCTCTATTGGCTTTTCTCTACCCTACTCTCAACTTGGGGCTCCGGGTTGGTGCACTACTTTCTGGGTCTAGCCTATTTTGCACCCTCACCAGAGCTTCCATCTCTATCTCCTTATCTACCTCATCCTCATCCTCTACCTCGTCTCTCTCTCTAACTACCTCACCTAAACTCCTACCGCTACGAGTGGTGATCACTTTTGCATGTTCGTTTGCCGGGTTGGTTTGCGTGTTACCCGAGAAATGACCATGTGGCTGCTCTTGAAACTGCTTAGCGATGCCCCCAACGGACCTTTAAAGATCTAAGAGCGTGAATTGTTGATTTTTCAAGAGAAGATCATGATTCTTTAAGAGAGAATCATGTTTCACTAACGTTTTCTGAGTGACCTGGTCCTTAACTACTGACTGAGAAAGAAGTTCCTCAATCCTATCGAAACTACCCCGTGAACCCTCACTCCAAGTCTGACCCTCTTGGTTTGAACTCCCACTACTAAATTAACCCCTGAACCTGAACTACCAAATTGACCCTGCTAACATGAACCCCACTAGAGTAATAACCCTACCCCTTTATTTTATATTGGCCTGATTAGAAACCAGGGGGATTACCTGAAGAGCAGAAATTATTATTATTATTAGTACACCAGTTGGAGTTATAATTAGAATTATTATTATTATTGAACGGGTTAGTGGAACCTCGGGTCTGACCTGTGATGAACTTAACTTGCTCAAGTGTGAGCGTGGGACACTCAATGGTATCGTGTCCTCCCCTACACACCTCACACCTATCTACCATTTTCTTAATGTCTTGGAGCTCTTAACTAACCTCTCGCTTAAAAGTCTTAGAGCAGCGGCTACTGTTGATTCCAAGCTAACTTGGTGTACTCCTCGACCGGCCGAGGGAGTACTAGTCATAGGAATGGACGTCCTAGAGGTAGAACGATGTTCTATGTCGGAATGTGCAAAACTCTCAAACAGGTCAGTGCATTCGACCACTGATTTCTTAATCATGAGGTGGCCTCTTGATGAAGTGTCAGGGTCTCGGGAGTGAGACTGTTGTAGAATTTCCTCAACAAGCGCCCAATCTGACAGAACGTGTTGAGAACAACGAGAAAGTAGGGTTTGGAATCTTTCCCAAGCTAGGTGGTAGGGCTCATCAGGCTCCATCCGGAACGAGTGGATCTGATCACGAAGGCGAGATGCTTTAGTAGGTGGAAAGTATTTAACAAGAAAAGCATCTCTAAGGGCAGCCCAGGTGGTGAAAGTGCATGCTGGCTGCGAATCAAGCCATGTGGCTGTGCGGCCAGCAAGTGATAATGGGAAGACCTGGAGGTAACGGGCATCAAGAATGACACCTTCAATAGTGGAGGTGCTGCATAGGCCAGTGAGGCGGTTAATGTGTGCGGGAGCGTCCTTATCATCACGACCATGAAATTGGCATGAGTTGGTGATAGCGGTCATGATGTAGGACGAGATTTGCCAAGACTTTTCGTTGTCGATGGCGGGAAGAATGATCGGTGAGCTCGTACCCGGTGAACCGACGGTAAAGCATTGGTGGACAGTTTGATTGTTGGCCATGTGGACAACGGGTGGTGGACTAGAAGGACGGGAAGGTGGTGCGGAATTATGAGGTGACGACTTCGGTGTGAAGTCAAAGTTCGGTGGTTTAGATAGGAGAGTAGAGTCAGAAGGGGTGAAATATGAGGAAGAAGATTTACTGACCTTTAAGGAAGAAGACGAGAAGGAAGACTTGTCCGTTGGCAGCTTCGATGGAGGTCCTTGCGAACACGTATGAGGTATCCACTGCAAAACCGAAAAACAAACAAGTAAGAAGACTCTAACAAATGACTCGACAAAATATAAAAGACACTAAAATTATTTAGACTCCTACGACTCAAACAAGACAAGTAGCACGTATGATGTCAAATAAGTCCAAACAAAGTAATTAACGCAATTGCCAAAGAGTCCCCAGCAACGGCGCCAAAAACTTGATGTGCTAAAAGTATTTTAATTAAAACAACAGAATGAAACCTATTCTAGACTCAAAGTAATACTCTAGACTCTCTAAAACTATAACTAAACTACTAACTGTCAAGTGAACCGATTGACTCTAGTAAAGCTAAGGTAAGTCCGAATATCGAACCCACGAGACTCGATTTAACTACGCTAACGACTCTATCTAGACTAAGATTGACACAGACATGACTAATTGTTTATATGTTTGGGGGGGTCACTATAAATCCTAAAACTGTAATTAAATTAAAGACTAATTAGCTAAGACGAACTAACACAACTCGAGACGAAGGTTTGAAGTCAGTGGTGATGCAAGACTACCTAGGTTTGAATCCCCCTTGTTATCAAAAAGCTTTCTTCCGAATACTAATGTGATTTGGAACCGAGATCTTTAGATACTTAACCCTAAGAGAAACCAAACAGGACCCCCAACCCTTCTCGGGATGACACCTATGCACCTCTAACGAGCTGTTACGAACACCGATTAACTAGACTCCCTTTACAGTTATCTAATGTTCTAGTAAAGTGCCCTAATATGACCAACTACCTCACAGTGGAAAGTCTAAGGCGACTAATGGACTTGGTTTGGTTTAATAGACAAAGGAATGGCAAGGAAACTAAAACAAGCTTCTCTCGAAACCTAGTCCTAGCAATTCACCAATCTAGACCTATTAACAACCTAGTACCTTTTAATGACTAGAGAAGGTAGAATACTTACACCTAATCAACTCTTGAATACCGTTTTATAAGGTTTATTGGCCAATTCACCAAAAGATTACCCAAACCCGAAGGACCCGAATAATCAACACAAGTTTATTACTTGAAAGACATTCAACAAAACTTATGTGAAACGAATAAACAATCATAAATCAAGCATAAATACACAAACACACCAAATCGAGGAGACAAAGTCATTTACTTTACTAGAAATCCAAGTTCAACATCAATATTCGGTAAAAATCATAACTTTAACTAGGTTTCATCTAGCCTAGGTAGTTTAAGACGATTAGCAAAAATCATAATGCAAGTGTTAGGATCGATCCGTCCACTTGTTACGGAAACCTAAGTTTGAATCTATGTCATCGTAAGCAGAAATTACGTGATTAGTGACAAATGCACAAGAATTACTGTTTAAACGTCAGTTTATTAGTCCAAATGTGTTTACAATGTAGAAATCCAAACCGACAGACCTTCGACTCAAAAGTTGCAAAGTTACAAATGAAGAACCAAGGCTAACTATATATATAGGAGTACAAGTTCGGATGAGAGGAGCTATGGTCAAGTTCATCCGAACTTAACTTCGGGCAAACTTGTCCATCTTACATGGAACTTCGGCCGAACTTGTCTCCCTTACATCATAAATATTTCAAAATCTAACAAATCAAACCCTATACAATACAGACTCGATCTAAGACTTAGACGATAGACATTATGCACCAACAGACTCCCCCTTCGATATTGTCATAGTCTTGATCAGTCTTCACAATCTTCAACATCTTCCGAAGAAATTCTTGTAAGGCTTTTTCCTTCGTTCTTGTTTAGGGATTGGCGTTTGGTCAGTAGGAGGTACCCATTTCATGAACTGAAACCTTTGAAGCCTTGCCTCTCTACCCCTTCATGAATTCTTTCTAAACGCTTCTCCTCCTTCAGAAATTCTTCTCTTTCTAGCTCTCTCCAGCTTGATTCCCACATCCGTCCTGAATTTATTCCATCTGCAAAGCGAACATTTACAACACTTTGGAATTGTAATGCTTGAACCTTCTCTTTCTTTTCAAAGCAGATTTTGTTGAAGAATAAACATCGAATATCATCCTTCGAGCAATTCACTAGCCACATCGGGTCTAGTATTCGTATCGTTAGCCATAAACCCCATACCCTCCTTCTCTCTATCATTTCTGGTGTAATCTCTTTAGTAATATTCCAGTTCTCTTCAGCACGTAACACAATAACAGCTTCACATGTTTCTGGGTCTATTTGCCACCATTTGAAAACAGGATAGAAGTTGTGTTCAATCGGCTTTAGCGGCATATTCTTCATTACTCTTGGCCTTTTCATCACAAGCGTCACATCTTTTTCACCTGACTTCTTATCAATCTTGAGTCGACGCTTTGGAATAAACGGCTTCCAGTATCTAAAACCGTGCAACGCTTCAAACTTGATCACCTTCCACTGCCTTTGATCATTAAACTTCATTTGGTAGCTGATATTACATGTTTGCACCAACTCTTCAATATCCCAGAAAGGTAATGTCTTCAAATCAACCATATGTCGGAAGTATTGAACTCCAAACTCTCTTTTGATAGCATAAACATCTAACTCTTTAATCCAACCCAACTCAAGATATCCCCCAATGACTTGTCTTTGTCTCTGGTAAAAAATGCAAGCGGACGTCTAAACTTTCTTTGTTTCGGCATCTCTTTAAACCAAGACTTTTTAGCTTCAACGATTTCTTCTTTTGACATACGTCGTGGCACAGTACCTTCTCGAACTGTCTCTTCAACTTTACTTTTCAATAAATCAGCATTCATTTCTTCGTACATTTCTTCGAAAGTTGGAAAGTTGTCAGTATTCATGCCAGAATACTTTTCAATACCCTGTTTGTTATCAGACGCATCTTCAATAATAACTCTGTTATAATCATCAGCTTCAGGAGTATGCTTGTAAAAGTATTCTTTTGGCTCAAACGTGTTTATATTCACTAACTCCTCCTCGAAATCAAATCCAAACGATTCAAGCTCTATCTCGAACATCTTTGCCAATTCTTCTTTAGTATAATCGTGAACAAACTCTCCTTCTTCCACATTGTGTTCCAACATCAGAATTAGGGGTTGTTGATCAGAAACCGCTGCGAATGGTTTAGCAATAACTACATCAGACTCATCAACATCTTTAGGACCCTCTTGCTCCCCCTTACTTTTAACATCCTCAGCATTAGCTTCGTCATTCATCAAAGTATCAAAATCTGTAGAGAACTTTGCTGAATCTACTTTCAAACCAACACCACCCTGACCATCATCATCGTCGTTACCATGATCTGAATCATCTTTAGGATCATCACCAGGGACATCATCTTATCATTCTCATCATCATCATCCTCTTTTCGGTGACTGAAAGTGTGAATCAGTGCACGCATGAAGAATTTATACGGAAGACCAAGATTGCCCTTCTTGAAAGAAGACTCATTAACATATCCACGGTATCCCATTCGATAAAAGCACCCTTTAATCATCCATTCCTCAAAACCCATTGGATCGTCAGCACTATCGTTAAATTCCAACATTCTGCAAATATCAGCTTTTGTAACTTTAAACTCCTTATCTTCATCTCCCATGCGAACAAACGAATTAATCACTTTATTATATTCATCGTACTTTGCATAACTCCAGAATAAGTTTACGTGTGAGTGATACACGATGTGTTTGTCTGTAATGGCCTTTGTCACAGGAATACGTCCCATAATCTCTAGAATTTTAGAGAACGACTCCAGAGATGGAAATAACTTCTTGTCTAGTGAAACACATGTGTTGTGAATCTTAGAATACGTGAGATGAACAAACTACGATGTGAAAGACACATAGCAATTTTTTTCAAATTATAACAACATATTTAACAAGTTCGGGAGAACTTGCCAAAATGGCAAATTTTAAAGCAATCCAGATTAAGTTCGGTCGAACTTGTCACACTACCAAGTCTTATAACAATTAAGTATAAGTTCGAGCGAACTTGACATGATTACACTTTTGTTTGAATCTGATTAACCCTAACTTCGCCCGAAGTTACACACAGAATCATTTTAATATTCCCAACTTCGCCTGAAGTTGGATAAACCAACCACGAACAAGTTCGTCATCCCCAAAACACACTTAAAACCTTCAACATGTTTTAACATTTCAAAGTTCGATTTTATTGTTCCTATGTGATCTATTCATGATATTTAACAAGTTATGACCATTTAATTTCAAATCAAGCAACCTAAATCTATGTGTTTTAAAAGTGTTAATACCGGCACATCAAATACACATAAAGTTCGAAGGTTTTGAACAAATCATCACCTCTGCCATGAATCTAAGTGTGCTAATCACCTAGATTTAATCAAAAATCAGGAAGTGATATCAGAGCCACGGATACCTGATTTGGTGAATCATCACAAGAACTACTCTATTTCTACTCATTTCTATCATTTCTTAACTTTTTCACGAAAAACATTGAACCTACAGTTAAAATCTGCTAAATTTTGAATATGTCACGTAAAATCCACTAAAGATAAACCCCTGAAAGTTTCAAGGCCTAATTCAAACGAATTGATGTCGAAAAGTTGAAAAATCATGTTTTGCAAACCTAGTTGGACCAAACTTGACATCGAGTCCGCACGAACTTGACTGAAAATTTCACTTTTTGAGTGATTTTTCATCAAGTCCGCCCGAACTTGATTGATTTTTCAAAGTCTTTAATCAAGTCCGCTCGAATTTGCTAAATATTTCTTCAAATTTCATCAAGTTTGCCCGAACTTGATCAAATTTTGTTGAAAATCTTCTACAAGTTCGCCCTAACTTGTTTTATTTCCTCTTGAAATACTTTACAAGTTCGCTCAAACTTACTCAGGGTGAAATTTTTCAAACATTTCAACACGAGTTCGCTCGAACTTGTTTGAAATTGAATCTAATTTCATTTGCTGCACAAGTTCGCCCGAACTTGTCAGTATACTAATCAATTTTTCAAGTTTGTGAACGTGTTTTCAGCAACACTCGTTTATTTTCCGCGATGGAAGATATCCACAATGCGTATATGATGGTTGGGGCTTCAACATCGAATGCCAACATGGTGAATCAAGTTAATCTGGATAACGAGATGGGCACGTCAGTGAAGCCACCGAAACTTATGAGCATGGATGAATACGAGGGATGGAAGGAAAAATTTACGAGCTGGGTTCAGGCTACTTTCTTTCATAGTTGGGTTGCAGTTGAAACAGGTTACACATGGCCAAGAGATGAACATGATAATGTTATTGAGATGAGCAAGTTTTCTACTCAACAGAAGGATGCGTATGTTGCTGAAAAGAACATGATCAGTCTAATTCAGGAGTCCGTGAAGGAAGACATCTTGGTGTTATTACCAGAATACAAAACTGCATAAGAGTTATGGAAATCTCTAAAGGCGAAATATCAGGGGAGTGCAGAGATGGTTAAGAGCAAAGAAGGCTCCAATCATGAAAGCGGTTAACATATTCACAATGATAAAAGGCGAGTCAATGAAACAAATGATAGAACGATTTTGTCATTTGAAGGTGATAATGAGAAGGCATGGTCTTGAGAAGACTTAAAAAGAATATATTGACAAATTGGTTGATGCTTTGCCGGAAGGTGAATGGACAACTTATCTCATGGTGCTAAAATAAAGTCCAAGCTGGGAATTTATCAAGTTATCCACGTTTATCGATAAGTTGGAGGGGCACGAGATGGAACTGTTGAAGATTGCAAGTCAAAGAATTCGAATATTGCTCAAGATGTAGGGCTTTATTACAAGAGTGGAGCTCAAGAGAATATTTCAAGCTTGAAGATCCAAACTGCTTTCAGTGTAAATATGAATTCCTCGAATCATTCGTCACAGAGCCAAACTCAATCATATCCGAACTATGATCAGAGTCCTCAGAATGTATCGTATTAAAGCATGAGTTCTAACTCACAATTTCAGAATCAGACGAATCAGAATAATCAATCAAATTATGATCCAAATGTGTTTAGATGCAACATTGCAGTTAACATAAACAACACCATTTCTGAAAAAGTGGCCAAACAACATATGACACTACTTGCCACAGTGTTGGAATCTTATGAGAGTTTAGTGTCCGGGAAGATTGGTAATCCAGAAATGACTGCTGAGGATTACGATCAAGTGGATGAGGAGGAGCTTGAGTTGATGGACATCAAATGGTCTTTAGCTCCGATTATACGAAGAGTTACCAAATTCGTTGCTCTAACTGGAAGAGACATCGGAAACTCGAGCAACAAATTGGGATTCGACAAGAAAAAAAGTTACTTGCTTCAGATGCCGGCAAAAAGGGCATTTCAAACGAGAGTGCAAGAATCCAGAAGCAAGTGGCAACCAAAGTCCTTTCAGAGGCTGGTAGTGATTACTACAAGAAGTCGTTGCAATATAAGCCATTTACGAAGAAAACTCAAATCGAAGTTCAAGAGAAATCATCCAACAACGCAGAAAAAGCTATGGTTGCTTCTAATGAAGATGGCGGTTTTGATTGGAACTCATATATTGCCAAGAAAACTGGAGTCGCTCTAATGGCGATATCGTGGAAGATACATCTGCTAAGGATACAGCTCTGGAGAACGCAATGCTAGAAGAATACTTGCAACAAACAGAAGAAGAGGAGATCTATCATCATACAAGGATGCAGAGTGTTCTTTCTCCTAACATTATTCCTAGTTTTGCAGGTTGTTTTGGTGAAGCATCTTCTGAGCATGTTGTTGAAGAAACAAAATCGGAAGTTGAAGAAGTCATTAATGTGACTAAAGAGGTGAATGAAGAAAATCTCACGAATATCGCCAACAAAGCAATGATGGCAAATTTAACAAAGGTAGGTCCAAAGGTAAAAGTTGTAGAAAAAGAGGTGGTAAAAGTGCAAATCGTTGAGGTTGAAAAACCATGTACGAAATCGTAATGAGCCTTGTGTGCAATGCGCCGAAAAATCTCAAATCATAAATAAACTCAATGTGCATAACAACAATTTTAAACATGATTATCGCACAATGAAGGAAGCTTATGATAAAATGAAAGGCGATTACGACAGACTTGATAAAAAAACATTGAACAACATGACACAGTAAGAATGCTAAAAGCAACGGTAATGGAAAAACAAAAAGCCACTAACATTTACATAAATACCATTGCTTAAATTAACAAGAGCGTCAAGATATGAAAATTGAAACCGAAAAGGTGAGACAGCTTTTGAAAAGCTATACCACGAACGCTTACGTCATCGATCATATTCTTCTAATGATTCCGTCGGAAGAAAATGTTCAGACATCAAAAGGTAAGAAACGTGGGGTTATAGCAATGTTCCACCTCCCTTGTGCGAAAAATATTGTCGCAAGAAAGGTGATGGGATGGAAAAGGCGCTTAATGTTGAACTTCTGACCAAAAAGAAAAATGAGCTGCCTGAGAACATTGACATAACCTACACAAAATATGATAGTGAAGCAGTGGTAAAAAATGTTGTTGAAAATGTGTTGAGTGAATCTGATGATAGCAGCTTTGAAAGCGCCAATGCGAGTTTGAACAGTTCTGAATCACAATCCAAACATGACGATACATCATTGGAAGATAGCCTAAGTGATGATCCTAACTTGTCATGTACAAAGTTAAGGAATCTGATATACTATATTTCGATGATAGTTTTCCGATTCGAAATGTGAAAGAAGACCAAATTGACAAATTGTTCAAACTTATCGAAATATCATCAGAAGAATTGGAGAGAAATGAGAAAAAGTTTTATTCTAAACCTAAAAGAGGATATAACAACTACCAGAGAAATGGTGGTGACTTTCCTGAAAACAGGAGAGCGGGTTTGGGTTTGGAGGAAGAAGATGAACCGAAAAAGAAACAGTTACCATTTCGCGAATATAAAAATAAGAATATGGCATTCGTGTATGGGACTTGTATGGTTCAAGAAGAAAATTTGATTGGAAAGCAATCAAATCATGAGTTTAAAAAGAAGAAAGAACTTCGGGATAAGGATAAATCCGCAAGTGGAGTAAAACCTACTAGTGGACATTCTCATGATACTCGGACTTGCTTCAAATGCAAAGTTGGTCACATTACGCGCAAGTGTCCGAAATCAAAGCCTGTGTATCACCGAAGAAAGACAGTTTCAGATGTTGAGAAACTTAAGCAACCAGAGATTGTAAAACCAATCACAATCTTAAAACGAAACAATGAATCTAAAAAAAGTGAAACCTAAAACTGAATCAAAGTTTGAAAATTCAAATTTTGAGAAAGGTGAAACTTCCAAATCGAACGAAAACAAAGATTCAAGATTCTATATTAAGAAAGCAAGAATTAAATCACAATCTTGGGTTGCAAAGAAGAAAAAACATCATCTGAAGTTGCTAAGTCTGAGTCAGTCAAGATTGGAAATGACAAAGTGTCTGAATCAAAGGGTAAAACTGAAATTGACAAAGTTTTTCCTAAATTTTCAAAAGAAAAGAAAGTCAAGTTTGAAAACTTAAATGTGAGTGAGGTTTTAGACGATGATTTTGAATATCAGAGGGCTTATGAGGATGTTTATGAAGATTATTATCCCACACCCAAGACCAAAAAGGCTTGGGTTGCACTTTTTCACTGAGTTGTTAACGTGTGCAGGGGCTCCAAAGATCCATTTTATCGAAGTGGATTCTGTATATCGGAGCTTCGCGACACATGACCGGGATGAAAGCACTACTCTTTGATATCAAAGCATTAACGGAGGATATGTAGGCTTCGCTGGAAATCAAGGAGGTCAGATCGTAGCAGAAGGATAGCTTTCGAATGGTGTGGTGCCTTTTGATCGTGTTAACTATATCGCCGAGCTAGAAAACAATCTTCTCAGTATCTCACAGATTTGCGATAAGCAGTTCACTTTTATTTCAATGATAAGGAGTGCATGATTCTTAAGCCAGGCTTCAAGATTCCGGATGAGTGGATTCTAATGCGCGCTCCATGCGAAAATGATCTTTACGTACTAAACATGAGTGTTGCTACAACATCATCAAAGTGAGCTCAATGTTTGTTACAAAAGCCACAAAGAAGGATTCGATTCTATGGCACATGAAGATGGGCATATATATCTGAGGAAAATTTTTGGTTCACAACGACTTGGTCGAAGGAGTAAATCTTTGAAGCTTCCGTATGATGGATCATTGTCTTGAATGCAAGAAAGGGAAGCAGATTAAAAAGTCACATCATTCTTAACTCTATAAAGTTTGCCGCTTGAACGACTACATATGGATCTTTTCGGTCCGGTGAATGTTCATATATATATCTGGAGATTTGTATTGTCTATTAGTCACAGATGATTATTCTCGATATTCATGGGTTTTCTTTCAAGACTCCAAAGACGAAACGTTCGATAATGTTGTGATTCTCTTCAAGAAGCTTGAAAATCTATATCATCTCCCTGTTAGACGAATTCGAAGTGATAATGGTACGGAGTTCAAAATACCAAGATGAAAGATTTTTGCAACGCCAAAAGAATTCTGCACGAATTCAGTGCACCTTACACTCCACAAAAAATGGAGTAGCTAAGAGGAAGAATAGAACTCTAATTGAAACAGCAAGAACCATGCTTGCATATTCCAAGCTTCCTGTTAGCTTCTGGAGTGAGGCGGTTGCAGCGGCTATGCTACACTTTGAACATGGTCTTAACAGTCAAACCGACCAAGAAGACTTGCTTCGAGATGATTAACCAAAGGAAACCAAATCTAAAGTATCTAGAACCGTTTGGCGCACCTTGCACAGTGATTGATTCAGATGGAAAGTTCGGTGCCAAAACGCTGGAAGGTTTCTTTGTCAGTTATGCTAGTCCGCTCAGGAGAGTTTACATTCCTACTTTGAGAAGAGTGGTCGAAGCACAACACGTTGATTGCTTTTGGTACACAACTTGTCAGATCTAAGTTTGAATTACTTGTAGTTTTTGTTTCTAAGAATGGAAAATGGATTGAATTAGAAAGATATGCAGCGGAATTAATGGAAAACTTTTACTACAAGCAATTGAACGTTTGTTTTCATCACCATCATGCTTTCAAGTTGATAAACTTTGTATGTGATTCACAAACTCCCCCTTAGCCAATTACAATCGTTTGATAGTAAGAAATGAAGAAGATAAAGTGTGAAATGATCTTTCTCAGGAAGATGAGTTAACTGTTACAACGATCACCTATTTATACTAATTATCTAACCACTGAGCATCTTTTGAGACGTCATGGTTGATAGTGACTGCTAACAAAGTGTAACTAACTAAAACACTGCTCTACTAATACTATCAGTGCATAGCACTGTTACATTGAATAAAATAACAACTAGTCTAAGCTCTGATCTCTATCATCTAATCTTGATTCTTCTGTCAGACCTTTTCTTCTTGAACTATCAGATGATAGGAACAGATGTTTAGGGAAAGCAGTGTAAAGGTAGATCAAAGGTTATAACCTTTGATAGTTGAACCAAAGCTCGGATAGTGTATTTGGCTTTGTTATCATCTGTTCCTTTGTCAAGGTTCGATCCCAACACAACTCCTATTCAGAGAAAAGGCAATGCGTGGTTGTTCAATTATCAAGATTTGTGGAAGTCATTCGATTTGCTAGAAGAGCCGTCTGAAGAAGATCTTGCAGCTCTTTATTATATTCAACAATCGGCAAATCAAGAACATATTTTAAGGCCAATAGTGGTTAATCAACCTACTGTTGGTACATCGTCTTCTGGTGCAGGTTCGAGTAATAGTGGTGTTTCAGTTGAACAAGTTTCTGAAGCAGAAGTAGCACCTACTACAACTCCAGCAAATGTTTCCACTGAACCAGGAAATGCTAATTCAGAGCCCATTCTTTCTCAAAATCAGAATTCCGACTATGATGAAGCTCCGACTTTCATGATGATGGAGAATCTTCCTCTGATGAAGAATCCGAGCAGATATCAAATATGTTAAACCAATCTGCTGGTCCTAGCAATCAAAATGAAGCAACATCTAGTACTCCTTCAGTTGATTTGATAGTTGATCTGAATATATCGAATCAGAACAGTACGGTTGATGTTCCTAGCAAGGAGATTCCGCGATCTTATTCATATCACCCTTCGAATAACATAACTGGAGAGTTACAGACTGGTGTGAGAACGAGAAGCCAGATCAACAAAGCTTTAAGTTGTTTCTATACTCGAGTGGCTCCGACTCAAGATTATTGCTATTATTCATGTTTCATATCTCAACTCGAGCCGAAGACTGTGAATGAATCTTTGGGTGATGAGAACTGGGTGATAGCGATGCAGGAAGAGTTGTTATGTTTGAGAAACTGGGAGTCTGGAGACTTGTCGACTTACCACCAAAGCAAAAAGCGATAGATACAAAGTGCGTCTTCAAGTGCAAAAGGGATGATCGAGGGTTGATCGTAGAAACAAAGCTCGGTTGGTTGTCAAAGGTTTCCACTAGCAAGAAGGAATTGACTATACGGAAGTTTATGCATCGGTTGCTCGTTTAGAGTCAATCCGCATTTTACTTGCATTTGCTCCTTGGAGTGAATCCGCATTTCTTTATGGTAAGCTACGCAAGCAAGTGTATGTCAGCCAACCACCGGGGTTTGTCGATCCGCTGAACAAGAACAAAGCTTATCTCCTAGACAAAGCCTTATACGGATTACACCAAGCCCCGAGAGCTTGGTACGAGACGTTATCTCAACATCTCATTGGAAACGGCTTTACAAGAGGCATAGTGGATAGTACATTGTTTACCAAAGAAGTCGGAAATCATCTAATCATCATACAAATCTATGTGGATGATATCATCTTTGGTTCAACAGATGATAGTCTTTGCAAAGAATTCGAGAAGATTATGAAGAAGAAATTTGAGATGTCTTCTATGGGCGAAATGAAATTCTTCCTCGGGTTACAAGTTGATCAGTTACTAGATGGCATATTCATTCGTCAAACGAAATATGTTCAGGATATTCTGAAGAAGTTTGAAATGGATAGCTCGAAGCCGCTTTCGACTCCTGTGGCAATGAATCACGGAATTTACATCGACGAAACAGGAACCAAAGTGGATGATACGCTCTATCGGTCGATGATAGGATCATATGTATCTGACGGCATCTCGCCCAGATATCATGTATCCTACCTGTCTTTGCGCAAGATATCAGTCCAGTCCCAGAGTGTCTCACATGCAGATTGTGAAGAGAATATTCCGTTACCTGAAAGGATGTCCAAGCACCGGCTTGTGGTATCCAAAGAACGACAACTTTGATCTAACGGGATATGCTGATTCTGACTTTGGGGTGGACAAGCTAAATTCAAAGTCTACGACGGCCGGTTGCCAGTTCTTCAGAACTCGATTAGTAACGTGGCAATGCAAGAAACAAACCTTGGTCTCTCTCTACTTGTGAGGCAGAATACATTTCTGCTTCCAACTGTTGTTCACAAATCCTATGGATTCAACAACAGGTGAGGGACTTTGGATTGCAATTTCTTGATACGCCTTTATATGTAGATAATAGGCAGATATCGACATAACTAAAAATCCAGTTCATCCTCTAGAACTAAACACATAGAAATTCGTTATCACTTCATTCGTGATTGTTACGAAAAGAAGTTGGTGCGAATAGAAAAAATCCACACCGATGAACAAAAAGCTGATTTTTAGACCAAAGCTTTTCTTTTAACAAGATTTAAATATCTAATGAGGCTTAACGGTATTAAAAATTTCTTGACAGGTGCGGAGGCAGAGGTTCAATATGGATCGGACGACGAGTTCACGTGATCCACATTGGTTTGTATTATCTTTTAGATTAGTATTTCTTAAAAAAATAAAATACAAAAAATATGTTTTTGATTTTAGGGGGAGAAATTTTACGAGAAAATACAAAAACATATGAAAAATCAAAAGTACAAAAACATGAAAAAGACAAAAAGAATTTTGTGTTACAAAGGAAATGATAGTACATCAGTGGACTATCACAGTACGCCAAATAATTGTAAAGTTTAAATAGTGATAAGCAAGTTTTAATGTGGATGTGTCGATAGGCTTTACACGTTCAGTAAACCTATTTCCGGGATATAAACTAAATTTTACAACTGCTTAAACTTGTGGATTAACATCTCTCTGATATATGGACTTAGTACTCCGAAATTTCATTTGACAAATTGCCTGATTCTGAGATACGAGGTCTTTATAGATGATTGATATCTGGGGCATTATACAAGTTCTTCTGATTTTGCGGAAGCAATAGCCTAGAACTTCTATAATGCTCTTGCTATAAACCCCTAAACTGCATGCAAAATTGAAAGAATTGAAAGATCTAATCATTTGCAGTGCTTAAAAGATTCCTTAATTGGAACACACCTTAAGTCGAGCCTTCATCTCTTTGTCGATACGGTGGTATTAACCTGAGCTCTCAAGGCTTCGCATTAACCCAAATACAGATATCAATTACGCTATATTCACCTGTAAGATGAAATCTAGGGAATCTTGATACAGGAGTATATTCTTAGATGGGAACCATAGTTGAGTCAAGTTTCATAATTCTAACTAAGATATCTTGGAACAATTGAGAAACGTGTCGAAGTTTAAGTGGACAAACATATCGACAATCTAGGTAAATGAGTTTAAAACTTAAAGTCATCACAAGGTCAACAGTACTGGTGATACGTCTCAATCAACTGATATGATCCTTAGACACGAATTCACAAAAATATATCTGCAAATATGTTTGTACATAGTTTAATTACTTTACAGATTAAAATCAAAAAGATTTTCAGTGTGTTTTAGCATAAACTTTTAAAAATACAAAAAGATTTTGTTTCTACTTTAGTTTCAACAAGCCAATGTTGGAGAACGGATCTTCGAAGTCTGGTAAGGTGCTAAAATGGTGGAAATCTGATTGACAACGGGCTGGGAGCTAATCTGTAAAATCTGATAAGCGAAAACGATCAAAAGTTCATTAATTTGAAACTTTAATTTGGGAAAAACCAACAGTTTGTTCATAATGGGTCGAACCGAGGTCATTAACTTGGACTCGGCAGACAAATTGGTTAACCAAGGTCATTAACTTGGACTTGGTCAACTGAGTGGATTGTTAAAACTGGTAAAAGTTAAAAAGTTCAGGGTTAAAAGCGAAAAAATAAAAAAAATTGGTTTGGGTTTGATCAAGTTTGCCCGAACTTGTTCAGGGTAATAGGTTTTTGATTTGTTACCAAGTTCGCCCGGACATGTTCTGCTTTAAAGATCTGGTTACAAGTTCGTCCAAACTTGTATTAGAGTTGTTGATGAGTGTTTAACAAGTTCGCCTGGACTTGTTACACTATATAAGACACAAGTCCGCCGAACTTCATTTCAATTGCTTCTTGAACTATCAGAGCGAACTTGAGGTTTATTGAGCAAAAATCAAAATTGTCATATTTGTAACGAATTGCTGTCCAAATTGAAACTGAATCTTAGTGATTTGCACACTAAGAATCATGGCAGAGGTATAAAATCTAAGATTGGACCATAAAATGACTGTGTTTGAATGTAATAGATCTGAACATGTCAAAACGACTAGATTTAGGATGTTTAAAGACAAACTGGACAATAAAATCTGTTAAAACATCATAAACGACCTTAAACATGTGGTAATTGTGGCAAAAATGCATTGAATTGGTTGTTGCAGTTTGATTGTAAACGAAGACAAGTTCGCCTGAACTTGTCAATTGGTTCTTTGAATCAAGTTCGGTCGGACTTGTCCTCAATTGTGAAAAAGGTTGTATATTTCAAGTTCGCAACTGTGATATTCAAACCCATAAGTATTTAACAAGTTCGCCCAAACTTGTTTGATATTCAATTAAAAATCGTTTGTCTAGTTCACCCGGACTTAATGAAATCTGATGTTTAATTGACTATCAAGTTCGCCCGAACTTGATGTGTATGATTGTAAAAATTGTGAAAGTTTTCTAAGTGTTTGTCTTGATTTTTGTGTTTGCAAAATATTCAGCTTTCTTTCTAAAAGTTTCATAACACGTGTGTTACGCTCGACAAGACGATCTATCCATCTCTAGCTGCTTACGATGTAACACCCCAAATCGCGTAAAACAACACGCGGCGGAAACTTGGGGAGTCACGTTAACAGATTGTTTCAACAACACATGGCCTTTGAAGTTTTGTTTTATTTTATTATAAACAAAGGTTATATTGTCATGATTGTCTTGAGACGTTCTAAACAACTTAAACAAACAAACAAGCATCGTTATTGTCTTTCTTGTTATTAAGGCACTAGGTCCAAGTCCATTCCTACATGAGCACACATCAGTATCATCTAGCATCGTTCCCTGAAACATATGTCAAAATGAGTCAGCAAAAATATGCCGGCGAGTACATAGGTTTTGTGAGTGTGTCAAGTTCATGGCTTTGTATATATTACAACATATAATCGGACTACTAGAGTCATAAATGAAAACCTTGTTTTGAAAGCATTTGTTATTGCAATAATTAATCGTCTAAAATAATTAGTTAAAAGTTTATAAAATCTAGTAGCTATGAACCTTGACTCGAGAACATTTGTTTTGTAAATCCTAGTTGTAAATCTTCTTGAAATAACTCGTGTGGTTTATATCTTTAATGAAATTCGCTGTGTGTCATTGTTTGAAAATATTTGTTCATTGTTCATCGTTCCTCGTAATAAACCATTTATTGTAAACCAATTATTCATCGTTTATCGTTCATCGTTCAGCGTTTCTTGTTTAAACTGAGAAAACTTTTGGTTGTTTTGTGAATACATTTAAACCTTTGTTGACTTGTTCGAGACCACCCACGGTGTCCCTTAATCGTATAACATACCACCAAAGGGTATGTTACAAATACAGTTTCAGTCGCTTCCCAAATTTCCCCACAAACCCGGGAATTTTGGTAACGGGATTGTCAGTCCTAGGCGTCGTAACTTACTACTATTCGGCTTGGCCATTGTTAATGAATGTCATTCTGTTATGAGTACAACGCACCAACAAGTTCGTTCACATTATTGAAATCATATTGTTTATATAAACCATAGCGTTTGTACTTTGAAAGCTTGAAAAACAATTTAGCACATATGAATCACCCAAAAACATTTATAAAAAATAAAATAGGGGAAGATATGTACTCACTTGTGATAGCAACGAGATCTTGGATAAAAAGAAAATCCAAAGCTCAAGAGTCCATGAAATCACGTGTGTCCTAAAAATGGATAATAATGAAAATATCAAGACTTGAAATCGGAGGATTCGGATAGAATGAGACCTTATAAACCAAATGAGTGTTGGAACTCAAATGAAATGGTTTAGCAAAATCTACATTTGATTTGGAAAGTTTCATAAGTGCTTTTGACCCGTTATGACCCGTTAAGGTAGTTTAAGCTATTTTAACGCGTCATTTACGTAACTACGCGTTCGGATGGTTAGATATGTGTTATGATATGTCTTTAATACTTAAATATGTTTGAAAATGTTATCTGATCAGAATACACTCAAAATTTATGTCATATGCTTATAGTTGATTGGTTTGCGAAAAGGGCAATTTGGTCTTTATTGGAGATCATAACAACTAGTTATCATAACACTAATCAAAAGACATGACCATAAGGTATAACCTCAGAGGGTTATTTCCTTTATAATTATGGTCATAAATATGTATTTGGTTGGGTCCAAATATCCACCAAACGGGTCAGATTCGAAAGTCAAAGCGGTGGTCAGACCATTCAACTTTCGACTCTAAACAAGCACTAAAATGAGAGTGATGATTTAGAGATGTTTTGACATGTCTAAGTAAGTTTATGAAAGATTTTTGGCATCAAAACAAACTGTTTTGACACCGAAATTAGATTTGGCATGAAATGCGCATTTATCGCATTTTGACCGAAACTTTGTCTTGTCAAAATGACTAGAAATGATAGAAATCATAGGTATGATCAATAGGGATCCTAACCATCTTGATTACCATCATATTGCAAGGTTCAATTGGATTTTAAGTTGATCAATTCATGATCAATTCTGGAAGTCAAACAAAAGTCAAATTTTATGACTTTTAATCCAATTAAACTACAAGAATTAAACAAGCATGAAAGAGAACACATACAAGCTCTAAAGATTGATCAAGAACACCAGAGAAAGCTCCAAGATGGTTGCCAAATTCGGATTGAAGCGAGAATGGGACAAAAGAGATGGTTGAAAGAGTTCAAGAATGAAGAACACCATGGTTTTTATACTTGAATTGGGTTCATTTGATCATGACAAGTGTCCACGAGTCATCCCTGAACTTGATTAGTCTCCCCTTAGGTGTCAAATGCAGAAGGGAAGGTGGCAAATTCGTTTGGTGAGTCAACAAGGCATTTAACAAGAATCTTTCACCTTGATTTAACAATTCTGATGAGCTGGGGACCCCTTACGGACCGTATGGGGTTTTGCCTTACGGTCTGTAAGGTCCTTGTAGGGGCTGAAGTTTCAGAATTGGCAAAATGGCCCTGAACTTGTTTTTGACGCGTTTTAGCACTTTTAACACCTGTTAACACCATTTTCAAGCTTTATAAGGACATTAAAGTATAGGTAACTTGAAATGTGCTCAAAAATGCTTCGGATGTCAGTTCGTTTGGTCGTACGGTTACGGTTTTGGTTAATTGCGATGAAAATCGTAACGAACGCAAATGACCGTAAATGCGTAACGGACGGATTTTCCGCATTCCAATCACTAAAATACAATATTTTGATGATTTGAAAAATTTTTGAATGTCCGTATATGTTTTGGATAGCGAAATACGCAAAAAGGCATAGTTTCGCAGAATTTGCAAAATAGCCCCTGAAGTTGTAAAAGTGTGATTTTTCCATACCGAAGCTCTCAAAACTTATTTCTAAGCTATGTAAAGGGTATTTATGGTTTGTTAAGCTTGTGACCTTTTTCCAGAGCGTGCGCCGCTACGAGAATCGGTAGACTTTCATAGTTTGTTGTAAATAGTCCCTGTGATCAAATAGGCTTGTTTTTGACATACCAAACCCTTCAAAACTTATTTCTAAGTTATGTAAAGATATTTAAGGTATGTTTAGCTTATGTCACTAATTTGGAATATACATTGCGTTAAACTGGTTTCGTTTGCGTATCAATTTGCGTACAACTTCCATAGAAGCTTTGAGGAGTCGAAATTGTACATGGACTAAAATGTATGAATGTCACATGTAATTATACAATTCTCGGGAATGAAACACAAGGTTTCATAGAGTCGAATTTTGGGTATTTTTTGATTCTTGAAAAGGCTCAGATGTCACAGACTCCCCTACTTTAGGAAATTTTGTCCCGAAATTTAGATTTAGAGGAAATTTGTAAAAAAAAAATAGGGGGTATCGCCATCAAGTGATCCTTCGTTTCCAGAGAAAATTTCTCGAAAAAGTTTGGACTCCAGCGAACTTTGTTTATCGTACTCGTTTGTTGTCCATGGTGATGAGTTGAGATTCGAAAATCTTAACCTCATTCCAATAGGTAGGTGCATGACACCTTTGATTGTATTGAGCCTCAGAAAGGTAAATGTCAAAGTGATATCTTTTGTCGTAGCATACCATAAAAAGAGCATGAACTTGAAGGAAAAAGAGTTGGATTTTGAATAATGAACGGAAGATTGTTTATAAAGGTTTCCCATGAAGACTAGTATAGGAAACTTGTGTGTGCTCGAAATGGGAATCAGAGAGTGTATGGTAGAACAACATTGGTCAACGTCCAAAACTTCTAGTAACTTAAATAACGCTATGCTTGCAATGTGATAAGGAAAACTTATATATAGGAAGTACCAGTGGCGTATCCACCATGTCCTTATTACATTGTCCTCGTTTCGTTATTCTTATTACTACAAGTTCTTACACATGACAAAACTTGCTATGGTTTTCTATGCAAGGGATTTTATAATTATGTATGCATCCATAATTACTCGATTCATTGCACAGTCTGCATAGTTCATTTTGTGATGTGTAAGGAAAATCATATGAGTAAACATGGAATGACTTGTCTAGACCACATCTGGATCTCTTTAATTAGATCAACGAATGATCTCTTTAACTAGACCACCAAAGAGTCTCTTTAACTAGATCATCACATGATCTCTTTGACTAGATTGACGAGCAACCTCTTTAACTAAGCCCTGAAAGACTTGTTTAACTAGGCCCTGAAAGACCTCTTTAACTAAGCCCTGAAAGGATTCTTTAACTAGATCAACGAATGATCTCTTTAACTAGACCCTGAAAGGCCTCTTTAACTAGGTCAACATGACCTCTTTAACTTTGAATCAAACTTGATTAGTACTTTGAAATCCAAGGGTCTGACTATTTTCATAGCATAGCCCATTTAAGGATTTAAGATAGTACATTTGGAGATCCTCCTAAGAATCTATCATATGAAGATATGGAAGATTCTACAAGGATTCGGATAGCGAATATTTGAATCAACTTTAACACATAAACACATAATCACATAATCGCATAACCGTTACTTTGGTCATCAACTTGTTATTAGATTGTCATCAATTTGTAAATATGTATTTGAAATATACCAGGAATCTAATCTATAAATTTGATTAGTACTTTAAACATTCTACAAAAATCCAACTATGAAGATAGATGAATACTTTAAGGATTTGGTTTAGTCATATCGTCTTCTCACATTGTTTTGCGTTAGAGTACACAAAGAATCCAATTAAGGACTTCGAATTTGCACTTTAACCATCCACATGAATCTAACTGTAAGGATAGGAAGATCCTATAAGGATTTGTACACGAAGATGCTTTGAAAAGCATACACTAAGTATGTTTGGTCAATATACAGAGCAAAATATCTTTGAAAGTGGTGTACTTGATGTGCTAAGTAAACATACGAAGCAAGGTGTCGTTGAAAATCATGCATAAAGCCTTTGAAAATATGTTCAATGTTTCTGAAATCATATATATAATGTTTTTGAAATTATGCACTAGGTTTATTAGATATATGTCATATTAGAATGTTTCGAAACCATGTAAAAGTCTTTGAATTTAAGGTAAAAGGTTTTTGAAAATATGTATGAAATCAGGTACTATGTATATTTGATAAATGAGTTATGTTAAAATGTTTGAAACCATGTGAAATTCCCTTTTGAAATCATGTGAGATATCTTTGAAATCATTAGTTATGTATGATATAATGAAAATGAGAAAAATATTGAATGCACATACACATAATGCATAAGACCAATTAAGGACTCATGAAAAGTACCCTTAGGTATCCAAGCAAGGATTTCCGAAGCAGCACTTCGAGTATCTTGTTAGATGTCATAATGTGTACCTTTTACTTTGTTTCTTAAGAGAAATGAGTACATAGCGTTTTTGTGGAGATCGTGAGTGATTATAAAATAAGAGAAACCACGAGAGTAGTTTGATTTGTATGGAAACATGTCCTTGGTATTGGTATTGTAGGAGTGCAACACACTTATGTGTAATCACATTTGTAAATATAATGAAAACCACCAAATTTTTATTTTTAGACAATCAAAGCGTTTTCAAGATTCTTGAAAGTAGACAGAAAACATGAAAGTTCAAGTGTTAATTTAGACATTAGTACAAGCCCTTATGTTGCCAGTGTTACTCTTGTGCCCACACATTGAGTCGTCATTTGTCAACCAGGTTAATTGATGTGATTAGGATAACCACAATTGAAACAGATTCCATGTGGGTAGTTAGGGTCACCCGGTATTGCAGGAGGGTCGCGATTGTTTGAGTGGGAACCGCCATAGATTTGTTCGGTGTAGTGGCTAAATGACAGACATTAGCGGTATGACCAATAAGCCCACAACTCGAACATTTTTGGCAATGGACACTAGCATTGTGGTGAAGGTTACATTGATTGCACAGAGGCGCTTTTCCTCTGTATGGCTTCTTAGCAGGTGGCCGGACCACCTGGCTAGGTTCCTCTTGGTTAAGCGGAGTTGGGGTAATCACAGTGTGGTTCTTTGAAGCTTTACGTTTCCTTGATTTCTTTGAAGGTTTGGCTTCAGTGTTCGTTGGGGTCTCATGAGTAGTCTCATTCTCAAGCTTAATTATTGCCACAGCTAACTCGATAACTCCATTGAGTAGCACGCCTAATTGTTGAGCGATTTTAGTAGTCATTTGCTTAATTTGATCATTGCTACGTAGAGGAGGCATTCTAAAACAAAAAGGAAACGGAATCGTGAGAGATAACAAGTAAGATGTATTGGATGATCAAGACTGAATGTTAAAATATCGGCAAAACAAAGGATTGTGATCATTTTCTTGTTACTAAAATAAACCAATGACATTGTGACTAATCAAAGTAAATGGGTCTTATAATGTATCGCGAAGACATGTTTTAGCCTATAAGTAGATACTCACCCCAAGAGTTCCCAGGTAAGAGTGACTGGTCCGATTAATTCGATTTGTACAAACACTCTAGCCTTAGACAGAAAACTCAGGGTACAGGCACCCACCCTTCCAGATTGCACGTGTTCACATTTTTAAAACCCAAACTTTGACGAGATTTTAAAAACTTTTAAGGCTTACGCCAAAAATAAATCATCTAAGGATAGATGATTGATTTTTTTTTTAAAAACGGATTTAAAATTTTGTGGAAATTGTTTTGGTAATCACCTAAGGATAAGTGATTGTATTGTACTTTAAATCTAAACGCATGTAAACTCGCGTTAGGGTCCTAGGAAGGTTATAGTCTAGGTCAAAGCGTTACTAATAACCTAATTCCGTATAACCAGTGCTCTGATACCAACCTGTAACACCCCAAATCGCTTAAAACACACGCGGCGGAAACACTTGGGGAGTCACGTTAACAGATTGTTTCAACAACGCATGGCATTTTAAGTTTTGTTTTATTTTATCATTAAACAAAGGTTATATTGTGATGATTGTCTTGAGACATTCTAAACAACTTAAACAAACAAACAAGCATCATTATTGTCTTTCTTGTTACTAAGGCACTAGGTCCAAGTCCATTCCTACGTGAGCACGCATCAGTATCATCTAGCATCGTTCCCTGAAACATATGTGAAAACGAGTCAGTAAAAATATGCCGGCGAGTACATAGGTTTTGTGAGTGTGTCAAGTTCATGGCTTTGTATATATTGCAACATATAATCGGACTACTAGAGTCGTAAATGAAAACCTTGTTTTGAAAGCATTTGTTATTGCAATAATTAATCGTCTAAAACAATTAGTTAAAAGTTTATAAAATCTGGTAGCCATGAACCTTGACTCGAGAACATTTGCTTTGTAAATCCAAGTTGTAAATCGTCTTGAAATAACTCGTATGGTTTATATCTTTAATCGAAATTCGATGTGTGTCATTGTTTGAAATATTTGTTCATTGTTCATCGTTCCGCGTAATAAACCATTTATTGTAAACCAATTGTTCATCGTTCATCGTTATTATTCATCGTTCGTCGTTTCTTGTTATAATCCAATCGTTCATTGTTCCTTGTTTAAATTGAGAAAACTTTTGGTCATTTCGTGAATACATTCAAACCTTTGTTGACTTGTTCAAGACCACCCACGGTGTCCCTTAATCGTATAACATACCACCAAAGGGTATGTTACAAATACAGTTTCAGTCGCTTCCCAAATTTCTCCACAAACCCCGGGAAATTTGGTAACGGGATTGTCAGTCCTAGGCGTCATAACTTACTACTGGTCGGCTTGGCCATTGTTAATGAATGCCATTCTTGTTATGAATACAACACACCAACAAGTTCGTTCACATTATTGAAATCGTATTGTTTATATAAACCATAGCGTTTGTACTTTGAAAGCTTGTAAAACAATTTATCACATATGAATCACCCCGAAACATTTGTAAAACATAAAATAGAGGAAGACTATGTACTCACTTGTGATAGCAACGATATCTTGGATAAAAAGAAAATCCAAAGCTCAAGAGTCCATGAAATCACGCGTGTCCTAAAAATGGATAATAGTGAAAATATCGAGACTTGAAATCGGAGGATTCGGATAGAATGAGACCTTATAAACCAAATGAATGTTGAAACTCAAATGAAATGGTTTAACAAAATCTACATTCTGATTTGGAAAGTTTCATAAGTGCTTTTGACCCGTTATGACCCATTAAGGTAGTTTAAGCTATTTTAACGCGTCATTTACGTAACTACGCATTCGGATGGTTAGATATTTGTTATGATATGTCTTTAATACTTAAATATGTTTGAAAATGTTATCTGATCAGAATACACGTCAAAATTTATGTCACGTATGCTTATAGTTGATTGGTTTGCGAAAAGGGCAATTGGTCTTTATTGGAGATCATAACAACTAGTTATCATAACACTAATCAAAAGACATGACCATAAGGTATAACCTCAGAGGGTTATTTCCTTTATAATTATGGTCATAAATATGTATTTCGTTGGGTCCAAAGATCCACCAAACGGGTCAAATTCGAAAGTCAAAGCGGTGGTCAAACCGTTCAACTTTCGACTCTAAACAAGCACTAAAATGAGAGTGATGATTTTGAGATGTTTTGACATGTCTAAGTAAGTTTATAAAAGAGGTTTGGCATCAAAACAAACTGTTTTTACACCCAAAATTAGATTTGCCATGAAATGCGCATTTATCGCATTTTGACCGAAACTTTGACTTGTCAAAATGACTAGAAATGATAGAAATCAGTAAGTCTGATCAATAGGGATCCTAACCATCTTGATTGCCATCATATTGCAAGGTTCAATTGGATTTTAAGTTGATCAATTCATGATCAATTTTGGAAGTCAAACAAAAGTCAAATTTTATGACCTTTAATCCAATTAAACTACAAGAATTGAAACAAGCATGAAAGAGAACACTTACAAGCTCCAAAGATTGATCAAGAACACCAGAGAAAGCTCCAAGATGGTTGCCAAATTCGGATTAAAGCAGAATGGGACAAAAGAAATGGTTGCAAAAGTTCAAGAATGAAGAACACCATGGTTTTTATACTTGAATTGGGTTCATTTGATCGTGACAAGTGTCCATGAGTCATCCCTGAACTTGATTAGTGTCCCCTTAGGTGTCAAATGCAGAAAGGAAGGTGGCAAATTCTTTTGGTGAGTCAACAAGGCATTTAACAAGAAGTTGTCACCTTGATTTAACAATTCTGATGAGCTGGGTACCCCTTACAGACCGTATGGGGTTTTGCCTTACGGTCTGTAAGGCCCTTGCAGGGGCTGAAGTTTCAGAATTGGCAGAAATGGCCCCTAACTTGTTTTTGACGCATTTTGGCACTTTTAACACCTGTTAACCCCATTTTCAAGCTTTATTAGGACAATAAAGTATAGGTAATTTGAAATGTGCTCAAAAATGCTTCGGATGTCAGTTCGTTTGGTCGTACGGTTGCGGTTTTTGGTTAATTACGACGAAAATCGTAACGAATGAGCAAATGACCGTAAATGCGTAACGGACGGATTTTCCGCATTCCAATCACTAAATACAATATTTTGATGTTTAGAAAAATTTTTGAATCTCTGTACATGTTTCGGATAGCGAAATACGCAAAAAGGCATAGCTTCGTAGAATTTGCAAAATAGCCCCTGAAGTTGTAAAAGTGTGATTTTGCCATACCGAAGCCATCAAAGCTTATTTCTAAGATATGTAAAGGGTGTTTATGTTATGTTAAGCTTGTGACCTTGTTCCAGAGCGTGCGCCACTACAAGAATCGGTAGATTTTCGTAGTTTATCGTAAATAGTCCATGTGATCAAAGAGGCTTGTTATTGACATACCAAACCCTTCAAAACTTACTTCTAAGTTATGTAAAGGATATTTAAGGTATGTTTAGCTTATGTCACTAATCCGGAATATACATTGCGTTAAACTGGTTTCGTTTGCGTACAACTTCCATAGAAGCTTTGAGGAATCGAAATTGTACATGGACTAAAATGTATGAATGTCACATGTAATTATACAATTCTCGGGAATGAAACACAAGGTTTCATTAGAGTCGGAATTGTTCGGTATTGTTTGATGCTTGAAAAGGCTCAGATGTCACATACGACAGTATTCTAGATTTTATGGCACGAATACCGATACACAAAGCGATTACTAAGAAGACGGTGGTTTATAGATCTCATGTTTATAGATTCTGGAGTGCAGCGTCTCTAAATGAAGATAATACAGAAATCAGGTCGATTGTTCGTATCAGAAATGAAGACAGAGAGCTTACAGTGACTGAAGCCGATATCCGCAAAGTTTTAAACTTTAACGACAGTGTTGAAGATCCAATGTTTTTAGATGAAAGGATGGTTCGTGGTTGTTTCTATCGGATGGGCTACAAAGGTCATGTTAATGAATCAACATTGAAGAAAGGGGGAGTTCCTAATTCCTACAAGTTTTTGATGCACACAATTATTTACATTTAGTCATCGCAAAGCTAGTTTAGATGATGTTCAAGACTACATGGCGTGTATGGCTACAGCGTTGGTTTTGAACATGAAGTTTAACTTCTAAAAGCTCGTGTTTACACACATGAAGAACAATATGGGAACGAATAGTCTTGTCATGTACCCAAGATTTGTACAAATGCTTATTGACGACAAGTTTGATGAGATAGTGAAAGATCCGAACGACATTCTATATCTTAGCCACATGGATGATACAACAGTCAAGAAGCTTATTACGTTTCAAAAGCAAGCTTCAACTCCAGTTGCAAAACCACTATTTGGTGCTATTGCGTCTGCAGATTATGTTGCACCGCCTGAATACAAGTGGAGAAAGGCAGGAAGTAGTGATGAAAAAGAAGTTAAAGCTGAAGAAGAATGGCTATCAATTTTCAAAGAAAAGCGTAGCGATTGGTTTTTGAAGAAAGTCATTGAAGAGAAAAAGAAAACATCAAGAAAGTCAAAGAAAGTAGAAACGATGCTTATCGATGAAGATGAACCAGAGAATGTTCAAGGTGAAGCTGGTTCTAGTGTTGTGGTCAATATTCAAAGTCAAGAGTCAGAAAAGATACTCAAGAGGATGATGTGGTCTCTGCAACTTCTGATAAGAATGAAGAAAGTGATGATTCGCTTGAGAAAGAACAAATAAGGCTATTGCAGAGAAAGAGAGAGAAAAGTTAAAGGAAGGTGATGCTGATTATGAACCAGGTTCTGAGAAGGGTTCTGATGAAGAGAGACCAAAGAAAAAGGCTAAACGCGTAAAGTCTTCAGCTAAAGATGTTGCCTTGAAGATTACAGGGTCTCCGAGTACAAAAGGAAGAAAAGCAATGCAAAAACCGCAGAGCCGTCGTTACATAAGTCAGAAAAAGCACAATAAAGTTACACAAGAACCTTCTGGTGCTAAAGAAATAGGAGTTACATAAGAACCTACTACGGTTAAAGCGGTTCATATCATTTCAGAGACGACTGAGCAACCAGGAGTCACACAAGAACCTCATACGTCTGATTTGCTAGATTTTCCAATTATTGAGTCTCAAGAACCTCGACAACATCACAGCCTGAAAGTTCTATTCTCAAAGAGGTTCCAGTTCATACCTCACCGCATACACCGAAGAGTACACCGAAATCTACTCCAAAGACAACTCCAAGATCGAAATTATTTGGAAATATTCCTGAAGAGCCTGTTTCTCTTAAAGATCTGAATGATTTCTTTCCAGACTCTAATGCTGATGAATTAGAGAAAAGAGTCAAAGTATTAGAAGAAACATTGTCAAAGAATGAAGCTGAAAAGGTTGTTCTGGAACAGAAAGTGAAACAAAGCGAAGTTGAAAAAGAAATTCTGAGCGACAAAGTGAAGTTCTTAGAAGGAGATCGTGGATACTTGAAAGCGTTGATTGAAAGTCTGCAAGATGCAAACGAAAGATTGCAGAAAGAAATTTTTGAGTTACGATCTGAAAGGGATTTGAATGATAGAAGGTTTACCAGACTGCAGAAAGTGCTATCTAACAGTCTGGGGATTGATTTCAAAGAAGAATATGAACGATTAGATGTGCAAGAAGCTAAAGAAAAGGTTGAGAAAGAGCTTGCTGCACAGGGCAAAGGAAAGAATGTGATTGTTGGTGTGCCCAAAACAACAGAAGAGCCTGTGATTGAAATTGTTGATATTCCAAAAGCTTCTGAGTCCGAAATTATTCCAGAAAAAGAAACTGAACAGAAGGACGATGATGAAGCTGAGGACGAAGATAAAGATGATGAACCTGTTGATAATCCTAAAGACGATTCTGACAATGATGATGATAATGATGATGGTCAGGGTGGCGTTGGATTGAAGGTTATTGATGCGAAAGTGTCTGGTGAGTTTGATTTTTACTTCTCTACTGAACGATGATGTAAACATGATGGAAGATCAAGTAAGGGGGAGCCTTTAGGGCAAGCAGCGCAAACAGATGAAGAATTGACTGATGCAATTGTTGCAATGCCTGTTGCTGTGATGCCTGCAAAACCGATGGTACTTATGTTAGAGCACAATGTTGAAGAAGGAGAGTTCGTTCACAATATGACGAAAGAAGATCTTGCAAAGCTGTTGAATGTTGATGCTGAATCATTTGTTTTGATTTTGAAGAAGAGATTATGAATATTGATATGTTTGAACCAAACAAGTACTGCTACAAACGAAGATCTGATGCTGATGGTTATGACAGAGTTATCATAGAAGATAGATCAGATGATGAAAAGGATGAAGCGGAGAAGTATGTTGGTTTGAACACTGATAGTTTTCCTACGTTTGAAGAAATGTACGAACAGCTGAACGAAGACTTGTTAAAAGAAAAGTTACAGAATCTATTCATGAAGGCAAAGTTCCGAAGCCAACGACTAAAGCTGAGATTGCAGAAGCAAAGAAATCCTGGTTTAAAGAAATACGTAAGAAAGTTTCGACAACCATTAGCATTCTTTACCAGAGACGCCGACAAGTTATTAGGTGATATCCTAAGTTGGGGTTGGTAAAAGAGTTGAATGTTTACGCCATCAAACGTGAATTTTGCGTACAGTAATTTCGATACTTGGTAGATTTCAGTACGCTACCTTATTGTAATGTGGAGGAATTGGTGCAAACGAGGAATGTAAGTTACCATATGAAGTTTATTGATCAATTGCTATGGAAGATGATAAAGTTTGAAGCGACTCAAGGATTTAAATACTAGAAGCCGTTTATACCTAAACACCGAATCAAGACTAACAAGCAGATGGGTGAGAAAGATATTACGTTGATAATGAAGCATCCTCGTGCGATGAAGAATATGCCACTTATGCCAATCGAGCAAGATTTCTATCCTTTGTTCAAGTGGTGGCAAGTTGATCCAGAGATGTGTGAAGCTGTTATAGTTTTGAGGTTTGAAGAACATTTGGATATTACAAAAGAAAGGTCAGCTGAAGTGCTACAAAAAAAAGGATTTTGGTGACTTTGGAGAACGATACTCATACTAGACCCGATGTGGCTAGTGAACTGCTCAAATGAGGATATTCGATGTTTATTCTTTAACAAGATTTGTTATGAGAAGCGTGAAGAGGTACAGGCGAAGCAGTATCAAGGGATTATTAATGTTTGCTACGCTCACGTCGTAAATTCTGAAAGATGTGGGAATCTAGTTGGAGAGAGCTAGAGCGTGAAGAGTTTTTGAAGGAAGAAAGGCGTCTTGAATGTTTACATGAAAGGGTAGGGAGGCGAGACTTAGACGTTTACAATTTATGACGAAGGTACCACCTACTGATCAAACGCCAATTCCTGTGAAGAAAGAAGAAAGAAGCCGTATAAGAATTTCTTTGGGCGCTGCAGATAGTGATTTGAAGATAGAGCTTTTGAAGACTGATCAAGACGAAGACGATATCCAAGGGGGAGTCTGTTAGTGCAGTATGTCTATGTCTTAGTCTTGTATCGAGTCTGTTTATAATAGATGAGATTACGTTAAAAGTATGAAATATTTATGTAAATAGAGGTCAAGTTCGCCCGAAAATTGCATGTGTGAACAAGTTCGGCCGAACTTGTTCAACAAGTTCGCCCGAAGTTGTGTTATCCCAAACGAACTTGTCCATCTTAAATAGGAGCCTTAGGATCTCTCATTTGTAACTTTTGCACACTTAGAGGCGAAGCTTTGTCGGATCAAGAACTCGAATGTATGTTGAACTTTGATCAATAAAACAGACATTAATGAGTAATTCTTGCATATGTGATTAACTTGTCATATAAATTCCGTATATATGGACAATAGATACCAATTTAGGTTCCCGAGCTATTCAGGAACGATCTAACACTAAGTTGATGCTATATATAGCTTAGGTAACTTCGGGCGAACTTGTCACTAAAAACACACAAACAACTTAAACATAACTTCGCCCGAAGTTGCCTAGATCAAATAAAAACATGACAACCTAACTTCGGCCGACCTTGTTCAAGCCAATTGCAAAATTTTCAAATTTTTCACTTTAAACCCTGAACTTTCATGTGTTTATCAGTTTTGAAAATCCACTCAGTTAACCAAGTCCAAGTAATGACCTTGGTTAACCATTGTCTGCCAAGTCCAAGTTAATGACCTCGGTTTGACCGTTATGAACAAACTGATGTTTTCCTTCAATTTAAAGTTTCAAATTAATGAACTTTTAATCATTTTTTGTTTATTTTGATTTTACAGATGAACTCCCAACCCGTTGTCATCAAGATTTCCAACCATTTACACCATTCCGAACTCCGAAGATCCGCTTTCCATCATTGGCTGTTGAAAACAATGTAGAAACAAAATCTTTTTGAATTTTCAAAAGTTTATGCTAAAACACACTGAAAATCTTTTTGGGTTTAAATCTGTAATCGAATGAAACTATGTACAAACATATTTACAGACATATTTTTGTGAATTCGTGTCTAAGGATCATATCAGTTGTTTGAGACATATCATCAGTACCGTTGACCTTTTGATGCTTCAAGTTATAAACTTGTTTACCTAGATTGTCGATATATTTGTCCACTTAAACTTCGACACATTTCTCAATTGTTCCAAGATATGTTAGTTAGAATTATGAAACTTGACTTAACTATGGTTCCCATCTTAGAAAATACTCCCGTATTAAGATTCCCTAAATTCCATCTTACATGTGAGTATAGCGTAATTGATATCTGTATCTGGGTTATGCGAAGCCTTGAGAGCTCAGGTTAATACCACGGTATCGACAAAGAGATGAAGGCTCGACTTTAAAGGTGTTGTTCCAATTATGGATATTTTGACTGCAATTGATTATATCTTTTGATTTTTTCAATTTTGCTGAGTTTAGGGGTTTTAGCAAAAGCATTATAGAAGTTCTAGGCCATTGCTTATGCAAAATCAGAAGAACTTGTATAATACCCCAGATATCAATCATCTATAAAGTCCTCGTATCTCAGAATCAGGCAATCTCTCAAACGAAATTCCGGAGTACTAAGTCCATATATTCGAGAAATGTTAATCCACAAGTTAAGCAGTTATAAAATTTAGTTTATATCCCAGAAACAATCTACTGAACGTGTAAAGCCTGTCGACACATCCACGGTAAGACTTGTTTAATTTTTTTTTAACTTTACAAATCCTTAGCATACTGTGATAGTCCACGATGTACTATCATTTCCTTTTTGAACATAATTCTTTTTGTCTTTTTCAATATTTTTGTACTTTTTGTTTTTTATGTTTTTGTATTTTCTCGTTTCATTTCTCCCCCTAAAATCAAAAACATATTTTTTATTTTAGTTTTTAAGAAATTCTAATCCTAAAAGATAACAAACCAATGAGGATCACGAGAACTCGTCGTCCGATCCATATTCAACCTCTGCTTCCGCACCTGTCAAAAGATTTTTCATACCGTTAAGCCTCATTAAGTATTTAAATCGTGTTAGACTGAAAGGTTTGGTATAAAAATCAGTTTTTTGTTCATTGGTGTGGACTTTCTCAATTCGTATCTATCTTTTTTCGTAGCAATCACGAATAAAGTGTAACGAATCTCGATATTTTCGTTCGTGAGTGATGAACTGGATTTTTTGTTATGTCGATTGCTGCCTTATTGTCTACATATAATGGAGTGTCAAGAAACTGAAATCCATAGTCTCTCATCTGCTGTTGGATCCACAGAAGTTGTGAACAACAGCTGGAAGCTGAGATATACTCTGCTTCACAAGTCGAGAGAGCGATTGTGGTTTGTTTCTTACATTGTCATGTTACCAAACGCATTCCGAAAAATTGGCAACCGGCTGTAGCAGATTTAGCATTCAGTTTATCTACCTCAAAATCAGAATCAACATATCCCGTCAGATCGAAGTTGTCATTCTTTGGGTACCACAAGCCGGTGCTTGGACATCCCTTTAAGTATCTGAAAATTCGCTTCACAATCTGCATATGAGATATTCTGGAACTGGACTGATATCTAGCGCAGAGGCAGGTAGGATACATAATATCTGTGCGCGATGCCGTCAGATACATCAACGATCCTATCATCGACCTGTAAAGAGTCTCATCAACTTTGGTTCCAAGCTCATCGACGTAGATTCCATGGTTGGGTGCCAGTGGTGTTGATAATGGCTTCGTGGATAAAGATACCATCCGGCAACTGATCAACCTGCAATCCCAGAAAGAATTTCATTTCGCCCATCGAGCTCATTTCGAACTTCTTCTTCATGATAGATTCAAATTCTTTGCAGGGTTCGTCGTTCGTTGAACCAAATATGAAAGATTCAGGCTTTATCCAGGAGAAATGCTTTCTCTTGTTCAGTGGATCGACAAAACCCTGGTGGTTGGCCGACATTCTGTTCCCTCAATTTCCCATAGAGAAAAGTTGATTTAACATCAAGCTGGTACACCTTAAAACCTTTCGAAGACGCGAACGCCAAGAAAATACGGATAGACTCTAATCTCACAACTGGTGCATACACTTCTGTGTAATCAATATCATCTTGTTGGTGAAATCCTTTAACGACAAGTCGAGCTTTGTTTCGCACAATTACTCCTTTATCGTCACGCTTACACTTGAAGACCCATTTAGCATCAATCGCCTTTGATTTGCTGGGAGGTCAACAAGTTTCCATACACCCAATTTCTCAAATTGTAATAACTCCCCGTGCATTGATAAAACCCAATTTCATCTCCAAGTGCCTCAGTAACTGACTTGGCTCAATTGAGATATAAATAACGGTAAGAGCAAAATTCTTGAATCGGAGCCACCTTTGTGTAGAAACAACTGAGCGCTTTGTTAATCTGACTTCTTATTCTGATTCAACCTTGTAACTCTCCAATTATAGTGTCAGATGGATGGTATGAATAAGATCTCAGCATCACTTCATCAGAAACATCAACTGAACTCTTCAGAATGTTAACATTCAGATCTACCGTCACTTCAACAGCAGGAATACTAGAAGACGCTTCATTTCTAGTACTTGGGCCAGTAGACTGATTTAACAAACTAGTGATCTACTCAGATTCCTCATCAAAACTGGATTCTCCATCTTGACCAAATGTCGGAGCTTCATCAGAATCATACGCTTATGAAAGATTGGGTTATGAATTAGCATTCACTGGTTCTGTAACAGGTGTAACTGACTCATCTGGACCATTACTTTAACCTACACCAGAAGATGATGTACCAACAGATGGTTGATTAACCACTATTGGCCTTGAAATTTGCTCTTTATTAGGAGACTGATGCAAATAATACAAAGCAGCAATTTCTTTGTCAGTTGGCTCTTCCAGAAGATCGAATGATTTCCATAAACTGTCATAGTTGAACATCCAAGCATCACCTGCCTTTTATGTTGGCATTGTATACCTTCGGCAATCGACATGTTGAACGAGAACCACTTGCTTCATGCTGGGAAGATAAACTCGCCTGAGTGGACTCGCATAGCCAACAAAGAAACCTTCTAATAATTTTGCACCAAATTTCCCATCAGGATCAATGACTATACAGGGAGATCCAAACGGTTCTAAATACTCCAAATTTGGTTTTCTTTGGTTAAGAAGTTAAAACATGTCTTCTTGGAAGGTTTACAGTTAAGACCCTATTCAACGTATAACATGCTGATGCCACTGCTTCACTCCAGAAACTCACGGGTAATTTAGAATATGCAAGCATCGTTCGTGCTGTCTCTATCAGCGTTCGATTCTTTCGTTCTGGAACCCCATTTTGTTGTGGAGTATATAGAGCACTGAATTCATGAACAACTCCTTTCTCATTACAGAATTCTTGCATCCGTTTATTCTTGAATTTTGTACCATTGTCCCTTTTGAATTCTTCTAATAGGAAGATGGTATAGATTTTCAAGCTTCCTAAAGAGTATCATTAGGTAATCAAACGTTTCATCTTTGCTCTTTGGAAGAATATCCATGAAAATCTCGAGTAGTCATCAGTTACTACCAAGCAGTAAAGATCTCCTGAAATACTCTTGACATTGACAGGACCAAAGAGATCTATATGTAAACGCTCCAGTGGAAGCTTTATCGAGTTCGGAATCTTTCTTGGATGAGACTTTTTAATCTGCTTTCCTTTCTTGCAACTTACACAACTGTCGTTCATGTGAAAGCTTTATAGATTCACTCCTTCCACAAGATTATTGTGAACAAGAAAATTCATCTTTCGTAAGTGAATATGACCCATCTTTCTATGCCATAAGATCGATTCCTTTTATGTGGCCTTCGTGACAAAACACTGTGCCGACTTTGATGTAGTTGTGTCAATACTCATATCAAGTATATAAAGATCGTTCTCTCAAGGAGCACGCATGAGAATCCATTCTTCTGGAATCTTGAAACCTGGCTTTAAAATCATGCACTCCTTGTCGTTGAAATGAGTGGTGAACTTCTTGTCACAAATCTGGGAGATACTCAGAAGATTATTCTCCAATTCAGCAATGTAGTTGACCTTATCAAAAGATACCACGCCATTCAATAATTTTCTTTCTCCAATGATCTTCCGCCTTGATTTCCAGCAAATCCTACGTAGCCTCCATTGATAGCTTTGATATCAAATAATAAGGCCCGCATCCCCTTCATGTGCCAAGAAGCTCACTGTCTATAATCCACTTTGATAAGATAGACCTTGAAAGCCCCTGCACATGTTAAAGCAATTATTTAAAGAGGGAAACCCAAGCCTTGTCGGTCTTGGGTGGATTTGGGATATCAAAAGTTGGAATTTTCATTTCTTTCTTTGGTACCCACTGATCAGTCTTTGTTTGATTAAAATCTTTGGTTTTGACTGATCCAGTTAGTTTGATAATTTCAGATGATGATGATGAAATTTTTCTTCGAACCCAGGATTGTGTCTTCATTCTAGCCTTTTTAATGTAAAACTTTGAATCTTTATTTTCTGCTTGTTTTGAAGATTCTCCTTTTTCAAAATTAGAAACCTTTTCAATTTTAGATTTCTTTTCTAGATTCATCGTTTCTTTTCAAAATCTTAATCTGAACAACCTCTGGTTTCTTTAATTTTTCTTCATCTGAAATGTTGTTTCCTCGACGATCAAACTTTGATTTCGGACATTTCGTGCAATGTGACCTACTTCATTTGCACTTGAAGCATCTCCGAGTATCAACAGTTTTTTCCACTTGTAGATTTAGCTTGATCACGAAGCTCTTTCTCCCTTTTAAATTCACCATTCGATTGTTTACAATCAAATCTTTTTCTACCACAGTGTTAGTCCCAAACACGAATTTCATATTTTTCTTTTTATATTCGTGAAATGGTGACCTTTTCTTCTCATTTTCTTCAGGTTCAAAACCCAAACCACTTCCCCTATTCTCAGGAAAGTCCCCACCATTTTTCCGGTAGTTATTATAAAACTTCTTGGATTTTGAATAGAATTTTTTCTCATTTTTATCTAGATCCTCTGATGAAACTTCAACCAATTTGAATAGTTTATCGATTTGATCTTCTTTCACGTTCCGAATCGGAAAGCTTTCGTCAAATATAATCTATCAGAATCCTTAACTTTGTATAGCACAACGTTAGGATCATCACTTAGACTATTCTCTGATGAAGTGTCTTCATTCTTAGATTGTGATTCAGCACTATTCAAACTCGAGTCGGCGCTCTCAAAGTTGCCGTCATCAGAATCACTTCCCAGCACATTTTCAATCACATTACCCACAATTGCTTCACTGTCATCGTTAGATTTCGTGTAAATTATATCAATGTTTTCAGGCAACTCATCTTTTGTGTCAGATAAAAGTTTTACATTTAGTGCCTTCTCCATTCCGTCTACTTTCTTTCGACAGTAGCTTTCGCATAATGGAGGTGGAACATTGCTATAATCTCCACGTTTCTGACTTTTTACTTTTTTATTATTTTCTTCTGACGGAATCGTTGGAATAATATGATCAATGACATAAGCATTCGTCGTGTAGCTGAGTAACAATTGTCTTACTCGTTCAGTTTCAATTTTAATCTCTTGAAGCTCATGTTTTAGCTCACTATGTTATTAATGTACATGTTAATGGCTTCTTGTTTTTCCAATAATGTTGCCTTTAACATTCTGATTGTGTCAGTTTGTTCTCGATTTGCTTGTTCACAAATGTGATAAGTGCCTTTCATCTTATCATAAGCTTCCTTCATTGTGCGATAATCATATTTGAAATTTTCATTATGCACATTTAGATTGCTTATGATTAATGACTTTTCAGCACATTGTTCGCAAGCTTTAGCACACTTTGTGCAAGGTTTTTCAACCTCCACAATTTGTACTTTAATAACTTCCTTTTCAATTACCTTTACCTTGACCTCATGACCTACCTCTCTTAGATTGGCCATCATTGCTTTGTCAGCAATCTTGGTAAGGTTTTCTTTATTCATCTTTCGTCATATCAATGATCTCCTCAATCTTAGATGTCTTTTCTTCCATCCCTTGCTCTCTAGATGTAGCATCGAATCAACCTGCAAAACTAGATTGAAGATTAGGAGGTATAATATTCTTCATTTTAGTCTCGTGATAGATCATCTCTTCTTCTGTTCTTTGCAAGTATTCCTCTAGGATTGCATTTTCAAGAGCTGCTTCATCCACCATTGACTCTAGCTCTTCCACGATCTCAGCCATCAAAGCAACATTAGCTTTCTTGGAAATATAATTGTTCCAGTCAAATCCTTCATCTTCGTGTGAAACAACCAGAGCTTTTTCCATGGTTTTTGATTGACCATCTTGAACTTCAACTTGAACCCTATTTGGAAATGGTTTGTACTGCAAGGCTTTTTTGTAATAATAATTGTTGTTCCCAAAAGGACTTTGATTACCGCTAGCTTCCCGATTGGTGCATTCACGCTTAAAATGTCTTTCTCTCTACACTTGAAGCAGGTTACCTTTGACTTGTCAAATCCTAGCTTGTTGCTTGAATTTCAATATCTCGTCGGTAAGTGCAACAGACTTTGTAACCCTTCGGATTATCGATGCTAGACACCATTTAATGTCCATCAACTCTAATTCTTCTTCATCAACTTGATCATAATCTTCAGCAGTCATCTCCGGGTTTCCAATCTTACCTGCAACTAAGCTCTCATATGATTCAAGTACAGTTGCAAGTAGCACCATGTGTTGTTTAGCTGCTTGCTCAGAGAATACATTCTTCAGATTTACTGCAATGTTACAGTGAATCACATTGGGATCGGACCTGGAATGATTCTGCTGATTGGCTTGATTCTGAAATGGAGAATTTGAGCTTGAACTGGAATGTGATGTGTTTGGTGTTTGATCATAGCTTGGATGTGATGTTTGAAATGAATGATTTGAAGAATTAGCATTTGCACTAAAAGCAGTTTGTATCTTCGGACTTGAAGTATCTGAAAACCCACTTTTGTAGTACAATCCGACGTCTTGCACAACCTGTGCATTCTTTGATTTAGCGATCTTTTGTAGTTCCATTTCATGGCCCCTCCAGTTTGTCAATGAAATTAGCCAAACGATAATTAGCATAACCATGACCATTCTTCAGTACCATCAGGTATGTAGACCACTCTCCCTCAGGTAGTGCGTCCGCCAACTTTCATCTGTCTTTTGAAGCTCGTACCTTCTTAGTTGAACCACCAAGTGATAGAAACGTTCTGTCATTTGCTTTATCGTTTCACCTTTCATCATCGTAAATAAATCGAACTCCTTCTTGATGAGAGCTTTCTTGCTTTTTCGCATATCCGTACTACCGTGATATTTTGCACGTAAGGCATTCCACATCTCATGTCTGTGTCACACTTTGGTAGCAAGATCAAGATATCTTCTTTAACTGATTGTTGTAACAAGCTCATCATCTTTTTACCATATACGTACAAATCTTTATCTCCAGGTGTAAACTTTGTTAAAGAAATCTCAAGACCACGTTCATCAACTAGCCATTTGTATCCAGTTTGTATTGCGAACCAGCTGTGGAAGAAATTCGCTTGGACCCAATTCTCAAACTTCTCACGCCAACTTTCATAATCGTCAATACTCATCAACTTGGGTGGCTTTACGGAAGCCCCCATCTCGTTGTCTAGATTGGTCCGATTTACTACATTTGCATTCGATGTTTGAGCTACTGATGTGGCAAAGGCATTATGAAACTCCGTTTCCATTTCGACAAACTGAAATTGTATCTAAAAACACACTCACAAACACTTGAAATTTGATTAGCAATCAAACAAGTTCGGTGAACTTGTATAGCAAACAAAATCAATTCACAATTAACAAGTTCGGGCGAACTTGTTATAAAAAACAGAAAAATCACTTTCAACAAGCTCGGGCGAACTTGTATTGACCAAACAACTTTGTCCGAAGTTCTTTTAAAATCCCTTGTTATTTTCTGCACAACTTCGCGCGAAGTTGTTAAAATACGGACAACTTCGGGCGAACTTATATAACAAGTTCGGACAGAATTTTGTTGTCAAACATGGATTTTTGTGAATTTTGACATGAATCGGTTGAATTTTGATCAGCAACTTTCAAGGGTTTGTTATTAGGTGATTATGTATGACATATTCAAAAATTAGCCATTTTTAACCGTAGATTCATCAATTTTGTGAAAAAAATGTGAAAATGGAGAAGAAATGGGTAGAAATAGAGAATGTCTTGTGTAGATATCTCCAAACTAGGTATCCATGGCTCTGATACCACTTGTTAGGATCGATCCGTCCACTTGTCATGGAAACCTAAGTTCGTATCTATGTCATCGTAAGCGGAAATTACGTGATTAGTGAAAAAACACAAGAATTACTGTTTAAACGTCAGTTTATTCGTCCAAATGTGTTTACATTGTACAAATCCAAACCGACAGAGCTTCGCCTCAAAAGTTGCAAAGTTACAACTGAAGAACCAAGGCTAAGTATATATATAGGAGTACAAGTTCGGATGAGAGGAGCTATGGTCAAGTTCGTCCGAACTTAACTTCGGGCGAACTTGTCCATCTTACATGGAACTTCGGCCGAACTTGTCTCTCTTACATCAAAAATATTTCAAAATCTAACAAATCAAACCCTATACAATACAGACTCGATCCAAGACTTAGACGATAGACATTATGCACCAACAGCAAGAAATCACAATAATTATCCTTAAAATAGAATTATATCAACAAGAATACGATGAAACGGGAAGACAAAACCCATAAATCTTCAATCTTGATGCTTTCAACTCCTACCGAATGATTCTGGGGCGTCCCTAGCTTCAAAACCGTGAAAATAATGCTTCCAAGTTTGACTTTCAGCTCCAAATTTATATACGATTTGAAGTGAACGAGTTATGAACTATTTTTACTTTTCCATGCCTCCAAACCTTCCAGCTCTCATAACTCGCTGATCAAAACACCCTCTCGCGCCCCGCAAGAGGAATATCTATACTTGTCGGCCCCGCGACCGTGCCAAATTTCACCAAAACCTTAAACGCCTCTCTCGACCCGCGAGAGGCTCTCCTTCAGTTTGACGCGGTGCGCGAGAAGGTGGAAACCCCATTTTGCGTGTCGTTTTGACTCTCAAACTTCAATTATGTTCTGGTACTCGGCTTTTCCACTTTTAGCTTGTTTCTACACTTTTTAGCTGTTTTAATCTACCAAGACCTGCAAAACATAATCGGATCAAAAGTATGTACATTCTACTAGAAACCGAAACTAAAACTAACGGAAATCGCACAAACTATACACGATAAGTAGATGTATTATTCAATAAATCAATGGTCTATATAAAGCGTGTTAACTGCCTGGAAAAGGGTTAGAAGGATGGTTTGGGTAAAGTTCTTGCCTCGTTCAGTGTATAGATCCTACGAGGACTTGCTTCAAGCTTAATAGGACTTCCTTTGGAAGATAGCATCAAATCGGGGGAAAGTAAGAACAGCTTGAATCCCTTATAAATAAACTACGCGGCCTTCCGGGACTGTATCCCTGCTAACACAGACCAATATGGCCGAAGGTAGTGTGCCTCCAAAAGAGGGACATGCCACATATTGCATTAATAGCTTACTTAATTATCTTTCAATATTCCGGGCTTGCGGGACTGTATCCCTGCTGACTCAGACCAATATGGCTGAGGGTATTGTCGCCTCCAAAAGAGGGAATGCCACTATAACTAATATAATCTTTTAAAAAACCCAAAGTGTGGGAATCATTAAAGGATACGTAAATAATGAGTCGGAACCAAGAGATACTATCTTGTCTATTTGTTTCTTTCATTAGTTTAGTTATTTCTTTATTTTTATTAAAAAGCATTCCTAAAAATTTGATTAGATTAGACATCGATGATATTCTGGTATTAAAAACTCTTGTGTCCTTGGACGACCTCTGTATCTTACCATCACTATACTACGTCAACGATGGGTGCACTTGCTCTAGCGTGTTGTAGAGAGTGATATTTGTATATCGTGTTTTTATAAATTTAAAGCTTGAATAAACGAGTGAAAAGTACCTAAAATATATCAAAAATTGCCCACGCTCGCATCAAGTCAAGTTTTTGGCGCCGTTGCCGGGGACACAAGGATTTTAAGAAAGTTTAAAATCGACGGGCTAATCATTTTTATGCATTTGTAAGTTTACGTTTTAGGTTTTTCATCTTTTTCTAAAATTTTTATCCTTTTTGTAGAAAACACACGGGGTCGTGTTTGATCAACACGGGGCCGTGTCTTTCTTACATCACAAGGAAGAATCTGTTTTTTGGTTACTGGAACCAAGACACGGGGTCGTGTTACAGGAGCACGAGGCCATGTCTAGCCTCCAATATCTGGGAATCTGAAAACATAACTTTTTCTTGATAGCACAGGGCCGTGACACATTGACACGGGGCCGTGCTACTCTTCTGATTTGCAAGTCTTTATGTTTTTGTTCGCAGAAAGTCACGCCATCTCAGACAACTCTCTACTGATACATCCTGGTGCATGACCTCCACCTCCGACAAAGACATAAAAGTGCCTCTAGAAGAACCCGAGTGCTTTTTCCGAAAAAGACTTCAAGCTAAAAACCGACAAAAAGCCTCGACCCAAAACTCCCCTTACGGCTAATCAACGTACTCTCATGGATTACCTACGGCCTACGATCGGTAATCTTTGAGCCGCAATTAACCCTCCTAATGTGGATACCAATAACTTTGAGCTTTCACCACACCTCATCCAAATGCTCAAAAATTCCGCCACCTTTCGCGAAGATTAAGATTTTCGACCCGGGGTGGGGGGAGTCACCGGACTTAAAAATTTCTATAAAACTAGGGGTCAAAAACGTATATACTCAAAATTTTCTATACGAAAACTCCGCACTCTCCACTACTGAGCGAAAGTTCGGGGGGTCGGTGGCCCCCTCCTGCCCCTTAAAAGCTTCGCCCAATGCTTTCACGGTCTACTCGATGAAGATCCCCATTTACATATTACCAACTTTTTGGAAATATGTGATACCTTTCGGATCAACAGAGCATCCAACGTTGCTATCCGGCTCCGTATGTTTCCTTTTTCCCTCAAAGACCGAGCAAAAGCTTGGCTAAACACCCTCGCAAGTGGGTCCGTACACACTTGGGATGAACTCGCCCAAAATTTCTCTACAAATATTTCCTCCCGCTAAAACCGCCAAACTCATGACCGTAATTAATTCTTACTCTCAAGACTATGTGGAATCTTTGTACGAATCATGGGAAAAGTTCAAGGAGTTGCTAAGGAAATACCCACACCACGGTCTTGAACGATGGCAATAAGTGTCTATTTTCTACAATGGGCTCATACCACACACAAGGTAAATCCTTGATTCCAGACTCCTCGAGATTTGACGACCCGATAAATCTATAATCAACTCAAAGAAATTGCTCAAATAGTTTTTAATGGTCCACCCCTAGGGAATCTAAATCAATTATCCTTGTGTCATTGGACGACCTTGGTATCTTACCATCACTATACTACGTCAACGATGGCTGCACTTGCCCTAGCGTGTTGTAGAGAGTGATAATTGTATATCGTGTTTTTTATAAATTTAAAGCTTGAATAAACGAGTGAAAAGTACCTAAAATATATCAAAAATTGCCCACGCTCGCATCAAGTCAAGTTTTTGGCGCCGTTGCCGGGTACACAAGGATTTTAAGAAAGTTTAAAATCGACGGGCTAATCATTTTTATGCTTTTGTAATTTTACGTTTTAGGTTTTTCATCTTTTTCTAAACTTTTTATCCTTTTTGTAGAAAACACAAGGGGTTGTGTTTGATCAACACGGGGCCGTGTCTTTCTTACAGCACATGAAAGAATCTGTTTTTTGGTTACTGGAACCAAGACATGGGGCCGTGTTATAGGAGCACGAGGCCGTGTCTAGCCTCCAATATCTGGGAATCTGAAAACATAACTTTTTCTTGATAGCACAGGGCCGTGACACATTGACACGGGGCCGTGCTACTCTTTTGATTTGCAAGTCTTTATGTTTTTGTTCGCTGAAAGTCACGCCATCTCGGATAACTCTCTACTGATACATCCTGGTGCATGACCTCCACCTCCGACAAAGACATAAAAGTGCCTCTAGAAGAACCCGAGTGCTTTTTCCGAAAAAGACTTCAAGCTAAAAACCGACAAAAAGCCTCGACCCAAAACTCCCCTTATGGCGAATCAACGCACTCTCATGGATTACCTACGGCCTACGATCGGTAATCTTTGAACCGCAATTAACCCTCCTAATGTGGATACCAATAACTTTGAGCTTTCACCACACCTTATCCAAATGCTCAAAAATTCCGCCACCTTTCACATAGTGGCGAAGATTGAGATTTTCGACCCGGGGTGGGGGGAGTCACCGGACTTATAAATTTCTATAAAACTAGGGGTCGAAAACGTATATACTAAAAAATTTCTATACGATACGTACTCCCCACTACTGAGTTCGGGGGGGTCGGCGGCCCCCTCCTGCCCCTTAAAAGCTTCGCCGAATGCTTTCACGACCTACTCGATGAAGATCCCCATTTACATATTACCAACTATTTGGAAATATGTGATACCTTTCGGATCAACGGAGCATCCAACGTTGCTATCCGGCTCCGTATGTTTCCTTTTTCCCTCAAAGACCGAGCAAAAGCTTGGCTAAACACCCTCGCAAGTGGGTCCGTACACACTTGGGATGAACTCGTCCAAAATTTCTCTACAAATATTTCCTCCCGCTAAAACCGCCAAACTCATGACCGTAATTAATTCTTACTCTCAAGACTATGTGGAATCTTTGTACGAATCATGGGAAAAGTTCAAGGAGTTGCTAAGGAAATACCCACACCACGGTCTTGAATGATGGCAATAATTGTCTATTTTCTACAATGGACTCTTACCACACACAGGTAAATCCTTGATTCCAACTCTGGGGACTCCTCGAGATTCGACGACCCGATAAATCTATAATCAAATCAAAGAAATTGCTCAAAATAGTTTTTAATGGCCCACCCCTAGGGGATCCAAATCAATTATCCCAGGTGCCCACAAATTGGACGAAACTCCCTCTTTACAAACCCAAATTGAAGCCTTAACCACAAAGATAAAGAAACTTGAATTAAATAAAACGGTTTCGGTTATGGCTTGCAAAGGGTGTGGCAGACCAGATGAAAACTGTAGTTTTATGAAAGAATTGGAGAATCAAACGAAAGTGGTGAACTACCTTAACAATCGCCCTCTTCCACCGGATAGTCAGGGTAACACCTTCAACCCCGGGTGGCGAAATCAATCCAACATTGGTTGGAGATATTTGGGGGGTAACAACCAACAAAATCAAAACCAACGATCCAACTTTTAACAACAACCCCAAAATGAACAACAAGGCTTCCAATCACAATAAGAAGGAGGAAGAGAAAGCCTTAAGGACCTCATCACTCGCATTTTCTCAGAATCCGACAAAAGGTACTCGGAAAGATTCCAACAAACCGAAGCCGAAATTAGGAACAAACGAGCTAGCATGCAAAACATCAAAAAACAAGTAAGCCAACTTGCCCAAAATTTCTCCGAGAGACCACAAGGAGCCTTGCCTAGTAACACCGAAGCAAACCGAAAAGCCCAAGTAAACATTATCCACTTAAGAAACCAGAAGGTTGGACCCGAGGACGAACCAACTCCTCAACAACCCGATTCACTGCCCACAAAAACACCCATAACCAATAACCAAGGAAATAATCAACCCCAAAATACCGAACAAACTAAACCACCTCCGGTCCCTTACCCCGATCGTTTACTCTGGCAAAAGGCCAACGAGCAATTCCCAAGTTTGCTTAAACGACTCCATATCAATCTTCGTTTGGTAGAGGTCTTGACCTAGATGCCAAAATATTCCAATTCATGAGAGACTTCCTAACCCACAAAAGGAAGATTGAATCAATTCAACAAGTCAACTTAAGTGAAGAATGCTCGGCGACGCTCCTTAACAAACTCCCCAAAAGAAGATTAATCCCGGTAGCTTCACCATCCCTTGCTCCATTGGATGGTCACCAATAAGCAACACTCTTGCCGACCTAGGGGCTAGCATCAACCTAATGCCCACCTCTATGTTTAACCATCTTGAACTAGGAAAGCCTCATCCTACAAGGATGAGCATACAACTTGTGGATAGGTCGGTAAAATAACCTAAGGTGTCGTAGAGAATCTCTTGTTAAAGGTTGGGGAATTCGTTTTTCTCGTCGACTTTGTAATCCTAGATATGGAAGAAGACACCGAAATCCCACTCATATTAGGAAGACCATTCCTTCCCACCGCGCGAGCAATGATGGACATGACTGACGGAAGGCTGACGTTGAGGGTAGGTGACAAGGAGGTTAAGTTCGAAGTAGGACAACGGGTGGAGGATGATCTGATCAACTACATCAAAGCCATACACTAGAGCCTAGACTACGCCCTTAGTCATTGCAACTTAGGATGTGAGTCATCCCGCTCGGGTAACATTTGACCTACTTTGGGTCTAGCCAAGGATCCTTATAAACGTGGCGCACCATGGAGGCATTCCATGGACTATCCTTTAGTTAATTAGTTTAAATCTTAGTTTAATCTTTAGCTTAAAATGTTTCTTTAAGTTCTCTCGCTGTAGGAATAAATCACATTCGAAGGAAGTATGGAAAATGGCCAAAGGGACGTTAAACCAACACCCCATGCAAATAAACAGACATTTCCCAAAGGAAAATATTCATAACAGTAAGTGCAGCACAAGGTCGTGTAAGGTAAGCACGCCCCCGTGCCTCAAGTCTGCGGCATTTGTTTTTTGAATTTGGAACACTGACACGGGGCTGTGTCTCCAGGACACGCCCCCGTGTCTACCTCCTGAAAATTTTCTCTGAAATCTGTTTCCAGCACTTTTGACACGGGGTCGTGTTGCCGTACCACGCCCCCGTGTCCAGTGCATGCTTTTTCGGAAAAAAAATGTTGTTTTTAACCCACATTTACACATTTAATCAACTTTTCCAATTTTGGACACATTGAGGACAATGTGTAATTTAAGTGTAAGGGATAAGCTCAACTTGAAATTGTTTGTCCTGAAAACAAGCCTTACACAAAACTCTACTTGGAAATGCTAGAAACACCCTAAATCTTTTTCAAAAATAATTTTTTTAGTTTGTTTTCGTCTTGTTTATAGTTTAAGTTAAAAACCAAGATGTAAAAAATCTCAAGTTTTATAAAGTTTACAACCAATAGCACCATGATAAAAAAGAACCATGAAAGAAAAGTTTATAAAAAGGCATGACAATTCTTTGTAAAATTTAATTGTATATATAATTTCACACTTTTACCCCTTTCCCCATAGAGAATTGAGTTTTGGCCTTTACCGAGCATTCATATATATATCTTAACAAAATGCTCATTTTCGTTTCTTGTTTGAATAGCCATGGTTCTTACGAATCTAGAACTTAACAAGATGATACATTCCCGGTCTTGATCAACTAATTCAAGAAAGTATATGATAGAGGCATTAAGATTCTTAAACCCTCTTTTTCATCTTCAACTTTAATTTCTCTTTATCTCCCCACCAAAAACAAAAACAAGAGTATTCCCCCTATTAAACCCCTTTGAGTCTAAATCATTCATTTCAAAACCCGCAAAACACCATTTTGCACAAGCCACCCATCACCTAAAACCAATTTTTCTTTTCACAGCCCTCTATTTTAGTAAAATGTGGTTCTTTTGAAAATTTTATAAAAAGAAGTGACTTGGTATTATCAAAAAAAAAAAGCTCTCTAGTTACATGGAATAAATAAGCAAAATTATTGCTTATAAATATGTAGTTTGTAACTAAATCAATAAAACTATCATACCCCTAGCCAAAACCTACCCTTTTAAAAGTTCTCTTGATATTTACAAAGATTTTGTTAAAAATGAGGAGGTGTGATTACTTGTCAAGCATATGGTAGGACTAAGTCCCATACCGGTCTCAAGCGTTTCACTTATACATTTTCGGCCGTGTGTTGAGCGATCAATTCTGAGGTGTGTGAATTTGTATATAGCTAAATGAAATTTTATAAAGGCATGTTATGCCCAAAAATATTTATTTTTCTTAATAAATAGTCTAAATAAATCATATCGAATAGGATTGTAAATAGTATAAAAACAAGAATAAAAGAACTTGATTTCCCGACACTCTACAAACAAGACCCAAAAACTTCTTCTCTACCAAGTCCATTTGGGTGTGTAAGTAATCATTAAAGAGTTTTGCTTGAGGACAAGCAAATATCAAAAGTGTGGTGGTATTTGATATGCATCAAATACAACCTAAAAATTGTATTAAATACGGTATAAAATCAACCCTTTTTAATACTAATGTTGGAAAAAGTGTGTTTCTTTGTATACTTTTGATTTTTAGGATTAAAATAGCTTAATTATACAAAAAGAACAAATTAACGACAAAATCCAGCATAAGTATAGAAGACAGGACGATTACATACTATATCATCCCTCCGAACCTCACCCCAAGACTAAAAACAACAAATCAGAAGTCTGGCATGGGGTTGTGCCCCTTCAAGATTTAAGAGCAGAAGAAGACAACAAAAAAGCAAAAAAAGAGACATGGGTCATGGTCAACTTCCAGATCCGCGTGTCTGGTATAGTACAGCAAGTACAGTGGCTACAGGGTCGTACCGTTGTCACACGAGGCCGTTTTGCAAGCTGATCTGGCAATCAAATTAAAAGAAGACAGAGAAAAAGGAAGACACGGGGTTGTTGCATGCGGGCACGGGGCCGTGTGAAGGTTCCGTTTTCAGCTATAAATAGGGGTGCTTGGTTTTATTCCAACTCATCCCTTGGCAAACCACTTCTCTCACACCTGCCACCACCACCACAATACCACCATCATCAACAATATTAATCCATCATCTATCATCCATCCTAGAGTGTGTGTAGTAGGCTCGGGATCCCAGATTGATCGTAAGAGTTTTTGTCAAACAAAGGCCATACTTGGCTAATCTCTTACATCACTTGGTGAAGACAAGTTATTTATGTATTACTTCTGATTTCCTAGCTTTGGTTAACTTTTCAATTGGGTCTGTATTGACGACTTTAATAACTAGTTTTTCATATTGAAAGTGAGTTTTATTCTATCATTCTTCATGTTTCGTTGATTCACTCATTCGTGTCTTTACGGTCTATATAAAGCGCGTTAACTGCCTGGAAGGGGGTTAGAAGGATGGTTTGGGAAAAGTTCTTGCCTCGTTCAGTGTATAGATCCTACGAGGACTTGGTTCAAGCTTAATAGGACTTCCTTTGGAAGATAGCATCAAATCGGAGGAAGTAAGAACAGCTTGAATCTCTTATAAATAAACTACTATTAAAACTTTAAACTGGTCTTGCGGGATTGTATCCATGCTGACTCAGATCAATACGACCGAGGGTAGCGTTGCCTCCAAAAGAGGGACATGCCATATTTTGCATTAATAACTTACTTAATTATCTTTCAATATCCTGACCTTACGAGACTGTATCCCTGCTGACTCAGACCAATATGGCTGAGGGTATTGTCGCCTCCAAAAGAGGGGCATGCCACTATAACTAAGATAATCTCTTAAAAAACCCAAAGCGTGGAAATCATCAAAGGATACGTAAATAATGAGACAGAACCAAGTGATTGTAACATTTGTCAAAAACGGGTTTTCCAAACCCGCTCTGTTTGTAATCGAATATCAAGTTATAAATGTTTCGTTGCGTATTTATGTCCATTTTAATTTTTAATGATGCATAATTAATAAACAAACTAGAATATAAAAGTTATATTTGATAAAAAGTAAAATAAGATAATTAAAAAGAAAATTTGGCTGCCGGGACTCAAACCCGGGTCAGCCGAAAGAACTCCAAAGCCTTATCACACACACGTATAACCACTCCGCCACTTGTTGCTTTCTGTAAACACTAGGAAACAATTAAATTTTATGGTCTATCATAAAGTAATCCGGTTACGCCAACTGTAACCGAAATCGGTCACCAAATGTCCAAAGACGTTTGATTACTCGCGGTTTACCGATTATAACCGCTACACCGACGTCTCCAATCAATTGAGCTTTGAATGGACTTGAATTCAGGAGTGGATCTGTTTTAATAACCGAAAACTTTCAATTCCTGAATTACTTCAATCATAGACCCCTCTCGCGACTCAAACACATCTGCAGACCTTCGAATTTCACTTTCGCAATACTTTCAGTTCGCCGGAGAAGCTAATTGAACTCGCCGGACTTTCGCCGGAAAACCGTGTTTTCCATCAAATCAGTAAGACTCTCAATTCTTTCGTTGTCTATCAATTGTTAAGCTATTGCTAACTCAAACCCTTCAATCGGAATCAATTTCAGATGTCGATATCGGATAACTCACTCTCGCCGGAAAACTTCTGAAAATCCTTATCTTCAGCTGTAAAACGGTATAGACATTCAAACCTTCTGATAACTCTTGTTTAATACTTCAATTCCTCACTTAGCTAATCAAAACTGTTAATTTATTCGTTCAGTCTAAATCCGTAAAAACAGAGCCGACGACTTGCCGGAATTCTGAGATAAATCGTTCTCTGGTATGTTTACTTCTAAAAATTGTCTCTGCCATTTCATATTAGTCTGTTGAATGTTTGTCAATCAAATTAAACAAGAAACAATAGAGAAATCATAAACTGTAATTCGGTAACGAAGAAGACGAAGTAGGTTGATTATAAGTTTATTATAATTTGGATATTATCTCGGGTTAGACACACAGTCCAGCGGTGGACTGTGTGCACACAATACACACACGCCGCGAGTTCGATCCTTGACACACGTATGCTCTGTAATAAAAATGTTTTATTTTTCTAACTAAACCGCACGGTAGATGTTAAGTATAATAAAAATCCGTATATTAACCAAGTTAGATACACAGTCCAGCGGTGGACTGTGTGTAACGTTAAAGCACAGGGACCGGGTTCGAGACCTGTTGACGACACCGGTTCGATGATTTAAAACATTTTTGAAAATAAAAGAATTTTGAATAAACTGAGTTAGTATATAAATATAATTAAAAACAGAATTATTTCGGGTTAGACACGTAGCTCATGTGGTAGAGCTGAGTGCACGCGAACGGGAGGTCTCGGGTTCGAGCCTCACCCGGCGCATACATTTACACAATAAAACCGGTCAAACAGTCACTGGTCAACGGTCAATGCAAAAGTCAACATATTTTTGTTTTTATTTATTTAATTTAATTTAAAAATCAATTAAAAATACTTAAAAAATAATGTTTTTAAAGATAGGAAATAGCCTTAAACTCACAAAAATATATCTAAAAATCCTATTAAAATTATTAATAAAATCCACTCATTTACTATATCTTCCGTTATTATTTAGGTTAGTCAATCCTCGTTGTTAAATCTTTCCAACTCGTGCGCATCTCATTATCTCCAACCGAACGCACCCAATGTGAGTGAATCTTTACAAATTCCCCGTTTTAATCACGTTTTTGGGGTGTATCATATGTCTTACCATTTATTATATTTAAATCATTGTGCATACATCATAACATGAACAAATGTGTATTCAGCTTGTTTCAACTGTTGTGTGGTTATTGCTTAGATTTAATTTATTATTTTCAGTACATGCAATTTCATAGGCCGCCGCTCCCCATTACGTTATGAGCGTTGAGCAGTTCCCATTACATTATGAGCGTGAACCTGGCGTGCCAACATACGATCGGCTCCGTTTGATTGAGCCTTGATCGCACAGACATTTATCAATTTCAGTACATGCAATACGATCGGCTCCGTTTGATTGAGCCTTGATCGCACAGACAATTATCATTTTCAGTACATACATTTATCATAGGCCGTCTGTTTCCCCATTTTTGTTATTGTATGTTATTGTATGTTATAGTTTGTGGTTGTTATTGTTACTGATTGATTATTTACATTTGATCACTTATGACTATTGCACAATTTTTCCTTGATAAAAATAACAAGAAATCAATAATAAATGTTTATCTAATAAGGTTCACTCGCCAACTTATGTTGACCCAAAAACCCCCATTTTTACACATGATACAGGTGAACCAGCTGCAGCAAGAAACACATAGGATTGGATTAGAAGAATAAACTGGTTTAGAGCTTGGATTGTTTAGTTGGTTATTTTTCTTTGTATTTGTATGGACATGTTTGGATTATTAAGAATGTAATTTTGACTTTAATAAATATGAAACATATTAGTAAATATCATGAGCTTTGGTGGTAACCCAATTATGCCCCAATTCTTATTCCGCTGCGGGTCGGGGTGTGACAGATTGGTATCAGAGCCATGACTATAGGGATATAGGATAGGTTATTAGACCCTTAGAGCCTATACTATAGTTGATTAGAAATTTTTAAGATTTTTGTGTGTTACATGCCAAATTTCATGATGTTTATATGTTTTATGTTAAATGTTACATTCAATGTTATGCAAGCATGTTCATAAGTATATATTATCATATAATGCCTATCATGAATCATATTCTCATAACATATCATATCCATGAAAGCACACATCACATCATTTTTATGATTGTTCTTACAATGATTTTTGTATTTTCAAATCTCATCAAAGTGAGTTCTCATGACGGGCATGTAGTAACTAGAAGGGTACAAGTACCGATAGTCGGAACGTCCTGTCTAGACTGGCATTCGTATAAATCCAAAATAAAGGACCAGTTTGCCTACCTGGGGACTAACGATGAGAGTACGAAGTACCTATTAGGCCAAAGCATGCTATACCAAACGTCGTGTTAGCTAACCCCACTTTGAGTTGTCATTGTGTCTACACCTGGACACATTCCGACCATACATCTTGTAACATATTTTGTGGTTTTCATTCGGGTGATGCGAGTGTTAAATCGCCAATACTAATGTGAATCCTACCAAGCCAATAGACATGGGGGCCCACATGACTATACAGGTGAAGGTATGGGAGACATTTGAGGCCCAACATGAGCAAACCCAAGACATCCTATGGATGTAGTTACATTATTGATATTTATGTTATTTTCATTTTCTTTAAGACACATGACACCTAAAAAGACTCCATAAACTCACAATCTTCTTATGTATGTTCCTGTAGATGTCGGATAGACAACAACGAGGGGGTAAAAGATCAGGAAGGTCTCACGAACGCTTGGCCACACAAATTGCGAAACAAATGGCCACGGTGCTTCCTGACATTGTGGTTCAAGTACAACAAGCTCTCGCCACAAATCCCACTAATCCTCCCCAGCAAGATGACCAGAACATCGGCAACCCTCCTACCAGCAAGTGCTCATATAAACATTTTAAGTCCTGCGATCCCCCTAAATTTGAAGGGACCGAAGGTGTCACTGCTCTCCTCCACTTGTTTGAGGAAATGGAAAACACCTTCCTCAACTGCGATTGTCCCGAGGATCGCAAGGTACGATACGCAACCGGGAGACTATTCGGGGTAGCTCTTACCTGGTGGAATACTGAAAAGGGTAAGAGGGAAATTGATGATGCAATGGCCTTAATGTGGGAGGAGTTAAGGGAAATCATGACGAGGCGATTCTGTCCTAGAAGTGAGATTAAGAAGCTAGAGGACGAATTTCATTCTTTGAAGCAAAAGGAAGGAGATCATACTTCCTACAACAAGAGGTTCTTAGAGCTGAACCAAATGGTTCCTAACTTGTTCACCCCAGTTTACCGCTTAATCGAGCATTATATTCGAGGTTTTCCCTCGAAAATTCAAGACTCAGTTCTCAGCACTTCACCAGCAACACTTGAAGCTGCTATGGAACTAGCGACTGAACTGACCTCGAATTCGCAACGGTAAGTTTAAAGAGGAGAAAAAGAAAGCCCCCGTTGAGGGCCAAACTTCAAACCATTCCACCTCCTCCTCTAAGTTTGCTAACAAGAGGAAACGTAACACCAGAAACTTCGCTGTCACACAAACCAATTTCCCTATCCCTGTTGCACCCATTACCCAAGTTGCCCCTTCACCTGCACCATACAAAAGACCATACTCTAGCCCGTTACCAAAATGCAACCGTTGCCAATACCACCACTTTCCTGATCATCCCTGCCAACATTGCACCGGCTGTGGTCGCGCAGGTCATACTGTTCAAACCTGTCGCATACCTCAGCGAACGAACCGCCACCAGCCTTCAACCCAAACCCACCAACAAATAAATGGGTCAAGCCCAACAACCCCTACTACTACCACCTACCCAACATTTAGCCCAATCATACTACCAACCCAACTATCCCATGGTACAACCTATGCGGGCTTGCTACAATTGTGGAGATCCAAGCCACTTTAGAAACACTTGTCCAAGGTTGGTGAACATTATTCATGCTCAAGCCCAAGCCAATCCGGTGAATCAAGCTAACCAAGCTCCTCCACCTGCAAGAGGAAGAGCTTTCAACATCAACGCTAATCAGGCTAGAGCTGACAGCAATGTGGTTAACGGTACGTTCCTTATCAATGGTAGTTATGCATCCATGTTGTTTGATACTGGCGTGGATAAAAGTTTTGTGTCTTTGGAGTTTGAACCCATCCTAAACCAAATTCGTGATAAGCTCATGGAATCCATAACAGTAGAAGTTGCTGACGGAAAACCGGTCTCATTAAACTCTATTATACGCAACTGTACTCTCACCTTAAACGACCACGATTTTCCAGTTGACCTCATTCCTATGAAGTTGGGAAGTTTTGATATTATAATTAGTATGGACTGGCTCAGCCAACATCAGGCTGAAGTTGTATGCCGCGAGAAGTTTATACGCATTCCTCTTCCAAACGGTCAAACTCTACGAATCTTTGGAGAAACCCCATCGAAAGGGCTCAGATGTTTGTCCTGTCTTCGAGCTCAAAAATATCTTCCCAAGAATTATGTCGCATTTTTAACTCATGTCGTCAAAAAGAGAACCATGGAGAAGAAACTCGAAGACATCCCAGTAGTAAAAGATTTCCCACAAGTTTTTCCTGACGACATTTCAGGACTTCCTCCAGTAAGAGAAGTCGAATTCCGTATTGATCTTATACCTGGTGCTACACCAGTTGCAAAGTCTCCTTATAGGTTAGCCCCCTCTGAAATGCAAGAGCTAGCCAGTCAATTGCAAGAGTTGACTGACAAAGGATTCATATGTCCTAGCTCCTCGCCTTGGGGTGCACCTGTCCTTTTTGTGAAGAAGAAAGATGGATCGTTTCGCATGTGCATTGACTACAGAGAACTCAACAAGTTAACAATCAAGAATCGCTATCCATTACCTCGCATTGATGATCTTCTTGACCAACTTCAAGGCGCCAGCTGTTTTTCAAAAATCGACCTTCGATCTAGTTATCATCAACTTAGAGTACATGAAGAAGACGTCCCAAAGACCGCTTTCCGAACTCGTTATGGTCATTATGAATTCATGGTCATGCCATTTGGTTTAACCAACGCTCCAGCTGTCTTCATGAATCTAATGAACAGAGTCTGCAAACCCTATCTCGATCGTTTTGTTATAGTCTTCATCGACGACATTCTCATTTATTCAAAATCTAAGTCTGATCATGAGAGGCATCTTCGACTCATCCTTACACTCCTATATAATGAAAAGCTTTACGCCAAATTCTCCAAATGCGAATTCTGGTTAAATGAGGTACAATTCCTTGGACATGTAGTCAATGACAAGGGAATACATGTCGACCCCTCAAAGATCAAAGCGGTACAAGAATGGCAAGCGCCACGTACTCCAACTGAAGTAAGATCATTCCTTGGTTTGGCTGGTTATTATCGTCGTTTCATCTCAAACTTCTCTCGCATTGCTGTACCACTCACGGCTTTAACTCATAAGGGAAAACCTTTTATATGGGGACCCAAACAAGAAGAAGCCTTCCAAACCCTTAAACAAAAACTCTGTGATGCACCAATCATCACTCTGCCTAAAGGTTGTGATGACTTCGTGGTTTATTGCGACGCGTCAGGGCAAGGACTAGGCTGTGTTCTAATGCAAAGAGGAAAGGTTATAGCTTATGCTTCGAGACAACTCAAGACTCGTGAGAAGAACTACACCACCCATGACCTAGAACTTGGAGCCGTTGTGTTCGCTCTTAAGATATGGAGACATTATCTCTACGGTACTAAGTGTGAAATATACACTGACCACAAGAGTCTTCAACATATCTTCAATCAAAAGGAGTTAAATATGAGGCAACGAAGATGGGTCGAACTTCTAAATGACTACGACTGTGAAATTCGGTACCACCCTGGCAAGGCAAATGTGGTGGCTGATGCACTCAGTCGAAAGGATCTTAGGTTGATTGTTTTGAATAATCAATAAAAATCAGTTTATTCGATTTTACTTTAATCTACTTCTACACCATTATGTGACAATCTGATCTAGAGGATTTCGTACTCTAGATTAGATAAATGATTATGTGAAAGACCCACAGGATTAAGGGACCTACAATTGGTATCAGAGCATTAGGCTCTTGATTGGCTCGGTTCAGAATTGTTTGCTGTAGAAAATTAGGGTTTTTGGAGGTGTTGAAGGCTGCTGCGAATTTGGAGGCTTTTTTGGTGTTCCTGCGTATTAACAACAGTTTTTGTGTTTTTATATTTTGCTGTTTTTGCAGGATTTTTGAAGAATTTTGGCTGGAAAAACTTGAAGATTCGAAGATTTGTTTTTCGTGTTCTTCACTGTGTTCTTCAGATTTTTCTCAAAATTTTGCTAATTTTGGTTGTTTGATCTTCCTGGTTTGTGTTAGAGAAGAGATAAAATCTTTTTAAATTTGAAAAGATTTGATTAAATCCCTAAAATTCGGAGCTGCTGTTGACTGGCTTGCAGAACAAGTTTCTGCGTTTTTTGTCATTTACGCAGTCTGGACCTTCGTATTTGTCTGACTGGTGTAATTAACGAGACCAGCGTAATTGACTGGATGGCGCATCTAAATCCAAAGGCGACTTTGGTGACTGTAATAATTGTCCTCTGCGACATTATTACGGTGATCGGGGACTTTACTAGTCTTCGTAATACCGAACTCATCAACCGGCGTAATTAAACAGTGTTTTTGACCTGCCTGCGTAATTAAACTCAGCGTAATTGGGACTCAACATTTTTTACTTGGACTTGCCTGCGTAATTAACCAGCAAACTTAACTTACCTATGTAATTAACCAGCATAATTGGCCTGCCATAGTATTTATTGGAGTATTAATAGGTGTAGTCATTAAAAATTGGTGTAATTAAAAGGTGGAGTAATTAAAATCTAGAGTATTTAGTTATGTATAGAGTATTTATCGTTTTCGTGAATAGAAAATTATCCGTAAGGAATCTCGGAAAACGAGTTGCGCAGTTTGAACCGGAATATTTTTAGGACAAAAAAATTCCCGAAATAGGTTTTGGACATTATATATAATTGGATTCGTAATGTCGAGAAGAGTCTAACAGTATAACTTGGTAAAAACAGTTTCGGACAGATTTTAAACGTTTTTAGCGAGCCGGATCGGTAAAAATGTCGAATAAGTCGAATTTGAACGAGTTGTTGAGGATGGACCACGAATTTGGCATGACGAACAAACCGCCAAAGATGATGAAGGTAGAAAATTACCTTACGTGGAAAGACAGGTTTTAGTGGACACGCGAATGTGGATCTGTATTGAAGATGGGTACACAAACCCGACTCATGAGTTCGAAGACAGACAAAGGTTCACAACTTATGTCAATATGGAGGAAGCAGACAAGAAAATGTATGAAGCTGAAAAATGTGCTCTATCTGCTATAAAAATGTCTCTACCTGAGGGCATTAAACACACCTTTAAGAGGTACACTACTTCGAAAGAGATGTGGGATGCATTAGAGAAATGCTATCAGGGAAATGCTGATGTGAAAAAGAACAAGATTGATCTGCTGAAGATACAAATTGTTGTTTTTAAGTGCATGAGAAACGAGTCCCTTGAAGATATGATCACAAGGTTCCATCATCTTATGACAGAGCTAAACAACTACGACATAGAGGGATACACATATATTGAGATAAATGACAAGTTGTTGGATGCCCTACCTGCAAAATGGGATATTTACACTCTCATGATAAAGGGTGAAGCATATTCCGCTACCAAAGACTTAGAAGAGGTTGTTGGAGGTTGAGAGCTTACAAGCTCAACATGAAGAAGAAGGAAACAGGTTATGATCAGGTTCAAGATCCGGGAGTCTACAAAGGCATTTCGTCATCATCTTCTCACAACGCTTCTAGTGACTCAGCTACCGCATTTCTCTCAAGTGAATTTGAAATTTTTTTTACGATAATGGTGAATTGTGTTTATTGCCTCTTCCGGATGTACAACTGCAAGTAAGAGACAATATGAACAACAGACTGGATCGAATAACAACAGAATTCCAAACTCCTATGCCCATGAGTGTGAAATTAGCTGAGAATCAACTGGCACTCCTTGCCTCGTTTGTTGCTTCATATCAGAATTATATACAAGGAAAGATAACAGATCCAGCAGCACTAGACGAAGATTATGAACAGATTATTCCAGACGACTTGGATGAGATGGATATTCAGTGGCAAATGGGCATGATAACGCTTAGGGCTAAACAATTAATGAACAGAACTAGGAGGAAGTTCATTGGAAAAAAGGTTGGATTCGATAAATCCAAGGTTCGATGCTTTAAATGTCAAAATCTTGGGCATTTCGCCAGAGAATGTCAAAGACAGACAGGAAAACCACAACAACCCTCCACTTTTCATAATTCATCTAGTCAAAGTTCATCCAACGGTGCATCACGTGCACTAGTTTCCACTACTTCTCCTGATAGTTCATATGATTGGAGTTTTCACCTTGAAGATGATGGAACTGTAACACAAGATTTAATGTCAGAGATCTTTATAGTAATCGAACAAGATGAAGGGAAAGCTGGTGATGATGTTAAAGAAGAGAGTTCTGAAGAGAAGATTGTATTTGAATAGGTTGCAAGTGAAGAAACTAAAGTTGCCAAAGATCAAAATGTTGCTGAACATGTCAAGCCGAAAGAAAAACCAGCTGAAGAGGCAAAGACTGATGATGTACAGGTGCAATCTGACGAAGAAGAGAAGGCCAAAGCCAATTTTGATGCATTTATTGTCGATTTGAGTAAAGCTACTAGTGATGTAAGTTCAAAACCAGTAAGTTCTGTCTGCATGAGTTGCAGTGAACTACGAGGTACAGTTGACAGGTTGTCCACACACAACTAATGTCTGATAAATGAACTAAATGGTCTAAAAGAACCAACCTTTTTTATAAAAAGAAAAAAGACTCATTACCTAAAGAAAATAAATCATGTGAAGCTGAAGTTAAAACTTTGACGGAAAAAATAAATAAAGAGCTTCAAGTGGTAGATTTAGCACATGAGACTATTAGAGATAAAACAAAAGAACTATCTGACAAGTGCCAAGAATTATCTGACGCACAAGTTAATATTGTTGAGCTTCAAAGAAAAATCGACCAATTTAGAAACACATCTTTGTAATGAATCACATGATGGAAAACTTAAAAAAGAGTGTGATTGAACAATGGTGGGATTTAATGAAGTTCCTCCACCCATTCATCAGGACTATACATTTTTACCTCATGAAGATGATTTAACAGATTTTGTGTATGGTGCAGATGTGGTTGAGCCGATGATTGTCTATGTACCTGATAGTTCCGTGTCTGAGAATGATGATGTTTCTGAGTATGAAGTGGCTGGACACCAACAGTGACATTGTTTTCAAAAATATAAATTCATTTTCCTAATCTAAAGAAGGTGACATAAAAAGGTAAATTTTGTGAAAGCGGATGACATAAAAAATGAGAAAATTTAAACAAGTCAAATGAAAAGTTTGTTAAAGATAAAGTGAACAAGTGCAAATCACCAGAAACAAACGTTGGTCCTTTTAAATCCTCGCCTAAGTCATCAGAACCATCAACTTCAAAGGCTTCACCAAAGACGTCTTTTGCTAAAAGATCGTGCTTTAATTGTCATACAAAAGGACATGTCGTCAGTTGTTGTCCTTACAAGAAGGGTGAAGCACCTTTGAAAGAAAAAAGAAAGAAAATCACTAGAAAAGAAGGGTGATTGTGAGTTGAAGACATCAAACTCACCAAAGAAATATGTTATTGTAGACAAGGCTGAAACAGGAAAACAACAATTTCCTCGTTTCCAAAGAAATCAACTGAGGTTTCAGCCTGCGTCTACATCTGGAAGATTCAACAGACATAGGAGTAGTTCACCTAAAATGAATAACTTTAATGGTCAGTCAAATAATTTCAGAGGAAAAAGTTCCCAACCAAATCAATATCACACTGGTGGTAGTCGAAATTTTTACCATAATGACTCAAAAAATTATTACAATCAAATTTTTGGAAATCAACCGAGAGTTCATCAAAACTCGGGTTTTGCAAATTAGAATAGAGGTTTTCAAAATCAAATTTCCAAAGGTCACAAAGTCCAAACATGTATAGGAACCCTCAGGACCAGAGACCTAGTGAAATCAAAAATCATTTCCATCAACAGGTCTGAGATCCAAGACTCCTATTAGGAGTCGATGGATATTGGATGGATGTTTCGGTGGTTGATGAATCTGGAAGACCCAAGACCATTAAGGCTTGGGTCCCTCTATCTAACTAAATTTGTTTTGGTTTGTGCAGGAGCTGCTAAGGAGGCTGATCAACTTGTGGTATGTTGACAGTGGCTGCTCCAGGAACATGACGGGGAATAAGAGGCTGCTGAAAGATTTTAAAGAAATAAACGGAGGTTACGTGAACTTTGCAGGAGCAAAAGGTGGAAAAATAACAAGTCAAGGGAAAGTGACCAATGGGAAGATAAAATTGGACAAAGTTAACTATGTCGAGCAGCTCAAACACAATTTGATGAGCGTGTAGCAAGTCTGTGACAAGGGTTACTTTGTCCACTTTACCAAGTCTGAGGCATTAGTGTTAAAACCTGGTTTGATCATTCCTGATGATTAGGTAGTTATGAGAGCACCAAGGAAGAATGATACCTATGTCATGGACATGAATGTACATGATTATTCAGTGGTGACTACATGTTTGTTGTCAAAAGCATCTGAGGCAGAGTCGATGTTATGGCATAGACGCATGGCACATATCCACTATCAAAAAATGAGTTATATAATTAAAAATGGTTTAGTGGAGGGTGTGCCTATGCAGAAGTTTTATGTGATGATAAATGTCTTCCTTGTAAGCAACACAAAAAACCTCACAAGTCTAAAACCGTGAATTCTATTGCTTCTCCACTCGAATTACTTCACATGGATTTGTTCGGTCCCGTGAATGTAAGGAGTATTGTAGGAAAATATTATTGTTTAGTTATTACTCATGACTTTTCTTGTTTTTCTTGGTTTTCTTTCTAGTGACAAAGGATGAGCATCAGATATGTTGATCAATCTTTTTAAAAAGTTGGAGAATCTATTTGAGACAAGAACAAGCGTATTAGAAGCGACAATGGCACAAAATTCAAGAATTGGTTGCTGGATATTTACTGTCTTCACAAGGGGATAGAACATTAATTCAGTGCTCCATACACACCACAACAGAATGGAGTCGCAGAACGGAAAAACAGGACTTTAATTGAAACTGCTAGGACCATCTTTCTGATTCTAAGCTTCCTGTCATCTTTTGGGCAGAGTCTGTGAATACAGCTTGCTATGTTCTGAATAGGGTTTTGACGGTTAAACGACACAAAAAATGTGTTATCAACTTTTGAGAAACCGTAAACCAAATTTAGAAGGGTTCGAACCGTTTAGGCTTCCATGCACGATAATTATATATAGATATAATTTGCAACATATCTATGCATTATGGCTTGTACCATAATGCTTAGTAGGTTGTATTCACTAAAGACAAATTTGTATATTTGTATTATATATATACCATTATGCTTAGTGCGTTACAATGTTTGAAAAACTGGTTTAAACCAGCCAATTGTACCGGGTGAACCATCCGGTAGAACCAGTTGAACCGTTCAGTACACCGGTTTAAACTGCTCGATACACCCGATTAAACCGTTTTTGAGCCAAATCCGGTACGAAAACATTGTTGGGTTGTATCCACTAAAGAAAAATTTGTATATTTATATTTATATATTTATATATATAGTAGTATAATTTGCAACATCTAAATAGGATGGGCTCGGATACCAACTGGTACCGAAAATCCTCAAAAGTGGATACCGGTACTGAATATACCCGGTACGGTTCGTACTGGTACGATAATGGTATTTGAGGGTAAAAACTGATATCAAAAATGTTAAAAGTCAGTACTTTACCGAAAATGTACTCGGTTCGGTAAATTCGGTACCGGTACCCGGTACCATTGCTCATCTCTACATCTAAAGGCATAAGGATATTGTACACTTTACTTTAGTGTTTTTTCCTGCATAAATTTCTTGCATTATGGGTTTGATTTAATTGTAAGCTTTAAAATAATGGCCACGTATATGTTTCCTACCAGTATTTATATTTTTTTATATCTGTTTCTTTGGCTCTTTAAACCAGACATCTCTTCATTATCTCTTTCTCTTAGCTCTCTTCTCTCTCTGAAATCTCCGTGTTAGTTGCATACACTTTCCAACGAGTTTTTGTCTGACCATTTACGGACCTTACGCGGTCATATTTTGTAGAGAGAGGAACATCAATGGGGTTTCTAAGAGAGAAACAAAGTGAGATGGGTGTTGTCTTGATCTATAGCCAAAAGAAATTATAAATTTAAACTTCCGTAATTAAAATGCCTTTCAATGCGAGTCATTATATCTCAGCTTGGCACGCTTTTAGCCCCTCGCCGCAACGCAGGGGAGCTTACATCTTGTTAGATATAAAAACCAACCAATATTTGGTGAAGTCGCCGACGAAGGATTTTTCCTAGGTTATGTCGACGGTGCACCAAACAAGAGAGGTTTTAATAAAACAAATGGTAAAATTGAAACGGTTTTTAATATTGAATTTATCACATATTCGCCCAAACAGTCCAGCCCAGGTCCAACAAAGCTATATGATTATGATCTGCTTTTCGAATCTTTTAAAATTCCCGATTTTTTCGATGCAAGTGATTTGGAAGTAATTCACAGCAGACTAGGGATGGAGATGAAAGTTCTTTTGGTCCGAGTTCAAGTGTTCCAAGTGCGGATGTGCCAGGACCTTCCTCAAATGCTAATGCAGAAGTAGCGGATTCAAGTGACAGCGAGACTAAACCTCTTGAGGGGGAGGACTTTACTAATCCATTTGCTAATAAAAATGTTCAGGGGAGATGTGATCAAATCTAGAGAATAACTTGGAAGTGGACACCACTGCTACTACACGAGCAAACAAAGATCATCCTGTTGAGAACATTATGGGTGATCCGACTGCAGGTGTTCAGACAAGGAGAAGTTTAGCAGAAGGTTCATGTATGTATGCTACGATTGAGAAGACTGGTATTATCAATGAGTGCTTGTATAGCTGTTTTATTTCTCAAGAGGAGCCGAAGAATATTCATATGGCTCTGAAGGATAATTCATGGGTAGAAGCTATGCAGGAGGAACTAGCTTAGTTTGAGAAGTTGAAAGCCTGGAGTTAGTTGATTTACCAGAGGGAGAGAAAGAAATTGGCACCAAATGGGTGTTCAAGTGTAAGAAAGATGACCGAGGGGTCGTGACAAGGAACAAGGCTCGGTTAGTGGTAAAAGGGTTCAATCAGCAAGGGATTGACTATAATGAAGTGTTTGCACCAGTTGCAAGGTTGGAAGCAATTCGGTTGTTTCTAGCGTTTGCATCTTTCAAGGGTTTCAAGGTTTATCAGGTTGACGTGAAGAGTGTGTTTCTTTACGGGAAAGTCCAAGAAGTGGTGTATGTCTCATAACCAGATGGTTTTACTGATCCAGACTATCCAGATCGAGTGTATAAGCTGAATAAGGCTTTGTATGGATTACATCAGGCACCCAGGGCGTGGTACGAGACACTATCGTTCATCTTTTGGCAAATGGCTTTGAAAGGGGTCAGATCGATAATACAATTTTCATTAAGAGGAAGAAGGAAGATTTTCTGTTGGTACAGGTATACGTGGATGACATCTTCTTTGGTTCATCTAATGAGAGCATGTGTCATGAGTTTGAAGAGGTGATGAAGGGTAAGTTCGAGATGAGTGCAATGGGTGAGTTATCATTCTTCTTGGGGTTGCAAGTTGAACAAAACAAGGATGGGATCATTATTCATCAGACCAAGTATGTGTATGACATTTTGACTCTTTCAAGATGGAGGATTGCGCAACTTTTAATACCCCCATTTGTGAAAATCACAACATTGGTCTAGATGCTGAGAATGTGGAGGATGTTGATCCAACTCAATATAGGGCCATGATTGGATCGTTGATGTATCTTACTGCTTCAAGACCATACATTATGTTGCCGTATGTCTGTGTTCTAGATATCAACCAAATCCGAAAGAGTCACATATGAAAGCGGTGAAGCTTATTCTTCGTTACTTGAAGGGAAAACCTAAGTTTGGGTTATGGTACCCTGCTGACAGTGACTTGGAATTTATTGCCTACACTGATTCAGATTTGGAGGATGCAAATCAAGCCGAAATCTACCGTAGGTGGTTGTCAGTTCTTAGGGGGAAGACTTGTGTCATGGTAGTGCAAGAAACAAGCTTGTGTGTCTACATCTTCGTGTGAAGCTGAATATATTGCTGCGGGAGTTGATGTTCTCAGGTTTTGTGATCCAACTCAAATGCGTGATTACGGTTAGAATTTCACTCGCACCCCTATTATGATAGACAATAATGCCACAATTTCCATAACAAACAATCCCGTAAAAACACATTCGCACAAAAAATATTGACATTCGTCATCATTTTATACGGGATTGTGCTGAAAAATGAATGATTGAACTGCATAGAGTCGACACACTAGATAACCTGGCAGATCTTTACACAAAAGCTTTTAACAGGGCTCGATTTGAACATTAGTCAAACTCAACGGGATGAAGAATCCTGAATAACCAGTTTTTCATAAGAATTTTGTAAATAGTTTATTTTTTTCTTAAAATCAAAAATTAAAAAACACTGAAAAGTGAAAAACATAAAAAATGAAAAATTGAAAACGAGATTTCATGGTGTGAAAAAGAAGAGATGATATACATCTGCGAGTTAGACTGTCACACTGAAACTGAAATTTAAATTGCATAAGTGTGATAGCAACTTCATCATATGATGTACCAGTAGGCAAGAAACATGAAATAATCAACTTACCATGGTGATATAAACATAAAGAACGAAGTATGAGTGGGTAACATATTAGTGGCGTATGGTTTTATAACCTTAAATCTTGCGTTGATAGATTACCAAAATTTGAGGTTTTGGGTCTTTATACAGTTATTTCATCCAGGATATCAGAGTTGTCCTTCTACTGCATCCAGATATATGCTGACCTAGTCATAACCAAGATATCTTAAAAGAGCTAAAATGCCAAAAACCTAGAAATTGAAGAAGCTTTCCTAGAGAGTCATTCAAATGTGCAAAATGCATAAACCGTACCAAAAATCTGTGGTATTTGTCTTAACCCTGGTTGGATATTGGTCTCTTTGCTTTACGAAAGTACTGTCCTGATCACCAATTATCTAACGTTGTAAAACAAAAGGATGAATTCGGTATACTCACCTACTCGAGGAATCTTTATGCATACCTTGATCGCGGGGGCATGTCCTGAAGTGGGACACTAGCATATCAGTATAAAATTACCTTAACATATCACTGACTAAAGGTACTTGAAATGTTCATGTGTTTTGTTTAAGTAGATAAACAATACTGGTAATCGTCTTGAACTGCTTTTCATGAAAATTAAAAGGAAGAATGAACTGATAGTGTGAAACAGTTTGATTAGGCTTATATAATCTTCTTAACCAGTGAGTATCACAAAAATAGGGTTTTATTACTTTATTTATTTGCTTTCGGAAAATATAAAAATCCAAAAAGATTTTTTTCTTTAAAATTCTTAACGTACAGAAAATGGTTGTTCATGGAGGAGTTGTTACCGAAAGGGGGAGCTGGTGTTAGAAGACAAGTTCAAAATTTTTAAACTTGCAGGTGCTAGTGGTGTTAGAAATTTTTTAGTATTGGTGTTGAATAGAAAATTGCTTAATCTGTTGCATCTCGTGATTAATACTAATTTGTTAACTTGTGTTGAAAAATTCTTATGGTTTCTCGAGATGTTTGTCTTGTATATAGATAGTTGCAATTTGTTCATGTGAAGCAAAGTGAAGTAAAGTGATGAGTTGCTGTGAAGTTTAATGAAGAGGAGTCTGATTGTATGCATGGTAGAAACCTCCTTTCTACATTACTGACAAAGTTTGAAGAGTTTGAAGATTGCAATGCAAATGTTGAACTGGAGTTTACTCAAGTGCTAACGTTTTTGAGCACTTGGTGATTTGATGCATCCGCTTAGGGGGAGTCTATTGCTGAAAGAAGCTATTGAAGCTGAAGCTATCCAAAGACCAAAGACGATGAAAGACTACATGAAGAATGCAAGATGACTGAAGACAAAGTTGTTTTATGAAGCTATTGTCAAGGGGGAGTCTGTTGGTGCATGTTTGTGACAACTTTAAGATTTAGGTCTTTGGATATCTTGTAATTAGTGAAACGATAAACGGTTAGTGGGTTTAGCTCTGTATTAGTTAGTTTATAATGATTGGGCCAAACCAAACCCACATTGGGAATGGTAGGCGAATTGGGCTTGTCCAATTCGCAGGCCTGTGTGAAACCGACCCAATATGCATGCCTTGTGTTATATAAACAATGTTATGCATTAGGGTTAGGGTTAAGCACTTGAAATCAGATTACAGAGAGTTCAGAGAGAGACAAAATTCTTGACATGGTGTGGGACGAATTTCTTGAGTGCTAGGATCTTAGGTTGATTGTTTTGAATAATCAATAAAGATCAGTTTTTCGGTTTTACTTTAATCTGCTTCTACACCTTTCTGTGACAATCTGATCTAGAGGATTCCGCACTCTGGATTAGATAAACGATTCTGTGAAAGATACATAGGATTAAGGGACATACAGTCGACGATATTATGGTACTAAAAGCTCTTGTGTCCTTGGACGACCTCAGTATCTTACCATCACTACTACGTCACGATGAGTGCACTTGCCCTAGCGTGTTGTAGAGAGTGATAGTTCTATATGGTGTTTTTATAAACTTAAAGCTTGAATAAACGAGTGAAAAGTATCTAAAATATAACCAAAAACTACGCACGCTCGCATCACATCACCTATGCATCCAGACAACTGAAAGTGCATAAGAAAAATTACATAACTCATGATTTGGAGTTAGGAGAAAAATTCCATGGCTAGTGCATGCAATCAAATCTCCTGAGCATTCTTGGTAAACCATGCCTTTCTTCGTGCGCTTGATATAATTTTTGGACGTCATTTGTGTTTGGTTTCTGCAGATATTTCTTGCTATACAGCTTTACCACCCATTCACAAAACTTGTACAAACATTCTCGTGCATTTCTTTCGGACATCCTTAAATACTCGTCCAATGAATCGGGTCCCATCTTGTATGCCAGTTAGCGAAACCCCGTTGTGCATTTCTGTAAAGTGGTGAATCCCCTTTTGCCCCTAGCTTCGTATCGAAGTGTAAAAAAAGGATCAGATTGCGACAAGTCATCTGCTATACTAAGAACTGTCGACGACTCATTCGGAACCGACGTCTAAACATAGCGGTCGTGTACAAGGTTTTGTCGGCAAAATAATCGGCCACTAATCTATCATGGGCACCTAAATTATTAACACCAAAAAATAAAATAATGAAATTATTAACACCAAAAAATTATATAACTAAATTATTAAAACCGAAAAAAATATAACCTTCTAGGTCTCGGTTTATGGCGGCTTGTCTAGTTCGCGGTTGTGACGTCGTTTCTTCATCTTCTTCTTCTTCCTCGATGATCATCTGTGCTGCTTGTATTACGGCGTTTGCAAAAAAACAAATCGCTCTCACCCGAAGATATGGTGAAAAGGACATGTCTAAGACTTTATAAAATTTAAAGTAGTGTATAAAAAGTGAGAGAGATCGGAAAATTTTGAGTTGAAATGGGGGATAAATGGTACATATTTATAAAGAAAATTATTTTTTTTAGAAACTAGCCGTTAATTTACGGATATATTTTTGAAAGAACTGTCGACGACTCATTCGGAACCGACGTCTAAACATAGCGGTCGTGTACAAGGTTTTGTCGCAAAATAATCGGCCACTAATCTATCATGGCACCTAAATTATTTAACACCAAAAAATAAAATAACGAAATTATTAACACCAAAAAATTATATAACTAAATTATTAAAACCGAAAAAAATATAACCTTCTAGGTCTCGGTTTATGGCGGCTTGTCTAGTTCGCGGTTGTGACGTCGTTTCTTTCATCTTCTTCTTCTTCCTCGATGATCATCTGTGCTGCCTGTATTACGGCGTTTGCAAAAAAACAAATCGCTCTCACCCGAAGATGACCACCATGGTGAAAAGGACATGTCTAAGACTTTATAAAATTTAAAGTAGTGTATAAAAAGTGAGAGAGATCGGAAAAATTTGAGTTGAAATGGGGGATAAATGGTACATATTTATAAAGAAAATTATTTTTTTTAGAAACTAGCCGTTAATTTAACGGATATATTTTTTAAATTTAGCCAGTCTTGGGCGTCGGAGGAAAGCAGGAGAGGACGGACGGGCCTAGGGGGCGGTGTGCAGGCCTCGCGACGCACCGAACCAGCCCTAGGCCGTCCCCACACCGCGTAGTCTTACCAACTAAATGCTGCTAAAATATGTCAGGAGCCATGCATAATTGCATATACCATGCTGCATTTGATATGAAAGTGGAACAGATTCTAAAAACTATTATGAGAAAGAACATCGATGAACAGTTTAGACCCTGAGTAGATTGGTATGGCAAAATTCTGATTTTAGCAGACTGATATTATCTGTACTCAGAGAAAGTCCAGGCTCTCTGTTCTAACACTAGAGATTGATCATATTGGTACAAAGTTTATTAATTCATTTTCATATTTGTGTCTATACATATATTGGTGTACATATGTTTAAATGGGTGCGTGTGCATATGCATATATACATGCCTGCATCCGTCCATGCATGTATACTTATATACGTAACGCATACATACATATATATGTAATGCAAGCATCCATTCATATATAAATACATACGTAACGCATGCTTGTATGGTACCTACATACATAAGTACTTACATACGGATCAAATAAAATACCATTCTTGGATTTTGGATCATGATTGGTACAAGAAAAAGAATGTTCCAATACTTGTAAATACAATTGGAAAGGAAGGACATAGTTGGTTATACATATGAAAAAAAGAATCTAAAGAGGGTATATTATAAAATAATTTAGTAATATATAAGAAAATAAAAATAAAATTTAGTTGAAGCCAAATACTTATTTATATTCATGAAATCTGTGGACTCTGCCTCCAGCAAAGTGTCTTTTGCTTTCAGAAAGTGAAACCACAAATCCTTAAATTTCAACATGTTATCTTCAAATCAAGAAAGTAATTATAGAATTGGAGGACTAATGGAGATGAACAAAGCTAATGATCATAATAATAGCCAACAGCCACAACCCAAGAAACAAATTAGGAGACTCCACACAAGTAAGCCTTATCAAGAAAGCTTTATGAACATGGCTGAGGCTAGAAGAGAGATTGCCACTGCCCTCAAGTTCCATAGAGCTTCCATGAAGCAACAACAGGCAGCTGCCAATCACGACCATCGATCACCGCCACCCGAACAGGACAAGAAGCCAGTCTATCCGGATATGGTCACCACCAACTACTGGCCTATGTCACCTCTTGTTCCTCCACCTCTACCTCCACCATCACTAAATCTAGAATATTATAATCTGGAACAGCTTCCTAATCAACCATTGGGGCTAAATCTCAATTTTAAAGATTTCAACAACTTAAATACAAGTATTTACTACAACCCAATGCCTGCTTCCTCAACCCAATCGGCCGCCAAGAAGTTCTTGGAGATCAGTGAAATTGGAAAAGTGGAGGATGTGACAAACTCTGTTAATTCTCATGAAGATGATGATTGGTGTTATGAGCCTTTTGAGCAAGTCATGGAGTTCCCACCATGGTTGATCAATGCAAATGAGACCTCATGTTCCCAACACACATTTGATCACCAACTTTCTCTTGAATATTCTCCTGATCCTGCATTGCCTTGGTAAGATTCTTATTCTTATCAACTTTACATTCACTTGTTGAGTGATTTTATATCTTCCTAGCTAGAATTACAATTTTTTGGCTTATTTGCATCAAGATGCTACTTACTTTTGTTTTTACCACATACTTTTACATTTTGATGGAATTGTATATTCGAAGAATGTGACGCAAAGCGGAAACATAAAATTAAAAAATAAGTACTCATGATAGAAAAAGTTGATAAATTTCCAAATGAGAACAAGTATAATATCAAGATCATATAATAGAGGAAAAAACTAATCTTGGCACGTATTGAAAAAATTGACAATATAAAAATTAAAACCCGTGAATTAATAAAATCCATAATCCTCGTATTGTTTAGATAAACAAAGAATTACTTAAGGCTCAATGTATTCACAAACCCGGCTTCCCTATTTGCACACTGAATTGGAAGAATGATTTTTGTATAATTAATATTAGTGTTATTGATATTAATATGAGTTTTTTTTATAATTAATATTAGTGTTATTGATATTAAAAAGAAAAAAAAAGATACGCCGCATAGAGGGCTAGACTGGGTGTCTAGTGTGGTCCAAAAGACAATTATAGCCACGTGTTGCCCCCAGTTTTTTAAACAACCATATACGTCCAATCTAGCACTGTATGCGACGTATATTTTTTTATTTGCAAAAATCCCCCACCTGAAGTATATAAATTTTAAAAAATAAAATGAAAAGTTACCATTTTAACCCTGAGACACCCCAGTCTAGGCCTAACTTAGGGCTAAAATGGTAATTCATCATTTGAGCATAATAGTTCTAAAATGGTTGATTACCATTTTAGACCTTAGTTAGGCCTAGACCGAGGGTGTCTCATGGCTAAAATAGTAATTTGTCATTTTTTTAAGACGGGGCGTCTATCCTGTACGTGGCGTATGGTGTGATTGATTTGACGTTGTACGAGGTTGACCAACTGGTCATAGACATGAACCCTAGGCGTCTCGTCTAGGTCTATACTAAGCGTCTTGAAGGTGTGGAAATAGGCTCTTGGGTGTGTGAATATGTGGACCCTTAATTAAAATGGCGAATTTTAGGGAAGACCTGCCAAAGTAAAAATCAAAGCTTCATATATGAAGGAAAAACTGTAAAATCCGGTGGTTTTCGTCTATAACTGATTATGTAAGTTCATGCGTATTAAAAGTTATGTATGTTTTGAGTTGGACATTTTTCTAGCTTGTTTTTGTTTGCTTTTGTACAACTGGTTTAAATTTAAGTCCGAAAAAATTAGAATTAGCACCTTATGATAATAAAAGTACATTGCATACATTGTAAAAAGGATGAAAGCATGTTGCAGTTAACCCTTAGTTTTATAACTAAATCTTACTAGAACTCCATTTAAGTTACTAATGGAGATGAAGCTGTGATTGGTTTTGTCCTATTCTAGTAAAAAAACTAGACATAATTGCATTATGGGACTTCAAAACCATGACAGTGAGACCACAGAGGTCCCCACCACCATGTTTTCTCAGTTTGTGCTATAATGCACTTGGTATCATTTTCAGATTTTGTGACAATACAGTGACCTCTTTTAATTTGGTCTGAAAATTGTTGTTTAAAATCTCCATGTTGCCAATGTAATAAAATGGAAGTTACCATCTTTCTTGCTGTCCTCTTTTCACATAGCGTTAGGTATATAAATGCTTTATCGGTTTGGGACGTTTTTCGCGACCCTTGGTATTCGGGTGTCATGCTTGTTTCAGTCATGTCGAGTTTTGGAAACATTGTTTTTCCATGCTTACTTGATGTGCAAAGATGTAACTAACTGTATGTGGTTAAAATTTAAAATTGCAGCATGGACATTGATGACATTGAAGTGATGGATGGTGAGGAGTGGCTTGCCTGAAAAAAGATTTTGATTGTTATTTATGGCTTATCTATGGCTATATATTTATGCAACCTGTTGTGTCGCTATAACAAAGTTTCTATTGAACACGTATGTATTTGTTGGTCCTGAAACAAATAGATAGATTTATAAATGCCTCCTTAGAGATGCTGAAAGCTTTAAACAAATAAATCTATGTTTATACATATAGGGTTAGCTTCATTTATAAACAACCCTCTTGATTGTGAACACTAGTGAGCTAATCCTAGTCCTTGATTATCAAGTGTAAACACAAGTGTAAATCAATAGTCAGGATTTGATGATGAAAATACACTAATGTATTTTACGATTCGATTGTAAATCAATGGCTAGAATTTATTTCAGTTGACAAATACACTAGTTTTCACTCTAGAACCCCACCCCATACATACATACGTATGTACGTACACGCATACACGCATACATACATACATAGAGAGAGGGCAAGGATCTGTTAGGAACCACCCTTTATTGCGAGAACCGTGAGAACTAGTGTGAACACAACCAAAAATACTTAAAAAAATAAAAACACACAATTTTTTTTATTTTTTATTCAAATCACTAAATTTCATTATAAAAAAAATATTAACAACAAATACTGCTGCACATATGTGCATATGACTTAGTTTATGTTTTTTTTTTTTGTTAAAGTATCGATTTAACTAAAAAAACAACTTTTTTTTGCATTTATTTGTGGAGTTTAGCTTGATGGTTTAGTTTTTAACATTTAGCTTAGATGGGGTAGGCGGGGGTAGATTTTTTATTTTTTTTTTTAGGGGTGGAGGTTAGGTTTTTTTAGTTTTTTGGTGGATGGGGGTGGGATTAGGTTTCTTTTAAGTTTTTGGGTTGTGGTGGGGTGGGGGAGGGTGTTTAGATTTTTGGGTAGTGGTGGGGTGGGTTTATTTTGATGTGTTCACATTGGTTGTCGTGGATCTCGCAATAAGGGTTGTTGTCGCATAAACCCTACTCTATATATTGAACAGCTAAACCTGCACAACATCGGGATTGAACCCCTGACCTCCCACTATTTTAGACCCTAACTAACTCACCAACACTACTAGTCTATTCCCAAAATATCTATATGACCGATATAAACTTATGTTGATATCTTTTGTATCGTGTTTGTATCCTAAATGTTCAATAGTGGCTACAGGTGGGGATGTAATCGAACCGAACAAACACGAACGAGGTTATCTTCGTGTTCGTTCATTAAGGAAATATGTGCAGATGTTCATGAACTGTTTGCGAACACATGTCAAACCCAATTTTGTATTCATGCTCGTTTGTGAATGAATTTCAGTTGTTCACGAACTATTTGTCAACATTGGTCACGATCCACGAACACAAACAAACGCTAATGAACACAAATGAATACAAATGAACATTAAACATGAAATTAAAAAAGCGTACCATTAACCTTAAATATGGGACACAAGTAGTCAAATAATATATACCATTAAATTATATATCAAGAATTCAAGACACAATAAGTCTAATATAAGTACCATACGATAAATCAAGTTTAACTAACTTAAGAAATAATTATCCAAAGTTACTTAGACATACCCAAATAAAATGTCTTTAGTGTCCAACTTCTTTGTATGTTTAGATAAGGGTTTAAATGTTACTATCTTTTAATATAATTATTAATTAATGTTTAGAGAGAAAGTAAAAGAACGTGGGGAAGTGAAATATTAAGAAAACATTAAAAAATTTTAACAAATTAACATAAACAAACGAACACCAACGAACGAACATGAACGAAGGTGAATGAACATATTTGATATCTCCTAAACGCATTCGTACGAACGAGACCTTTGTTCGTGTTTGTTCATTTAGTTAATTGAACGTAATATCTTATTCATGTCCATTCATTTACAAAACGACCTTCCTGCAGAACGGTTCGCTGAACGTTCGTTCGTTTACAACCCTGGCGACATGCCAATATATCGGTTGAGACTAAGGTAGCGTATGTTTCGTGGAATATAGTGGAATAGGAATTGGGGTAGGAATTGAAAATTGATCTGGAATTTAAGTATGTTCGTTTTACATAATAGAATGAAATCTGGATGGAACTATGTAAGTCCTGATCTGGATTACTACAATATGATATCAACAAGGTTTTGATTATATGGCGGAATCACACAACTAAAACTAATTAAGAAACAAGATAAAGCAATAAGATGAACACCAAATAGAATATCCACTAAACTTGCGTATGAATTGCCTAGAATCGTCTGATACAAGTCTAAATGCCCAAGATGTTCAACCTAATAATGATGATCACACATCATTATATAGCCGAGATAACATGCTAAACCTAAGCCCACATGAAAACCAAAAACCCAAAAGTCCTAACTAAGCCCATCTCGAATCTTTATAAGAGATCTCGAGATATTACATTATTCGATCCACTAACATACTAATTGCTTAAACCTTTAAAGGCCAACAATCCCCATTTTGGTTTATGCAATTACTAACTTTAACTTGAAGGTTCTTGATCACCATCATTTGTTCCTCTTGCATCAACAGAAGCAACTACATCTGTACTTAACCTATGTTCTTTGACATTGATTATTCCATTCGTCCACATTTTGGCACATACTTCATACTGCTCTCACGACCTGATTTGATTATGATACTAAACTTCCAAATCTTCTGATGAAAGCTTATTAGATCATTTGGATCTGCAAGCCTATAAGATTGATCTTCACATACCAACACTATCTTTTCATCATACAGCCAGAATTTGAAATTCTTCATGAAACCCTTGGGAAACTTCTTTAGCAAAGGGGTTGTTTAGAGAGAGAGGGCAAGGATCTGTTAGGAACAACCATTTATAGCGAGAACCGCGAGAACTAGTGTGAACACAACAAAAAATACCTAAAAAAATTAAAAACACACAATTTTTTTTATTTTTACTCAAATCACTAAATTTCGTTATTAAAAAAATTAACAACAATTAATGCTGCACATATGTGCATATGCATGCACATGTGCATATGTCGTAGTTTATGTTTGTTTGTTTTTTGTGCATTTATTTGTGGGTTTAGCTTGATGGTTTAGTTTTTAGCATTTAGCTTGGGTGGGGTGGGTAGGGGTGGGGGGTTTAGGTTTTTGGGGGTGGCGGTTAGGTTTTTTTTAGGTTTTTATGGATGGGGGTGGAGTTAGGTTTCTTTTATGTTTTTGGGTTGTGGTGGGGTAGGGGTGGGTATTTAGATTTTTGGGTTGTGGTGGTGTAGTTTATTTTGATGTGTTCACATTGGTTCTCGCAATAAGGGTGGTTGTCACATGAACCCTACCCTATATATTGAACGACTAAACCTGCACAACATGGGGATTGAACACCTGACCTCCCACTATCTTACACTCTAATTAACTCATCAACACCACTAGGCTATTCCCAACTAGATAGTTAATATCTATATAACCGATATAAAATTATGTTGATATTTTTCGTATCGTGTGTGTATCTTGAATGTCCAATAGTGGCTACATGTGGGGATATAAACGAACCGAACAAACACGAACGAGGCTATGTTCGTGTTCGTTCATTAAGGAAATATGTGCAGATGTTCATGAACTGTTTGCGAACACATGTCGAACCTAAGTTTGTATTCATGCTCGTTTGTGAATGGATTTCAGTTGTTCACGAACAATTTGTCAACATTAGTCACGATCCACGAACACAAACAAACGATAATGAACACACATAAATACAAATGAACATTAAACTTGAAAATAAAAAAAAACGTACCATTAACCTTAAATATGGGACACAAGTAGTCAAATAATATATACCTTTAAAGTATAAATCAAGAATTCAAGACACAAGAAATCTAATACAAGTACCATACGATAAATCAAGTTTAACTAACTTAAGACATAATTATCCAAAGTTACTTAGACATATCCCAAATAAAATGTCTTTATTGTCCAACTTCTTTGTATGTTTAGATAAGGGTTTAAATGTCACTATCTTTTAATATAATTATTAACTAATGTTTAGAGAGGAAAGTAAAAGAACGTGGGGAAGTGTAATATTAAGAAAACATTAAAAACTTTTAACAAATTAACATAAACTAACGAACACCAACGAACGAACATGAACAAACGTAAATGAACAAATTTGATATCTCCTGAACGCATTCAAATGAACGAGACGTTTGTTCGTGTTCGTTCATTTAGTTAATTGAACGTAACATCTTATTCATGTCCATTCATTAACTAAACGATCTTCCTGCGGGACGGTTCACGAGTGGTTCGCTGAACGTTCGTTCATTTACAACCCTAGCTGCATGCCAATATATCAATTGAGACTAAGGTAGCGTACGTTTCGTGGAATGTAGTGGAATAGGAATTGGGGTAGGAATTGAAATTTGATCTAGAATTTAGGTGTGTCCTTTTACATAATAGAATGAAATCTAGATGGAATTATGTAAGTCGCTGATCTAGATTACTACGATATGATATCAACAAGGTTTTGACTGTATGGCGGAATCACACAACTAAAACTAATTCAGAAACAAGATGAAAACAATAAGATGAACACCAAATAGAATATCCATTAAACTTCACGATCCACGAACACAAACAAACGATAATGAACACACATGAATACAAATGAACATTAAACTTGAAAATAAAAAAAAACGTACCATTAACCTTAAATATGGGACACAAGTAGTCAAATAATATATACCTTTAAAGTATAAATCAAGAATTCAAGACACAAGAAATCTAATACAAGTACCATACGATAAATCAAGTTTAACTAACTTAAGACATAATTATCCAAAGTTACTTAGACATATCCCAAATAAAATGTCTTTATTGTCCAACTTCTTTATATGTTTAGATAAGGGTTTAAATGTCACTATCTTTTAATATAATTATTAACTAATGTTTAGAGAGGAAAGTAAAAGAACGTGGGGAAGTGTAATATTAAGAAAACATTAAAAACTTTTAACAAATTAACATAAACTAACGAACACCAACGAACGAACATGAACAAATTTGATATCTCCTGAACGCATTCAAATGAACGAGACGTTTGTTCGTGTTCGTTCATTTAGTTAATTGAACGTAACATCTTATTCATGTCCATTCATTAACTAAACGATCTTCCTGCAGGACGGTTCACGAGTGGTTCGCTGAACGTTCGTTCATTTACAACCCTAGCTGCATGCCAATATATCAATTGAGACTAAGGTAGCGTACGTTTCGTGGAATGTAGTGGAATAGGAATTGGGGTAGGAATTGAAATTTGATCTAGAATTTAGGTGTGTCCTTTTACATAATAGAATGAAATCTAGATGGAATTATGTAAGTCGCTGATCTAGATTACTACGATATGATATCAACAAGGTTTTGATTGTATGGCGGAATCACACAACTAAAACTAATTCAGAAACAAGATGAAAACAATAAGATGAACACCAAATAGAATATCCATTAAACTTGCGTACGAATTGCCTAGAATCTTCTGATACAAATCTAAATGCCCAAGATGTTCAACCTAATAATGATGATCACACGTCATTATATAGGCGAGATAACATGCTAAACCTAAGCCCACATAACAACCAAAAACCCAAAATTCCTAACTAAGCCAATCTCGAATCTCTATAAGAGATCTCGAGATATTACACTATTCGATCCACTAACATACTAATTGCTTAAACCTTTAAAGGCCAACAATCCCCCCTTAGGTTTATGCAATTATAACTTTAACTTGAAGGTTCTTGATCACCATCACTTGTTCCTCTTGCATCAACAGAAGCAACTACATCTGTACTTAACATGTATTCTTTGACATTGATTATTGCATTCGTCCACATTTTAGAACATACTTCATACTGCTCTGACGACCTGATTTGATTATGATACAAAACTTCCAAATCTTCTTGATGAAAGCTTATTAGATCATTTGGATCTGCAAGCCTATAAGACTGATCTCACATACCAACACATGCTTCGACCATCTTTTCATCGTATATCCAGAATTTGAAAATCTTCATGAAATCCTTGGGAAACTTCTTTAGCAAAGGGATTTTTTAGAGAGAGAGAGGGCAAGGATCTGTTAGGAACCACCCTTTATTACGAGAACCGCAAGAACCAGTGTGAACACAACCAAAAATACCTAAAAAATTAAAAACACACACTTTTTTTATTTTCATTCAAATCACTAAATTTCGTTATTAAAAAAAGTAACAACAACTAATGTTGCACATATGTGCATACGCATGCACATGTGCATATGTCGTAGTTTATGTTTTTGTTGTTTTTTTTTTGTATTTATTTGTGGGGTTTAGCCTGATGGTTTAGTTTTTAGCAATTAGCTTGGGTTTAAGTTTTTGGGGGTGGGGGTTGGTTTTTTTAGTTTTTTTGTGGATGGGGGTGGGATTAGGTTTCTTTTAAGTTTTTGGGTTCTGGTGGGGTGGGGTGGGGTGGGGTGGGTGTTTAGATTTTTGGGTGGTGATGGGGTGGGGTGGGTATATTTTGATGTGTTCACATTTGTTCTCGTGGTTCTTGCAATAAGGATGGTTGTAGCATGAACCCTACCCTATATATTAAACGGCTAAACCTGCACAGCATGGGGATTGAACCCCTGAACTGCCACTATCTTAGACTCTAACTAACTCACCAACACCACTAGGCTACTCCAAACTGGATAGTTAATATCTATATACCGATATAAAATTATGTTGATATTTTTTGTATCGTGTATGTATCCTGAATGTCCAATAATGGCAACATGTGGGGATGTAAACGAACCGAACAAACACAAACGAGGCTATGTTCGTGTTCGTTCATTAAGGAAATATGTGAAGATGTTCATGAACAGTTTGTGAACACAAGTCGAACCCAAGTTTATATTCGCGCTCATTTGTGAAGGAATTTAGTTGTTCCTGAACACTTTGTCAACATTTGTCACGATTCACGAACACAAAAAAAGCAAATGAACACAAATGAATAAAAATGAACATTAAACATGAAATTAAAAAGTACCATTAACCTTAAATATGGGACACAAGTAGTCAAATAATATATACCATTAAATTATAAATCAAGAATTCAAGACACAAGAAGTCTAATACAAGTACCATACGATAAATCAAGTTTAACTAACTTTAAGACATAAATATCCAAAGTTATTTAGACATATCCCAAATGAAATGTCTTTAGTGTCCAACTTCTTCATATGTTTATATGTTTAGATAAGGGTTTAAATTTTACTATATTTTAATATAATTATAAATTAATGTTTAGAGGGGAAAGTAAAAGAACGTGGGTGTGAAATATTAAGAAAACATTAAAAACTTTTAACAAATTAACATAAACAAACGAACACCAACGAACGAACATGAACGAAGGCAAACGAAACAAATTTGATATCTCCTGAATGCATTCAACAAACGGACCTTTGTTCGTGATCGTTCATTTAGTTAATTGAACGTAATATCTTATTCATGTCAATTCATTAACTAAACGACCTTCCTGCAAAACGGTTCACGAACGGTTCGCTGAACGTTCGTTCGTTTACAACCCTAGCTACATGCCAATATATCAGTTAAGACTAAGGTAGCGTACATTTCATGAATGTAGTGGAATAGGAATTGGTGTAGAAATTGAGATTTGATCTGGAATTTAGGTGTGTTCGTTTTACATAATAGAATGAAATCTGGTTAGAATTATGTAAGTCCCTGATCTAGATAACTACTATATGATATCAACAAGGTTTCGATTATATGGCAGAATCACACAACTAAAACTGATCCAGAAACAAGATGGAAACAATAAGATGAACACCAAATAGAATATCAACTAAACTTGCGTACGAATTACCTAGAATAGTCTGATATAAGTCTAAATGCCCAAGGTGTTCAACCTAATAATGATGATCACACATCATTATTTAGGCATAACATGCTAAACCTAAGCCCACATAACAACCAAAAACCCAAAAGTCCTAACTAATCCCATCTCGACATCTCTATAAGAGATCTCAAGATATTACATTATTCGATCCAATAACATGAAAACCTTGGGAAACTTCTTTAGCAAAGGGATTGTTTTCTCTTTCTGCGTTGGAGGGCACATCACAGTCTTTAGACGCTTACTAGTATCAAGATTAAGAACCCTAGGATTCCTCTTCAAAGATGTCTTTGCAGTCTTCATAGTTGGAAAATTATGTTTAACTTCATATTCCAATTTCCTGAAAAAGCCCAACCTGGTTCGTTAGTTACAGCATCAGCATATGGAGCTCTTATCAATGTCTGCAAATCTGGATTTGTCAGACTCAAAAGAAGCTTGAGTCTTGTAGTATTCAACCTCTTGATTAGATCTGGTAATCATCCACATATTCTTGTCATGATCATACCTCCAGCTGATGATACCAGACTTATTATCAACTTTACCATATCCATCACAAACCTGTCTGGAACTTTGCTTTGATCGACAAGATTTAAGTTCACATCCAAAGGATTCATAGTCAGATTTTTCATTACAATTATCTCTTTCTTCTTCTTTGGTGGACGAACCTTCCTTTTAGGATGTGGAGTATCAAATTATTGTTGTAGATCAACTTCTCTATCAGCATCAAGTTGTGTCTTTTCTTCAGGAGTAAGCTTTTTTCTCGCTTCATAGCATTCTTTATCTCCTTCATCAGCAAACTCCTCCCAAATTTCATCTCAAGTTTGCCTTTTTAATCATAAACTAATGAGATCAGCCTAGTCAAGTGCTCAATTCTTCGATCTTTATCTTCCATCTGATCTTCAAGGTTAATTATCTTTGCATCCTTCATGATTGAATCTTGCTCAAGAATAAGTATCTTTCTCTTCTAACTCACAACATCCACATCATCATCATTGAAATCGTCAAGAATATCATGAACAAGTATATTTGAGATTACAGGTTTCAAACATATCACCAACATTGATAAGGAGATAAAGAACGCTAAAAGGAAGGTTCGTCCACTGGAACAAGTATCATGAACTAGTATATTTTGAGATTACAGGTCCAAACATATCCACATCATCTTTCCACAGTTTCTTCCAAACATATCACTAAAATTTGTACCCCTTCAAGAACTCTCTGGTACATCTACATTAGCACCACTGGAACTACGGATGCAATAGCATGAATAAGTATATTTTAGATTATAGGTTACAACTCTGATTGGATGGAGGTACTATGGGTATGTCTCCAGTTTGAACATTTCCATCAATTGGGCTTTCTTCGGCCACAAGTAGGCTTGGTTCAACAAAGACACCCGATCTTGGATCATTTCCCTTTCTCTTCTTCATTATTATCAGACGAACGTCAGATACATTTTCGTCAGGCACTTTCTCTTTAGTGGCAGAGGGTGTCATGAGAGGAGGATTCCCAATACTACCTTACAGAGATTGTAGATTTCAGTAAGTATTTCACCAGTTATAGTGGGTAATTGTTTATCGGGTTCTTCACTTTGAGATGGTTGTTGTTCAGGCTCAACTTCACTTGCAGTGTCTTCATCATCAAACCCCAAGTTTTCAACTTCTGCATTTTCACCATCTATATACTCTCCAACAAACTGAACATCATCTTCTTCGGCTACCACAATATTTACTTCAGGTTCAGGTTCATTGATTTCATCTTCAAGAGCAAGAAATCTTCCATACTTTTGCAGGGATATAAACCCAAGAATTTTTTCTTTGCAGTCTGCTTGATTTGCTAGACAACACCAAAACATCCTTGCCACATAGGCTTCAAATCCAGTGAGTTCATACCCTTAACCAACTCAGGGTATTTAGAATCTAAGATCATTTGAACGAATTAAGGATACATTAAAAAAATCTCCTTACAAGCATCTTCCAAATCTTCTTCATGTTATCAAACACAAAAGCTGAGTAATTGTAGTCCTAGTCTTCAATCAATGAAACATATGCTGCAGATTGAATTTGATTTAATTGATCTAAGCGATCCTTGTTCTCTGAGATACATAACAAAATCATATGCATTAGCAGCCTTCAGTATGGTGGTAGCATCTTCTTCTAAAGAGGGGGATAGGTTCCTTCATTACTCAGCTCAGGTAGAACCGCCACTATATCACTCTTTGGATAAGATGTTGGATCATTTGGTCTGTCACCAAACATCAATACCTCTCAGACAATAGCTTCAGAAATCAGAATCTTCTTCTTTGGTATCTTAGCTTCGATTACACCCGCACCATTAGCTCATTTCCTATTTTATCAACGCCATATTCCAAAAGGCTTGAATTAAATCTGCGTCTATCATTGTATATTCTCATAGTGCGTGTGCAATCCTTCAAGTGTTTAAACCTACAATCATGGATTTGAACTCTGCACAATATTTGTCTGGAGGTTCTGATGGGTAACCCGCCTGGTTATGACCTTGTTTTACTTCCAAATCAGGTTAAGCGTCCATAATCTGCACAAAACAAGCCAAGTGAGAAGAGACTAATGACAAATCCTGACTGGTCAACCCTTTGACTAAGTCAACTAAAGTAAAGAATTCAACAGGTCGGCCAGTTGGTCAACAGATTGACCATGACTTCGGTCAATCCCTAAGAGATCTCGAAAGTCGTTGAGTTTTCGAGTTCATTCATGTTCTCGAGTTCAATTGAGGTTCAAAAATCAAATGGTTCACATTTGAGTTTTCATGTTCAAAAGTTTTCGAGAAGTCCAGAGTAATTTCGAAAGGTTAACATAAGGTTTATGTAACAGTCCATTATAAGTTAGGGGCTCATCAAGAGTTTTCAAAAGTCCAATTATAAGATATCAAGAATTCTGAGTTTTCGAATTCATTATTTAGAGACTTTGATTTCGAAATCTCTAAAATCCACGGATTCGAAAACAAAATATCTAAGTAGATATTTCGGTCCTCGAAACCCGTGTATCTTCTTTCCCAATTCTTAGTTAAAACCCTAATCACCATCAATCACCTGCAAAACCAACATAAACCCAATTCTAAACCTAAATCAAACCATCTAAACATTCATCAAACACATTTTGACTTAAAATTCAGCACAGCTTCTTTATCAATCAAAGAACCCTAACTTCTACCGTTTGATCATCAACAACTCAAGATCCTCCTTCAAACACTTGGAAAAGCTAAATAAATAACATTTAATCACCTTTAATTCCATTAACAATGACTGGATGAAGAGATTTCGAGGAGGTTTCAACAATTAAAGCTTTCCGAGAACAAGAGAGAGAGACAAGGGCACAAAAAAAGGAGACTGTGTTCTCGAAAACTTGTTTACCCCCTTTCTAAAACATGATTATGGGCTAGGCTCTTGATAAACCTAGTCTTTTAGATTTCAAAAAGTGATATTGGGCTTCTACCAATGATTCAAGTGGCCCACCAAGTTAACGGTGGGCCCAATTTCATAACCTGGGCCATTTTCAATTTTCGTCTTGACAAAAATACCTTTCGAATCTTCCATGATCTGACCGACTGAGCACCTTCTAGTCATGCATATTTACAAAAAAAAAAAAAAAAAAAGAAAGAAGAAAAACCATAATTTCTTACGGGATCAAATCATTTTCAGGCTAGCTAAGGAGCATTTTTCGGTAGGCACTTATTTAAACAGGTTTAAGTGATTCCCAATATGTCCGTCCACTTAAACTTTAACACCCACTTTTCATTTTTTTATACTATTGTTCCTATATGCCCCATTTTATGACATACCCTCACGGTCAAGGTAAGCACAAATTTCATCATAGTGGGTGAGTATACTTGCATCATCCTTTTTAGTTTTTCAATGTCAGACTATTGCTGGACAAGTCAGTACTTTCGTACTGCAAAAGCGACCAATATTATATATAACGAGGGTTAGGGAAATACCATTTTGGTACGAATTTTGCTTTATAGCGTATTGAATTATCTTATTTTGGGATTTTCCTTGGGTTTTGCCTCTTCCTTAGCTCTTTTAAGGATATCCTAACTGTGCCTCGGTCTGCATATAATCTGGATGCAACAGAAGTACAACCAAGATATCCCTGGATGACTTACCAGTATAAAGACTCAAAACTTTAGACGTTGGCTATCTATCAACGCAAGATTTATGAACATGAGATCATATGCCATAACGTGTTGCTCAAATGGTACTTCAACTTGATATTTTTATCACTCTGAGCGTCAAGCCTATCAACATGTCACTTTAGAACCTTGTCTTTTCAGTTGCAGTACCTTACATGTGTTAGTCAAGCCCATCAACATGAATATTTATTTCGTTTCCCATATAATACAACAAAACATTTTGGAATTTTCTTTCTCATTTTTTATTTTTATTGTTATTGTATTTTTAAAATTTTCCCCGTTAAATTTGTGCATAAATAAAACTACCTACGAAAAGAAAACTTTTATGTGCAAATTTATCTAGAAGACAAAATATAAACAGAAAAAATATATTTTTTATTTTTTTAAGATACTTCGTTAGTGTATCGTATCATTTTCAGAAGGTCCACAAGCACCTTGAATCTAGAGTTGCTGACATGTTTTGTAAAAAGATCGGTTGTATTTGTATCACTATGGATTTGTTCAAGTTTGATAAGGCCTCTGTCATAGAAATCTCTAATAAAATGGAATTTGATGTCTATGTGCTTGGTTTAGGAGTGAAAAACAGGGTTTTTAACAATCTGAATTGCAACATCATTATTACAATAAATGGTTAAATAAGTCAAACCGTAATCCTGAAGCTGATCTTGCATTCATATCACCTAGGAGCGACAAGGTGAAGCTGCAACATATTCTGCCTCTGCACTTGAGAGCAAAACAGTTTGCTGCTTTTTGCATTGCCATAAAATGAGTCGATCTCCCAGGAATTGACATCTAATTGATGTTGACCTCGTATCCTTGTCTGTGCCTCCAAAATTACTGTCAGAGAAAGCAAATAGATCAAACTTCAAATTTCTAGGATACTAGAGTTCAAGAGATGTAGCTCCTTTAAGATATCTAAAAATTCGTTTAACAATAGTAAGATGTGAGAGTTTAGGATTAGCTTGAACACATCCATAGTGATACAAATACAACCGATCTTTTTACAAAACATGTCAGCAACTCTAGATTCAAGGTGCTTGTGGACCTTCTGAAAATGATACGATACACTAACGAAGTATCTTAAAAAATAAAAAAATATATATTTTTTCTGTTTATATTTTGTCTCTAGATAAATTTGCACATAAAAGTTTTCTTTTCGTAGGTAGTTTTATTTATGCACAAATTTAACGGTGAAAATTTTAAAAATACAATAACAATAAAAATAAAAAATGAGAAAGAAAATTCCAAAATGTTTTGTTGCATTATATGGGAAACGAAATAAATATTCATGTTGATGGGCTTGACTAACAATAAGAACACAGATTGACAGAATTTTAGAGAATCACCGAAACAGGTTAAAAACCAGCAGTCTTCGCAGCAATACCCAAAAACCGATCTGAATCGATTGATATCATAAACCAAGCCTAGAAAAAGGTTCAATAGGCTCTGATACCACTTGTAAGTCCCTGATCTGGATCACTACCATATGATATAAACAAGGTTTCGATTATATGACGAAATCACACAACTGAAACTGATTCAGAAATAAGATGAAAACAATAAGATAAATATAAAATAGAATATCAACTAAACTTGCATACGAATTGCCTAGAATCATCTGATACAAGTCAAAATGCCCTAGATGTTCAACCTAATAATGATGATCAAACATCATTATATAGGCGACATAACATGCTAAACCTAAGCCCATGTAACAACTGAAAACCCAAAAGTCCTAATTAAGCCCATCTCGAAATCTCTATAAGAGATCTTGAGATATTACATTATTCGATCCACAAACATACTAATTGCTTAAACCTTTAAGGGCCAACAAATTGGAGTGTAGCTTTCATTGTTGATGTTAATATTCAATTCCAGTTTCATCCAGATTCCATTTATGTTTATAGAGTATAAAGTTCATTCATTTTCAAATCCGGTTCAACTAATTTGACCATGAATAGTGTATGGTTCAACAAGTGGTCCGACTATGAAAACATTTTAGAATTGTGGATTTTTCACGATCAGTTTATGGTATTTCATGTATATACGAAATTAATAATCGGATAAGAATGAAAGGGTGCTACAAATAACTAGATGTTTTTTTAATGAAGACAATGATTACTTGGTGTATTAAACATATCAGGTGAATTTCTTTATATAAGGTTCAAACCGTCACAATGGTTGGGGTGGAATGTTGTAGTTGTTCATGAAAGAGTGTAATAGAATGTGATTATACTATTTCGTAGTCATCAGTTATATCAGTGGGAATCGCAATTGCCACTACTCTAAGATGCTACCGATGCACAGTTGCAACTAATGATCAAAAGCCACTTATTTTATTAACCACTTATGTTCGAATCTAACTGATCATCAGTTGATCTCCATATTGCATGCACCTTTTCTTCAATCATGTAAATGCTACAGCATAATCAACAATGAAGATACATTATCCGTCTTGTAAACCAACCCTCGTCCCTCCACCATAATTTGCATCCTAACCCCAGCTAGAGGTGCACAAAACGGTTTTATTCCCTAACTGGTTCGGTCAACCAAACCGTCAAATTTTTTTCTCATTTTTTCTTTAACTAGTTTTTACTTTAACGGGTTCGATTAATAACTGATTTTTTTCTAATTTTTCAGTTATTCACTTTAACAACCTCTGGGTAAGAGATCTGCTTAAGAATCCCCACCTTTTACCTCAGCCAATTAAACAAGTGTGTTGTAGTTAAAAGACAGTACTTAGTAACCCAAGATATTAGACAGTTTATGTATTAGTTCATGTTAGAAGGATCTGTGTGTAATTATGATTTCTACATAAACCCTTGTAATCATCATTAGTAAATACAATATACAGTATACAATTTACAATATACAAGTTTATCTTATAATTAAACTGATACAGTTGCTGAACTTACTTGGCTTGATACACTTTTGCGCGAACTTCGTGTTCCTATGGTTTTGGTCCTACACTATTGTGTGATAATCTCGATGCTACATGTTTATCAGCAAATCTCATGTTTTGAAGGTCCGTTATCAGGCGGTTCTAGACGGAAGTTAGTGCGTAAACGTAACCGATTCGGTAGAATGTTATTAAGAATGGAGTAGAAGTAGAGTGCAGTGGAAGTCTTCATTCATACCGAAAGAGTATACATCTTGTCAGGTTGCCGGAGTTCCTGGAGAGAATCCGGCAGCACCTCCCGTAGGGATTGCAAAAACTTAAACAACAAATGAACACACACCACCTATATATAGGCACACAAGTTCGGACCAATATCACTCGGTCAAGTTCGACCGAACTTGATTTCGAGCGAACTTGTCCTTTACATGACAAGTTCGACCGAACTTGATTTCGTTCGAACTTGTCCTAGACATGACAAGTTCGTCCGAACATGGTCGTGTGTTTGATTCTAATCTATACAATATTCAACACACGCTCTATCTAGCCTATTCGACAAGTGACGAACACAAAGTGCATCAACAGTTTCCCCTTGCTCGTTACTGTCGAAGCTTGATCTTGATCTTGAAATCTCTGAGCCGTGTTTGAATATTCTGCAACTTCAATCAAGGTGTCTATCGATGTCGTCGAGACGCGTCAACAAATTCCCCCTTAATTGATGATCCGGGCTCGACAGTATCAACATTGAATTCCCCTGAAAACTCTAGTTCAGAACTTTGATTGCACGGTTTCCGACCTCCTCTGATTTGCTTGATTGACAAATTTTCTTGAATACACACCAATCCAAAGCTAATCAATGCAGCAGCTTCTCGTTTCGACGATAACCGCATCCGAGTTTAGTTTTTGGATAAGCATTGAGCATCGAGAGTTTATTCTGCACACTCCTAATATATCAAAAACTCAACCGGAAATTGATAGAAACTTCAAATCACCGCATCGGAAAACTTCAAATCAACGAATATTCTCGAAAATCTGAAATCCCGATTTCCGTAATCGCAGTTAAGCACCTTTCAGAAATATTCGATCAGCAAATCGGTAATCTGCTCAATCAGCAAATCTTCATCGGAAACAGATAATCTGGTAAAGCATCAAATCTAAAAAACACACGTCCGTGATCAAAATCACATTCTTCCTCTTCAGTCACAATAACATATATATATATAGCTATCTCCATGGAACATGGCGCCTTGAAACTACAAAACATCCCGGCTTACCCGATCAAAACAGTTCATTTGCTTTGCAGGGTTAATGATAAGCAGTCGTGTATGCGCCAACCCCACATGGGAGATCAAGACCTAAATCCTACATCCCTTAAGCATCAACCTCTATCATAATCTGAAAACTCTGAACTTCCTGTGATCACGGAATCCCAAATGTATAGCCTTATTCGTCAGCAATCGGTACACAACTTTGTCTGAAAAATCCATTATATCATCTTCTTTAATCATGGTACCACGTACCCCATGGGCTGAAACTACAGAGCATCCTTATCTCCTGGCGGTTAGTCCAGTCAATAAGTCATATGCAAAGCATAGTTAAAGATAGGCAGTCGTATGTGCACCCACAAAATACGCACGACTCAGGTGTCAATCCACAACCACGACCTCAGAATCTGATAAACAACTCCTCCAAGACTCAGTTGTGTAACCACCCACTTTCAAACTAGACATCAACTTGAGATCACCAATGAATCTTGATCCTCTGCATTTCCCAGATAATCTGCAATCGGTAACCACCCGGATACTGTTGCAGGAGTCACGAATTTCAAAAATGTTGGAATCTTCAAATATACTTTAAAATTTTTATTCCCCTCATGTTTGTAAATTCTGACCATATCAATTCTTCACTGAAATTACCCCTCAAATCTAGAAAAATCAGTTTTTAACAAATGCGGATTTGACGTTTAGGCCCATTACTAGTCACAATACCAAATGATCAACATTCTGCACAGGTATCAATGACTCTCCCGTTATCTTCAAAATTTTGTGACCCTATCACCAAATCTGTACTCTGAAGCTCTAGGCGGTGTCTCCGAACATGCCGAATTAGACGTTAAAAACTCGAATAAATTTCTATCACCAAATATTTTTCTGGACACTCGTATCATCAAAACGATCAACAATTTTTTTAAGGCTCCATGTACAAGTTCGTGCGAACTTGTCCACTATGTTACAAGTTCGGAGAACTTGATCAATATGTTACGAGTTTGGGCGAACTTGATCTCCAAGTTACAAGTTCGGGCGAACTTGATCACCACGTTACAAGTTCGTGCGAACTTGGTCTCTAAAAACCACCCTTTTCACATGTTCGATCCAGAATCCTTATTTCTTCGAATTTCGAGATGATTCCACCATAGATCTGGTTGAAAATTATTTTCTAACAATCGTATCCGTTCAATTTTACTTTTTGTCCGTGATTGTATGTTTATTTCATGTTTTACGTCCAAAACCCCTCCTAATGTCTATAAATGTCCAAATTCATGAGCGTAGGTGATAACCGTAGCTCTTATACCAATTGAAGGTCCGTGATCAAGCGGTTCTAGGGCGGAAGTTAGTGCGTAAACGTAATCGATTTGGTAGAATGTTATTATAAAAAGGAGTAGAAGTAGAGTGCAGCGGAAGTCATATCTTCATTCATACCGAAAGAGTATACATCTTGTCCAGCTATCGGAGTTCCTGGAGAGAATCCGGCAGCACCTCCCCGTAAGGATTGCAAAAACTTAAACAACAAATGAACACACACCACCTATATATACGCACACAAGTTCGGACCAAAATCACTGGGTCAAGTTCGACGGAACTTGATTTCGAGCGAACTTGTCCTTTACATGACAAGTTCAACCGAACTTTATTTCGTCCGAACTTGTCCTAGACATGACAAGTTCGTTCGAACTTGGTCGTGTGTTCGATTCTAATCTATACAATATTCAACATACGCTCTATCTAGCCTATTCGACAAGTGATGAACACAAAGTTCATCAACATGTTTCATGCTAGGTTCGTAGGCTTTGTAGTAGACGACCTTAATTATGGAAGCTGACACTAGCTATTAGGCCTATTTAGTTAACTTGTTGACTAAGGAGTTAACCCTAATTATGTTCGATAAATACCCATGTGGTATTGTAATCTTTGTAAGAGTATCTAATAAAAGGCGTGGACGTAGGTCACCATGATTGAACCATGTTATATTCGCGTGTTCTTTATGTTCTACTAGTGTGTGTGTGTGTTCTCTTCCGCTGTGAGCCTACTCTGATCCGATACCTAACAAGTGGTATCAAAGCCTCTGGTTGGATTAACACACGTGTTCACATGCTTATCGTATGAGAGAGAGAGGATTGAACAAGGGAGGTCCAATTTGTAGTTGTTGCATCGTCGCCGACTTGAGTACAACTTATACCAAAATTTGTGTATGACTCGTACAGTTTAGGGTTTGTCGCTACAAGTTTTGTAGTTGTTCTAATGTTGTTGGTTCGCAGTTTCCTGGGTGTTTTTCGATTAGGGTTTGTGTTCTTGAAGCCTAGTTTATCACTGGTATTACTCTCGAGAATTAGGGTTTTGTTTATTGAAGGTTGCTCGGGTTTTGAGTGCTTGGTTTCTGTGGGCTTTTTTCTGGTTTTCTCGTTTCCAATGGCTGAAGACGGGAAGTTTCGAATTGAGAAGTTCAACGGTACTAATTTTGCATGGTGGAGAATGCAAATAGAGGCATAGCTTGGTGAATGCGATTTGGATATGGTACTGTAAGAAAGACCTGCTGGAATGGATAAAGCCGCCAAAGCAATTTGGGACTCAAAGGACAAATATGCAAGAGGTAAAATTACATTGGCTTTGACAAGGAGCGTTGCATTTAATATCATGAAAGAAAAAACCACTCATGGTATAATAAGATCTCTGTCAAATATAGATAAGAAGTCGTCTTCCAGTAATAGGGTGTTCTTGATGTGGGAACTATTTACAATGAAAATGAATGAGGGCAGTCTAGTTGCTGATCACATTAACGAGGTCAATTCAATTTTGTCCAGGTTAGCAACCGTGGGCATGAAGTTTGATGATGACACTCAGGCTGTGATTTTGTTATCTTCCTTACCTGATACGTGGTCAGGATTTGTGCAACAGTTATTGAAATTGTTGAAATTGGAAATTTGAAGTTTGATCGGATTCGGGATAGTGTTTTGGATGAAGACATTCGTCGGAGGAACTCTAATAGAGGATCTAAATCATGTATGTTTAGTGTTAGCAGGGAAAGAGGTAATAACAGAAGTAGTGGGAGTCATGAGAAAAGCTTGTCTAAAGCTAGAAAGAATGTGAAGTACTAGAACTGTGGTGAAAAGGGGCATATTAACGAATGTCCTAGTCCTAAGAAAGAGGATGGTAAATAGCATGTAAATAGTGTTGTGTCAGTTGAAGAATCTTATGGTGATGTACTGGTTTGTTGTGAAAAGTCTACAGACTCTCGGGATATGGATATTGGTTCTTTGTTCCACGCTTTACACAGCTGGGGGACGATGGTGAATCTGAAAACTGGAGAATTTGGAAAGGTACAATTAGCTAACGGTTATGTTCTTAATGTTACGGGTATGGTAGATGTTAATCTAAAGACTCATTTGGGCACTACATGGAACTTACAGAATGTCAAGGTAATTCCGAGTTTAACGAAGAAACTTATTTCTGTTAGCCACCGGATAAACATGGACCAGATGTTAAGTTTGGTGGTGGAAAGTGGAAGGTGACTGATGGAAATCTTGTTGTTGCATGTGGGAGGAGACGAGGATAGTTATATTTGGTTGAGGTACCTGCTGAGGGAGTAGTCGTCCCTGTCAATCATAAAGTTTGGTTCACTGAATATAGTAGACGGAAGAGGGTTCAATTTGTAACATAAATCCTGGTGCTACGGGGTTGTCGGTCGGGGGTCTAAACCAGTCAGGGGATTTGGTGATAGTGGGAGCACGGGTCGTGTTCCAGGTGCAATCACAAAGAGCCATCGGGTTTTGAAGACGAAGGTTTCGACTAAAGAAAAATGCTCTCCTGGATATAGTTTGCATAATGTGGAGAGTGGTGGTGTTTCTGGGTGTATCTTTGAAGCTGTGGATCGTGCAAGTCGGTTGAGACAGAGAATGGGTCAGTGGCGATTTCAATCATAGTTGGGTCTAGTAACACAGTTGGGTCTAGTAAGACTGTTGGGTTGGAGCTCGAGGGAGCTTCAACTGGTCTCTCAAGTACTTGATGAGAGGAATGGTTGCATCTAAGTGGATTTAACTAAGATTTAGCTTGTTCTTGGGAACTGGAGGCTTGGAGGACTGGAGTCTTAGCTTGTTCTTGGAATTGGAGGCTTGGAAGATTGAATTTGAAGACTACTGAAGTTACTGGTGGTGGGTTTACGTGATGAACTTTGTGGTCTATGCCAAGCCTCCGAGTGGGAGATTGTTGGGTTCATATGCTGTGTGGTAGCCGGCCCTAGTTATTAGGCTCATTTTATGGCAATGCTTGATCTACTCTACTACTCCAATAAATCTTAAATTAATCGTCTGTGCTCAGGTTTGAACCTTAGACTCGTTTAGTTAACTGTTGACTAAGGAGTTAACCCTAATCTTGTTCAATAAATACTCATGTGTAATTGTAATCTTTGTAAGAGCATCTAATAAAAGTTAGGGTCAATTACATATATTCCCCTCTAAATCCTCTTAATTGCATATTTACCCGACCTAAAAACAAAATTGCATATATCCCATCACTTAATAAAAACAATTGCATATTTACCCATTATGATTGATTTTATTAAATATAAATTATATAATGTTTGAGGGGATATATGCAATTGCAATTATACTTTTAGCTCGGGTAAATAAGCAATTAAGCATGTTTGAGGAGGGATATATGCAGTTCTTCTTTAGTTGCAACCCGTGGACGTATGTCACCTTGACCGAACCACGTTATATTCCCGTGTTCTTTATTTTCTGCTAGTGTGTGTTTGTTCGCTTCTACTGTGAGCCTATTATGATCCGATACCTAACAGTACAAAGTATGTAAAGTTGACTTTCACTTTATTAAGAGAATGTTGGTCAAAGGAAACTTTTGGTAAAGATGATATGTGTTCACTAAGCCACTACCACACACTGATTCCTCATGTTACAATCCAAGCTACCTGTCGCTTCCCGGCCTTTGCTTGTGGGGAAATACCAGACAGTTTATGTATTAGTTCATACCAGAAGGATCTATGCGTTATTATGCTTTCTATATAAACCTGTGTAACCATCATTGTTTATAAATACAATATATATACACAATATACAATTACCAAGTTTATCTCAGGACCATCCACAACCATTGGTACTAACCATTTCCTAGTTGGTTGCCGTCAACTACAGCCAATTTGTAACCACATTAGACAAGTTGCACCTAACCATGTCTGCCTGATTGAAAAGAAACCTATGATACTAGATCTCAAATTCAAGGACTTGTTCACTGTTTCCAAACAAGCTCTATCGCTTATAACGTAGACAGCATAACATTGACACTGTTATTATTTGTGTTCTAACTAACTTGACATACACGAAACCCATAAAACCGATAAAAACTCGCATGATAAAAAGAATTTCAACATTTTGCAAAAAAACTATCATATAAACAACTCTATCCATCATACATTACACCTGCAAACTCTGTATGAAAAAAGAATAAAAGTACAGCTATATCATAAAAGAATCCTGATTCCTGCCTACCGAACGGTAATTCTTCATGATACCCAGATACATTTTTCGGATTTTTGCTTCTGTTTTCCCCCTTTTATAATTTTCCGGGTTGCTACCGACTACTCTCTCTTCCCATATACAATCAATACTAAATTTTCTCTTTTCGATTTTCTCCGGGTTAAAGTATTTTTCCTTTTTTTTCTTTTTGTTTTTTTATTTTTTCTTCAATATAACTGAACTCGAAGGAGCCCAGGCTGGGGCTCAGAGAAGTCAAGGCCCTCTTCCTCCAGCAGGTATATCTGGACAGCAACAGGCAGTCTCGCTGGAGTGCGGGTCCCTCTAGTGTGGTGGCCCGCTCCAACACATATGTACACCTGTAGATGCTGATCTGCTGACCTGGCAACATTTCTCAGCATTGTGAGATCTCGTTTCAAGACATGAATTGCTTCGGTCACATGTAGTCCGTGGAGGTCAATTAACCCCTCGTGTCCTCTTCCATTGCCATGCATACTCAAGGGATTCCTACACGCGCATATAACAAGACGGGTCACAGAAACGAAATGATTGAAAAAAAATGTATATTACATATTGCATAAAGTTTATACAAATGGCATTTTTGACCCATTTACTTATGAATGAGTCGATTATGTGTTTATCTCTAATCAGCTACGAATGGTTTCCCTTGTAAAGAAATTATTAAAAAGAATATTACCATTAACTTCACTTAATAAAGTATAACCAAATATTGACCAATAACAGATTTATGGGGACAAAACCCTCGAACTATGAAAATATAGAACTATTATTTCGTTAAGGAAAATTAGATTTAAATAATCCCAACTATTACCTATTGGCTGACAACAGTCCCAACTAACGAAATGTTTTGTAATAGTTCCAACTTTTAACCTATTTTCTCTCGACAAGCCTTTTCTAACTGAGGTCTAACCCAGTTAGTTTTTGCTGATGTCGACTGCCACATAAACAATCCACGTCATCAAAACTTTGCCACATAAGCAGTCCATGTCATCAAAAAGTTTGATTTTTTGCCACATAGGTAGTTCACGTCATCAAAACTTTTACTTTTTTGCCACATAAGCAGTCCACGTCAACAATAAACAAAGGGGTTAGACCTCAGTTAGAAAAAGCTCGTTGGGAGAAAATAGGTTAAAAGTTGGGACTAACACAAAACATTTTGTTCGTTGGGACCGTTGCTGGCAAATAGGTAATAGTTAGGACTGTTGCCAACGAATATTCCTTTTTTAATTTAGTTCATGATCTCAAATCTGTAAGAGCAGAAACAAAACCAACCTCTGACGATATATAGATTCGTGAGCTTTTCCATGAGCGGCTTTCATTTGCATGTTGTGCAGGTGGCCCTTTACACTAAGTTCCTTAGCTAAAGCTTTGTGTCCAATAACGTAAGCCTGACGTGCCTATTATGGGTTGTGTTTTGTTTCAAACGGGTCAAACCAAAAAAATATGGCTGAAAAAGAACAGGTCAAACAGGTTGAAACTTGAAAGTTACCCAAAATCTGCACCTAATGCATACAACTTCCTAGAACATGTTAATGCTATTCAATGATTTTGATCATTATTAATATAATAATAGTATTTTTTGTAAATTTTAATCATAAATTCGTAATTAACACGCATTAACTATACACAACAGATTTTTCTTGGTCTCGTGTGAATTGCCCTAGAACTTAATCTTACAGCATCGTTTACATGGAGATTAAGAGAAAAATATGCATCAAATGTAAACAAATATACCTGTTCAAAGTATGCATTGTGTAGACATGCATGATCACGAGCTTCACCTGCATCTCCGAATACATATTTGCTGCGATATCACCAAAGTTAAAGCACTCTGTTACAAAAATGCTACTTAACAAATATTGTATTTCATCATGAACATTACCGACTGCATCGCCAGTTTCAAACAAGACAGGAACCGAGCGGGTTGAATTCCGGTTAGCCAATCTATCTCCATAGTTCATCCTTCCGTGCCCATCGTTATAAGAGCCGGCCAAAACATGAGAACTTCTACTTGATCCAACGGTGGTATCTTGATACAGGTTTTGGTTATACTTCCATATGCCAGAGTCCTGTGAAGCCGGTTTTCTAACAGCGGAAGCAAAATCTGTAGCACCGACAGATGGGGTTGTCGTGGAAGATTTGAACATGAGCAAGTTATCCTTCTCCAAAGGACTGTAAGGAGTAATATGATGTCGGTGATCATCACGAATCTGACCATCTGCAGGAGAGAGTGCGGGAAAATTCAGAGCACTAAGATTTGGAGCGGACAAAACCTTGGAGTTCAAATTCTGATTCTGATTAAAACCACCGTCTACCTGAAGCTGTAATAAAAAGTTAAAATATTTGTGAAGAAACATTTCTTCAGCTTTGATTCTTAGGAGTGTACGTTGGTACAGAATGGAAAATATGATTATTTGTGGTTGTTAGATGTAAAGGTGGATATACGGATATACCTCAAGCTGAGTAAGCATCTCAATTGTCAAATTCAGGTCACCTGCATTTGCAAAATAAACATCTGCAAGGCTTTCAACCGCAAAACCAGCAAACTGAGAAGCCAAAAATTCAAGAATGTTTACTTCCGTACTCTTTTGTTGCTCAATAAGCACGTCATCTAGATCATGCCCCGGATCACCATTGTACGAAGGCCCGTCTCTAATACCATTTAGAACCGATCGCCATGCACATCCCATGGTTTAGCAGAGGATCGTAGAAAACTAGACGAAAGTGGATTTTCACCATTTGATGAAACAGGATATCCCATCTTCTTGGAAAAGCTGCTGTTGTTTGTTTGATGAGAGTCGGTGAACCGTGATGCTTCATTAACATCTGCTAAAGATAAAGTTGAAAACGAAAGTGAATTGATTTCCAGAGAATCATCGTCTCGTGCAACGTTAAAGTTGGGAGTGATGTCATCGGGTAGTTGGTGACGCCAGTATTCGTGTGCTTCGTCATCTGAATTATTTGACACGGATGACTCTGATCTATCTAATATCATTTTCCCCGGTGTTGTGACACCGAAATTACTAAAACTTGTAGAAGCGTCGGGAGTGGAAACAGTTGCAGAAGGTGATCTTAAAGCAAACGGAACAAATTCTGCTGCATCTGGATTTAAACGTATAGTCTTTCCTGTTGCACTAAGAGTTTTGTCAATGGAAGAAGGCCCTTTATTGAACAAGCTCATTCTTCTTCAAGATCAAAAACCAGCATAAACCTAAAAGGGTATGTAATAACACTCTAAAATGAACCTACAAGTTGCATATTGTCTTACCCGAATCCTGCAAAAGTGCAAAACACACATCTTATATCGTACGTCGTTCATACCAACATGGTTTCCGGCAAATAAAGACCTCTTACATCAAAATAATTAATAAGACAGGCAAGGAGTCACATTTTGGCAACTTGTATTAGTGAATAGGGTACTACATGAAACCAAATGTCATCTTCTTTCTTTTTGAAACTGGTTGTAGAGCAAAAGGTATCATTGTTTGTGTGATTGTAGGGAACAAAAGATTCGAAAGAAAATGGCATGTCTAGTTGTTTTACTATGAGCATGACACACGACTAGGAATATCTTTGTAGCAATACCACCAACGCCACGTATCACCAATCACATAATTCTACAGCAGACTTGTTTTACCCCCCCCCCCCCCCACACACACACACACACAAAAAAACAAAATCTCATAAAAGCTTCAATATTTTACTTATGAATAAATTGATAACGAAGGTTATCAGTCAAATATCTTTCTGTTCTGCTAAATTCCATAGCCTAAGAACCGTAACTACAATAACTATACCAAATAAATCCCACAAATAGCGAAGCTATTACGCAGGGTCTGGAGAGGGTGGGATGTAGGCAAATCTTAGCTCTATCCTTGGAATGGAGAGGTTACTTCCTGACAGCCATAGCTAGGACAACTTTTTTTTTGAAAGGTGTGGATTACTCGCGAATGTCGGGAGGTCTAGCATACGTTGTCTTAACCGGGTCCGCGCTAGAGAGCCCCCTCGTACAATAGATCCCCAATTTAAAACCCCTCAATGAGAAACCCCTATCACTCAGACTCGAACCCAAGATCTGAAGGGGAAAACTCATCCGGGCCCACCATAGGTGGAACATAAATACCCGTGGCCACCACTAGAACACAAGTGATGGTTAACTAAAAATTAAGAAAAATGCTTCAAATTTGCCCAAAAAAGGTACGTTAGTGGAGCAGTTCATACTATCACCTAACACAAACTAAGATCATATAGGCCTTTTGGAGATTGTGATTTGAAGTCTTGAACTTGAATTATGCTCTAAACCGGTTATTCTACATAACTAGCTGGAACTATGAAAGCTCTGGAAACATCTGAGATAGGTTACGATAGACCGGTTAACGGTATAACACAAGCATAACATTTAAAAGCTTTCATTTTATAATAATATCCTTTCCCACTCAGCTAACCAAGACAACAAAACCAATGCACTCAACATACTAATCCACAAAAAGCACACAATATTGTTCACAGAAAATAAAATAACCTAACCTCCATAGGAAACAAGCAACCAGCAGCCAGCAGGCAGCAACTTAATATAAATACACCTTCAAAAACCTAAATTGCAATCCCAAACTAAAACTTTTCATAAACTACTGCACTAAAAACAAGACCATATCCAACAACAACTCCTTCTCAGAACTCATAATTACAACTAATCACAATTTAACAATTAACCAAATAAACTACACATTATCCATTCACCAATCCAAGCATATCTCATAAATTACAATAAACAAAAAAGATCTGCTGAATATTTTACCTTTGAGAAGGTCGATGATGGAAGAAGCAATATGAAATGGAGCCATCGCCGATTACAACAAGATAAAGATTTAACGATGAAGATTTAGGTGAAGTTGTGTATATATGTTCTTGTTGGTTGAAAAGAAGTGTAGGTTTTATTTGTATGGAGAGAATCAGAAAAGAGGATATATATATCTATCCCATGTACACAAACCACTGCAATCACCCATCTCCAGTCCTCACTTGATACCTAGTTATTAAGTAATTAGAGATACAATATTAATATTATGGTTTTGATTCTAACTTTCCATAAACAGTGAACGGCTATTTTAACTTTCTAAAACTGTGTGGGCGGTGGTTTGGGACGTGGCTAGCCAAGCAACGCCGTTGAGCCATACCGAGTCACCGTGGCCAGCGGCGTTGCCCCACTGGCGTGGGATAATGGCCTGGCGTGGGGCGGTCTAGCATAGTGATGCGGTTGGCCTTGATTGATTGGTTGAAGGTAGCCGTTAGACTAGTCGTTGGGCTAGCCGTTTGGCCAACTGCCCACTATTAAAAAAAATCATTATATAAACAAAACATATACTAAAATTAGTTTTATAACGAACTTTAAAATTCTATTCCCACCTCTAGATTACATGCAATGGCTTCTTCAAGTTCTAGTGAATCGTCTTCGTCTGAGAGTTACGAATCCTCGTCCTCTTTGGATGGGGGAGCGAAATTATTGTTAACAACGGTGGCCACGATTCTGAAAGCTGTCGTTGAAGATTCAGATGAGGGGACTTCCCAACGCCCACTGTCACACCCTCAATTTCCACTTGCGGAGTTTTACCGCGAGACGTGTGAACAAACCAGGATCTGAACACTAGTACGTCGAACGACTCTACATGATTTGATTATACGTTTTACAAAATCGTTCTTTGTAGATTTTATATCAATTACCAATATTTAGCAGAGCATTGGTTTTAAAGTTTGAGAAGTTTGAGCGGAAGCATAAATAAGTAGTGATGCGGCGCCAACACAAACGCCAAAAACAAATGAAAAATCCCAAAACAATATTAATAAATAAGACTCGATAAAGATGTCTTGTTCAATGCATGTGCGTGCACCTAGAGCTCCTAGCGTCCTGAGAAACATGTAAAGAAACAAGTGTCAACATTAAAGATGAGTGAGTTCACAGGTTTTCATAAAATCGTTTGTTCAGTTATAGTTTGTTACTCCGTTATCCCCAACCCGGGATAACTAATCAGTTCCACTATTCCAATCCCGGAATAATAAGTTGTTGCTTCCAATATTCCCAAACCGGAATATTAAGTTGTTGTTTCCATTATCCCCAACCCGGGATAATAAGTTGATGTTTCCAATATTCCAAACCCGGAATATTAAGTTGTCCCGTAATTAAGTTCAATATTAATGTATATAGGTAGCCTAAAGTCATGTCACTAAGTGTTCGCGATCGAAGCTGACAGTTGTGCCTCCGTTTTGCCAGGCCTATCACATGACCATGGCGATGTTAGGCCAATCATACACCCGTTGACCATACCCGGTCAGCTAGCGCGACTAGCTCGGATGGGGCTCGTCAGACCCAGTAGTACTACTTATAATTCCCCCGCTACTTAACCCAAATACTAACGATCCGAGGAGATTGTCGAGGACTTAAGTGATAAAGCAGCTTAGTGCCCATAACATTACATTAACATTAACTTAGTTACCGTATAGTTATGTGACGTTAAATTCGTATAACGTAAAGAGTTTGAGTTTGAGAGTGTATACATGTTTCTCCCCCTGTTGTTTAAAAACCGGATAAAGTTAGGGGCCGTGAACTCACCTTTATTTGCTCGGTTAGTGTGGCAAAGATGTTATAAGAGATGGGACCGCTAGTTGCGTCCTAACAACCAATTAATTCCACGTCAGTGTGTAATCACCCCAATACAAATTCCACACACAATTTACTCACAAAGTGATACACACAACCAACATATCTAACACTCAAACATGCATGCAAGTATTCTCATATAATCATAGTAATCAAACAACTTATCATGAACACATTCCAAATCCATGCAACACTTTAATGCATAAAATCACAAGTTAACAACTTTCTGCTTAACACTCAATTATTCAGCTGTTTTCTAGGATTTTTATAAAATAGTTCTAACATTCCAAAAATTCCCATATTTTTACAGTAGGTGACATTTATACCATAGAAATTTATATAATTTTTCCAAGTCCTAAATCTTTACCAATTAACCATAAATATTAATTCACTAAGCTGCAGTCAGATTTACCGCTTTCTGACTGCAGTCCACGGAAGAATTTATTTAAAAATCACTGATCGTCCGATTAACAAAATTCCAGTTGGAGTTGCCCGGAAATTTCTATACCTAGTTGCTGTACAAAAATCATGACTCAACTCTCTACTGATTTTAAAATCTAGCTTGATAAACAACCAACAAAATTCCAGAATTTTAACAGCTTTACCTACTGAACTTGTTTAGCCCTTTAAAAATATCAAACGATTTCAGAAAATTATGAATCCAGCGCCATTAGGTTCCTTATTCAAATCTCTACATTCTAGACATCAGAAAATCCGTTTTTCGACAACTAACGACCAAGTTACAGCCTGATGAAGTCGGCTGTAACTATTATTCAGCAGACTGTTTCAGCATTATTGTTACAATTATTTCGCACAATTCGATCATACGGTTAACCTAGGTGATTATAAGCCGATTTCTACTCATAGATTAAGACTAATAACCTATCCATGCAAACCCTAGTTCTTACTTCTAGTTATTACAAACAAAACACAGCCTATATGTATTCAACTTTAAAACTCATTCCAACTCTCAATCTAACATTACCAATCTGAAACTATATCATCATGCGACCTAAGAGCAGCAACTATCAAGACACATAATTTCGAAACAATTAACCATTCAAGCATGCATGTATCCGAAACATTTATACCAATTCTTTCAAGCATGCATATATATATATACATATATCCGAACAATACAATCATCTATCATATTCTATTATGCAAATCCGAACACAACACACTCAAGACACGTATAACCGAACATGATCTAGCAACAAAAGATAAATCCTAACCTTAAGTGACAAGGTAAGCGGCCGTAACTTTGGATGTGAATGGATTTGGCTTGAAAGTGATCCGCGACCGAGAAAGGCTTGTTGATAGAGTAGGCTGTTTGATCGACTAGAGGTGAGCAAAGACTAATCTCGCGACCAAGATGAGGATGGCTTCGGCTGATGCTTGCTGCGACCGAAAGAAAAGAAAAGGAAAGCTGTTCGCGATTTATGGAGCAAGAGAAGGCGATTAGAGTTTGTGTTTTAGAAGGAAGCATGCATAAGTTTCGTAGATATAGGCGCAAGAGATAAGGATTTCGATTTGGGATAAGTATTGTGGCCGAGGAAGTTGGGTGAGTTAGTTTGTTTTGGATGTGATCTCGCGGCCAACTCGAACAACAAACGAGCCACAAACCGCTACACCACCTTAAACGTTTGGTTGGGTCTTGACCGAATAGCTTTAATTTAAGGTTTTGGTTTGATCTTTTGGCCGAACATGTTTGGGCTGTTTTGGTTTGGTTTTGAACAAAATATATTTGCGGTCTTGGGCTTAATATCGCGGCCAAGGATTAGAGTGGTTTGGTTTGGGTTTTGATCTTGGCCGAGGACTTGACTTGAGCTAGAGTTTAAAAACTTGTTACTCCTAGAGTCGCAATGAACCAAGGTTTGGAACGTGTCGCGGTTCGGTTAAGTTCGTGCACATATCAAATCTAAATATTCAATCACTAAAACAATCACACAACACACAACACGTATTCATTTAATTCGTACACGTTCGTACACATAGCACGTAATTAGTGTGATATCCCGGGTTTTTCGGATAACTTAAAATACGTGTCAATCTAATTACGTGCTATGTGTACGAACGTGTACGAATTAAATGAATACGTGTTGTGTGTTGTGTGATTGTTTTAGTGATTGAATATTTAGATTTAATACGTGCACGAACTTAACCGAACCGCGACACGTTCTAAACCTTGGTTCATTGCGACTCTAGGAGTAACAAGTTTTAAACTCTAGTTCAAGTCAAGTCCTCGGCCAAGATCAAATCCAACACACATCGAAAACCTAAACCCTAAACCAAACATGTCTCGGCCATAAGATCAAAACCAAACCGAAACCTATAGCATGCAACTTTAGTCTTCGGCCAAAAGAGAACAAGAATCAAAGATCAAACCTAAACTCTAATACTCTAATCACTCGGCCGCAAAACCCAAACCAAACCACTCTAAGACTTGGCCGCGAGATCAAATCCAAATCAAACTAACTCATCTTAATCTTTGGCCGCAAGATAAAACCCAAACCGACCCAACCCAAGTCCCTCGGCCACGAGTGTGTATCTAAAACCGCAACCCTCATCTCTCTCCTTGCCTATATATATCAACAATGCATGCTCAATTCAGAATTCACAAAACCCTAGACAAAACTGCCGTCGGCAGCTCCCTTTGCTCCTCCTAACCGATCGAGATCAGCTCTTTTGTTCATCTTATCAGTCGCAAACAAACTGCCTTACCCTCATCATCATCTCGGTCGCAGCAAGCAACAGTTTTTCTGTTCTTTTCTTCCGGTCGCAGCAGCAATCATCGACATCTTCAGTCTCGGTCGCAACTATCCAGGATCACCGGTTCCTTAACATACTCACGGTTCGATTACCTTATCATTAAAAGTCTAAAACTTATCATATGTTGCTAGATCATAGTCGGTTATACGTGTCTTGAGTGTGTTGTTTTCGGATTATGTATATGTTTGAATTTCTAGTTGTTTCGGACGTATGCTTGAATGATTCATTGTCTCGGACATATGCTTGAATGAATTGTTGTCTCGGACATATGATTAATTGATTAGTTGTCTTCGGATTATATGTGCTTGCAAGTAATCGGCTGAATTGATAGTGTGGGTATACACGACTGTTTTCGGAATCAATAGCTTACAACTATGATTTGTTTATAAAGATTATAGTTATTGAGTAGGGTTTGCATGGATAAGTAGTTAGTAGTAAACTAGGATCAAAAATCGGTCTTTGCTCGCTTAGGTCGATCAATAGGAACGGTGTAGGTAAGTTGTAATAACAATAATGCTGAAACAGCCTGCTGAATACTAGTTACAGCCGACTTCATCTGGCTGTAACTTGGTCGTTAGTTGTCGAAAAACGGATTTTCTGATGTCTAGAACGTAGATATTTGAATAAGGAATCTAATGGCGCTGGATTCATAATTTTCTGAAATGGTTTGATATTTTTAAAGGGCTAAACAAGTTCAGTAGGTAAAGCTGTTAAAATTCTGGAATTTTGTTGGTTGTTTATCAAGCTAGATTTTAAAATCAGTAGAGAGTTGAGTCATGATTTTTGTACAGCAACTAGGTATAAAAATTTCTGGGCAACTCCAACTGGAATTTTGTTAATCGGACGATCAGTGATTTTTAAATAAATTCTTCCGTGGACTGCAGTCAGAAAGCGGTAAATCTGACTGCAGCTTAATGAATTAATATTTATGGTTAATTGGTAAAGATTTAGGACTTGGAAAAATTATATAAATTTCTATGGTATAAATGTCACCTACTGTAAAAATATGAGAATTTTTGGAATGTTAGAACTATTTTATAAAAATCCTAGAAAACAGCTGAATAATTGAGTGTTAAGCAGAAAGTTGATAACTTGTGATTTTATGCATTAAAGTGTTGCATGGATTTGGAATATGTTCATGATAAAGTTATTTGATTTCTATGATCACATGAGAATACTTGCATGCATGTTTGAGTGTTAGATATGTTGTTTGTGTGTATCACTTTGTGAGTAAATTGCGTGTGGAATTTGTATTGGTGTGATTACACACTGACGTGGAATTAATTGGTTTGATTAGGACGCAACTAGCGGTCCCATCTCTTATAACATCTTTGCCACACTAACCGAGCAAATAAAGGTGAGTTCACGGCCCCTAACTTTATACGGTTTTTAAACAACAGGGGGAGAAACATGTATACACTCTCAAACTCAAACTCTTTACGTTATACGAATCTAACGTCACATAACTATACGGTAACTAAGTTAATGTTAATGTAATGTTATGGTCACTATGCAGCTTTATCACTTAAGTCCTCGACAATCTCCTCGGATCGTTAGTATTTGGGTTAAATAGCGGGGGAATTATAAGTAGTACTACTGGGTCTGACGAGCCCCATCCGAGCTAGTCGCGCTAGCTGACCGGGTATGGTCAACGGGTGTATGATTGGCCTAACATCGCCATGGTCATGTGATAGGCCTGGCAAAACGGAGGCACAACTGTCAGCTTCGATCGCGAACACTTAGTGACATGACTTTAGGCTAGCTACCTATATACATTAATATTGAACTTAATTACGGGACAACTTAATATTCCGGGTTTGGAATATTGGAAACATCAACTTATTATCCCGGGTTGGGGATAATGGAAACAACAACTTAATATTCCGGTTTGGGAATATTGGAAGCAACAACTTATTATTCCGGGATTGGAATAGTGGAACTGATTAGTTATCCCGGGTTGGGGATAACGGAGTAACAAACTATAACTGAACAAACGATTTTATGAAAACCTGTGAACTCACTCATCTTTAATGTTGACACTTGTTTCTTTACATGTTTCTCAGGATGCTAGGAGCTCTAGGTGCACGCACATGCATTGAACAAGACATCATTATAGAGTCTTATTTATTAGTATTGTTTTGGGATTTTTCAAGTTGTTTTGGCGTTTGTGTTGGCGCCCGCATCATTACTTATTTATGCTTCCGCTCAAACTTTAAAACTAATGCTCTGCTAAATATTGGTAATTGATATAAAATCTACAAAGAATAATTTTGGAAAACGTATAATCAAATCATATAGAGTCGTTCGACGTACTAGTGTTTCAGATTCTGGTTTGTTCACACGCCTCGCGGTAAAACTCCGCAAGTGGAAATTGAGGGTGTGACAATTAGATTGACACGTATTACGTTTAAGTTATCCGAAAAACCCGGGATATCACACCCACCCAAACGGAGGAAGTATATTGTTCGTGAACGTGATACGGCAAACGATTTGTTGGTAAGCGATTATCTGTAACCTGAACCAACATATGATGAAAGGTGTCGTTTCCGTATGAGTAAAAATTTATTTTTTAGAATATCGAGGGACTTAAAAGATAACTATACATTTTTCCGCCAAAGACCGGATGCACGTGGTAATTTAGGATTTACCACGTGGCAAAAGGTTACGGCCACCTTAAGACAATTGGCTTACAGTTATAGTGCCGACATAATGGATGACTATTTAAAAATGTCTGCCCGTATAGCTAGAGAAAGTCTCCACAATTTTTGTGCGTGTATCATTGAACTATACATGAAAAAATACTTGAGAAAACCAACGCTTAGTGATACGCAAGAAATTTTGGAACATCACGCTGAATATCATGCCCTCCCAGGGATGTTAGGGAGTTTAGATTGTATGAAGTGGGAGTGAGAACTTTGTCCCACTGCGTGGCAAGGCTCCCACACAAGCGGATATCATGGATCGCCGGCTATGATGCTTGAAGTCGTTGCATCACAAGTACGGGTACTATCTTGTTGATGGAATTTACCCTGAATGGGCTGTTTTTGTTAAATCATTTTCACGAGATGGAACCCTAGATCCAAAAAGAATAAAGTTTAACAAGGTTCATATGGGGGCACGCAAAGACATCGAGCGAGCGTTTGGTGTGTTGCAAAAAAGGTGGAAGATATTAAGCATGCCTTGTCGATTATATGAAAAAGATCAAATAGGAAACGTGATGTACGCGCCTGCATCATTCTACACAACATGATTTTAGAGGATGAAGGGCGTGCGGTGGTTGAATAGTATCCCGACGAGACTCCTCCAAATAATGTAGACGTTAGTAACGAGGAAAGAGAGCTAAACAAAAATCTAATTCAGTCAAGACAAATAAGTTTAAATCTTCGATCTGATTTGGTAGAGCATGTTTCGACGCTTCCTAGATTCGACTACATAGAAAACGAAAGCGAAGATGATTGATGTAAAATTTAATACTTTTATGTATTTTTTTAGTTGTTTAATCTAAATTAAGTTGTTTTATGAAAATTAAATTTGTTAATTATACTATCACAACATAAAAAAATACAAAATTACACTTGGCTGGCCCCACCAGCGCAAGTCACGCCAGCCCACACCCCTAAAAAACCCACGCCAGCCATCCCCCGACTGAACCTCACCTCCGCCACATGTCAACCCATGCCCCCAACCCACGGCCCACCACACGCATAGTCTAAGGTTTGTTTTAAAATTCATAAATAGTAAATGGCTATTTTAGTTCCTATGGTTAGATTTAAAATGTTCTTTTAGTCTAAATAGTCTTTTTTTCTCTCCTAAGTTTAACTTATCCATTTTTTTGGCATCTTTGTGCAAACCACTAACTCTGTCAAAAAATATCAATTCATCAAGGGGCATTTTGGTCAGATTACGTATATTATATTATCTTTTTTGCTATTTTCATGCAAACCGTTTTTTTAATTTAATCATTTTTTTTATAAATCATATACACTCCTCTCTCTCACTCTCTCACAGACTCTCACTATTCCCCCACCCCCCCTCCTTTACCTCTACATCTCTGCATCTTCATCTTGTCCACCAAAACCCTTATTTCATTTCAAAACCTACAACTTCAATAGAGACTGATGAAAAACTACATTAACATCATCAACAGTGCATCTAGTAAGCGTTCTTTGAATCTGAATAAGGATGAAGAGTGTGTGAGACTGATGTTTATGTCTCGTTTGAATCTGAAGATGGAACTTGAACTCGATTCCACACTACAGATCCAATCGATTCCTTTACAAATCTACGTCGTTTTATTATGAGGTGGGCGGTGGTGGGTTTGGATTTGGGGATGGTGGCGGTTGTGGGTCTAAATAAGGTATATTAAGGAAAGCCTATGTTGTTGACAATGTTTACAATGAAACTTAGCATTAGCAAAGATATTATTTATCTTGTGCACAAATACTACACAATATCGACGTAAATTACTATTAGATTTGTAGACTTAATTGGGGTTGGGTTAGGTTGTAGTTTTGATTACTTTATGATGGTAGTGCACGGTGTTAAGTATTTATTAGGTGAATGGTGAGGGGGTGAACATCGGCGATAGTGGTGGTGAATGGTGGTGATTGTGGGTTTTTATTAGGTGAATAGTGGTGGTAGCGGTGAATAGTGATGATAGCGGTGGTGCTGAGAGGCAGTGAACAGTAGCGATGGCGGTAGCGGTGGTGATGAAGCGATGGCGGTAGAAATGGTTAGTAGAGGTGGAGGTGATGGCGGCGGTTGGTAGTGGTGTAGGTGGTGGATGTTGTTGAGGATGTCGATGGTAATGATGGCGACGAGTGGTGAGGTGGTGGTTGATGGTAGTGTTTGAGGGCGATGGTTGTTGGGTACATGAGTGCCAGCATGTATGATGTATGTGTGATGTTGTGTATACATGTGCAATTTATAAAAATGGTTTTGGACTAAAATGGCAATTACAAACCTTTGTTTTAATGTAAAAAATACCCCTGGTTATAACCAGGTTTTTAGACTGAGTTACGCAATGTGATCAAAATGGCAAAAAAAAGGAAAGGTTAGGGACCCAAACGAGAAAGAAAGCCATTTGGACTAAAGTGGCAATTTGGAAAGACTTCCCTTAGTCCTTGAAGCATACAACAAGTATAGGGAAGGAGTGGGGCAAGCACGAGAGAGACGAGAAAAACAAAGCGCTGAAGAACAAGAAGTAGAGGTTGAAGAAGAAACAGTGCCAGTACGCAAACAAAAAGACAAAGGAAAGAAAGTGGTTGAAGAGGGATCCTCAAAGAAGAAAAACAAGAAAGACTCACCCTTCCCCGAAAGAATCATGGGTGATAGTATCCGTGCTGGAACCACCAGATATGAAATTGAACGAATGCAAGCCATTCATGCTGTCAGAGAAGCAGAAAAACGAGAAAACAGATTAAAGAGAAGAGAAATAACTGAATCTGAAACACTCGTAGTGGTCACATTAGAGCATGAGCAGTTGGATCGATTTGTTGAAGGTCTGTTTTCAGATCCTACTGATGCAGCTCCAAGCTAATCCCCTCCTCACAAGAAACGAAAAACTAGAGAGGGATCTTCTAAAGATGTACCACCAAAGCCGACCTCAACCACACAAAAAGCACCTTGACAAGCTCCAACAAGACCTCGTCCATTCAAAGAGTTGTACGATCGCTTATCTAAAGACATTAGAAAGTTTCCTGCTAAGGAGTTCTGTCTGTTGAAGAATCAAGTTAACGACACCAACATGTTCAGTGAAAAGTTGAAAGAACAAAGAAAGAAAAACAAGGAACTGCCGAAACGTATCCAAACAAACTGAATTAAAAAGGTTTCAACAAGAGGGTTTGGAGAAATTGCATGAAATGGTACAGGATCTATACACTTCAGCCAATCGAGAACCAAAGTATACAAGTGAAGACATCTTCAATTGTCGGTGAGTGTTAATGGAGGTAGCGATGAGGAAGAGGTTGACAGATCGAAATGCCAGAGAAATTCATCGAGTTGGGTTTAGAGGATGATGTTGTGTATGAAACTGATGGAGGAAATGAGATTGCGCCTCAGCACCCTGAGTGGTTCAAAAAGGAAAGAGCAAAAATGCTAGACTTTTATCAAGTCATAAAAGTTGAGAAAACAGAGGCTACAGGCCGAATCATCAGCTGGAAGTGCTGCAATCTAACCAGGTGGTTTGTTATGAAGCATAGAGGAGGTGTAATCCAGTATTTCCAAAATGTAAATGATATGCAAAGTCTACCCACGTGGGATATACGGGAATTGAGCAAGCATGATATGATAAATCCCTCAAACAGTAGCATCAACGGCGACTTTAAAAGACTAATTCTTAGAGAATGCGCGGTGGATTCATTGTCTTCAAACCTCAACGCCCAAGGAGACGTGTACAAAAACCACCAAAGATCTATTATAGGAAAAGGAAAAGTTACTTGGACAATCAATCTAGCTCAAGTGGTCACCAGGGTGAAACTTCCTCTAGAACAACCTGTTACGCTCACCAATTTTAAGAAATGGTTTTATGACGGTAAAATAGGTGAAGCAGTCATCATATCCAACTCAAATGAAGATATTTGCATTTTGGATCCAATGGACGTGTTCATGTCCTGCCTATCTGATCTGAATGTTCTTTATGGGCACGAGATTCATGTTGGCGCAAGAAACGAATATCTGGAGGAAGGCATACTCTTTCAGCGAGCGGTTGAATGAGCAAGAGATAGAAAAAAGGAAATGATGGAGATCATGCTCAGAATCGACACGCAAAAAGAAAAGGATGAATCAAGAAAGAAGAAAGCTGCTGAAAAGTCTGTGGGGCCGCAATCCTTCTCTCGTCAACCAAAGATCCATCATCATAGTCAGATGTCCAAGTTATTCCACCATCACCGACTTCATCCACATATGAAGTCACTAAGGAGGACCTCAAGTCTAGTGAAGCTATTATCAACCAACCTGAAGCATCGCCTGAACTGACAGCAGATTAAGCTACACCAAATCCAGAAACCGAAGCCCAAGAATGAAGAACGAACAAGTACACAATGATCTAGGGGGTATTGTTAGAACTTTTGAGATTGTTGGTACTTGGTTTAGTAGGTTTTGGATTGTTTTGTAACAATTAGTTTGTTCTTGTTCAGGGGCTGAAAATGTAATTACAAGGAACTATCCTTGTGGCGGCATATTTATGTACCTAGCGTATTTAATAAATACGCTGGGTGTTATGTAGTATATATCAGATGAATGGAAACCCTAGTCCAAGGTTCTTGGACAATTTTTGGTGATTTCTTATGTTGTGATTATTGTTCTTGTGCTAAATCCGAATATCCAGGTGCTTTAAGTGTGATTATCAGTAGGGATTACATATACAACACTTGTTGATACATCCAAAACAAGAATCTCCATCTTCATCTTTTGATTTTCTTAACTTTTACACATTCAAACAACTAATCTATGGTTATTTGGGTGTTAACAATCAAACCACTATGATCCGAATATGTTTTGGAACTCACAATCCCTATAAAGCCTCATCACCTTTTCCTTTAGATTATTCCTTTGCCACATTTTTCTGCCTGTCTAGCTTTTAGCTTCAAATATTCATGAAGATTACTAGGCTTTTGATACCCAAAAAGAGATGGAAAATTTCTTTGTTTTGGATCCTTAATTTTGTACAATGACTCTATTTTACCTCTTACGGCATGCAATTCAAGAGGATATAGAGTAACAGTGGAAGAAATGAAGATGGTTGATGAGTGGGTGGAAGTCAAGTATCTGAGTATGTTGGTGATGAGGATGGTTTAGATATGGGTTATGATGACAAAGGGATTGGTGATGGAATCCCTTCATCATCATCTTCAACAACATTTTTTTTCTTTTGCGTTGAAATTTGATTTTTGGTGAGGGTGGTGGATGTTCAGGAAATCTAGGTGGTGTGGTTAATGGTTGGGTTACTGTTGGAAAAGTGATTAAGGCAGAGGATTGGGTAACATCTGTTGGAACATCTATTGTCCAGCATCTGCTATCACAACATCTTTACTAACATCTGTTGGGTTGGTTTGTGGTGTTGGTTTCTTTGGTGGTGATTTCGGTTTGGTTTGAGCAGAGATTCATTAAGAGATGAATCAAAAGTGGTTTAAGAAGTGGTGGAAATTGGTTGTCGGGCCTTTTTAGCAGACTTTCTTTTTCTTGAAGTACCAATATCTTCTTTTTCCATCTGTTGAGCCTTTTCTTGATCAACCATCTTTGAGGCTTTAGCTTCTAAAGTATCTTGTCTCTTCGGCTTGTATTGAGCAATCTTTTCTGCCTCTTTATTTAGGATCTCATCAATCCCTTTTTTTTCCAAAATTGGCATCTGATTCTGCAGCAGTGGTTTGTTTTGGCTGTTGTTGCACTTTTGGCTTTGCTTTGCATGAGAATCTGCCTGCAACTTTCTCAAAGTATATTTCTCCCCCTTTTTGGATCATCATCAACTTCTTCAGTAATGATTGAGCTGGTACAGATCCAGTTGTTTTCAAAGATTGACTTTGATGGGTTTGATGTCTGCTTGAGTATCCTTGTATCTAGCCTCTACCATATTTTTGATAAGCTTCATGTGGTTTTCATGCTGAATGTCTGCTAATTTTCGTTGAGTAAGAATGACTGGTTGCACAATTTTCCATAGCTCATTAGCAGATATTAGTGGGATGATTGAGGTTGAGAGTTTTGAAGCACTTGTTTCATCATGGATTTAATCTCATCAGTTGATGATTCCATGTTTGTCATTATCTCCGTCAATTCGTGGTATTTTAATTTATCACCTAAATTAATAGGATCATCTAAATACCTACCATAGGTAGTTGTATTTGAATCATCTATATGAGTAAACTCAATGTTTCCAGATTCAAATGCCCTTTATTCTTGGTATTAGGGACTTCCAACTGGAGCAGAGATTACAGTTGTAACCTCAACAGTTGTTGCCTTCAAGAAAGTCTTACTTTTGTAACCATTATCCAACTGTGTCACTTTTGTGGCAACAGTTGTAGTAATTGCTTCACTTGAAATATCACCAAGAGTTACATGTAACCCATGGGATGTATCCTCCTCAGTTGCTTGAGGGATAACAGAAGTTTTCTCAGACTCAGTCAAATATGGAAGTTGATTCTCCTTAATAGGTGAATGAGAAGGACTGATAGTTGTTTGAGTTTTCTCTATTGCATCAAGCAAGGGTAAAAATGTAGGTATTATTGGAGAAGTGGGTTGGGGAGTAGAAAGAGACAGTTGCCCTGGGAGAGGGGCTGAGGAAGAATGATTCAAGTGAATCAAGAGCTTCATATTGTGGTGTCCCTGTGGTTACAACTTGTTGCTTTGTGAGGAATCAAGAGAAGCATGCTTGGGTGGAGATCTTTGTTCCAACTGATGTAGGAAGTAGCAACAGTGGTTTAAAGTGACTTTGGTGCTGTCATAGGTATATACTCTGGGATCTCATCTTCCAGATTACCTTTTTGGGTTGTTTTGTTTTTGGTAGGCTTCTTGGATTTGGAAGGTTTCTTTTTGGAGATTCAGTGTGTTTTAGCATAAAGTTTGGAAAATACAAAAAGATTTTATTTCATCTTATTTTCGACTAACCGATGATAGAATGCTAATCTTTCAAAATCCAAAGCTGTCTGACAGAATCTGAAGCACAATGGGCAGGGAGTCAATCTGAAATGGAAAATGTTTGAAAACATCAGTTTGTTCATCAAGTGTTTAACTAAGGTCATTAACTTGGACTTGGTTAACAAATTAGATAACCAGGGTCATTAACTTGGACTTAGTTAACTGAGTGGGTTGTTAAAACTTGTCAAATGTTTGAAATTTTGAAAAAGTTAAAAAATTGAGGTTCCATACGAATGAGCTTATCTGCACGAAGGAATTTCATTCGCATGGACTAAGCTAATCCGTTTGAAGATAACTTGATCTGCACGAAGGAGAGTCCTTCCCACTGACCAAGTTCATCCGCTCATATGAAAACTAATCCGCACGAATGTATTCTCATTCGTTCCAAAAACCTCTTTCGCACAAAAAGTCCTCTAAGTTAAGATCATTTGATTAGCAACATTAAACTGCTGAAAATTGATTTGTGGTTATTGGCTTGCACATTAATCACAATGGTAAAGGTATAGATTATGATAATATGCACTGATTCAATGTTTTTATGTGTGATTTGCAGATCTAGGATCTATTAGTGAATTTCAGGACAATATGGACTTATTAGGATGATTTTGAATGTTATCGATCATTGTAGAACCCTGAATTGATCAGATATATCATCAATTGAACCATAAAACATAAATTCATTAAAACTTGAAGTTCAAACTCAGATCTATAATAAATAAATGGTTAAATGTTAAAATTGATGATAGGATATTATGAATCGACACTTTCTGATGAAAATGGACTAGACAATTTGTTAAATATGTGATTCAATCAAAGAATTCAAAAATTGTATTGAAACAGATCTTCAACGAAGGAAGCATCCGTATGACAATTTGGTCATTCGTTGTTTCTGGATACATTCGTACGAAGGAAGATCATTCGCGCCAAATGTTCATTCATCCTAGGTGTTATCCGCACCAAATATTGTCCGTTCCAAGTTATGGTCATCCGCATGAACTTAATCCGCTTCAAATTGTTACATCCGTTTGTAATTAGGGCTCATTCGTACCAAGTGTTGCTAAATATCAAATTTCTAATACTATTTAGTTGTGATGTTTTACAGGCAGATGCTAGCGATTTTGATGCGAAGCATAACATTTGTTGTGTTTTGGAGGATAAGCTACCTAAGATGGCACCGTTCGCGGAAATTTTGCCATTTATAAGACGATCGAGGATAAAGAAAGCAGTAACTGGTCAATGCTCGGCTTACAGGAACCATGTACTGACATTCTGGAATAACGCGAAATTCGTAGAAAATCCTCCAGCAATACATTTGGTTATCAAGGATGGGAATGTGGATAAAGAAATTGTTATTACAAAAGATTTGATCAGAAAATTTCTAGGTTCGGAGACAAAGAAGATGATCTGAAGGGCTATACAGAGAGGATGGTTAAGGGTTGCTTTATGCGTGTGGGATACAAGGGATACGTCAATTCAGCTAACTTCTACAAGAGCAATATTTCTAGACCCTACAAGTTTCTTATGCACATTGTAATACATGCACTAGGGCACAGGAAGGGTGGATAGGGATGTAGTTGTTGACTACATTATGCGCATGATTGCTGCTTTAACGCTGAATCTTCCATACAACGTCTCAAAGGTCATATTTACTCAAATGAAGAGCAATCTTACTGACGAAAGATGGTTGATGTACCCAAGATTTGTTCAAATGTTGTTAAATCATCTTCTACTGAATTTGGAGAAGAAAGAGTCTAAATAGTTGAAGCTAGAACACATGAACATCTTTCGTTGGAACGTGTTAATAACTACAAAGGTTAGGATATTCCGGTATTCAAGAGACTGTTTGGGGCCTTAGACAAAGAAGAGTATGTCGCTCCGCCTGACGATAAGCAGATGGAAGTCCATAGAGAGAAACGCATTAAATTGTTTGTAAAAGAAGAAAAACGAAGGCAAAGAAACCAATGAAGAGAAAGAGAGCTTCACAGACTATGCTTAAAGACGAAAGTGAAGATGATGTTATTTCTGCAACGTCTGAAAAGAGTACAACTGAAATTTCTTAAGATATTGAGGATCAAGTTCAGAAAGACAGATCGGGTAATGAAGCTGATGATGAATCGACAGAGAGTGATAGTGATATTGATATATAACACCCCCAAATTACCACCCGCGGAGTTTTACCGCGTGGACGTGTGACGTACCAGGATCTAGTCACTTATCATGTCGAACTAATAGTAGATAATACTAAACAAGGCCATCATGTCCAATATGAATAACGTATTTCAAATTAAACATTTCATAAATGAGTATGTGTTCAATGGAAGCATAGATAATTGTTCTATCAAACAAAACCATATTGTTTCAAAACATAAACAAGACATTAAGTGTTTTCATTTAGCGGTACGACCCGTGACAACTCTCGCTTCTCAGAATGAAAGTTCCAATTCAACTGTGTATCTAACGACCTGCAAGTATGCAGAAAAAGTGTATCAGCGATAAAGCTGGCGAGTTCATAGTTTTGTTTTATGTAAATCATGTAAGTGTTTAGTTTAAAGACATGCCAATAATAACGTCGATACTGAAGTGACTATTATGTTTGTTGTGCCCTCATCAATGTCTATCAGCATTGATCCAGTGTTTAAGGTCCTTAGTTCACGCTCGACTCCCAGCATGGTGTGAGGTTTGTCAAGCCTAATAGCGCTATCAACTAATACCCGTTGCCTCCAAGGCAAATAGTTTCGGTAGTAAGTAGGGACTTTCATGATAGAGTTGAGTTTATTAACTAACATCGAATTTAAACTACAAAATATAAAAGTATTCCTCCAAGGAATGTTTAGTTTGTCCCCCCAGGGACATATGCTTGTGAAAGAGTAGTGAATTCACCTTAGTTTGCCCCGTAAATGTTAACTGCTTCTACACGTTAATAAAGTGTTTGGTCCATTACATGCGACCTCACGTACAAGAACGTATAAGTATGTAATCAAGTAGGGTTTCGCATTACCCTAAGTGTCCAAACAACTCAATGTCTTAGTGATCAGGTTAATATGTTTATTATACAGTAACACCCAGCGGATTCTCTAGTTGGTTCGTTAGTTGGCTGTATATAAAGTGACTTCGGGAATATAGACTACATACACCTTACAATACATAATTCAGAACAGTTAAACACATACATGTACTTCATGGATCATTAAACTCGAGCATAGCATGTATATTACACAGAAACTCGGACATGTAACCATGTATTCACACAAATTCGGACAAGTTCATAAGCATATTCGGACTCCCTTTAATACTCATAGACAAATTTGGACAACCTAACAAGTTACATAAACTCGGAGTATCGTAATCATTTAACAACCTCGGGTGACTAGGAGATCCCTAAACTCGGATCCTCCTTTAACACACACATAAATTTGGAAGTGCATGTATGTATACATATTATACGAACATCACTAAACAAAACTCGGACACATCAAGTTATCTTAAACTCAACTCATCAACTCATCTTAAACTCGAATTCATCACATCATCATAAACTCGGATTCATCACATCATCATAAACTCAGATTCATTAGATCATCATAAATTCAGATTTAGCATAACACCCCTAGCAAAGTCGGACTCCCCCTTAGTTTCTTCATTAAATTCGGACTCCTCTAAAGCATACATAAGTTCAGACCATAGTAACGAATTCCGAACTCATTCAATTAACACGAACCCTTCTAATCATAAACAAACTCGGACCTCGTGTATACACACTCTAACAAACTCGGACATGTGCAGTCTCAACAAATTCGGATATACACCACTTATTAAACTCGGACCACAAGCATACGTTCACCAATCAATAACGCAGAAGATCACAGTTTTCTCAATAACAACTCTATGATCAAAAACCCTAATCTCATGATCCACAGTGTCATAATCATAACAACTAACTAGTGGTTTAAATCATATCAATATCAACCCTAGTGTTGACAACCATTTACACAATCATTCACAACCGTACACTCATTCTAGCATGATTTCCTAATCACAGATCCAACTGTTTGGATAACTAAGGTTTTGCATGAAATCAAGAGAACAAGTTATATACATAAACACATACCTTAGATTGATGTGAGATTATTCTAGGAGAATCGAAAGATGGATAGTAGATGATCATGTGAGACTTGAGTAGCTAGAAGATCAGAGGAAATGATGTAGAAGAACTGTTGTACATGAAATTTTGGGGAGTTTGGGGTTATGTAGGAGTTTTGTTAGAGTTTCTGAGTTAACCTAACACACCCCTAACTATATACTTTTTACATAAAGGCACATAATATCATACACTTTACAGTACAACACATGATTCACGTATTTGTCATGCAGCATATATGTTTCATCTAAACCGCCGGTTTATAATTATTATTCGTGTTAGTCATTAACATTCTTAATTAACTTGTGTGTGTTTCGGTAATTCCCCGAATTACCAACTCAGACTCATTTAACTAACCCTAGTTAAATGCAGTGCCATTACCGTATAACTAAATTAACTACGGTTAGGTTATAATATTAACCTGAAATTACAGGTTGTCACATCTGTGACATTAGCACGTTTTCAATCTTTGTACGATTCCAAACATTTTTGTAATCAACAAAATCTTGTGTTTTATTTGCAAGAATGTACAATTTTCAATCATTATGCAATACTAGACATTTTTATTCAATAAAATCTTGCATTTTATTACTAAGAATGCAAAAATGTCAATCGTTTCATAATTTTGGTCATTTTCGTGTTCAATAAAATTGTATACTTTATTTGCGAAACGCTTAACCGTAAACCGACGAAACGATATCCATGACATTTCCAGACAAATCAGAGTTATGCATGCCTTAACACCTTTATATAGCCTAAATGTTAGGTTAAAATGGGTTACATCAGACAAAGTACGTGTATGGCATCTTGGCTCGTTTCAAAAGGTGATGAAGAGCACGTTTGAGATAAGTGTGATGGGTGAGTTGTCCTACTTTCTGGGTTTGCAAGTTAAACAGAAGAAGGATGAGATGTTTATACATCAGAGAAAGTATGTGTATGACATCTTGGCTCGTTTCAAAATGGAGGATTGTGCTTCTTTCAACACACCTATCTGCGAGAATCACAATCTTGGTCCAGATCATGGGTGTGTGGATGATGTTGATCCAACTCAGTATAGGGCAATGATTGGTTCCCTTATGTACTTGACTGCTTCAAAACCTGACATCATGTTTGCAGTGTGTCTCTGTGCCAGATTTCAAGCGAATCCAAAAGAGTCACATATGAAAGCGGTGAAGCGTATTATACGTACTTGAAGGGGAAACCTAAACTTGGGTTGTGGTACCCTGCTGATAGTGATTTGAAGTTTGTTGCTTACACTGATTCAGATTTTGGAGGATGTAAGTCTACCAGAAAATATACCATGTGTGGTTGTCAGTTCTTAGGAGGGAGGATCGTGTCATGGCAATGCAAGAAGCATTCTTGCGTGTCTACCTCTACGTGTGAAGCTGAATATATTGTTGCACGTAGCTGTTGCTCTCAGGTTCTCTGGATACAACAGCAGATGCGCGATTACGGTTTGAATTTCACTCGTACTCCTATTATGATAGACAATAATGCCACTATTTCAATCACAAACAATCCCGTAAAGCACAATAGAACAAAACATATTGACATTAGTCATCATTTTATACGGGATTGTGCTAAAAAACAAATGATTGAACTTCACAGAGTCGACATATTAGATAACCTTGCAGATCTTTACACGACGCATTTGACAGGGCTCGTTTTGAACATCTTGTCGAACTCAATGGGATGAGGAATCCCGAATAACCAGTTTTTCATAAGAATTTTGTAAATATTTTATTGCTTTCTTAAAAATCAAAAACACAAAATAATAGAAAAACGTGAAAAAAATAGAAACTCAAAAACGAGTTGTCATTGTGCGAAAAAGAAGAGATGATAGTACATCAGCGAGTTAGACTGTCACACTGAAACTCAAATTAAATTGCTTAAGTGTGATAGAAACTCCATCATATGATGTTCCAGTAGGCAAAGAGCATGAAATAATCAACATACCAACGTGATATAAACTTAAAGAAATATGTATGAGTGGGTAACATATCAGTGGCGTATGGTTTAATGACCTTAAATCTTACGTTGAGAGATTGCCAAAATCCGAGGTTTTGGGTCTTTATGCTGTTAATTTTTCCGGGGATATCAGGGTTGTCCTTCTACTGCATCCAGATATATGCTGACCTAGGCACAACCAGGATATCCTAAAAGAGCTAAAATGCCAAAAACCCATATTTGAAGAAGCTCTCCTAGAGAGTCATTCAAATGTGCAAAATGCATAAACGGTACCTGTCACACCCCGACCCGCAGCGGAAAAGGTGATCGGGGCATGATTGGGTTATCATCAAAGCTCATGACATTTATTATGCGTTTCATATTCATTATTACAAATTAAATGGAGAATTACAATAAATGTTACAACATGTTCTAACTAACAATCTAAACTTCTTTGTTCTCTTCTAAGGCATATCCTATGTTTTCCTTGCTTCAACCTGTACACCTGTATCATGTGTAAAAGGGTTTTTGGATCAACATAATGTTGGCGAGTGAATCCTATGGAAAACATTTGAACAAATTTATTTAAATTGATTATGAAATATGTGCACAACCAAACATGAGTAAAACTTAATCAACAATCATAAGATATTAAGTGAGACACACATGAACAATAAATGAACATTTAGAGGCACGCGATGCTCAACTCGTCTCTCACGAGGAACTGAGGGGGCTAATGAATGAATTGCATAACCATGATGATATGAATGACACAACTACAAACAATATAAACTCAATGATATACACATAAACAATAATGAATTTGATTTGTGGCACGCGTTGTTCAACTCGTCTTCCACGAGGAACTGATGGGCTTAATGAATGAGTTTCATATAATTTAACAAAAGGAAATAAGTAATCACAACAATATAAACAATCTAAGTTTAGGTCATGATGTGGTATGGCACATGTTTAAATAAATAAATTAATTATTTTCATAACACATGACACACCCCAAAACGTGTAATTTAAAAGGGGGAGTTGTAAGATTCACTCACAGTGGGTGCGTTCGGTTGATGATGTTGAATGCACGCGAAAGTGGTTTTAATCACGAGTGAGTTTAACCTAGATAAATCGCATTATGGTTTGGTAAGTAAACGGATTTTATTAATCTATTTTAGTAGGATTGTTGGGTGTATTTTTGTGAGTTTGAGGCTATTTTCTAACCTTAAAAATGTTATTTTTAAGTATTTTTAATTGATTTTTAATTAAAATAATTAAATAAAAAATAATAAAAAAATTGATTTTTTTTCTGACCGTTGACCGTTTGACTGACCGTTGACCTGACCGTTGACCGGTTCGATTCGGAATATAGGTGCGCTGAGTGAGGCTCGAACCCGAGACCTCTCGTACGCGTGCACGCAGCTCTACCAACTGAGCTACGTGTCTAACCCGTTATATATCTGATTTTAATTATATATATATTAATTAGTTTAAACCGAAAATCATTTTATTTTAAAAACAGTTTAAATCAATTCGGACGTGCACTCCACAGATCTCGAACCCGGGACCTGTGGTTTAAACTAACACACAGTCCACCGCTGGACTGTGTGTTTAACATGTTATATAACTCGATTTTTATTATACTTAAATACAAATTAGTTATTTCCTTTTCTGCCTTATTTAAAAAGAATAGATAATTGTCCGAGTCGGTGCAGAAGACCGGACTCGAACTCGTGACCTGTGATATAAACAAACACACAGTCCACCGCTGGACTGTGTGTCTGACTTGATTATTATTCCGGTTATTAATATACTTAACATATATTTGTAGCGACTCCGGTTCAGTTAATTAAAAAAATGATTTTTATTAAGGCGACGTGTGTGAAACGGGATTCGAACTCGAGACGTTTGTATGTTTAATGTGCACACAGTCCACCACTGGACTGTGTGTCTAACCCGAGTAATTTCTTGATTTATATTATACTTATACGTTACAGCGGTTACATCGTCTTCTTCAATAAGTTATAACCATAATCGGAAATCGACTGGTTCAAAGATTAAATCAGGTTCCTTTAACGTTTTAGGTTAATTATAGATGAGATATAAGTAAAAAGAAGGAGAAATAAGCGTGAGGTATACCGACTCGCTTTCCTCTGTTTTCCGGCAGAACTCTGGCGATAGAGATCACCTTCGGCGATGAGTTTTCTTGTAGCAGCGAGTCTCCAGGAAGCTTACAAAGGGTGTGGGTATCTCCGGTATAAGCTCAGGGGCTCAGTAAGGCTCGGCAATGGGGAACCCGGTTATCCGGCGACAAACAGGAAAATTCCGGCGAGTGGAATTACGCCGAGAAAATGTGTGTTTTTGAGCGAAAAGGTTTGCAGTGGGTTGTGGGTGAATTTATAGGGCAAATCGTCGAAGAACTTGGTCTGATTTCCGACTGGATTCATAAGTTATAAAAACTCCGGCGGTTATGGTTTGGTCGCGGACTTCAAACATCGGTTATAACCGATGTCCTAATAATAGTTTACGTTATAACTGAAAACATCGTTAAAAGCTCGCGAGATTTCCGGGATTCCGACGACTGAACTGATGGGCGCCGGTTTTGAATTCGTAACGTCACTTTATGAATTAAATGATTCAATATTTACCAAACAGAACAAGTGGCGCAGTGGTTTGTGTGTGTGTTAAGACATGTTTCCGGACCGGTAGTGACCCGGGTTCGAAACCCGGCAGAGTACTTTTATTTTTATTTTGCGATTTTCAATAGTTTTTCAAAAACTAAATATATATTCCCGTATAATAATCGATTACGTATCGTTTAAAAATATTTTGGGCTTTAATTCGCAACGAAATTTTTGACTGACTGTTCGGTTGATAAACGGAGCGGGTTTGGTAAATCCGTTTTTGACGGATGTTACAGTACCAAAACCTGTGGTATTTGCCCTAACCCTTGTTAGATGTTGGTCTCTTTGTTGTATGAAAGTACTGACCTGATCACCATTATTCTAACGTTGTAAAACAAAAGTATGAATACGATATACTCACCTACTACGAGGAAGCTTTGTGCATACCATGATCGCGGGGGTATGTCCCGAAGTGGGACACACTAGTACATCAAGATAATATTACCTTAACGTATCACATGGTAAGGGAACTTGAAATGTTCGTGTGTTTTGTTTAAGTGGACGAACATACTAGTAATCGTCTTGACTGTTTTTCACGAAAATTAATTAAAGAATTATCTGATAGTGTGAAAATAGTTTGATTTTGCTGATATGATCTTCTTACCGGTGATTCTCACAAAAATAAAGTGTTTATTTTTATGTTCTTTATTTCCTTTCGGAAAATATAAAATCCAAAAGATTTTCATTTTTGGTTTAAAATTCTTAGCGTACGGAAAATGGTTGTTCATGGAGGAGTTATTACCAATAGGGGGAGACGGTTTTAAAAGATGAGTTCAAAATTTTAAACCTTGCAAGTTATAGTGTGTTGGAAAAAAATTGTTTGAGTGTTGTGTTGAATTGACGATTTTGCTTAATCTGTGATACAATTTTACCATCTCTTAATTTATAATTATTTGTTTAACTTTGTTGAAAAATTCTTATGGTTTCTCTAGATGTTTGTTTTAGACTATACAGATTAAAGCAGTGGGTTGTTGAGAAGTTGAAGTGATGAGATGAGAGTTTGTTGCTGCTTGGTAGAACCTGCTTCCTACAATGCAGATTGGAAGATATGAAGACATACGTGGATTGCTAACTCAAAACATAGAAGTTTTGGATGATTGGATGCATCAGCTTAGGGGGAGTCTGTTGCTGACAGAATTCATGTTGAATCTGACGTTATCCAAAGACCAAAGACTGTGAGATTCTGAAGACTAAAGTTACCTTTGCAAGCTATTGTCAAGGGGGAGTTTGTTGTATATTGGTTTTAGTCGTTAAAAAAAATTAAAAAATTGAAAAAAAAATCAAAAGTAAAAAAAATTGAAAAAAAAATTGAAAATGTCTCGTCAAGGTTTTTGCACAAAATGGAAAATGATAGGTATAATCAGATCGTTGGCTTTTGATTATTATATATAGAAGATAATGAAATTGTCGAAAATGCGTCTAATATAGGATATGTGGGTAGGCCCAGCCGATTGAAAGGTGCCTTAGGATCGAAATAATATACTTAAAAATTAGGAGACTTGTGGGTTCCCGCCTTAGGAGCTATAGTGAGACCTTAACTGTAGAGAGTATAAGGGGTACCGTCATAAGTAAAAAACTTATAAGTTTTTCCGATTAAATTGGCACACCTGTTTCTTTTTGTGAAAACAAATCCGAAACGGTGTGGCGCCCAAAAAAAAAAAACATTCCATCAATCCATTTGAGATACATGAAAAAAAAAGAAAACAAAGCCTATGGTATTGTCGCGGGGATAGCGACTCATGCGGTACATACCCTCTAGGTGGAGTTATAAAAATATGTGAAGTTTATGGCATTAATCGCGGGGATGGTGACTCATGCGAGGTATGTCCTCTAAACTGAATGTATACAAAAGCATGCAAAGCTCACAATATCATCCATCTATCCATCTTAAATTTAATCGGAATAATATAAGGATTTTTTATATAAGACGGTAGATTAATATCTTTTATCTCATAAGCTCAAAGCGGGATTAGGTAGCGTTATGGTCTTTTGAGTGTGGGATCCATAGATGACTATAATCATTGAACTTAATGGATCGAAATAAGGGCTTGGAAACCGACGTTGGGTTTAGGTGGATCATATACCCGCAATCTTGGTTAACGTATGATCAGATTTGTTTTAATAAAATAACTAAAAATATTGGAAGCAATTGAATTTGATTGTGATTCCATTGAATATAATTTTTTCGGGACGAAAAAAGATAAGTATGGGGATTTGATCGGTGCATTTTAGGTACACTATATTTTATATTTATTGGAATAAAAATGCACCGATATCAGAGTAAAATATATCAAGTTATTGTGGTTTTATTGTCATGCGGGTCAAGATGAAAACGAGTTAAAACGTTGAAATTGAATCATATTTGAGATAAAAAGATATTAGCGGTCAAGAATCATGTTTATGAATTTTATCTATTGAACGTTATGATTTTTGACATGTTCTAATTTAGTTAAGAATTTGATATGAGCATAAAGACTATTAATTCATGTAAGTTTATTTTGGCAGCTGAAGGAAGCAATTTAATATAGTTGCATGAACTTCAAGATTTTAAAGAATATGGTTGGCTTTGAAGTTATAATGATATGCATCATATTCATGAATGTGGAAGTGGGCTTTTGTTGGTATAATTCTACTAATTGGCCATTGGCCACTACGAAAAAAAGGCTTACGACCACACAAAAAAAGTGTGACCATATGTCTCTTGCAATACTTTTTTTTTCAACTCAAGTGTGACAAAGGTCGAGTCATCGTACGTATCATACGGCCACATTCACGTTTAGTGGCCGTAGCACCTAAAAAGTGTGGCTAAAGGGCACCACTATTTCTTGATGGAATCAGACATTTGTACGATAAATGTGGCTAAAAGGTAGCAACAGCCACATAAATTTACTATAAATGTGGTCGTTTCTATTATATGGTCACTTAAAAGTTTGTTCTAGCCACATCAATTTAAAAAAATGTGACAAAAAGAGTTGTTGTAATCTAACATTTCATTCATTAAGTATGACTAAATAATAGTAATGGCCACATAAAGTCACTGAAGTGTGATTGTTTCTATTATTTATTCACATGAGTTTACTATAAGTGTGGCTAAAATCTATTTCTAGAAACACAAAACAACTTTATAATTTTAAATGTGATTATGTCTAACATTTAATCACACATAAAATTGTAATTTTAAGTATGGCTATTAGTTAATCTTTGGTCATTGTTTTTTTTTTCACATGACGTTTGCTATCATTCTGTCACTCAAAAAACAATAAAGTGACGGTAGTGTGGCTAATATTTATGTAAAGCTACATGAAGTTTTATGCTTTTAGGTGTGGCTATTGGCTAACCTTTGGTCACATATAATTTACTTTTCTCGTTACGTTTGCTATCATTCCGTCACATAAAAAACAAATTAACTATAATGTGGCTAATGATTATGTTAAGCCACACTAAACTTTATATTTTTAAGTGTGGCTATTAGCTAACCTTTGGCCACACATATTCATTTTACACATTACAGATATTGTCATTGCGTCACATAAAAAACCAAATAAGGATGGTGTGGCTAAATGTAAAGTGACATGAAGTTTTATTTTAAAGTGTGCCTATTGTGTTATATTTGGTCACACAATATATTTTATCCATGACGTTTGCTAATATTTCGTCACACAAAAATAAACAAAATGGCGATGGTGTGACTAATGGTTATGTAATGCCACATGAAACTTTATAACTTTAAATATGACTATCGTCTAACCTTTAGCCGCATATTATATTTTTTTTCTAAATGACAATTGCTAACATTTCGTCACACCAAAATTAACAAAGTGACGATAATATGACTAATGATTATGTAAAGCCACATGAAAATTTTTAATTTTAAGTATGGAAATGTTTAACCTTTGGTCACACATAATCTAATTTTACATGACGTTTGCTATCATTTTGTCACACTAAATAATAAAGTGACGATAGTGTGGCTAATGTTTATGTAAAGCCACATGAAGTTGTGCTTTTAAGTGTGGCTAATGAACATTTGGTCACACATGTATATTGTGGTTTTATGTGGCCATTCTCGTACAATAAAAACATCATAAAACATGAGAAAACCTAAAACCAAATAATATAAATATTAATAAACCAAAAGTCGTGCATAATGTTTCCAATTTAAATACCAAAATTTAAACTTCTAATCAAAAACTATCTACCATTATTGAAAAAGTAAATGACTGTACATATAAAGTAAGAACTAGTTTAGAGTGTTTTCATGTTCTTGCTCCTTGTCTTTTTTTTATGTTGTCTAGCGTTGTAAAACATTTCTTTTGGCTTCTTCGCCATTTAGTTGTAGTGTTTTGTGTTTGAATACTTGATAGATTTGGTACCTGAAGCAAAACAAAAAAACATGAAAACTAATATCAATAACTAGAGTAATTAATCTTAATCATATATTAATAAAGAATAGACCTTTTGGCTAGTTTTAACAAGTGATCTTGGCCAAGCAACAAAAGTATTTAGTGCATCCCCAACTGTTTTGAACTCCCCTGATTCTACTGGTAAAAATGATGCTGCTTTTATAACTCTATCAATAGAAACTCTATAGCAATCATCTTGTAGTGGAACACAATGAAGGCTTTGTTTTCCCATTGACAAGTGAATTGTACCATATCCCACACAATTGTTCAAATTTAGAGTATACAAAGTACACTTGATTTTCTACAAAAAAAAATGTTATATCAACATCCTAAGGTTAAAGTCAATAGAAATGTGTATTCCGTAACATACCTCTTCCTCTTGGACATTTGCTGAATGTGTATTACGAGTATTTCTTGTGATTCCAGATGAGATGATGACTCAAGAAGTGAAGTCTCGTCCGTAGGCAAAACAACTTTTTTTTCTGATTTTCACATTTTCCTAAAAGCATTTAATAAATCAAGTTATAGAAAATCAGCCATCACACACAAAAACAATTAAAAAAATATGAAATTTTTAAATACTTTACCGTTGTTATAATTTCTTTTGACACCATTTTAGATGTGGTAACATGAGGAGTGACTTTTGTTTGCACCACTTTACTTGATATGTTAGAAGTGGTAACATTAGCATTGTCCTTTGATCCAGGACTATTGTCTACAGAGTTTACCCACAATTCAATTAATTGTGGTATAAAATATCAACAATTACATGGGATATTATAAAAAATAATGAAATTATCATATTTACCGTTGTTGGCATTTCTTTTTGCACTATTTTAGACGTGATAGCACTAGCATTATGTGTTGATCCGACATGTTTCTCCACTGAATTTACCTACAAAATGCAACAAGGGAGCAAATACAAATAATACCATTTGATGAAACAAGGACAAGTTCTAAAATTGCAATGCACATGTTAAATTTATATAAATAGGTTGCAATATACAATAGCTAACAATAGTTAACATTTTATAACTATTAAAGGTAGTAATTTGCTAATAAAAGACACATTTTATCTGCAGATAACGAACATATTGGTAACTTTTGTCCTTGTGCTGCCAAATGAGCTAAAACTTGACTAAGTGTGTTATTTGTTTCTGCCATCTGCATCGACATGGTCTTAATTTGTTCATCTTTTTTTCCATGCTCAAGTCTCTCATTGTGTAGTTGAAACTCCAGTTGTGCAATTCGTTCTTTTGATGATCCTTGTGTTTGAGGACTCTGCCAATATCTGCTGGCAGTCACTCCAAAACCAACACCTTTTAAAAACCCACCTTTTTCTTTGCCAAATACTAGTGTGAGTGCATCCGTGCCTGGATCAAGGTTTATGGCTCCATCTTTAATTTGCGTTTCAATCTCAATCTGTAAAAAATGCAAAAAATTTATAGTTAGATATTTTTTAACAAATGAAAATGTATTATAGTAATTAGAAAATAAACCAAAAAAAGTTTAAAGTTAAACTTACTAAGTTATCAGCCATGTATTTTACGACATTCTTGTATTCTCCGTTTTTGTTTTCCCTTGATTTCCTCCACATTAAAGCACAGGAGGGGATCTCATCAACTGAAAGTTCATTATTTTTTACCTTGTAACATATACAACAGAAATACCAGACACACACATTAGACATACAATCAAAAAATCATTATAAGCAAAAAAAACAAACTTTAATTAAAGGAATGTAGTTACCAGTTTCTCTCATTTTGGGTTAAAACAAGAGTTGCAGGCTAAAACACAAGGCAACAAAACAATACTTCCTGCAGCATGTTACACATTAACAAAAGATGAAAAAGACAAGTTTTTTGATTCACTATACAACTTAAGGGTTCCACAAGGGTATTGTTCTAACTTTTCTAGTTTGGTGAACCGAAAGGATAGGAAACTTGTGGGACTTAAATCACATGATTATCATATGCTTATGCAACAGTTTTTGCCCATTGTAATACGGTCTATCATGCCGGAACCCACAAGATATGCTATTATCAGGTTTTGCTTTTTTTTCAAATCAATATGTAGCAAAGAAATAAAGGTAGAAGAACTGGATAAGTTGCAGGAAGAGCTTTGTGTGACACTGTGTCTGCTCCAGAAATACTTTCCCCCATCCTTTTTCGATATTATGATTCATTTAACTGTGCACCTTACTAGGGAGGTAAAATTATGCAGGCCAATATGCTTTCGGTGGATGTATCCCTTTGAAAGGTGCATGAAGGTTATTAAAGGGCATGTGCGAAACAAAACTTATTCAGAAGGATGCATTGCTGAGGAGAATATTGCAGAAGAAACAATTGAGTTTTTCAGCGTATGCCAAAAAAACATGAAGACTATTGGCATACCACCAAATAAGCATAATACATCTGAAAATTATAATGGGGAGGGAAATCCTTTGTCAGCTGGTAAACCAGTTCTGGTTTCTCCGGAACTCTCCTTGAAAGCACATTTCTATGTATTGCAAAATACGCCCGAAATTGTGCCTTATATCGAGTAAGTATAACTAACATGTTTGGTTTTTTTATTTTACATTAGAATCTATCAAATATGATACTAATTTATTTACTTGTAGACAACACATGACCTTTTTGAAAAACCAACATGGTGGTAAACGACAAGCATGGCTGGAGAAAGAGCATAGCACAACGTTTGGTCATTGGTTACGTAACAAGGTAATTTAAATTTTAGCATAATATTCGTTTTTCTTATATTGTAGTTTGTGCAAGGTGAATCTCATCCTTGTAATGAAGTTTAGGTTGAAAAAGAGTTAGCGGTTTCCAAAGAAAGTATATCAGAAACCGTAAAGTGAATTTCACATGGAGCACACAGCAACGTATTAAAATACGATGTATATGAAATCAATGGCTATACATTTCATACAAAATCTCGTGACGGTGGATTTTACCAAAACAGTGGGGTTGGTGTAGAGGCAACTGACATGCACATTTCTAAAGGAGTAGTAACCTACGGACAAAACTTTTATTATGGTGTTTTACGAGAGATCTGGGTACTAGATTATCATATTAAAAGAATTCCTCTTTTCTTGTGCGACTGGGTTGAAAATAGAAATGGGGTCAAACAAGATAATCTTGGTTACACGTTGGTCGAACTTAACAGATTAGGCCACAAGGATGATCCGTTCATATTGGCCTCACAAGCACGACAGGTGTTTTATGTTAAAGACCAGCTGGATAAAAAAAATGTCTATTGTCTTTATGACACCTCACAAAAACTACAGAGAGATTCGTATGACGACGTTGATGAGGAATTTAGTACTGTAATTTTTCCTCACAAGGATAATATATTGCCACGTGTAGATCCACTTGACCTGGGTAATGAATCCCGCGATGATTATTACAGTTTTTTTTCTGTAGTTTTTCTGCAGATTTTTGCAGTTTTGCTGCAGATAGTTTGTAGTTTTGTTTTCAGCTTTTTTTAATTTGACCAATTCCGACCCTAAACCGTTCTGACCCATGACCCGTTCTGACCCGACCATAGTTGTTAATGGCGAATAGCAACAAATAGCGATAAGATACCTAAATGCTACATAGCGAATAACGATAAATAGCGCGGGCTATTTTATAAATAGCGATACACTAGAAAAATTTGTATATGTATATTTAAAAACTACCCTGTATATTTGCTATTTTACATGTATATTTAACAAAAACCTAAAATCCAACTATTTTATAGCTATATTTAATTGCTATTTATATTAAAAAACAAAAAAATAATAAAAAATAAAGCGTCGCTATTCTCGCTATCCATCGCTACAACCCTAATAGCGACATAGCGCGCTATAGCGATCGATCACTACGATCGCTATTGACAACTATGGACCCGACCCAACCCATTTGCCTGTCCTAACTGTGATAATGTTGGGGTTTAACATCCAGAAATTGCAGCCAACAAACATACCTCATCAAAATAAATCCAACAATTTGCTGGTTGATTTTCATTTATAAAAAACCCCATAATACCCTGCCTTATTAAATTTCTAGATCTGTTATTTATATTGCTTTCCCATTGACAACTGAGTTTTTTAAATACTTCCAGCATATGAAGGGGACTCCTTTATCAGTCCACAAGATCTTCCCAATCTGCATCAAGACCATAATACTAAAAAAATACCAAAAATGCCCCTGCCCCCATTTTCAAAGAGAAAAAGTGGGCTGTTGGGAAATACTTTCTTCACCATTAAGGCTTCAAAAAAATACCAAAAATGCCCCTGCCCCCAAACGGTTAGTTTTTAAAATTCAAACCCTAGTCAACCACCTAGCCAAGCCAGCCAATGAGACCCGGCCACAGAGGACCGCTAGGCTCGCCCAACGCCCTGGCTGATTCCCCCGCCCAACGGACCACGCCGAAACCCAAGCCCACCCGGGGTGGTGACTTGGGCGTTTGTACCCAACCCACGCCCCAACCCCCGCCCCATACCCCATAGTCTTAGATTGACCATTCCTGCTAGTATTCCAGCTGACCCATTTACTGATGACTTTACATCTGACCCTCCAATAACATTAGACCAATCTCAATCCTCCTAAGGCATGCAAAAGGAGATAACATAGCCTAAGGACGAGATACAGCAGCTAATTAAAATAGGTCAGGTCGGGTTGGATTGACCCACAAACACTTGTGTCATTTAGTTTTTTTTTTACTTAATTATGATTACAAAAACAACATTGTTACAATAATAATCCACTTTCTTAATAAAGCGATTTACAAGGTTGTGCATTAAAAATAAACCTTGATCGGATTTCAACACATTTAACCTATTACTCTTTTAGCTAATCGTCAACCTGTTTAAGTTTTACTCAATTATGTTGGTTACATCAGGCGTAGTAACTGTCACATCAGGCGGCTTTTTTTTTTAATGGCAACAGTAATATATAATCAAAGAGCTAGCGGGAAACTAGCGGAAATCCCGATACAAAGCCAAGAAAATCGAAATACAAAACAATATTACAAAGCCCTTATAAGAGCATTACATCTTAAAAACTACAAAGAAAGGATTACTTTGCCAGGACTGCCATGAAGCTAAATTCCGCTTAGCTCTGCCAATGACTCTGTTGTAACTGTGCAATGCTATGTCTTCCAGAATTTGATTAGCCATCTCCTGCAGGATTTTGTAGAATAGACCCCAAAAGTGTGCGCAATCACTTGAGACGGCTTAATAGCATACTCAAACTCAGAACCAGTCACTTGAGAGCTTTATATGTTGTTCAGAGTTGACTTGGTAAGCCCCGAACCAATATCATCCTCTTCTTCGGTGCTCTTAACATCTGTCATATGTTCCCCCGAGATCTTGTCATGATGACCATTAACATCCTTGGCAATGCCATTACCCACCAGGATCACAAGAGGATCAACAGCAGATCCATTCTCGACATTCACATCGTCTTTACCACACTTACCTCCGTAACACTTACTAACATAGCCCCGTGAACAACGCCATTAGTCTCCGACATCAGCGGATCAACAGTCACCCCTTCATTCTTAAACTGCTCAACATTAACACCACCTGCATCACCAAACTCACCAGCATTCACACCAGAACGACACTTCTCCTCCTCCTCCACCTTACAAACCATCTCACTGCATACAATTTCAGCACCAGCCGTCATCTCGAAACGTTCGCAAATCCTTAAACAGATTCGGATCCGGATTCGGTATGATTCAGATGCGAAAAATGAAATCGAACATAAACCGAATTAGAATCTACCAGATCAAATCGTTGTACAACATTATAACAAAAACTCAAACGCAACTACCATATTCCAACTACCTTCCCATAGATTTATTGAAATTTGACAGAATCCTCAAATATATGATATTAGGAAATATGTATTTGTAGATTAACCTATAAAATAATGGTATATCTTAAAAGGGCAGTTGATATGCAACCCCAATTCATCGCCCCCGTCTTCAGATTCTTAGCAAGTGAAATCGTCCTGAATCGCTGGTCTCAGAGAAATACAAAAGTTGTACATCCTTCCTCCATAAACCTAGGGTTTTTAATATCAAAATTAAGCCTACTCTGTAGGGGAGAGTGAGCTGGTTGCAGAGGAAGGCACTGGAATGGAGGGATGAGTAGGCAGAGTGAAAAGATGGAGCTTGATGGAGGGATGAACAAGAATTGAATTTTTTGTGTGTATTTTGTGGGTGGGTAACTTAAGATGGTCACGGAAACTAATTACAGTGTGATGATATATAACTTATAGTCACATATTTTTCCATAACTATTGTAAGTTTTAGACACACATACAAACTTATAAGTGGCTAATAAATATCCCGTTTTAGTCACATAAATTCATAAGTGGCCGTGTATATATTATCTTTTAGTCTTATTATTAAAAATCTACTGTGACAATTAGTAAAATTTGGCCATACTTTTCGACTGTGACTAATGATTGTCATATTTTTTATTGAAAGTGTGATTAAAGGTTTGAAAATGATATGTTTTCGTCACATAAATTTTATAAATTATACAAAATTGTGGCAGTAGGTCATATTTGGCAACACTTTTCGAGTTGTAGCTAGATTGGCTAGTAAATGTCATATTTTTTAAAAAAGTGTGGTTTTGAGCTGCGATAGAATGGTCACTTTAATAACAAAATGTGTGGCTAAAAGTGTTTTAAAATATTATAAATGACCTTTAGCCACACATTTAGTCAAAACTGTGGCAGGCTTGTTTTGAAAAAGTGTGACTAAAGCCCAATTTTGACGTAGTATGCAGGTCACGTGAAAAAGAGTGCTAAACAAAATAAATCACTTTAGTTATGCCTAATATGGACTGCAAGGAAAAGAAATTGAAAGGCGGTGGAGCAAACAAGTGGAGGTAATTAAATAGGAGTTCGACGACTGCTGGGAGAGATCTTTTTGGCAGATGGCTGAAGAAAGAGACGCAGAATCCTTTGAACGGGGAACAAGATGAGAACTATAATCATGGGCGGCTAGGCTTTTTGTGACTTTCTCTAGGCGGACGGCTCAGTTAGGTTTTTACTTTTCTCAGTTTATACTTATGTCTAGATGTGTTTTTGACCTTGACAAAGTTGTATGAATACATTGATGTGTTGGTTTCTTTGAACTATTTACATGTGTTTTGAGTTCTTGCTTTACAACTTGTTAAACCTAGTAGCTTGGGTGACATAAAGTAGGTTGACTCACACTAGTAAATAGGGTTAATCGAGCTGTAAAAGATCTGATGACAAAGACCTATTTTTTATTACCATCTTAAATTAACCAACTTTCCAACACCATGTCTATGTGGTTGCCAATCAATTGAGTAAACTGAGTTTTGTGAAACCTAGAACCTGAAGTTTGGAGGAGGTTACGTTTTATAAATCTGATATTTTTTCTCTTACTTAGTTTAAAGTTTTCTTTCAAACCAATCAAAACCCCGAAATCTAGATTAGTAGTAGTTAATTAGATGATTTAGCTAAACGCTAACCACATATTCCCCGTGGATACGATACACTACTTACGCTATCTACTTAGTTTAATTAGGTTTTTGCATGACCCTTACGACAGTCATCACATGTTATGTGACAACAGCTATGATGTGGTCTTTGGATATTAAACAAGACTTGGATTCGAAGACTTCAAGATAGTCCAATGTGTTAGCCCATTTAAGTTCGAGTTTATGTCTTTGTATTAGTCTTGTTTGAGTTTGATATTATGTATGTGGGCCTAGCCCAGTTTGCATAGTGTGGTTATATAAACAACTTTATGCTTTAGGGTTCAGGTTAGACAAGTTAGATATTCAGCAATTGAGTAGGGTGTTCGAGTTTGTGAGAGTATGAGAGAAAACAGAGAAATTGGATGTGAGGTCTCGGTAGATCTTGAGTGATTGTAACACAGTTTCGTGTGTTTCAAATTCACAGAATATCAGTTTGAATATTGTGTTTTCAGTTTTCTTCATCTGATATATTCTTGTTTCTGGATATTCGATTAATCAAGGAGATTCCGCATCCTAGATTGATAATCAGTCTTGTGACGATCCATTGGGAATAGGGGACTTACAGAGGTGCGACAATTTCTTGATCTCGCGGGATACTATCATAGATTCATTGGGGGATTTTCGAAAATCACTCAACCTCTTACCGTTTTAACTCAGAAAGGTGTTACTTACTCGTGGGGAGCGAACCAGGAGAGTGCCTTTTTCAGATTTTGTAACAAAAACTCTGTAGTGTCTGATATTGTCTTTACCCGAGGGTACGGATTACTTCATGGTGTATTGTGATGCTTCTATTCAAGGTATCGGTTGTGTTTTGATGCAGTGCGAGGAAGTGATAGCCTATGCTTCCCGACAATTGAAAACTCAAGAAAAGAACTACACGGCTCACGATTTTGAATTGGGAGCCGTAGTCTTCGCATTTAAAATCTGGAGGCATTACTTGTACGGTACTAAATGCACTATTTATACCGCACCACAAGAGCCTTCAACACATCTTCAATCAGAAAGAGTTAAACTTGTAACAACGTCGTTGGGTTGAATTCTTGAACGATTACGATTGCATGATCAAGTATCATCCTGGCAAAGTTAATGTGGTAGCTAACGCCCTCAGTCGGAAGGAAACCAAATTTAAATGTGTTCAAGCTTTACAGCTCACCATCCATTCTAATCTTCTTGAGTAGATCCGTTCCGCTCAAGCTGAAGCATTGAAGGACGAGAACCTTCAAGTTGAATCCATGCAGAGCATGGAGAGGCAACTCATAACCAAGTCTGACTATATTCGCTATTTCATGGAGCGAATATGGGTTCCGTTCTACGGAAATTTGCGAGAGCTTGTGTTGGAAGAAGCACACAAGTCTCGATACTCCGTTCATCTGGGTTCTAATAAGATGTATTAAGATCTAAAAATCTTGTACTGGTGGTCGTGTATGAAAGCAAACATAGCGGCGAATGTGAGCAGATGCTTGACTTGCGCGAGAGTCAAGGTTGAATACTAGAAATCGTCTGATTTGCTTCAACAACCAGTACTGCCTATATGGAAATGGAAATAGATTTCCATGGATTTCGTCACCAGTCTACCCAAAACTCAAAACGGAACCGATACCATTTCGGTGATTGTCGACCGTTTAACCAAGTCTGCTCATTTCCTTGCGATAGAGGAAACCGACAAGTTTTCATGACTTGCTACATTTACTTGAAGGATGTAGTTTCTAGGCACGGGGTGCCGACTTCCATCATTTCTGACCGCGAACCGCATTTTGCATCTGATCTGTGGCAAGCTATGCACAAATCATTCGGCTCACGTCTAGACATGAGCACAGCCTATCATGGTCAAACAGATGGTCAAAGTGAACAAACCATCCAGACGCTTGAAGACATACTGCGAGCATGTGTGATCGATTTTGGTTACAGTTGGAAAGACATTTGCCAGTGGTAGAGTTTTCCTACAACACTAGTTACCACTCTAGCATTCAGACAGCTCCGCTCGAGGCGTTGTACGGATGGAAATGTCGATCTCCTCTTTGTTGAGCTGAGGTTGGAGACATCCAAATCACGGGTCCAGAGCTCATACTCGAAACTTCTGAGAAGATTGTTCAAATCAGAAATCATATGGCGGCAACTCGTGATCGCCAGAAAAGCTACGCCGACAAGCGTAGGAAACCCTTGAAATTCGTCGTGGGCGATCGTGTTTTATTAAAAGTCTCACCCTAGAAGGGTGTGGTTCGTTTTGGGAAACGAGACAAGCTCAATCCGCGTTATGTTAGGCCGTTCAAGATTTGGAAAGAATCGGTAAGGTGGCTTATCGACTTAACTTACTTGATGAACTTGGTAATGTCCATAACGTCTTTCACATCTATAACTTAAAGAAGTGTTTGTCGGATGAAACACTTGTAGTTTCTTTCAAGGAACTAAAGATCGATGATAAGTTATTCATCGAGAAACAAGTCGAAATCATGGACCAGGAAGTCAAGGTCCGTAAACAAAGTCAAATACCTATCGTGAGAGTTCATTGGAACTCAAAACATGGACTGGAGTTCACGTGGGAACGCGAGGATCAGATGATGCTCAAGTATCCTCTCTTATTCAAAACCGTTGAACCTAACACTGATATGACTAGCGAATTTCGGGACGAAATTCCCTTTCAACTTGGGGATGATGTGGTACCCAAGGAAAACCCACAGTCATCTTAAATTATTTTTTTATTCTTCTATAACTGCTTATCACTTTCAACTTGGGGATGATGTGACAAACCGCAATTTCAGGTTAATACTTTAACCTAACCGCAGTGAATTTAGTCATACATTCATATCACTGCATTTTACTAGGGCTAGTTAAATGAGCCTGCGTTGGTAATTCGGGAATTACCGGAACACACACAAGTTAATTATTTAACATTAGTGACTAACATAAATAATAATTATAAACGGAATCTTTAGATGAAACATATATGCTGCATGACAAATACGTGAATCATGTGTTGTACTGTAAAGTGTATGATATTATGTGCCTTTGTGTAAAAAGTATATAGTTAGGGGTGTGTTAGGGTTAACTCAGAAACTCTAACAAAACTCCTGCATAACCCTAAACTCCCCATAATCTCATGTACTGCAATTCTTGTACATCATTTCCTCTGATCTTCTAGTTACTCAAGTCTCACACAATCATCTAATATCCATCTTTAGATTCTCCCAAAACAATCTCCATATCAATCTAAGGTATGTGTTTATGTATATAACTTGTTCTCTTGATTTCATGCAAAACCCTAGTTATCCAAACAATTGGATCTGTGATTAGGGAATCATGCTACATTGAATGTACGGTTGTGAATGATTACGTAAATGGTTATCAATACTAGGGTTGCTATTGATATGATAAAAACTGCTAGTTAGTTGTTATGATTCTGACATTGTTGATTCATGAGATTAGGGTTTTGATCATAGAGCTGTTATTGAGAAAAATGTGATCTTCTGTGTTATTGATTTGTGAATGTATGCTTTTGGTCCGAGTTTAATGAGTGATGTATAGTCCGAATTTGTTGAGACTCCACATGTTCGAGTTGGTTAGAGTATGTATACACGAGGTCCGAGTTTGTTTATGATTAGAAGGGTCCGGGTTTAATTGAATGAGTCCGGAATTCATTACTATAGTCCAAACTTATGTATACTTTAGAGAAGTCCGAATTTAATGAAGAAACTAAGAGGGAGTCCGACTTTGCTGGGGGTGTTATGTTAAATCCAAATATATGATGATTTGATGAATCTGAGTTTTTGATGATGTGATGAATCCGAGTTTATGATAAGTGAATCCAAGTTTATGATGATTTGATGAATCCGAATTTAAGATGGGTTGATGATTCCGAGTTTAAGATGAGTTGATGTGTCCGAGTTTTGTTTAGTGATGCCCGTATATATATGTATGCATGCATGCACTTCCAAGTTTATCTGTGTGTTAAAGGTGGATCCGAGTTTAGGGATCTCCTAGTCACCCAAGGTTGTTAAATGATTGCGATACTCTGAGTTTATGTAACATGTTAGGTTGTTCGAATTTGTATAGGAGTATTAAAGGGATCCCGAATATGCTTATGAACTTGTCCGAATTTGTGTGAATACATGGTTACGTGTCCGAGTTTATGTGTAAATATACATGCTATGCTCGAGTTTAATGATCCATGAAGTACATGTATTTGTTTAACTGTTCCGAATTATGTGTATGTAAGGTGTATGTAGTATGTTTTCCCGAAGTCACTTTGTATACCACCGACTAACGTCACCAACTAGAGAATCTGCTAGGTGTTACTGTATAATAAACATATTAACCTGATCATTAAGACACTAAGTTTTTGGACACTTAGGGTATTGCGAAATCCTACGTGATTACATACTTATATGTTCTTGTACGTTAAGTCGCGTGTAACGGACCAAACACTTTATTGACACGTAGAAGCACGTTAACATTTACCGATCAAACTAAGGTGATTTACGAATATGCTTATGAACTTGTCTGAATTTGTGTGAATACATGGTTACGTGTCCGAGTTTATGTGTTAATATACATGCTATGCTCGAGTTTAATGATCCATGAAGTACATGTAGGTGTTTAACTGTTCCGAATTATGTGTATGTAAGGTGTATGTTGTCTGTTTTCCTGAAGTCACTTTGTATACCACCGACAAACATCACCAACTAGAGAATCTTCTATGTGTTAGTGTATAATAAACATATTAACCTAATCACTAAGACACTGAGTTGTTTGGACACTTAGGGTATTGCGAAACCCTACTTGATTACATACTTATACGTTCTTGTACGTTAAGTTGTGTGTAACGGACCAAACACTTTATTAACGCGTAGAAGCGCGTTTACATTTACCGAGCAAACTAAGGTGATTTACGAATATGCTTATGAACTTGTCCGAATTTGTGTTAATACATGGTTACGTGTCCGAGTTTATGTGTAAATATACATGATATGCTCGAGTTTAATGATCCATGAAGTACATGTATGTGTTTAACTGTTCCAAATTATGTGTATGTAAGGTGTATGTAGTATGTTTTCATGAAGTCACTTTGTATACCACCGACAATATCACCAACTAGAGAATATGCTAGGTGTTACTGTATAATAAACATATTAACCTGATCACTAAGACACTAAGTTGTTTGAACACTTAAGGTATTGCGAAACCCTACTTGATTACATACTTATACGTTCTTGTACGTTAGGTCGCATGATAACGGACCAAAAACTTTATTAACGTAGAAGCACGTTAACATTTACCGAGCAAACTAAGGTGAGTTCACTACTCTTTCACAAGCATGTGTCCCAGGGGGCAAACTAAACATTCCATGGAGGAATACTTTTATATGTTGTATTTTAAAGATGTTAGTTAATAAACTCAACTCTATCACAAAAGTCCCTACTTACTACCAAAACTAGTAGCCTTGGAGGCAACGGGGTATTAGTTGATAGCGCTATTAGGCTTGACAAACCTCACACCGTGTTGGGAGCCGAGCGTGAACTAAGAACCTTAAACACTGGATCAATGATGATAGACATTGATGAGGGCACAACAAACATAATAGTCACTTCGGTATCGAGTTTATTATTGGCATGTCTTTAAACTAAACATTTACATGATTTACATAAACCAAAATAGTGAACTCGCAGGCTTTATCGTTGATACATTTTTTCCGCATGCTTGCAGTTCGTTAGATACACAGTTGAATTGGAACTTGCAGTTTGAGAAGCAAGAGTTGTAACACCCCTGCCCCTCGTTATCACCAATATTGTCCGCTTTGCCCTTGATGGGTGGCCCATCCAGGAACTCACGGCTTTGTTTTTAGTTGCCCTGGTGGAGACTTCCCAGGAGGTCACCCATCCTAGTACTACTACCACTTGAGCACGCTTAACTGTGGAGTTCTCCTCTCATCCACTAGCATTAAGCCCAAAACGCGTTGGTGATTTTAGAGGTAGGAAATTACTTATGAACCAGGAATCTCTACTGTCCACGAACGATGTTGAGAGGTATGCCATTAGGTGTTATAATCACCCCCCTAAGGGACTCATCGTCCTCGATGACGTTTTGCCCCAACATGTAGGAGGTTGCCATTATCCTCGATGAGGTTTTTTTGCCCCACATTTGGGAGGTTGCCATTAGGTGTTACAATCACCCCCCCTAAGGGACTCATCGTCCTCGATGAGGCTTTGCCCCAACATCCCGAACGGCACAAGAGTGGCTCTGATACCACTCTGTAACACCCCTGCCCCTCGTTATCACCAATATTGTCCGCTTTGCCCTTGATGGGTGGCCCATCCAGGAACTCACGGCTTTGTTTTTTGTTGCCCTGGTGGAGACTTCCCAGGAGGTCACCCATCCTAGTACTACTACCACTTGAGCACGCTTAACTGTGGAGTTCTCCTCTCATCCACTAGCATTAAGCCCAAAACGCGTTGGTGATTTTAGAGGTAGGGCATTACTTATGAACCAGGAATCTCTCCTGTCCACGGACGATGTTGAGAGGTATGCCATTAGGTGTTATAATCACCCCCCCTAAGGGACTCATCGTCCTCGATGAGGTTTTGCCCCAACATGTAGGAGTTTGCCATTATCCTCGATGAGGTTTTTTTGCCCCACATTTGGGAGGTTGCCATTAGGTGTTACAATCACCCCCCCTAAGGGACTCATCGTCCTCGATGAGGCTTTGCCCCAACATCCCGAACGGCACAGGAGTGGCTCTGATACCACTCTGTAACACCCCTGCCCCTCGTTATCACCAATATTGTCCGCTTGCCCTTGATGGGTGGCCCATCCAGGAACTCACGGCTTTGTTTTTTGTTGCCCTGGTGGAGACTTCCCAGGAGGTCACCCATCCTAGTACTACTACCACTTGAGCACGCTTAACTGTGGAGTTCTCCTCTCATCCACTAGCATTAAGCCCAAAACGCGTTGGTGATTTTAGAGGTAGGGCATTACTTATGAACCAGGAATCTCTCATGTCCACGGACGATGTTGAGAGGTATGCCATTAGGTGTTATAATCACCCCCCCTAAGGGACTCATCGTCCTCGATGAGGTTTTGCCCCAACATGTAGGAGGTTGCCATTATCCTCGATGAGGTTTTTTTGCCCCACATTTGGGAGGTTGCCATTAGGTGTTACAATGTCACACCCCGACCCGCAGCGGAGAAGGAGACCGGGGCATGATTGGGTTTTCATCAAAGCTCATGACATTTATTACAAGGTTTCATATTTATTATTTCAATTTAAAAGAGATCATACAATCATATCAAACAAATACAACATGTTCTATTCATCCTTCTAAACTTCATTATTTTTCTTCTAAGGCAATTTCCTATGTTTTCCTTGCTTCATCCTGTTCACCTGTATCATATGTAAAAATGGTTTTTGGATCAACAAAAAGTTGGCGAGTGAACCTTGTTAGAAAACATTTATTATTTATTTCTGGTTGTATTTAATATGGAAAAATTGTCCAATATTCATATATGAACAAACGTAAATAAACATATAATAACAACAATTAGCTTACAATAACAAACAACAACAAACAATAACATACATTAACAAACCAACAGCATACAATCACAACCCATTAGTATACGATATCAAACAACAACAAACAATAACATACATTAACAAACCAACAGCATACAATAACATATCAACTTGCATAAATATATAACATAAATGAAACTGTGCGATCAAGGCTCAATCAAACGGAGCCGATCGTATTGCATGTATTGAAAATGAAAAATGTTTGTGCGATCAAGGCTCAATCAAACGGAGCCGATCGTATTGCATGTACTGAAAATGAAAATGTTTGTGCGATCAAGGCTCAATCAAACGGAGCCGATCGTATGTTGGCAACCAGGTTCACGCTCATAATGTAATGGGGAGCGGCGGCCTATGAAATTGCATGTACTGAAAATAATAAATTAAATCTACACAATAATCACACAAACAGTTTACACAGGCAGGATACACATTTATTCATGATATGATGTATGCACAATGATTTAAATATAATAAACAGTAAGACACGTGATACACCCAAAAAACGTGATTTTAACGGGGAATTTGTAAAGTTCACTCACAGTGGGTGCGTTCGGTGAATGATGATGAATGCGCACGAGTTTAGAGGATTGATCGTCAAGTAATAACTAACCTAATTAATAAAGAAAAGTAAGGTAAATAAATGGATTTTATTAACAACTTTAATAGGATTTTTGGATATATTTTTGTGAGTTTTAGGCTAGTTTCTAACCTTAAAAATGTTACTTTTAAGTATTTTTAATTGATTTTTAAATAAAATAAATAAATAAAAATAATAAAAAAATGTTGACTTTTTGACCGTTGAACGTTGACCGTTGACTTGTTGACCGGTTTATTGTGTGTATGTATGCGCCGGGCAGGACTCGAACCCGAGACCTCCCGTACGCGTGCACGCAGCTCTATAACTGAGCTACGTGTCTAACCCGAAATATTTCTGTTTTTTAATTATATTTATACACTAATTCAATTAATCCGAAAATTATTTATTTTTAAAAAAGATTTTAATGTAGCGACTCGGTGCACTCCACAGGTCTCGAACCCGGGACCTGTGGTTTAGTTTGGCACACAGGTCCACCGCTGGACTGTGTGTCTAACTTGGTAAATATTCTAGTTTTTATTATACTTAACATATTACTGAATTAACCCGGTTCAGTCTCTAAAAAAAGGAATTTTATTTCGGTGAAGGTGCGTGTGTCAACAATCGAACTCGGGACGTTATGCATATTGTTTGCACACAGTCCACCACTGGACTGTATGTCTAACCCGTTCATAAAACTGTTTTTAATTAATCTTATATCATATCTGAACTCGTCTTCTTCGTTCAAAACACAGACATCGGTCAAAGCAACTGATACTTGATTAATTCGGTTAATGAACAAGATGAACAATTGGAAAGTATTGAATCGAAGAGTTTGGGGAAAGAAAATACCGAACAGATCGTCTTCTTCAGAAAATCCGGCGAAGCTCGTCGGCTCTGTTCTGGTGACCTTCGGCTGTTAGAGTCAATTAGCAGTTTGGAGGGATTAGATGTGAAATTGAACTAATGAGTAATGATTATCAGTAGATTACATGATCATACCGGTTATCCGCGTGATTCTGAAACTTTCAGAAACTTTCCGGCGAAAACAGAAAAATCCGGCAATGTCGTCTGGGGTTGATGCTGAGCGATGAAATGGTGTTAGAATTCGTCTTATAATGGAATGAAACAGAAACATCGAGGTAATTACCGTGTAGATGAAAGTCCCGGTTTTCCGGCGACTTGCAGAGAATTCCGGCGAGTGAATTTTCTTGCGACAGAGATTCTTCAGAGGTTTAAGGTGAGTGGGAGTGATGTCAGTATGAGTCCTATGATCTTATTTTTGGGTAAAAAGAAAGGAGGGATTGAATTCGGTTTTCCGGGAAACTTTCCGGTAATTTTTTCAGAGAATTCCGCTGACTTCCGGCGAAGTTTTCTGAGCGAAATGATGAGTGTGTTTGATAGAATTCGCGAGCTCAATGAATGAAGAAAGTATAACTCCCGGATTTGAATTGTATTTTTCGGTTTTGAATTGAAATGAATGAAATTGATGGATTCCTTCGGTTATAAACCGATCTTAGTGTTAATGCATACGTTATGACTAAAAAGAAACGGCCAAATTTGACGAAATTGTCGGAAGATTTGGGCGCGTTTGAGTAACTCGGTTTTGATTTCCAGATTGATTTATGTATTAATTGTTTCAATATGTTAACAAACAACACAAGTGGCGGAGCGTTGAGCGAGTGTGAGTTAAGTCTTTGTGTAACCTTTGGCTGACCCGGGTTCGAAACCCGGCAGCAGTATTTTATTTTTATTTCATTATTTTTAACAGATTTTCAATAATAAATTTTATATTCTAATATACTTATTAATTATGTATCGTTTAAAATTAATTTGGGCATTAAATACGCAATGAAATTTTTAACTGGTTGTTCGGTTAATAAACGAAGCGGGTTTGGTAAATCCGGTTTTTGGCGGATGTTACAATATCCTCTACTTTTAGAAATTTCGTCCCGAAATTTAAGTAGTGGCATATTTGTCTAGAAAGGATGGTGTTTTAATTTGACAATTACATACTTAGAAGAGAGTAAGAGTTTAAATTTTGTTTGAGGCGGTAACGTTCCTTGTAAGGGTTGAATACCCTGCTATAGGAATCGCTTTTTGTTGCCTAAAGTGTATGAATACGGAACATGGATACACAGAGTTGATTGACTAAGTATGATGTTATGCATATGAGTTTGGGTACGTTTGAAAGATTAGATTATATCCTAAATAAACTTCTAATACTAAAACCTACATGGAACTTCTCATAACCGCCTGACAATGCCTCTGATTCTCTGGCAAGAATACTTATATATAGGAAGTACCAGCGGCGTATCCACCATATTCTTGTCAAATTTTCATTGGTTTTATCAGTTAGTTATGATTGGTTCTATGATGAGACTCTAGAACATAAATAAGCATAACAACCAATATCTGAGTCCTAATTCTGATAGCATACATGTTGGATTGATGACACAATCCAATTCCTTTAAAGGATGCGATGATATAAATGCTAAATCAGTGAGTATAACACAAACTTCAATCAAGACAATACCAAATCCTTCATGGAACTTCTCATAACCGCCTGATAATGCCTCTGATCCTTTGACAAGAATACTTATATATAGGAAGTACCAGCGGCGTATCCACCATATTCTTGTCAAATTTTCATTGGTTTTATCGATAAGTTATGATTAGTCCTATGTGACTCTAAAACATACACAAACACAACAACCAAAGCTTGAGTCCTTGAATGATGACAATACCTCTCTCGTTTGTTATGATGGAGAGGTTAGTCTATGTAGAAAATGGAACACAATCCAATTTCTTTAAATGATGAGTTGATATGAATGTTAAATAGTGAGTGTAAAACAAATTTCAACCAAAACATTACTAATTCCTACATGGAACTTCTCATAACCGCCTGATAATGCCTCTGATCCTTTGACAAGAATACTTATATATAGGAAGTACCAGCGGCGTATCCACCATATCCTCGTCAAATTCTCATTGGTTTTATAGTAAGCTATGATTAGTCCTATGTGACTCTAAAACATAAATAAACACAACAAACAATGCCTGAGTCATAATCCTGATAGTATACATGTTTGAATGATGACAGTCCCTCTCTCGTTTGTTGTGATGGAGAGGTTAGTCTATTAGAAGTGAGACATAGCCCAACTCCTTTAAATAATGAGATTGAAATACGTTGAGATGTATGATGGTATGAATGTTGAATCAATGAGTATAAAACAAAACTGAAATAATAATTCGCATTAAGATCCTTGGATAAACTTCCAATTTAAAATTGAGACACGTGAGAATTGAGATAACATAAAGAAAGCATAAAACTAAGCAGTGGGAGTTGAATCTTGATTGTTGGCGAAGGGGACTAGTCGAGTGTTTTCGTTTGGGCCGTCATTATCTTCAACCGGATTGCGTTGATGTTGAAAACTCTTCCTCTTGCTGGTGGCCTAGTGATTGGGTTTTCTTGATTTGCTTGGTTAACTGGGTTTGCTTGAGCTTGGGCGTTTATGATGTTAACCAATTGAGGGCACGTGTTTCTAAAGTGGATTGGGTCGCCACAATTGAAACAAGCTCGAACATATGGGAACATGGGGTATTGGGTTGTTGATATGTTTGGATCATGTTTTGAGTAGGGGGTGAGGTTTGGTTTTGAGAGGTGCGGCAAACTTTGCTCAAATGACCATAGCGTCCACAATTCGCACATAGTCGACAAAGTACGGTAGATGGATGGTGATAAAAACAGGTGTTACATCGAGGGTGAGGTCCAAGGTAAGGTTTCTTATTTGGGTAGGTTGAGTTGGGTGCTACTTGAGTGATTGGGATAGCTTGGAGGGGTACGGCTTGTAAGGCTGGTTGGTTGCGTTGGGTGACAGCGAAAGTTGCTCGTCTCGTTTTCTCTTAGAAATGGGTTGAGAAGGGGATTCGTTTGGGTGTAGTTGGAGGTTTCAGTCGATGCTTTATCCTTCTTCTTCTCCTCCTTGAAGTCTTTATTCCGGATTCGGTTCTCGATGAGCTCTGTAGCTAACTCCATTGCTACTTCCAAGGTTGCAGTGTGGCACTTATTACAGAATCTTGAATCTTTGAAGGAAGACCTTGAATGTAGTGCTCGATCAAACGGTAGTGGGGAGTGAACAAGTTGGGAACCATTTGATTCAACTCGAGGAATCTCTTGTTGTACGTGGTGTGGTCGCCTTCCTTTTGTTTCAACGAATAGAACTCATCCTCTAATTTCTTGATTTCGCTCCTTGGGCAAAACCGTCTTATCATGATTTCTTCCAACTCTTCCCAAGTCAAAGTCATAGCATCTTCAACACCTCGTTTGGCCTTCTCTGTATTCCACCAAGTAAGTGCTATTCCAAATAAACGACCAGTAGCATATCGCACTTTGCGATCATCGGGGCAATCGCAAGTTAGAAAAATGTTTTCCATTTCTTCAAACCAATAGAGAAGAGCGGTGACACCTTCAGTCCCTTCGTATTTTGTAGGGTCGCAGGATTTGAAATGCTTGTAGGTGCATTTAGTGGTATTTGGGGAAGGGTTGATAACATTTTGATCCTCTTGGTTGACAGGATTAGCGGTAAGGGCTTGTTGGACTTGAATTACAATGTTGGGTATTACGGCAGCCATTTGTTGAGCGATTAAGGCAGCCATGCGCTCACGGGCTTTTCTTGATTTCATCTTCCTACGAGCGAGGCTAGAAGACATCTACAAGGAATACATATCAAAAGTATGAGTTGGATGCTTTTGGGATCATGTGTCGTATTTAGGAATGAACATTCATAAAATAAACATAGCAAAATAAATCTACTACCTAATTCCATCGTAATTGGGCCTTGCATGCCGCCATACTTCACCTTCGTAATCATGTGGGCCCCCATGAATACCGGGTTTTTCATATGGTTCGCATGTGTTAGCCTGGTTACGTACACTAAAACCGGAGAAAATCGAGAAATATGTAACGTATGATATTCGGAATGTGTCCAGGTGTGGACACGGTGACACCTCAAAGTGGGGTTAGTTCGAACGACGTTTGGTGTGGCATGCTTTGGCCTAATAGGTCCTTCGTACTCTCATCGTTAGTCCCCAGGTAGGCAAACTGGTCCGTTATATTGGATTTATACGAATGCCAACCTAGACAGACGTTCCGACTACCGGTACTTGTACCCTTACAGTTACTACATGCCCGTCGCAGAACTCACTTTGATGAGATTTGAAAAATGAAAAATGCGACAAAATCTTGAATAACGGAAGTATGAATATGATTTGAATATGTGAATATTGTAACATGTATGATGAATATGTATGTAAGTATTATGTTTGATTGCAAGTATAATTCACTATGTATCACAAATTGTAATATTGGAAAGTTTGCATGCATTTGTGTATGTAATAAATATGAAACAAATAAATATCATAAGTTTGCATGTAACCACATAAACAATTAAAATCTAGTCAACTATAGTATAGGCTCTAAGGGTCTAATAACCTATCCTATATCCCTATAGTCATGGCTCTGATACCAATCTGTCACACCCCGACCCGCAGCGGAAAAGGTGACCAGAGCATGATTGGGTTTTCATCAAAGCTCATGACATTTATTACAAGGTTTCATATCTATTATTTCAATTTAAAAGAGATCATACAATCATATCAAACAAATACAACATGTTCTATTCATCTTTCTAAACTTCATTATTTTTCTTCTAAGGCAATTTCCTATGTTTTCCTTGCTTCATCCTGTTCACCTGTATCATATGTAAAAATGGTTTTTGGATCAACAAAAAGTTGGCGAGTGAACCTTGTTAGAAAACATTTATTATTTATTTCTGGTTGTCTTTAATATGGAAAAATTGTGCAATATTCATATATGAACAAACGTAAATAAACATACAATAACACAATTAGCTTACAATAACAAACAATAAACAATACATTAACAAACCAACAGCATACAATCACAACCCATTAGTATACGATATCAAACAACAACAAACAATAACATACATTAACAAACCAACAGCATACAATAACATATCAACTTGCATAAATATATAACATAAATGAAACTGTGCGATCAAGGCTCAATCAAACGGAGCCGATCGTATTGCATGTACTGAAAATGAAAAATGTCTGTGCGATCAAGGCTCAATCAAACGGAGCCGATCGTATTGCATGTACTGAAAATGAAAATGTCTGTGCGATCAAGGCTCAATCAAACGGAGCCGATCGTATGTTGGCACGCCAGGTTCACGCTCATAATGTAATGGGGAACATGCTCAACGCTCATAATGTAATGGGGAGCGGCGGCCTATGAAATTGCATGTACTGAAAATAATAAATTAAATCTACACAATAATCACACAAACAGTTTACACAGGCAGGATACACATTTATTCATGATATGATGTATGCACAATGATTTAAATATAATAAATAGTAAGACACATGATACACCCCAAAAACGTGATTTAAACGGGGAATTTGTAGAGATTCACTCACAGTGGGTGCGTTCGGATGAATGATGATGAATGCGCACGAGTTTAGAGGATTGATCGTCGAGGAATAACTAACCTAATTAATAAAGAAAAGTAAGGTAAATAAATGGGATTTTATTAACAACTTTAATAGGATTTTTGGATATATTTTTGTGAGTTTTAGGCTAGTTTCTAACCTTAAAAATGTTATTTTTAAGTATTTTTAATTGATTTTTAAATAAAATAAATAAATAAAAATAATAAAAAAAATGTTGACTTTTTGACCTTGACCGTTGACTTGTTGACCGGTTTATTGTGTGTATGTATGCGTCGGGCAGGACTCGAACCCGAGACCTCCCGTACGCGTGCATGCAGCTCTACCAACTGAGCTACGTGTCTAACCCGAAATATTTCTGTTTTTAATTATATTTATACACTAATTCAATTAATCCGAAAATTATTTATTTTTAAAAAAGATTTTAATGTAGCGACTCGGTAGCACTCCACAGGTCTCGAACCCGGGACCTGTGGTTTAGTTTGGCACACAGTCCACCGCTGGACTGTGTGTCTAACTTGGTAAATATTCTAGTTTTTATTATACTTAACATATTACTGAATTAACCCGGTTCAGTCTCTAAAAAAAGGGCATTTTATTTCGGTGAAGGTGCGTGTGTCAAGAATCGAACTCGGGACGTTATGCATATTGTTTGCACACAGTCCACCACTGGACTGTGTGTCTAACCCGTTCATAAAACTGTTTTTAATTAATCTTATATCATATCTGAACTGTCTTCTTCGTTCAAAACACAGACATCGGTCAAAGCAACTGATACTTGATTAATTCGGTTAATGAACAAGATGAACAATTGGAAAGTATTGAATCGAAGAGTTTGGGGAAAGAAAATACCGAACAGATCGTCTTCTTCAGAAAATCCGGCGAAGCTCGTCGGCTCTGTTCTGGTGACCTTCGGCTGTTAGAGTCAATTAGCAGTTTGGAGGGATTAGATGTGAAATTGAACTAATGAGTAATGATTATCAGTAGATTACATGATCATACCGGTTATCCGCATGATTCTGAAACTTTCAGAAACTTTCCGGCGAAAACAGAAAAATCCGGCATGTCGTCTGGGGTTGATGTGAGCGATGAAATGGTGTTAGAATTCGTCTTATAATGGAATGAAACAGAAACATCGAGGTAATTACCTGTAGATGAAAGTCCCTGGTTTTCCGGCGACTTGCAGAGAATTCCGGCAGTGAATTTTCTTGCGACAGAATTCTTCAGAGGTTTAAGGTGAGTGGGAGTGATGTCAGTATGAGTCCTATGATCTTATTTTTGGGTAAAAAGAAAGGATGGATTGAATTCGGTTTTCCGGCGAAACTTTCCGGTAATTTTTCAGAGAATTCCGGTGACTTCCGGCGAAGTTTTCTGAGCGAAATGATGAGTGTGTTTGATAGAATTCGCGAGCTCAATGAATGAAGAAAGTAAACTCCCGGATTTGAATTGTATTTTCCGGTTTTGAATTGAAATGAATGAAATTGATGGATTCCTTCGGTTATAACCGATCTTAGTGTTAATGCATACGTTATGACTAAAAAGAAACGGCCAAATTTGACGAAAATGTCGGGATTTCCGACGTGAACGGATTTGGGCGCGTTTGAGTAACTGGGTTTTGATTTCCAGATTATTTATGTATTAATTGTTTTAATATGTTAACAAACAACACAAGTGGCGGAGCGGTTGAGCGAGTGTGAGTTAAGTCTTTGTGTAACCTTTGGCTGACCCGGGTTCGAAACCTGGCAGCAGTATTTTTTTTTATTTCATTATTTTTAACAGATTTTCAATATAAATTTTATATTCTAATATACTTATTAATTATGTATCGTTTAAAATTAATTTGGGCATTAAATACGCAACAAAATTTTTAACTGGTTGTTCGGTTAATAAACGAAGCGGGTTTGGTAAATCCGGTTTTTGGCGGATGTTACAAGAGTTGTCATGAGTCATACCGCTCAATGAAAACACTTAACGGTTTGTTTATGTTTTGAAACAATATGGTTTTTCTATAGAACAATTATCTATGCTTCCGCTGAACACATACTCGTCTATGAAATGCTTAATTTGAAATACATTATTCATGTTAGACATGATGGCCTTGTTTAATATTATCTACTATTAGTTCGACATGATTCGTGGCTAGATCCTGGTACGTCACACGCCACGTGGTAAAATTCCGTGGTTGGTAATTTGGGGGTGTGACAGATAGTACAAAGATTGCTCCTACAACGTTTGATCCAAGAGAAAGAGCTGAGCAAACAAAGAAAATACATAGGAAGAAGATAAAGATAAGACTTACATTCCAGAATTGGATGATCCTAAACCTGTTAAGAAAGTTGGACGAAAGAAGAGCAGTGCCTCTATGACTGTTAAGAAGACAGGTCTCCACTGACGAAGAAAGCGAGAAAGGTGGCCAGTGAATCTTTGAAAGAATCAACTACTGGAGCCGAACCAGCAGTGACAACAAAATACATTGATAAAATGGAAGTTGATCAAGGTGTTAAAGTTAAAGATGGTATACCGGTGGTTGAAGAGGAGGTTGTTGACTTAGAGACGACAATGAACATTCAAATTAAAAATCCTACTTTTACACAACAAACACCACCAATTTCACCACAACCACAGAAACAACAACCTGAACAAGCCAGTCCTTCCAACAGAAGTTTCATATTTGAAGAAGGTCAATCCTTTCCTCATGTAGAATCTATTGAGTATGATTTCCTTCTTGATCCAAAAGACAAGAAGATTAAAGATTTGGACAATGAGATAAAACATATAACAAGCAAGTCTTGTAACTGAGAATGAAAGACTTGTGAGGGTAATGAAAGAGTTGGAAGAAGATAAGAAGGTGAAGGATAGAAGGTCGGGAATGTATGATGACTAGTTTAGAGTGTTAGAGATGCAGATGGGTATAAACTTTGTTGATGAATTCAAGAAGATAGAAGCTGAGGCCCGAGCTGCTGAGAAAGCTAGAGAACCAGTGGTTGAAACAATTATAATTGATAAAGGTAAGACACCAATCGATGTAATTCCTGAAATCTTACAAGAACTTGAAAAAGAAAAGTCTCCTGAAAGAGTGATTGAGTAGAAACCTGAACCGATTGATATTACCAAGTTTATTCTTGTATCTGATATTGTTTCTGGAGCTAAACCAAAAAAACAAACATAAGAAAACGTGGAAGATCATAAGGAGGACGATGAAAAGATTGATATTGATGAATCTGATCACGATGATGATGACAAAGGTGATGGAGATGATAATAATCACCAGGGGGTACATGGCTTGTTATATATGAAAAGATAGAAGATGAATCAGATGCTTAGAAATCCTATACTCAATCAGAACACATGAGTGATTTCTTTAATCAAGAGGAAGCTGAAGGAGAGGAGGAGCAAGATGATGTAGAGATTGATGATGATGATGATACTTCAGGAATTTTCACAGACGTTGTGCCTATCACATCTGTTCTTGCAAGTCAAAAGATAATCTATCTGTTTCACGATGTTGAAGAGGGAGAGTTTGTGCATAACTACACTAAGAGATTGCCAAAATGTGTGGTGTAGATGAAGAATCTTTCGAGTTTGATCTCGAAGAGGAGCTGATGAACATAGAGATCGAAAAGCCTGATGATTACGTGTTCAATCCTATTCTAGATGCTGATGATTATGGTGATGTGATCGTTGAAGACGATTCTGATGAAGAAATTCTACGTCATTCAAATGAAAATACTGATGATTTTCCTACATTTTCTGAAATGTTCGCTCACGAAGCAGATGATATAGTTATGAGGAAGATCAAAGAGAGAATAAAGGATGGTGATTCTCCAAGGCTAGATCAAGATAAGATCAGAGATGCTCGTAAAGATATGGTGTAAATTCATGCCGAAAGAACGCAAATTCAGAAGACCATTAGCGTTCTTTACCAGAAAACACGATATTTATTTGGGTGATATTATTAGTTGGGGTAGGATTCCAGAACTCAATGTATTAGCAATCAAGAAGGAATACGGGGTGCCATATTTCAGATACTTAGTTGATTTCAAGAGTTTACCCTGGTGGGACGTGTAAGAGCTATGCAATAAAAAGTTGATAAATTTTCAAATGAAACAATACGATCAAAAGGTGTGGCGATTTATACGATACGAAGCTCATCATAATTTTCCGACTTGGAAGCCACGGTATCCAAAGAGGGTAGTGTCAAAGACAGGGATGGACCCTGAGAGACTAAAAAGCCGAAAGTGTCATTGATTTTTAAACGTCCTAAAGCAGTAAAAATGTGCCGCTATGAAGACGGAACAAGATTTTTATGCTGATTTCAAATGGTGGCATTACGACGGATTAACAAGGGAAGTTGTGATTGTTTTGTGTACTGAAGGGTGTTGGAGAATGATAAGGATACTTGAAACCGATGTGGATTTTCAATCTATCTAAGAAAGATATTGAGCATAGCTTTATTACAACAAAATCTATCATCAAGTGCCAGACATAATGCAAGCGATGCAGTATCAAAATGTTGTTAAAGTCTGCTATGCCAATGAAGTTCATTCAACAAAAACGTGGGAGACTAAATGGAGAGAGCTTGAAAGGAAAGAATTCTTGAGAGATGTAAAGAATGAAGAAAGGATCGCTGAATTTACGAAAATAGCATCCATTTCAAGGTATAAATTCATGAAGTGGGCTCCTAAGACAGATCAGACGCAAGTGTCATATTTTGAACTGAAGAAACATAGAGTAAAGAAGTATTTCTTTGGGAGATAGAGTAAGAAGAGTTTTGAAGACCGTACAAGACTGTGGCAACATCCAAGAGGGAGTCTGTTGGTGCATAATGTATGTTGCCTACGTCGTCGTGTCGTGTCAGTTTGTAATAGGGTTTTGAATGTTATATTTGAATTTATGAGTTTTGTATTGGTCCATACAGATGAGTTCATCCGCACGGACATGTTGGTCCGTCCCAAAGGTCCTCACCATGTCTATAAATAGTGGGAGTGACCAAGTCATTTGTAACTTTTGCATTCGCACAACAAAGCTCTGTCAGATTGATTTCCTAGATGTAAAACAGTTTATATGAATAGAAAACATTGAAAAACAACTGATCTTGTGTTGTCACCTAAATATAATGGATTCCGCACTTTATACTTAGGATATAGATATCACCGGAACTTAAACGTCGACACAAACGGTGTTATTACCCGGTACGTATACGCTAGTTTGGCTCAATTTTGCACGACAATTATTGCTCGGTATGCGTACACTCGTTTGGTTCAATTCTACACGCCAATTATTGCCCAGTACACGCACGCCACTTTTGGCTCACTTATGCACACCAATTATCGCCCGGTACGTGCACCATATTTTCTCAAACTTGCACGCCAACTATTGCCCGGTACACGTGCGCCTGGGGGACTCAACCCTGCATGCCACTTTCAACAAGGAGAGCAACAACAACATTAACCTCTTTGCTTAGTCCAGAGCTCCATCCATTCGATACTTTCTCATGGAAGTCGCACTGCACTGGGGGACTTAACGGGGTATGGTCCCGAATGAAATGCGCGGATGCGCGCAAACAAGACCATACTAGTAACACGGTTCAGTTGATCTAGACCATAAATAGATTCATGCAACCAATCAGGTCGTAGTAGGCTCTACCATGGCACTCACCACGAGGGAGGAATCGTACATGGGACAACACGTATAAAAGGACGCCACGTGGCACCACTTATAGGTCCTTAGACACTACTCCACGATCTCCATAAAGCGGGTGACGATAGGCCCAACAAATGGTAAAACTAGACGCTGAGGTGGAATCAACATAGTTGCGCCACATCAGCCCTGACCATGCAGATGTCGTTGTTCTACTAGAGGAGACCAAATGGATATTCCTCAGAGATGACAGCTGGCCAAGGTCCATCAGCCCATAACCTCCTCCCTTGCCCTTCGGCTATAACTAGAGACCTTCATCTCCAAGTTTAAGGATTGACTCTCTCACTCTTAACACACACTCGTTTTCTCTTCTTAAATGATACTTATTCTCACGCCGGATGGTGGTTACAATGAGAACCCCCCACCTCATCTCCTTGTAAGAAGTCTCGCAGTGTTTTGTTTTGCAAATCGCATTCAATTCATCATCGAGGAAAGACTAAGGATTCACCCTTATTTGACGAGACTATTCCCGCAAAGATTAATCCCTTGAATTTAGACTTGGTGTTTCTTCGGTTTTCAAATAATTAATGTTAACTATTTATAAAAATTTATTTTGTCGATCCAAGAACGTGTGAAAACTATTTACGAGACCACGCATACTTTATTTTAAAAAAGCTATGTTTTCTTTAAAATTTACATCAAAGAAAAATGTTAAGCAAGATTGTGTATTTAGTTTATTGTTTAAGCTAACGAGCACAAGTTATTTGATAAAAATTAGATTAAGTCTTAAATTAAATATTATAATAAAAAATACAAAAGTTATTTGTGACTTCCTCATTGGCTGATTATTAAAAAAACAAGGCATCATATATCTTTATTCTTTTACGCCACGAATACTCACATTTTCGTTTTTATGCCCATATGACGCAACACTGACGTTGTGTGCCCGTGTTGCCAATGTGGCACTTCTCCTTCCACATTCCCGCACCATAACAAGTTGTCTAAAATCACAATTTTACTCTTTAATTTTAAAAACCAAGAAAATCTCGAATCCCGAATCCCATCCCCCGGTTTCTTTTCTTCTTCGTCTAACCCAAGAACCATCACCACACGCCATCACTTTCCAGAATGGCCAATTACCAACATCTGACCCACTACTCAAGCAACCCTCGAGCACATGTCGCAAACGACCCACAACCACCAATCCACCTACGTCTTGATCCTCATTCTTTATCTTCTTCGACCACACAGATCCTAACTTAAATTGCCTTGGTTTCTTTATGCAACATAATTCACATAATGAAACCACCAAATTAAATCTTTTTTTCTAATAAAAAGGAAATCTTCCTAATAAAAACGAATTAAAATAAATTTTTAATCTTTGAAACTATTATTTTTTGAAAGATTAAAATTATAAATGTTTGACATTCGTCATTATATAAATAATCAGATCAAACTAAGCATAAAGTTTTGAAAATGGTTTATCTGATAGGATATGTGTAAATATATATATATTTTTATTTTGTTAAGTAGTATTGTTGACTTGAAGAATTGTATATTATTATTATCATTATTATTATTATTATTATTATTGTTATTATTATTATTAATTTTGACACCATCGAGTCTTCAACTCCACTCCCATACCTAAAACACAAACACAACAAAAGGTATATTCGGAATTTAATTCTTTAACCTAAATCAGCATTTATTTTTTTTAACACAACCCTCTTTGAGACATACATAATCAAAGTTAATTGTGTGATTCATTTTGGATAGTTTAGAGAGCAGTGGAGTTTCTGAAAAAGTATATAGACTTAATTATGGATATGTATGTTAGAACTGAGACTAGTATTCAAGAGTCTATAGGGGATGGTAGGACTCCAATAAGGGTTCGCGTTGGCCCATTCCTATTTGCGGTTGTCCTAGATGAGTTGTCAAAGTTGATTCAGGAGGAGACGATTCCATGGTGCTTGCTTATTGCAGATTATATTGTGTTAGTTGCGAAGAGTAAGCAGAGTCTAATGAGAGGTTAGATGAGTGGCTAACAACTTTGGAGGTAAAAGGTTTAAGGATTGCTCATTCTAAGACCGAGTACATTTATTGTGATTTCAGTGTCATAGAAAACGATGAGGACACTCAGCTCACCATTGATGGTCAAGTGGTTCCACAGTTGACTACGTTCAAGTATTTAGAATCGTTTGTACAAAGGGATGGTGAAATAGGCAGTGATGTAGCCCACCACATCCATGCTGAAAGGTGTAGGTGGAGAGCAGCCATTGGGGTTTTATGCGACAGGAGGTTTCCTACTAAATTAAAGGAGAAATTTTAATAGGGTTGCAATTAGACCTACTATGTTATATGGGACCGATTGTTGGGCCATCAAGAAAACACAAGCACGCAAGATGGAGGTAGCAGAGATGAGGATGCTGAGGTGGATGTGTGGCCACACTAGGTTAAACCAGATAAGAAATGAAGTTTTTAGGGAAAGGATGGGAGTAGCTAATATATTGGATAAGATAACGGAGGGGAGATTGAGATTGTTTGGGCATGTGAAGAGGAGGAAGTCGATAGAGCCAGTTAGAGCAGTGGAAACCCTCACTATGGAGGGCAGGAGGGGTAGAGGCAGACCTAGACTGACATGGGACGAGTGGATTAGGCAGGATTTACTAGGCTTGCACCTCTCTAAGGACATGGTCCAGGATAAGAATTCGTGGAGACGTAGGATTAGGGTTATGGACTTTTAAGGCAATGTACTTATGTGTTTAGGTATATGGTAGGAAATAATAGCCACCCACACTTCTACATGGAATATACATATGATTGTCTTCTTGTTTCTATTAGGTTGTTTCTGATGGTGTATATGTTTATTTTTGTCTTGTGCTCTATCACCACCTTTTATGATGTTGATAGCCTTCCTTAAATCACATGTTCTTTTTATTTGTATGTTCTGTGTTTTGGAGCTGAGAGTCTCTCTGCCTCTTTATTCCCTAGGGGTAGAGGTAAGGTTTGCCTGCATCCCACCATCCTCAGACCCTACCAATAGTTACGCTAATTGCGGGATTTAGTGGGTATAGTTGTTATTGTTGCATTCATAAAACACATAGTGGGATTCATGTGCTTCATCTAATGCATGTTTCACTTCAACAACAATAATTAGCTAAACATCGCGCTTGATTGTCAAACATTCAAATCAAAGTGTTATACGATTTTCAGGTTACTAAATGACTTAAACCTAATAGCTAGAGATGAGATCGGTATCGTTATGAAAAAAAATAATAAAACCAAAAAACTAGTAAAAGTATAAACCGAATACATTACCGATTTGGTTGGTTTTTGATGACGGGGGTAGCTCAAGCCTCAATAAATGGTTTATGCACATTAACGCTTGAAAGGTTAAAAGGTTAAAGGGTTCGAATCCCGCGAACTCAGGTGAATAGCGAAAAGCATGTGAACAGTAAACCATCACCTCACTGATTGCTTGTCAAAGTCTCTCACAGCCGTAAAAGAGAGCATGAGCATGTGCACAGAGAGCACCCATTTATCCGCAGGTCCAAAGCCTTCAACTCTCAAACGGGTAATTCCTCCACTGTAGCCTTGGATCCTTGGTCACGAGCTTCCTCTTATAGAATGAGTCTTGTCTATAAAAGCCAGCTCCAACAACCATATCACACACACTAGATCAGTTGAGTTTACACATACTCACTGAGCTTCTCTCCTTTCTTGAGAACAAGCTCCTTGCTTGCTTCTCTTCTTCACTTCAAACAACATTGCTTCGCTAACAACTTCATTCTGGCTTGAATTCCCTTCAAGCTGGAATCAAAAGCGATCAATAAACAAGTGATCCAACCCCACTGCTACAAACGTGGAAGTACCCCACAACCTGCGTTAGGCTAATCGAAACCCTTGAAGCCTTTTAGCCTAACCAGCCTGTCCCTTCTTCGAGGGTTTTGGGTAGGCACTTGTTAAAGTCCCTTGTGAGGTAACAAGTGCCTACCCAAAACCCTCGAAGAAGGGACAGGCCCTCTCGAACAAGCTGAAGCTCACATTTGAGGAGAAGAGGTCGTTGATATCAAAGAGCGAAGGAAAAGAACACCCAGCCGGCGAAGCAACAGCCCCAGCTGGAAGAAAGGAAACTTTAACTCCTATGACAAACGTCCAAGAAGCTCAGATCAATGAAGGCCTGAAGGTCGGAACCCCCCCAAGCAGGGAAAAGACTATGAACTTCACAGCTCTCACTAAAGCCCCTCAAGAGATCCTTGCTACTGAAGAAGTAAACCAAAGCTTCCGACCTCCTCGACCCTTGCCCAAAAGCAAAAGAAACGAGAACTCCACTCAATTTTGTGAGTTCCACGAAGAAAAAGGTCACCATACAAACGATTGCTTTCAACTCAAGAAGAGAATTGAGGAAGTCGTTAAGTCCGGAGAATTGGCTCATTTAGTAAAAGGGGTCAGGGAAAAAACGGCTGAAGGAAAATGCAAAGAAGTGAACATGGTGAACATTGATCAAGAGGCTTCCCACAAACGACAACGCTTGGAGGCTTGGGAGCTTCAATGTGTCTGCTTCCCACCACCTCAAGGAGACCTACTCTCGAATCCCCTGGTGGTCGAAGCAATTGTGGGAACAAGTAGAACAAGCAAAGCCTACATTGACATTGGGGCGGCCACTGAGATCATGTTTGAAAAGTTCTTCAACCGTCTCACTGATGAGGAACGTTCAAGGCTTCAACCCTCCGGGTCCTCTATAAAAGGTATCGTTGATGTACCTCTCAAGCCTTTAGGCCAACTAACCCTTGATGTTTGTTTTAGTGAAGGCAAGATGGAAAGAACCAAAACACTCACCTTTGTGGTTATCAACATCCCCTCAAACTATGATGTTATCATAGGGAGACCAGGACAATGTGCATTCAGTATGGCTGTCTCGGTTGGCTAAGGCACTGTCAAGTTTCCCACCGAGAGAGGAATTGCAACCTTTCAACCTACCCAGGAAGCCTACATGGTTGAAGGGCAAAGTTCAAAAAATGAAGACAATGAAGGGCTGATCATAAACCCCAAATATCATGAACAAAGGATAAGGGTTAACACAAGCCTATCCAAAGAAACTCTCTCATACCTCGAGAAGTTGCTCATACACTATAGTGATGTCTTCGCTTCATGCCCGGAAGACATGACAGATATCCCTTGAAGCATTGCTGAACATGAGCTAAAAATACCACCCGATGTCAAGCCTGTTGTCCAAAAGAAACGGAGCCTGGCTCCTGAACGAAGCTTGGCAGCATGTCAAGAGGTTGAAAAGCTTGTCCTAGCTGGAATTCTTCGGGAAATTAAATATCAATCCTAGGTTGCTAACCCGGTTATGGTTCGAAAACCTGACAAGTCTTGGAGGATGTGCATCGACTTCAAAGACTTAAACAAAGCATGCTCAAAAGATTGCTATCTTTCCCGAAATAGATCTCAAAGTCGACTCTCTTACCAACTATCCTTTCAAGTGTTTCCTTGATGCTTACAAAGGATATCAACAAAATACTCATGAAAGAAGAAGATGAAGAAAAAACCGCATTTCACACGGGCAAAGGTATCTTTTGCTATCAAAAGATGCCTTTTGGCCTAAGGAATGCAGGTGCAACCAATCAACGTCTGATCGATAAAGCATTTGCTAGTCAACCTGGCAAAAACATGGAAGCTTATGTTGACGACCTAGTCATCAAAAGCAAAACTGAATATCAAATGCTTGACAACATATAAGAAAGATCAACATGAAACTCAACCCTATAAAGTGTTCGTTCGGATTTGAAGAAGGCAAGTTCCTGGGACGTATTGTGGGAAAACAAAGTATAAAAGCCAATCCCAACAAGGTCAAAGTTGTTCTTGAAACCAAATCTCCACAAAGCAGAAAAGAAGTGGAGAGCCTGAACGGAAGGCTTGCAGCCTTGAAGCGTTTTACCTCCAAACTGGTAGAAAAGTCCTTGCCTTTCTTCAAAACATTCAAAGGGTGCACCAACAAGAAAGATTTCAGGTGGACGGAAGAAGCGGAAGAAGCCTTCAAGCAAATGAAGCTTCACTTCCAGCTATTGCAGCCCCGGAAATGGGAGAAATGATCTCTGTATACCTCTCGGTTGCTGAAGAAGCACTAAGCGCGGTCTTAACCATCGAACGAAACAAAGTTCAAGTACCCGTTTACTTCTTAGTAAAACTTTAAAACTAGCAGAGATCAAACATCCTCCTTTGGAAAAACTTGCTCCGGCCTTAGTTCATACGGCCAGAAGGCTTCAAAGGTACTTTCAAGCACACCCGATACAAGTGGTCACCGACCAACCAATCAAGAGTGTGCTTGAAAAACCAGAGAACTCAGGGTGATTAGCCAAATGGGCTGTGGAACTAGGTGAACACAACATCACCTACATACCAAGGAAAGCTATCAAAGCCCAAGTCTTGGCCGACTTTATTGTAGAAGTCCCAAAGCAAGTTACCACTGAAGTCTATACAGCCATCACTGAACCTTCTGACCCTGAAGCCTAGAAGCTTTTTACCGATGGAGCTTCCAGCATAGAAGGGTCAGGAGCTGAGGGTTAGAATTTACATACGCTCTTCGACTTGAATTTCAGACCACCAACAACAAAGCTGAATATGAGGCACTGATAGCTGGTCTGAAAATAGCACAAGAGATGAAGGTTCAAAAACTTCAAGTCTTAACAGACTCGCTCCTTGTTTCAAGTCAAGTCAATGATAGCTATGTAGCAAAAGAGCCCAACATGAAAAGTACTGAGAAAAGGCAAAAGAGTTGATGAACACATTTCAAGAATGTACCATCAAGCATGTCCCAAGGTCTCAGAATAAACGAGCTAATGCTTTAAGCAAACTTGCATCTCTCACGTTCGCTCATCTTACCAAAAAAGTATTGGTTGAAGTATTGAAAACTCCCTCAATTCAAGAGCTAGAAGTTCAAGACATAATCACTGAAGAAGGCCCCAAATGACTCCTATTGAAAAGTTCCTCAAAAACGGTGAGTTACCCATTGACCACATAGAGGCTGAAAGGGTTCGAATCAAATCCAGGCAGTATGTGTGCAAGGAGAAACCCTTTACAAGAAAGGTTACCTTGCACCATTACTCAGATGTGTTGGCCCGTAACAAAGTCAGTACCTCATCAAAAAGGTTCACGAGGGGATATGTGGAGCTCATTTCGGACCAAGATCAGTGGTTACAAAACTGATGAACCTCGGATACTTCTGGCCCACTATGCATCGAGATGCCATTGAACAGCTAAAAAAGTGTGAACCTTGTCAAATACATGCACCCATTCCAAAGAGCCCTAAGCATGATCTTGTCTCTATCTCCTCGGCTTGGCCATTTCACAAATGGGGATGGACATTGTTGGTCCTTTCCCACCGGCCAAAGGAGGGGTAAAATTCTTATTGGTAGTCATGGACTACTTCACCAAGTGGCCCGAAGTCAAGCCACTTGCAAAGATAACGGGCAAACAAGTCATTGACTTTATATGGGAAAGCATAATTTGTCGCTTTGGGCTGCCAGGAGTATTGGTCACGGATAATGGGAAACAATTTTGCTGAGAAGCCTTTTAGCACATGGTGCAAGGAATTCAGGATAACCCAAGTGTTTAGCTCAGTTGCATACCCACAATCCAACGGCCAAGTTGAAAGAACAAACAGAAGTATCGTAGAAGGAATCAAGACTCGATTGGGGAGGCATGAAAACAATTGGCTTGAAGAACTTACAAACGTTCTATGGGCAATACGAACAATGGAAAAAACAAGCCATAAAAGAACACCTTACAGTTTGGAGTTTGGATCGGAAGCTGTAATCCCAGCTGATCGGAGTTGTGACTCAAAGAACACTCAAAACGGATCTCGAATCAAATAACAATGAGACCATGTTGAACTTGCAACTCCTTGAAATAATTCGCGATCAGCTTCCATACTAGAAGCTAAGTACAAGCAAAAAATGGAAGCCTATTACAATGCAAGGGTGAAACATGAACGTTTCAGGCCAGGAGATCTTGTACTTCGAAACAACGAGGCCAGCAAAAAAGAAAACCAAGGAAAACTTGGCCCAAAATGGGAAGGGCCATACATAATCCTTGAAGCTCACAAGGGTGGATCCTACAAACTGGCCGATGCGGATGGCAAAAAGCTTCCCAGACACTGGAACAGCAAAACCCTTAAAAGGTTCCATGTCTAGTCAAAAAATGTAGAATGTATCTCAAGAGTTGTTAAAATTCTCCTTTTGTAAACAAAAAACCTCTTGAAAGAATCATGAGATTTTATCATAACTTGTCTTTACTATTCAAATCAGGTTGAGAACCTAGCAAAAAACTCCATGGCAAGGGCCATGTAAGGGGATGAGCTCCCAGGCCACATCGCTCAATAGGTTCAAGGGTTGAATAAACCTATATAAGGGGTGAGTTCCTATATCAATTCGACTCCATGAGACTTAGAAAATTTTCTAACAAACTTGTCTCATAGACGGGTCTGAACAGCCTACATCAATTGTTCCTTAAACTTTAGAAAAAAGTTTACGAAATACACACACACTAAGTAGTGATATAAAGGATAGACAAGATGTGCCCTTTACCTAATGAAGCCTTGAAGCTAAAGTGACTGCAGCACTAAAACTTCTTAAGGAAAATTAGATAAATAGACACATCAAACAAACAAGACAAGCATCATCAACACATGAACAACAAAGATACAAAACATCAAAACATAAACGATGCATAGTCATGAAAAGGCCTTAAGGGCCATAAAACCTACAAATTGTCTACACAGCCACCAAGGCTAATAAGGAAACCACAAGGGTTCCCATCAAATTGTTCCAACAGCCACCAAGGCTAACCAACATAAGAAACCTTAAGGGTTTCAAAACCTAGAAATTGTTCAAATAAGCCATAAAGGCTAACCACAACCACCAACAGAAACCTTAAGGGTTTCTGCAAAACCTAAGATGTTCAAAGACATTACATAACATTGTTCAACAAGGTGCTAAGAAAGCTATGAATAAAAGTTTTCCATTTTGCATCATCAACCACAGACTTCGATGCAACATCTTCACCACTCTTGGCTTTCTTCGCCTTCTTTTTATTCTTCTTTCCCTCAACAGCTGCCTCAGAGGCTTCAAGGCTTGGATCCTTCGAGCCTTCACCATCACCTGAAAGAGTCTCCTCACTATCCCCGGAAGTGTTTTTGGACAGAGATTTCAGCACTTTTCCACAAGTAACCTCGTCAAGACCACGAGGTTTTAAGCCCTGCAAAGCAGATAAGGGTTTGCCAAAACACTCCGAAACCTGACCCACATAAGGATAGGTCAAACGCTCCATTTCCCGGACTGAGTTTTGAAAAACTTGAAAAGCTTCAGGTTGGTAAAGGGAAGACTTTTCTTGAGGATGACCAGTCTCACAGGCTTTATAACCAGCAACATAGCCTTGATGCCTCCCGTGCACTAAGAGCTTACCATACACACCACCCAAAACACTATTAAATTCAGCCGAATGAAGGAGGTAAGTAACAACCTGTTGAAAGCCGTGTTCAATCAACCATTTGTTGTCATTAGTAAGTTGAACCTTCGAAGCTTCCAAGGCATCCACCTGCTTTTTCAGCTCACTAACCTCCATCTCATGTTTTTGGGTAAGCTCCTCAACCTGTTTGGCCAAAGCTTTCTCCTTTTTCACCAAACCCTCATTCTCCTTCTTCAAGACATCCATAGCAGCCCTCATCTTGTCTCTCTTGTTGGAAAACTCTTCATACTCATGCATCCTCTTACGAAAACGAGCAACTCCTTGAGGAAGCATAGCAGCAAGGTTACAAGTACTCAAGATCAAACAAGACAACATCATATCAACGTCTATCTCGGCAATGGTACCATGAACCAAGGGAGGAGCAATATGGCTTAACACATCCTCACAAACAGCGACATCCTTAAAGCTATCACCTACCTTCACACCCCAATCAAGCACATAAACTTGATGAACGTTCAGGCCTTCGGAACCACTAACACTTTTACCAGATGAACCTGCTGCAACAACACCTTTTCCAACCAACTTCTTCCCAGCAACAATCAACTCCTTATCAACATCATTTGGACCTTGATCCACACCAACATCATCACCCAAGTCAATATGCTCAGGGGTAGATGATGAACCGGAAGCCTTCGACAAACGTCGATTAGAACGACGAGTGGAGACTTTCAAAACAATAGCCTTCTTAAAACCCTTCACATCGGGACATTGGCATAACTTGAACCTTCGAACCTCTGCTCAGAACCTTTAGCCACAGCATCCTCACCGGGTGTAGCTTCGGCATCCCCAAACACAACATCTGACGTATCGTCACTCTTGATAAACTCCAAAGCAGACATGACTGCAAACAATTAACAAACGTACATAAGAGTCATAAAATACAAGCACAAGGAAAAAACAAGTGTACAAAAACATACCCTGTCCATCCCTCATAAGAACCGGGTCTCGATTAGGTTTTTCCCATAATTTACTAATACCGACTAACCCTAGCAAGTGCTTGGGAAAAGGACGAATCCTTGAGGGACATTCCCGGATAGTTTCAAAAAACGAGTGTTTATCTCAGAAGCAGAGGGTTCAGGTTCGTTGAGAACGGCATCAGGTCGCCCCCTAAACCATTTTGAACGGAATAATCTCATCCGAAACCCAGAAAAACCGATCTTTCCAGGCACCAAGAGTGGTGACCATAGACGAAACCAAACAAGTATCAGCTTTAGACGTCTCAAACGTAAACCAATCATCGTTCTTCTCCAACCGAAAGAAACGGACGGAATGACTACAAAGTTGGATCATAACCACACACTCAACACAAAACCTCGAAATGTAAAACCCTAGCCAAACCATGCGGATGTATTTGACCGAAAGACACACAATAATACTCTAACACATTCAAAACAAAGAGTGAAAACGGATGACGAAGATTAGAGAATTCAAAGTGTCGACGATAAAGAGCAATCGAACCGGCCGGGCACCGATCGATTGAAACATCCATTGCAGGAGCAACCGGTTTAATCTTTAACCCAATACCCCATTCAACACAAAACGATTCAACCTCCTCTTGGGTTAAACGAGAATAACTTACGGCTAGATCCTTACGAGCACCCATACGGTATGGTTGAAAGAAAGAAAAAAATGGAAAAAAGAACTAACCTGAACAAAGGGAAGGAAGATATGGAAGGAAACTTGAGAGAAAATGTTGGAAGTTTGTGATTATCTTTATGAAAAAATGAAAAATAAAAGAGCAGCACAACAGTTAATTGGAAACTGCTCTCTGCAAAAACTGCCTACTAGTCACATCAACCGTCTTGTCAAATTTCAAATTTCAAAATCTCAACTGCAATGAATCCTTCAAGCCTTTAAGCCTTGAAGCCTTTAAGCAATAAAATAATGTGTAAAAGTCAGAAGTATTTGAGCTCACTTCCCAAAAACCTCTGACTTGGGGGGCTGATGACGGGGGTAGCTCAAGCCTCAATAAAATGGTTTATGCACATTAACGCTTGAAAGGTTAAAAGGTTAAAGGGTTCGAATCCCGCGAACTCAGTGAACAGCAAAAAGCATGTGAACAGTAAACCATCACCTCACTGATTGCTTGTCAAAGTTTCTCACAGCCGTAAAAGAGAGCATGTGCACAGAGAGCACCCTTACATCCGCAGGTCCAAAGCCTTCAACCCTCAAACGGGTAATTCCTCCACTGTAGCCTTGGATCCTTGGTCACGAGCTTCCTCTTATAGAATGAGTCTTGTCTATAAAAGCCAGCTCCAACAACCAAATCACACACACCAGATCAGTTGAGTTTACATATACTCACTGATCTTCTCTCCTTCTGAGAATAAGCTCCTTGCTTGCTTCTCTTCTTCACTTCAAACAACATTGCTTCGCTAATAACTTCATTCTGGCTTGAATTCCCTTCAAGCTGGAATAAAAAACGATCAATAAATAAGTGATCCAACCCCATGTGCTACAGACGTGGGAGGACCCCACAACCTGCATTAGGCTAATCGAAACCCTTAAAGCCTTTTAGCCTAACCAGCCTGTCCACTATCCTTGGTCTTGTATTTGTTGTAGCAACAGTTTTTTACCGGTATTGTTGAAAATACCAAAATGAAGGATATCAAACTAAAAACATGAAAAACAATTGTTGGTGTTTTCGACATCGGTTTGGTACATGATGCGTGTGTATATTTTTCATGAAGATTTTCTTGCACAAATATTGTCTTAAATTCATAAAATTGTTTTTTAAACTTCTACATAATTACACAAAGTTAGGCAAATACACGTATTGAAGTGTTGGCCCACAAAGATTCGATGTCTCCCACTACATGATCCTTGTTGTTTAGTCAATCATAAAGTGGAGGGATGTTTCAAAAGTAAAGTAAATAAACAAGAAATAAGATAAACATAAACACAATATAGGGGAAACAAACAATCAAAAAATTGATATCCCTTTGGTGTTGAATCCCCTTGATGCAATAGTAATTATTTAAAGTTATTAGAATGGTGAGGTTAATACCATCCCATTGTGAAATGGGAAAGACCACATCGGATGAATTATCCCAAAACTTTTCATGCACCTGCAAAAAAATGAGAGACCACATTAGGGTGTGCAACAGTTAAGTACCGAACCGATCGAACCAAAACGAACCATGAACCGTTACAAGATGAATATAAGAAGAACCGGGTTTAAATGGTTCTCGTGTAAACGCTTATTGCCAGAACCGGTTGTCAATTGAATCTCAAAATAACAATTATATAAAAAACAGTCAAACCATTAAAAACATATAACTAAGGGTTGCAACATTCAAAGTTCAAACCATCCAAAGTAAAAGTAGCAAGAATAAAAAGTTAGAATATTAGATTTTAATAATCTCAACTATTCTTCATTGGCCGCCAACAGTCCCAACTTTAAATATAACCACTGGCAGTCCCAACTATTGACATATTGGCCACAATGGACCCTGACTAACAGAAACCTAACGCCGTTAGTCTCTGGTCACCGGAAAACCGTTTTTTGCCAGAAAAAGTTTAAAAGGTCCGATCTAAGGTTACAAAGAGGTTTGGGACAAAATGTTAAGTTTTTCGGCCAAAAAGTTGAGTTTTCCGGCTAAAAAGAAGTTTCCCGACGAAAAATTGAGTTTTCTAACGACTTTAATATTTGGGGCTTTCACTAGAAAAAGGTTCCTAAAGGCCCGTAATAAGGTTACAAAGAAGTTTGGGACGAAAATGTTGAGTTTTCCTGTCAAAAATGAGTTTTCCGGCCAAAAGCGTTTTTCTGGTGACCAGAGACTAACGGCGTTATGGTTCTGTTAGTCAGGGTCCATTGGAGGCCAATATGTTAATAGTTGGGACCGTCAGTGGATATTTTTGAAGTTGGGACTGTTGGCGGCTAACGACGAATAGTTGGAATTATTAAAATCCAATATTCCTAAAAAGTTTCAAATCATAAAACGAACTATAAATCAAACCATTCCAACTATCGTGTTAACAATTAAAATGAACATCTAAATAATCTTCAAATTTCATTCGATCTTCATCCTCTCAATCTTCCTATAAACATCTAATAAAAGCAAGTGTTAACTATTAAAAAAGTGTTAACTATTAAAAAGTGAAACGGAACCGGTTGAAAAGCCCATTAAATAAATAAGGTTGTAAATATTTGTAATCCTAACCGGTTCTAGTGGTTCTTAAAATGCAACCGGCGGTTCTAAACTGAACTGTTATTGGAACCTTTATCACCCAAATTTAAGAACCGGAATCAGATCCAAACTACAACAATACGGTTCGGATATAGCGGTTCTGGTTTGGTTCCCCGGTTCTTGCAGTTCGAAATCGTAAATTGCTCAGCCCTAGACCACATCTCTCACAAACTTACTTGCAAGACCAAAATGCACCACCCCCCATAAGCACATAAGCCAGAGTTATACTTCAAGTGTAAAATCATCTTGTTAGGTTAAATCACATCTCTCACAAACTTACTTGCAAGACAAAATGCACCCCCCATAAGCCAGAGTTATACTTCTAAGTGTAAAAATCATCTTGTTAGGTTAAATGCACCGCAGGACTTATAAATGAGAATATAGCCATTTAACTAAGGAAAAAATGTAACTTCTCTCTGTCACTTATATTTTACGTTACCAAGAAAAACCGTAACTTCTTTCTTCTTAGTCTAGCTATGGATGTACCAACCGCCAGTGCTAGATCCATAAATGTTTTTCATGAGATTGGAAATTTTGGGGTTGATTAACTGTTGCTATATATTAAATTGTTTGGTTTGGTTCCGGTTGGTTGGGTTGGGACGGGTCAGGACGCGTCAGGTCATATAAAAAAGATAAATCAAACTAAATTTATACATAACAATGGTACGCCAAACGTTTATGCAAATGCATAATGGGAATACAATACGAGTTTGCATTTGAAACCTAGCCATAACATCGTCAATTGTTTTTCAAGATTGGTTGAGGCATCAGGCAATTGTCAATCGTCGATTCTTTTCCAATTACCATCTTTTGTTTTTTTATTAAGGTTAACAAATGGGCTAAAAGAGTTGATTTGGTTAGACTTGCTTGTGGGCTTCGAAGCACTTAATTTTTTTATATGGTTCAACTTCGTTGTAGTATTAATTACTTATAGAGAAAACTGTAAAATTACCTCCTGTGTTTATACACCATTGGCACTCTTACCCCCTATTTGGAAAAAATGGACGTCTAACCCCCCAACCTTTAAAAAACGTTGCAATCTTACCCCCGGGGTTGAAAAACTTAACATTTCTGTTAAGTGGGATGTAAAATGCTATAATACCCTTTCCTATTACCCCTATACTTTCTTATTAAACTGCACTATTACCCACTATGCTTTCAAATGGGTCAAATAACAGCAACCATCAATCTGTTTCAAACCGAACAATCTGTTTCTCATCCTCCATGCTCAGTCTGTGCACCTGTCAGCCAATTTCACAAGTACAGCAACCATCATCTGTTTTAGTTGCCGTATTGCAACCTCCATGAGTACCTAATCTGTATGTATGTGTATATCATATAAAATGCATATATATATATATATAGAAATAAGATTCATAGTATGTAGTTTCATACCCCTTCGATATATAGTGTGCATAAGGAGATATGCATTTCATAGTTCAGCCGCATTGCATGTTCATGTTCAGCAGCCTTCATGTTCATGTTCAGCAGCTTGTGACGCTGATCAACAGCTCATGTTCAGCAGCCTTCATGTTCATGTTCACTACTCTAGTTAAGAAAAACACAAAACAATACTATCAAAAATCTGTTTATCAAAATTATCTCTAGCTATCGTTACCCCTTTACTAACATCAAATCGCACCCTGAAATTATCACTACTTTAGTTAAGAATGTCGAACCCTTATTACCTGATGTGTGTCGGATCAGGTATCTGATCACCCAGAACACAACTGGCATTGATTGGATCAGCATTTTGTTGGATGGGACCGGAGAAGGAGGAACGGTGGGAGAAGGATAATCGCCGGAGAAGGAGGAACGGTTGTGTCGCCGGAGAAGGGTAGTCACCAGAATCGCTGGAGGAGGAGGAAGGGTTGTGTCGCCGGAGAAGGGTAATCGCCGGAGTTGTCTACAGGAGGAGAATGGTGAACGGATAATATAGGGTGGTGTATTTAGAAAGCCATGAAAACCTGGTTGAAAGACTATAATACCCCTTGACCGTTTAACCCAGACGTTGACTTTAAACATAACTTAACACCGGGGGTAAGACTACAGGGGATCTCATTTGTTGGGGGGTCAGACGTCCATTTTTTTCAAATATGGGGTAAGAGTGCCAATGGTGTATAAACACGGGGGGTAATTTTGCATTTTACTCTTACTTATATTAGTAAATACGTAAATTTCTAATTGAGAATTTTCTTAAAGGTCCGTTTCAAAACTTCATGAGGGTTAGGGTCAAAATTCCATTGGGTTGGAAGTCAAATTTTCATGTGGTCAATCGGGATTTTAACCTATATATAGTACTAGTTTTGTTTTAGGGATGCGGCCGACACACTACCTCTTACTAAGTCCGCCAATGCCAACTATACATCGATGCCACCAGCAATATAAGCCAACTATTGCACCAACCGTAGGCCCAGGTTGCGCCTAACCTCTATCAATATAAGCCAACTATTGCACCAACGTGGGCCGGGTTGCGCCTAACCTCTATTTCGATGCAGTACATCAATCGTACACAACAATGAACATAACTACATACTGTAACTTTTTGAAGTTGAATTTACTTTGTTACAAGTAAACTACCAATTCAATTTACCTTGTGTTATGAAAGTCGTACTCTATGCTTATTTTTTGTTATTTTTAATATATATTTAAACATTTAATTCATACACAATTAAAATCTCAGAATGAATTGAAAAAATTGTTGTTTTGGTAAATGCCACACTGCTATTCTAAACGATCGGTATACACAGAAATCTATGTTCTAAAGCTCAAAAAACACACATACGTACATTAATGTCTGCAAGAATCATTATAAAAATGGAAGCTCTCTTTGTCCCGATAAAAAAAATTCGATGTCTTGATCATTCTCTTTGATATGTCATTGATGTTGGTCTTCGATTCTCAAAGAGACGCGTTCACTTTCGTGTTGGGCTTGTTGACTTCTTGACTTTAACTTCTTTGGGAACCATCTTCTGATGCTTTCAGGTAACCTGGAAATAATCGTGTACACAAAAGAGTTAAACCAACACATGCACTGGCATATATTATAGAGGTAGAGTCGCTTTTTGTCCAAATTTATACTTTTTATAAATAACAAGTCGTCATAGATGTATGCTAAAAGAACTTACGGATCTAGTCTTTCAAAGAGTGCCCGTCGTACCGAAGAGTTGAGGCCGTATGCTATTGAGTTGAACAGACCCTGCATCATGTTTTGATGCAATGAATACCAAAATTTTGATAAATATTTTTATGAAAAAACATATTGCAAAAAGAAAACAAAGTTGCAACAGTAGAAGTCAATATCATTATATTTTTGATAAATATTTGTAAGCATAAAAAACACTTGGGGCATTAAGAGATAAAATATAACCTGAATCAACCCTTTCGTAAGCAAATGGGTTGAAATCACCACCTCTAGTTTATAAACAAACAACGCAAGAGAAATAGAGATCTGACGATTTACCATTAGCGCCGCCATTCCAACATCAAGAACCGAAAGCCAGAAGATCTTATGACCTGGTTCAATGAAGTCATGAATGCGGTTGACTGTCCCAAAACTCCATGATCCTACAAGAATGAGCGGATAGTAACCCCACCGGTTCAAAGCCTAAATAAAGTAACACGACAATGAGGCAACATCAATAACCTGAATCGATCCACTAATCATATCTCATGGAAGTGATGAAGCATAACATCGATACCTTCATGTCTGCTCGTGTATCTGACTGGGACCCACGATCTGACATGCCCACTGCCATCTGAAATTTATAGAACCGTCTTATTGTCTCTCACATAAATAAGAAGCTACAATAAAAGTCGGTAGAGTAGGGTGAACTTACACGAGATACATTGTTTAGCATACTTATAACTTGAAAGTAGGTGATTCCATTGAAAAGAATTGCACCCCACAGAGGTGCATAAAAGGTAAAGAAGTGGACAGCCTGTAAAAATACAGAAATTAAATAAACATGCCTGATCATATACTGTGTGTTTCAACAACAAAGAAATGGAATATATATTTTCTACGATAGGACTTTTCAATGCAATTATCAATATAAATAAGTTAAAATCTAGAGTTTATTATTTATACTTTACTAAGAAGATTGATATAATTGGCATAAGTATATGTATACGATTTTTTAAGTATCAAAGAGGAAGAGACATGTTAATGATTGAGTGGGTAGTCAGACAACTAAGTTGAGACATAGAATATGAATATCCCCGTGACTTACTTAAGAAGATTCTTATAATAGAACTATACGCCTTTAACAATTGCGTTTACGAAATGGGATCAATCTCTGCTACTGGAAACCACTCAAAGTATGCAACAGTAGGAGTCAATATCATTATATTATATTTCTAATCTATTTGCAAAATGAATAGCAGATAAACATATTTCCAACCAAGAGACACGTAATAAACAAAAAAGTCTTATGGCCAAACGAAGACCAATTCATACTTGCCTTTCCTGTTCGTCCAGTTTCTGTCCAGCACCATGCAGCTACCCGACCTATGTGGCCTACATGTCCATGTTCATTACCAATAGATCTTAAAACTGTCATAACAACAGATGTTCCTGACAAAAAAAAATCAATGTCAGATTTTGTATTGAGGACAATGAAATGACTCGAAAGGAAATGAAGTAAGCAAACCGTTTATCAATGTATTAGTCAAAATTTATTAACTATGTAGTCAAGTACAAATTTTGCATGTATACACACTGAAAGTCAGTACGTACCCCAAACATACAAGTGAAACATGGGCTCAAAATCCTTGACATCAGTTTTATGTTTGACAACTGTACGGTGAAGAGTAAAAGCAATAGTAGTAGTCCATAAGAAAGATGCCACACAGAAAAAATGAGTGCTATAGCCCTGAGCATAACAGAAGAATCCTTTAGATGGATCACTGCATATAGAAAAAAACTATTTTAGCAGGATATAGCCCAGGATATAACATAAGAACCATTTAGATGGATCAGTACGTATACAAAAAAAGACCATGTTAGAATATACAGAACTCTTATCAGATGAAGCAAACTATTTCACTTCATATTAACATCCATACCCGACAATGCTGAAAAAACTACAAAGCATATCCTGCACCAAGAACAGAAAAGAAAGAAAAACATAAGTTATTTCTCATCTGTTGATCTTCCAGCACTAAACAAAAACTGATAGAAGCATGAGAAAAATGGAATACTTCCAATGCCCCATGAATATTGTAATTTCATAAAGAACCAATGGAAGAAATGGTTTACAAGGTCAGCTTTCATTCAACAGGTAAGAAAATGGAACACATTCTATGCCCATGATCCTATACTAAGAGTAGCGACTACCTGTAGCCTATTGTTTTCTCCTATTGCTCACTTAATTATCATTGACAGTAAAACAGAACACTGGAATTTTCTCTAAATCTTTATCATCAACAAATAACAACAAAAAACCGTTTAAGAGCAGACTTGAGTGTGCGACTGTGCGCATTTAGTTGCATTTGCCCAAACCAAGAACCTGTAAGCAGTCAATTCTGCCCCACAATGGAGCAAACAATTCTCAACACAGGAACACAGTCCTCCGCATAAGCTACATGTCACTTTGAAACAAGTGATTCGGTAAACAGCAAAACTTAGAATCCTAAATTCATATTCTGTTAATCCAGTCCATAATTCACCATGCCTACTTAAATGCAATCCACCACATCAAACCTATATTCTAGTAAAAAAACAATGCTGATGCAACTATCCACCCTAGATCCATAACAATCCAAAAGTTAAACAATCAACCAGTTCCTAAATATCAAAAAACCTTCAACTAACCAGTAACCATAACATTCTACACATTAAAATCCTCAAACCCTAACTAACCAAATCAATCTACTAGATCAACCTACTTTAATCACCGTAACAGTTGATTTTCCCCAATTATACACACACAAAGCACAACTAAACTACAAAATTCGAAGCGATCTGAAATAATAATAATAATAATAGAAGAGAGAGAGAGAGAGAAGAGAGAGCGGTTACTGATAGAGCGAGAAAGAAGACGAGCTTGATGAGAACTTGCGGAGCTCTTTAAAGCAGAGGTAGCAGAGCACAATGAATCCGGAACCTAGTAGTGATAGTGTGGATGCTCCGCCGTTAACCGCCGTCAGAACTTGCCGTTCTCTGGCCGTTAAGTTGCCTAAAACCGCCTGAATTGTAGCCATTTTGCTGTTGTGATTTTAGTTGCTTTTCTTGGAAACTGGCATTTGTGAAAACTGTAAAATGAATGAATTCTTGAGGGGTAAGGAAAATGATGACGATCTCACTTTTGCTTACATCAAAGTACAAGAAGTTTAATAATCATATTAATATGCTGAAGGAAAGCGAAAGGCCGAGTGGTTAAGGCGTGTGCCTACTAACTACTAACTACATGGGGTTTCCCGCGAGAGTTCGAATCTCTCAGGTGACGTTTCCCTTTTTTTGTTTTTGGAGAATTTTCTCCGTAAAACAACTCGGATTTGTACTATAAACCGAAGATCTACATAAAAATAAGTACGGAAACATCTTATATCTGTCCCGACTTATTTGCGAAAGGAATTTACGTCGAACACCAACATGCACTTATACTGACACGTACATAAATAAGTAAAAAAATTATGTTTTTTAAGTAAAAAATGGTATCGCGCGTTGCGGTGGGGCCAAACGTAAAGTAAGTCGAATTTATAAAATCTAATGAAAACATAATACTTGACCCGACTTGTTGTAAAACAAAATTTATGACAAAACGCAGATCAACTTAAAACGTACAAAAAAAAAGCGAAAAAAACATATTATATCAGAGCCTGCCCATTTTCGAAGAAACGTTATCAACTTGAATTTATACCGACACGTCCACATAAGAATGATTATAAATTTTTTAGAAATTTGAAGGGTCATAAGTGACAACAATATTAAATATTGAAGGGTAAAGCTTAAAATAAACTAAAACTTACTAAAAAATTGTAATCAATTTGAACTTATACCAATACATACGTGAATATAAACACGTAAAAATGATTAAAAAAGTTTTTTAAAAAATTAAAGGTTTGTAAGTGTAAATATTAAATGTTAAAGGATAAAGATTAAAATAAATAAAAACCTACTAAAAGACAAAAAAAAAAGTTGACTAATGACCAACTGTCATGCAACAATCTACCACAAGTCATCCAACTTAGAATGTATTTGAAAGAACACAGATAACTAAATAAACTAGGGATGTGCACGGTTCGGTTTTTGGGCAAAACCGAAACCAAAATGTCGGTTTTTGGTTTTTTAAAAACGTTAGGTTTTTTTGGTTTTTACGGTTTTCGGTTTTTGAAACAAAATTATGTAAGATTCAAAAAATAAAAAGCATAATTTATAATATAAGAATATTTCTTGTATGTTTTCATTTAGGTTATTATAGTTAACATCTTTAGTTAATATTGTTTACATAAATCTAACCTTCTAATCTATTTTTATGTTTTCCTAAAGTTTTTATTAATACATTTTCTTTTATAACAATTTGAATATCATTTAATTTTTATATTAACTTATGTTATTTCTTGTAGGTAATAAATAAATCTGTTGATGCATATGTCTGTTGCCTACATCATCATATGATATTGAGTCTGTATTTAGGAGCGAAATGACGAAGTTTATGTATGTTTTAGGTCAAGTTCGCTTGAAATGTATGTGTTGTAGTCAAGTTCGGGCGAACTTGCTTCGGCCGAACTTGACTAAGCAAGTTCGCCCGAACTTGCACTCCCACCAGCGAACTTGACATGCTATAAATAGGTGCTTTGACATTTCATTTATAACTTCAGAGATTTTGTCACGACAGAGGCGAAGCTCTGTCCAAGTGTTTCCAGGATCTGTAACGTTGAATATTAATGAAACGGTGATTAAATAGAATCAAAGAAGTGTATCCAATGTCGCCTATGCAAACGGATTCCACACGTTTACCTTAGGTTTGTCAGATTAGTGCCCGAACGATCCGTACATCGGACCTACAAGTGGTATCAGAGCAGGATTGGCCTAATTTGAAGACATTGGACATATAACATCTCATCTTCTACTCATTTCTTTTATTTTTAACTTTTCTTGGACAATTCACGGACAAAATGGACTGATTTTCAAGTATAATACGTAAAATCCATAATAGTAAAACTCTTGAAAAGATCAGAGCAACAAACGAATTCATGTCAAAAATTGCAAAAAACCATGTCGAATAACTCATGTTCGCTCGAACTTGACATCAAGTTCGCTCGAACTTGACTGAAAAATTCACAATTTTTCATCAAGTTCGCTCGAACTTGATTGATTTTTCAAGATTTTGTTAAGTTCGCTCGAACTTGCTTATTTTTCAAACAAATTTCATCAAGTTCGCTCGAACTTGATTAAATATTATTGAAAAATATGACAAGTTCGCCCGAACTTGTAAAGCCTCTTAAAAATTCCCGAACTTGTAAGTTCTCTTAAAAATTCTCACAAGTTCGCTCGAACTTGTTAAGTAATATAAAAGTTCGCCCGAACTTGTCCATTACAAGTTCGCCCGAACTTGTCAAGAGTTTCTTAAAAAACATGAAAATCACGAAAAACGTCTCGGACATTATATACCGTTAGATTCGTATCGACGAGACGAGTTTAAAGCTCTAATCTGGTAAAAATAGTTTTCCGAAAAATTTTAAACGTTTTTAACAAACCGATACGTTAATATTGTCGATTAAAAAGTCAAATTGTTCTAAAAATTGTCTGTTTGCTAATCATTTGTCAAGTGTTTTGAACGACAGATATATTTGGAAAACGAAATGGAGTCCGTGAAGCCGTCAAAGTTGATGAGTATGAACGAGTATGAAGTTTGAAAAGGAAAATTTGAGAGCTGGGTACAAGCTATGCATTTCCGCAGTTGGGTCGCGATTGAGACATGTTATGTCGTTACTAGAGATGAAAATCAGAAAATTCTGGAGAAGTGTAAATATTCTACTCAACAGAAAGATGATTATTTTGCTGAAAAGAAAATGATTAATCTTATCCAGCAATCGGTTAAGGAAGACATCCTGATACTTTTACCAGAATACAAGACTGCGAAAGAATTATGGACATCTCTGAAGAATAAGTTTCAGAGGAGTGTAGTAGTTAAGAACTATGAATCTCTAGTTTCAAGTATATCTATAAATGAGTCTTCAAGTTCTAAACCAGTCTGTCCAGTCTATGATGTAGACAATTATCAGGTAGACAATGCCAAATTCTTGAATGAGATTGAGAGTTTGACATTAGAAAATAAAAAATTAAAAGAAATTGAAAATAATTTTGAAAACAAAATAAAAATTTTAGAAAATGAAAAATTACAAATGGTAGTAGATTTTCGAAATGAAATAAAAATGTTTAAAAATGAAAAAATTGTTTTAAAATTAAAAGAAAATCAAAAAGCAAAAATTCTCATATTGAGAAAATTGCTCAACTTGAAAAAGAAGTTGAGATTGTTAAAAATAAAGTTGTTAATTCAGAAAAAATATTAAAAGGTTTTGTGACCTCCTCTTTAAAGTTAGATCATATATGTCCAAACCAATCAATAATAATAAAAAGGAAAATCTAATAAGTGACGGTGTCACAAATTATGCGATGTCATAATTGAGGATTGTGATGATAATACCGATGATGAAAATGATAAAAAGGAAATGTTTTTGAAACTAAAAGAAAAATTTCAAGAAAATGTTCTACAATCTGCTGAAAAAGGTGAATGCTCAATGCAAAAACCTTCTAAGCAGAATGGAGAACAAAAACAACATGAAAAACAAAATTCTATAAATTTTCAAAACAAAAATAAAAGCTAATCGGTACGGTCATCCAATCATTATAAAAACTCACAAAAATTTGAGAATAAGTGGTGCAGGTCGGACCACAGTGCTTCAAAGTCAAATCAATTTTATAGAAGAAGCAGGAAAGATAACTACTACATGTCAAATCAATGTGCTGATTTGGGTGTTTGGTCTGAATGGAGAGATTGGTACGATAACAGAGTGTGTTACAACTGTGGATTTGGTGGACACATTGCTGTTAACTGCCTGAAAACGATATTTGATATGAGAAGATGCTATAAATGTCAAATCAAAGGTCATATTTCCAGGGATTGTCCGACTAATCTGAAAAGAAGATCGGTTAAATCTTAGGGGGAGAAAAGACCAGAGGAGAAGAAAACAGAGAAGAAAAATGAGAAAACTGTAGAGAAGCCCAAAAAACAAAAAGTCAAGTTATCACCAGGGCATAAAGACAAATTGAGAAAAAAGAGGAAAAAAGTTCGAGAGTATTTGGAAAAGATTTTGTCCTCGGATATGTCTAAAAAATCAGATAAAAGTTCTATTGAATCATTTTACTCATAGTCAAGTAAAACGAATTCATCATATACGAATATGAGGACAAAAGAGAGAGCTGTGGAGAAAAATTTGATAATTCAAACAGTTAAAAAATCAAAGAAAGTAAAATTTTCAAATAAAGTTTCTATCAAACTGTTTGAATATCAAAAAGAGTGTGAATGTTTGTTTACTTCAGATGTTAATGATTTTGATAAACCTAAATCCAAAATGGATTGGGTTCCAATTCAAAACTGATTAAAGTTTGTTTGAATGTGCATGATAACCAAGCTTCAAGCCAAAGGTCATTTCAGAAGCAGTGGTTGTTCATACAAAGAGACAAGAGACATGTCACACCCCGACCCGAAGCGGAATAAGAGTCGGGGCATAATTGGGTTATCACCAAAGCTCATGATGTTTACTAATATGTTTCATATTTATTAAATTCAAAATTACAACTTCAATATTCCAAACAAGTTCATACAATTACAAGGAAAAAGTAACTAAATAAACAATCCAAAACCTAAACCGATTTATTCTTCTAAGCCGTCCTATATGTTTCTTGCTGCAACTGGATCACCTGTATCATGTGTAAAAATGGGGGGTTTTTTGGTCAACAAAAGTTGGCGAGTGAACCTTGTTAGAAAACATTTATTATTGATTTCCTGTTATATTTAATATGGAAAAATTGTGCAATAATCATATGTGAGCAAACGTAAATAAACATACAATAACAATAAACAAACCACCTTGCATGAGTATATGACATGAATGATAATGTATATGTTGGCAACGTCACGTTCCGCTCATAGGTAATGGGGAACGGACGGCCTATGATGATGTATGTGCGATCAAGGCTCAATCAAACGGAGCCGATCGTATGTTGGCAACGCCTCGTTCACGCTCATAGGTAATGGGGAACGGTTCCGCTCATAGGTAATGGGGAACAGACGGCCTATGATGATGTATGTACTGAAAATGATAAATTTAATCTAAACATTAACCACACAAACATTGATACATATTGAATACACATTTGATCATGGATATGATGGATGCACAAGTGTTTAATGAAATAAATAATAAGACACATGATACACCCCAAAATGTGATTAAAACGGGAAATTTGTAGAGATTCACTCACATTGGGTGCGTTCGTTTGATGATGTTGAATGCGCACGAGTTTAGAGGGTTGATCGACGAGGAATTAACTAACCTAAATAATAAGAAAAGGTACGGTAAATAAGTGGATTTTATTAATAATTTTAATAGGATTTTTAAATATATTTTTGTGAGTTTAAGGTCATTTTCTAACTTTAAAAATATTATTTTTAAGTATTTTTAATTGATTTTTAAATTAAATAAATAAATAAAAATATAAAAAAAATGTTGACTTTTTGGGTTGACCGTTGACCGTTGACCATTGACTTTGACTGTTGACCGGTTCGGACTTGTATATGTATGCGCTGGGTGAGGCTCGAACCCAAGACCTCTCGTACGCGTGCACGCAGCTCTACCAACTGAGCTACGTGTCTAACCCGAAATATTTCTATTTTTAATTATATTTAAATACTATTTAATTTATTCAGAATTCATTTATTTTAAAAAGGATTTTAATTATGTCGAACCGGTGTGCATGATGAGTTTCGAACCCACGACCTGTGGTTTAACTTTGCACACAGTCCACCGCTGGACTGTGTGTCTAACCTGGTTAAAATACTTGTTTTTATTTCTCTTATATACTAACTGAAAGGTTCCGTATTTGGGTTTTATAAAAAGGTTTGAATATTGTGACGAATCGGAGCAAGGACAGACTCGAACTCGGTATCTCTATGTTTCAAATGCACACAGTCCACCGCTGGACTGTGTGTCCAACCCGAGATATAACCCGATTTATATTAAATATATACACAACCTAAACTTCATCTTCTTCGTTAAAACAACCCAGACAATTGATATTCGACTGTTCTTGTTCAATTCAATTAACGAAACTTATAAATAAATTGAAATGCAATGGATAGAGAAAGTTTTGGAAATGAATGTACCGGAAAGATGATTTTTCTCAGAACTCCGGCAAGGGTCGTCGGCTCTGTTTATGAATTCCGTCTGAGTGGACCAATTAACAGTTTTGATTAACTAATTGTGAAATTAAATGACTAAACAAGGATTATCAGAGAGTTTAAATGTTTGTACCGATTCATAGCGTGATTTCGGAATTTTCAGAGATTTTCCGGCGGTTGCAGATTATCCGGTATCGTCGTCTGGGACCGATTCTGGTTGAAGGATTTGAGTTAGTATAAGTCTAACAATAGATAGAAGATGAAAGAATTGAGAAATTTACCGATTCGATGAATGTCACGGTTTTCCGGCGAAAGTCCGGCGATATCAGATAGCGATTCCGACGAACAGAAATTAGGCGCAAATGAAATTGAAGGTTCTGTGAGTGTTTCTGAGTTGCGAGACAATGATATTGTTAGAGTAAATTGGAAGTGAATGATTTCGGTTATCAAACTCGAAAATCATATGAATCGAAGCATTGAAGACTGAATTGATTGAGAACGTGGGTTGGCATTGATATATCGGTTATACTCAGGAACTCGCGATCACTCAAAAGTCCCTAGATGTTTGAAAGCCGATGAGCGGTTTCAGTTTTGGCGCAAACAGGTGAATTCACGGTAACTTAAGTTTTATTTGTTTCCTTGATTACACAAAAGCATCAAGTGGGGAGTGGTTAAGTGTTGGTTGATTATGTCTTCCGGCTGACCCGGGTTCGAAACCCGGCAGCCCATTTTCATTTTTAATTACTTTATTTTTATTTTTTTAACAATTTTAATTTCCATATTCTAAAATGTTTATTAGTTATGTATTGTTTAAAATTAAAATGAGCATTAAATGATCAACGAAAAATGTAGCTGACTATTCGATTAATAAACGAAGCGGGTTTTGGAAACCCGTTTTTCGATGGATGTTACAGTATCCCCTACTTTTAGAAATTTCGTCCCGAAATTTAAGTAGTAGTGGTAACAGGAAAAAGATGTATTGAGTCTTCACGTTCCCAAGTAAACTCAGGTCCTCGTTTCGACTCCCAGCGTACCCTAACAATTGGAATACGACTCCGTCTTAAACGTTTTTCTCCGAAGTCCATGATCTCTACTGGTCTTTCAATGAAGTGCATAGATTCATCGATCTGAATATCTTCTAGGGGAATATGGAGGTTTTCATCGGCGAGACACTTCTTTAAGTTTGATACGTGGAATGTGGGGTGAATTCTGTTGAGTTCTTCTGGTAGGTCAAGCTTGTATGCTACAGGTCCTACTCTTTCGAGTATCTTGAAAGGTCCTACGTAGCGTGGTGCTAGCTTGCCCTTCTGGCCAAAACGAACTACTCCCTTCCACGGTGATATTTTTAAAAGTACATGATCACCAATGTTAAACTCCAAAGGCTTTCGTCGTTTGTCTGCATAACTCTTCTGACGACTTTGTGCCGCTAGAAGATTGTTTCGAATTTGATATGTCTTGTCTGTGGTTTCTTGAATCAATTCTGGACCGGTAATTTGAGCTTCTCCAATTTCGTGCCAACATACTGGAGATCGGAACTTACGGCCATATAAAGCTTCGAAAGGTGCCATGCCGATACTTGAATGATAGCTGTTGTTGTACGAAAATTCAACTAATGGTAGATGAGCGTCCCAATTTCCCTTGAAGTCTATGACACATGCTCAAAGCATATCTTCAAGAGTTTGGATAGTGCGTTCAGATTGCCCATCAGTTTGAGGATGATAAGCGGTACTGAGGTCTAATCGTGTACCCAAAGCGGCTTGTACGGCTTGCCATGTTCGTGAAGTGAAAGACCATCACGATCTAAATAATGCTTAACGGTACACCATGACGGCTTACGATCTCCTGATGTAGATACGAGCTAACTTCTCGTTCTTGAAGTCCTCGCGAATCGGAATGAAGTGAGCTGATTTTGTAAGACGATCAATGATTACCCATATAGTGTCATACCCACTGGAGGTGCGAGGTAACCCGGTAATGAAGTCCATGGTTATGTTTTCCCACTTCCACACAGGTATTTCAGGTTGACTAGAAGTCCTAGGGGTCTTTGATGTTCAGCTTTTACTTTGGAACATGTAAGGCACTTGGAAACAAAAACAGTGATATCCTTTTTCATGCCAGGCCACCAGTAGGTGTATCAAAGGTCTTGATACATCTTGTCGGCTCCTGGGTGTACAGAGTACCTGTTTTGTGCGCCTCATTCATAAGGAAATCACGAAGGTTATTGTGATCGGGAATCCATATGCGATCTAGATAGTACTGAATACCTGTTAGTTTCGATTTTAAGTTCAGCTCTACAAGACAGCTCCTTGCGTACGTCGTTTTCCGTTACTGAAACATGTTGGGTCTTCTCAGATTTGATCTTTGATGTCTTTTATGATTTGCGAACATAGAAGACGAATGGAGTTCGCATAACCCTTTCGACTGAGCGCATCGGCCACCACGTTTGCCTTGCCAGGATGATACCGAATTTCACAGTCGTAGTCATTAAGAAGTTCGACCCATCTCCGTTGCCTCATATTTAACTCCTTTTGGTTGAAGATATGTTGGAGGCTCTTGTGGTTAGTGTATATTTCACACTTGGTACCGTAGAGGTAATGTCTCCATATCTTAAGAGCGAACACAACGGCTCCAAGTTCTAGGTCTGGGTGGTGTAGTTCTTCTCATGAATTTTGAGTTGTCTAGAAGCATAAGCTATCACTTTTCCTCTTTGCATTAGTACACAGCCTAGTCCTTTCCCTGACGCATCGCAATAAACCACGAAGTCATCACAACCTTCAGGAAGTGTGAGGATAGGTGCGTCACAGAGTTTTTGTTTAAGGGTTTGGAAGGCTTCTTCTTGTTTGGGTCCCCATATGAAGGGTTTTCCTTTATGTGTTAAAGCCGTGATTGGTACTGCAATACAGGGAGAAATTTGCAATGAAACGGCGATAATAACCAGCCAAACCAAGAAATGATCTTACTTCGGTAGGTGTACGTGGCGCTTGCCATTCCTGTACTGCCTTGATTTTTGAGGGATCAACATGAATTCCCTTGTCATTGATGACGTGTCCAAGGAATTGTACTTCCCTTAACCAGAATTCACATTTCGAAAACTCATCGTACAACTTTTCTGTCCTTAAGAGTGTAAGGATGAGTCGAAGGTGTCGTTCATGATCAGACTTAGACTTTGAGTAGATGAGGATGTCGTCGATGAAGACTATAACAAAACAGTCGATATAAGGTTTGCAGACTCTGTTCATTAGATCCATGAAGACAGCTGGGGCGTTGGTTAAACCAAATGGCATGACCATGAATTCGTAATGACCATAACGAGTTCGGAAGGCGGTCTTTGGGACGTCTTCTTCATGTACTCTGAGTTGATGATAACCAGAACGAAGGTCGATTTTTGAAAAACGTTGGCGCCTTGAAGTTGGTCAAGAAGATCATCGATGTGAGGTAATGGGTAGCGGTTCTTGACCGTTAACTTGTTGAGTTCTCTGTAGTCGATACACATGCGAAACGTTCCATCTTTCTTCTTCACAAAAAGGACAGGTGCACCCCAAGGCGATGAGCTAGGACGTATGAATCCTTTGTCAGTCAGCTCTTGCAGTTGACTTGCTAGCTCTTGCATTTCGAATGGGGCTAACCTATAAGGAGATTTTGCAACTGCTGTAGCTCCAGGTATAAGATCAATGCGGAATTCGACTTCTCTCACGGGAGGAAGTCCTGAAATGTCGTCAGGAAAAACTTGCGGAAAATCTTTTACTACTGGGATGTCTTCAAGTTTCTTCTCCTTGGTTCCCTTTTTGAGACATGAGTTAGGAATGCGACATAATTCTTGCGGAGATATTTTCGGGCTTGAAGACAGTACATTAATTTGAGTCCTTTCGAAGGGGTTTCTCCAAAGATTCGTAGAGTCTGACCGTTTGTAAGAGGAATGCGTATAAACTTTTCGCGGCATACAACTTCAGCATGATGTTGGCTGAGCCAGTCCATACCAATTATAATGTCGAAACTTCCCAACTTCATAGGTATGAGGTCAACTGGAAAATCGTGATCGTTTAGAGTGAGAGTACAATTGCGTATAATAGAGTTTAATGAGACCGGTTTTCCATCAGCAACTTCTACCGTTTTGGATTCCATGAGTTTATCTCGAGTTTGGTTGAGGATGGGTTCAAATTCTAAGGACACAAAACTCTTATCCGCGCCAGTATCAAATAACATGGATGCATAACTACCATTGATGAGAAACGTACCGTTAACCACATTGTTGTCAGCCCTAGCTTGATTGGCGTTGATGTTGAAAGCTCTTCCTCTTGCAGGTGGAGGAGCTTGGTTAGCCTGGTTTACTGGATTAGCTTGAGCTTGGGCATGGATGATATTCACCAGGCGTGGACAGGTGTTCCTGAAGTGGTTCGGGTCTCCACAGTTGTAACAAGCCCGCATAGGTTGCACCATGGGATAGTTGGGTTGGTAGTAGGATTGGGCTACATGTTGGGCAGGTGGTAGGAGTAAAGGTTGTTGGGTTTGACCCACTATCTGATGGTGGGTTTGGGTTGAGGGCTGATGGCGGTTCGTTCGCTGAAGTGCGCGACAGGTTTGAATGGTGTGACCTGCGCGGCCACAGCCGGTGCAATGTTGGCAGGGATGATCAGGAAAGTGATGGTATTGGCAACGGTTGCATTTTGGGTATGGGCCGGAGTATGGCTTTTTATATGGTACAGATGAGGGGGCAACTTAAGTGATGGGTGCAGCAGGGATAGGGTTTGTTTGTTTGACAGCAAAGTTTCTGGTGTTTCGTTTCCTCTTATTAGCAAACTTTGAGGAGGAGGTGGAATGGTTTGAAGTTTGGCCCTCAATAGGGGCTTTCTTTTTCTCGTCCTTAAATTTGCCATTACGAATACGATTCTCGGTAAGCTTGGTAGCTAGTTCCATAGCAGCTTCAAGTGTTGCAGGCGAAGTGCTTAGAACTGAGTCTTGAATTTTCGAGGGGAGGCCTCGAATATAGTGTTCGACTAAGCGGTATACTGGGGTGAACAAGTTGGGGATCATTTGTTTCAACTCTAGAAACCTTTTGTTGTAGGAAGTATGATCTCCCTCCTTTTGCTTCAACGAGTGAAATTCATCCTCTAACTTTTAGATCTCGCTTCTTGGACAGAAGCGTCTCGTCATCATTTCCCTTAACTCCTCCTATGTTAAGGCCATTGCATCTTCGATTCCTCTCTTACCTTTTTCTGTATTGTAACATTTGTCAAAAACGGGTTTTCCAAACCCGCTTCGTTTGTAATCGAATATCAAGTTATAAATTTTTCGTTGCGTATTTATGTTTATTTTAATTTTAAACGATACATAATTAATTAACAAATTAGAAATTAAAAACTATAATTAATAAAAAGTGAAAAGAAATTAAATAAAAAAGAAAACCGGCTGCCGGGATTCGAACCGGGTCAGCCGGGTAAGTTTAAAGACTTAACACGCACACATATAACCACTCCGCCACTTGATGTTTTCTGTGAGTTTTAGGAAACAATTAAATGATAACTTCACTCAGGAATCAACCGGTTTACGCCAACTGTAACCGTAATCGGCTTTCAAACGTCCAAAACGTTTGAGTGATCGCGATTTTCTGTTAATAACCGATACACCGACATTTCTAATCAATTCAATCATGAATGGACTTGAATTCAAGTGATGTTCGGTTTTTATAACCGAAAACATTCACTTCTGGAATTACTTCAACAAAAGCTTCGTTTCGCGACTCAATTACATTCGCAGAACTTCTATTCTCGCGTTTACTCTCGTTTCTGATCGTCGGAATTGCTTTTTGAACTCGCCGGACTTTCGCCGGAAAACCCTGTCTTCCATCAAATCAGTAAGTCTCTCAATTCTTTCATCGTCTATCAGTTGTTAAGCTTTTGCTAACTAAAACCCTTCAATCAGAATCAGTTTCAGACGACGATATCGGATAATTAACTCTCGCCGGAAAACTTCTGAAAGTTCCCAATTCTCGCTGTGAAACGGTATAGCCTTTTAAACCTACTGGTAAATCTTGTTCAGTGCTTCAATTCCGCATCTAGCTAATCAAAATTGTTAATCTGGCCGCATAGACGAAATCCGTAAAAACAGAGCCGACGACTTCGCCGGAATTCTGAGATAGATCGTTTCTCCGGTATGTTTACTTCCGAAATTTTCTCTGCCATTTCATTTTAGTCATTTGAATGCTTGTTAATCGAATTAGACATGAATCAGTTGAATTATCATTATCTGTAATCTTGAGTGAAGAATACGAAGTTCAGTTATATTATAAGATTAATTAAAATTAGTATATTGAACGGGTTCGACATACAGTCTAGCGGTGGACTGTGTGCAAACAATACACGCACGTCTCGAGTTCGATCCCTGTCCCAACCTCACTCTCTTGAAATAAAAACGCCCTTTTTAAACGAGCCGGGATAACTCACAGAATCATGTTAAGTATAATAAAAACCGGATTATTAACCAAGTTAGACACACAGTCCAGCGGTGGACTGTGTGCACATTAACCCACAGGTCCCGGGTTCGAGACCTGTTGACAGCACCGGTTCGATACATTTAAAATCCTTTTTAAAATAAATAATTTCTAGATAAATCTAAATAGTATATAAGTATAATTAAAAACATAATTATTTCGGGTTAGACACGTAGCTCAGTTGGTAGAGCTGCGTGCACGCGTACGGGAGGTCACGGGTTCAAGTCTCACCCAGCGCACATATATAAGCGACCGGACCGGTCAACGGTCAACGGTCAAAAGTCAACATTTTTTTTTATTTTTATTTATTTATTTAAGTCTCACCCAGCGCACATATACTCCGAAATTTGAAGGGACCGAAGGTGTCACTGCTCTCCTCCACTGGTTTGAGGAAATGGAAAACACCTTCCTCAACTGCGATTGTCCCGAGGATCGCAAGGTACGATACGCAACCGGGAGACTATTTGGGGTAGCTCTTACCTGGTGGAATACTGAAAAGGGTAAGAGAGGAAATGAAGATGCAATGGCCTTAACGTGGGAGGAGTTAAGGGAAATCATGACGAGACGATTCTGTCCTAGAAGTGAGATTAAAAAGTTAGAGGATGAATTTCATTCATTGAAGCAAAAGGAGGGAGATCATACTTCCTACAACAAGAGGTTTTTAGAGTTGAACCAGATGGTCCCTAACTTGTTCACCCCAGTTTACCGTTTAGTCGAGCATTATATTCGAGGTCTTCCCTCGAAAATTCAAGATTCAGTTCTCAGCACTTCGCCAGTAACACTTGAAGCTGCTATGGAACTAGCTACTGAACTGACCGAGAATCGAATTCGCAACGGTAAATTTAAAGAGGAGAAAAAGAAAGCCCCCATTGAGGGCCAAATTTCAAACCATTTCACCTCCTCCTCTAAGTTTGCTAACAAGAGGAAATGTAACACCAGAAACTTCGCTGTCACACAAACCAATTACCCTATTCCTGCTGCACCCATTACCCAAGTTGCCCCCTCACCTGCACCATATAAAAGGCCATACTCTGGCCCATTACCAAAATGCAACCGTTGCCAATACCATCACTTTCCTGATCATCCCTGCCAACATTGCACTGGCTGTGGTCGCGCAGGTCACACTGTTCAGACATGTCGCATACCTCAGCGAACGAACCGCCACCAGCCCTCAACTCAAACCCACCATCAAATAATGGGTCAAGCCCAACAACCCCTACTACTACCACCTATCCAACATTTAGCCCAATCATACTACCAACCCAACTATCCCATGGTGCAACCTATGCGGGCTTGCTACAATTGTGGAGACCCAAACCACTTTAGAAACACTTGTCCACGTTTGGTGAACATTATACATGCTCAAGCCCAAGCAAATCCGGTGAATCAAGCTAACCAAGCTCCTCCACCTGCAAGAGGAAGAGCTTTCAACATCAACGCTAATCAGGCTAGAGCTGACATCAATGTGGTTAACGGTACGTTCCTTATCAATGGTAGTTATGCATCCATGTTATTTGATACTGGCACGGATAAAAGTTTTGTGTCCTTAGAGTTTGAACCCATCCTAAACCAAATTCGTGATAAGCTCATGGAATCCATAACAGTAGAAGTTGCTGACGGGAAACCGATCTCAATAAACTCTATTATACGAAATTGTACTCTCACCTTAAACGATCACGACTTTCCAGTTGACCTCATTCCTATGAAGTTGGGAAGCTTTGACATTATAATTGGTATGGACTGGCTCAGCCAACATCAGGCTGAAGTTGTATGCCGCGAAAAGTTTATACGCATTCCTCTTGCAAACGGTCAGACTCTACGAATCTTTGGGGAAACCTCATCGAAAGGGCTCAGATTAATGTCCTGTCTTCAGGCTCGAAAATATCTCCGCAAGAATTATGTCGCATTTTTAACCCATGTCGTCAAAAAGGGAACCATGGAGAAGAAACTTGAAGACATCCCAGTAGTAAAAGATTTCCCGCAAGTTTTTCCTGACGACATTTCAGGACTTCCTCCCTTGAGAGAAGTCGAATTCCGCATTGATCTTATACCTGGTGCTACACCAGTTGCAAAGTCTCCTTATAGGTTAGCCCCATCCGAAATGCAAGAGCTAGCCAGTCAATTGCAAGAGTTGACTGACAAAGGATTCATACGTCCTAGCTCCTCGCCTTGGGGTGCACCTGTCCTTTTTGTGAAGAAGAAAGATGGAACGTTTCGCATGTGCATCGACTACAGAGAACTCAACAAGTTAACGATCAAGAATCGCTATCCATTACCTCGCATTGATGATCTTCTTGACCAACTTCAAGGCGCCAACTGTTTTTCAAAAATCTACCTCCGTTCTGGTTATCACCAACTTAGAGTACATGAAGGAGACGTCCCAAAGACCGCCTTCCGAACTCGTTATGGTCATTATGAATTCATGGTCATGCCATTTGGTTTAACCAACGCTCCAGCTGTCTTCATGGATCTAATGAACAGAGTCTGCAAACCCTATCTCGATCGTTTTGTTATAGTCTTCATCGACGACATCCTCATTTACTCAAAGTCTAAGTCTGATCATGAACGGCACCTTCGACTCATCCTTACACTCTTAGAGAATGAAAAGCTTTACGCCAAATTCTCCAAATGCGAATTCTGGTTAAAAGAGGTACAATTCCTTGGACATGTCGCCAATGACAAGGGAATACATGTCGACCCCTCAAAGATCAAAGCAGTATAAGAATGGCAAGCGCCACGTACACCAACCGAAGTAAGATCATTCCTTGGTTGGCTGGTTAATATCGCCGTTTCATTTCAAATTTCTCCCGCATTGCTGTACCACTCACGGCTTTAACTCATAAAGGAAAACCCTTCATATGGGGACCCAAACAAGAAGAAGCCTTCCAAACCCTTAAACAAAAACTCTGTGATGCACCAATTCTCACTCTTCCTGAAGGTTGTGATGACTTCGTGGTTTATTGCGACGCGTCAGGGCAAGGACTAGGCTGTGTTCTAATGCAAAGAGGAAAGGTGATAGCTTATGCTTCTAGACAACTCAAGACTTATGAGAAGAACTACACCAACCATGACCTAGAACTTGGAACCGTTGTGTTCACTCTTAAGATATGGAGACATTATCTCTACGGTACTAAGTGTGAAATATACACTGACCACAAGAGTCTTCAACATATCTTCAACCAAAAGGAGTTGAACATGAGGCAACGAAGATGGGTCGAACTTCTAAATGACTACGACTGTGAAATTCGGTACCACCCTGGCAAGGCAAATGTGGTGGCTGATGCACTCAGTCGAAAGGGTTATGCGAACTCCATTCGTCTTCTATATTCGCAAATCATAACTGACATTAAAGATCAAATTCGAGAAGCCCAACATGTTTCAATAACAGAAGACGACGTACGAAAGGAGCTGTCCTGTGGAGCTGAACTTAAAATTGAAACTAAACTGACGGTATTCTGTACTATCTAGATCGTATATGGATTCCTGACCACAACAACCTTCGTGAATTCCTTATGAATGAGGCACACAAAACACGATACTCTATACACCCAGGAGCCGACAAGATGTATCAAGACCTTCGATACACCTACTGGTGGCCTGGAATGAAAAAGGATATTGCTGTTTTTGTTTCCAAGTGCCTTACATGTTCCAAGGTAAAAGCTGAACATCAAAGACCCTCAGGACTTCTGGTCCAACCTGAAATACCTGTATGGAAGTGGGAAAACATAACCATGGACTTCATTACCGGGTTACCTCGCACTTCTGGTGGGTATGACACGATATGGGTAATCATTGATCGTCTTACAAAATCAGCTCACTTTATTCCAATCCGCGAAGATTTCAAGAACGAGAAGCTAGCTCGTATCTACATCAGCGAAATCGTAAGCCGACATGGTGTACCGTTAAGCATTATTTCAGATCGTGATGGTTGTTTCACTTCACGAACATGGCAGGCCGTACAAACCGCTTTGGGTACACGATTAGACCTCAGTACCGCTTATCATCCTCAAACTGATGGACAATCTGAACGCACCATTCAAACTCTTGAAGATATGCTTCGAGCATGTGTCATAGACTTCAAGGGAAATTGGGACGCTCATCTACCATTAGTTGAATTTTCGTACAACAACAGCTATCATTCAAGCATCGGCATGGCACCTTTTGAAGCTTTATATGGTCGTAAGTGCCGATCTCCAGTATGTTGGCACGAAATTGGGGAAGCACAAATCACCGGTCCAGAATTGATTCAAGAAACCACAGACAAGATCCATCAAATTCGAAACAATCTTCTAGCGTCTCAAAGTCGTCAAAAGAGTTATGCAGATAAACGACGAAAGCCTTTGGAGTTTAACATTGGTGATCATGTACTTTTAAAAGTATCACCGTGGAAGGGAGTAGTTCGTTTTGGCCAAAAAGGCAAGCTAGCACCACGCTACGTAGGACCTTTCAAGATACTTGAAAGAGTAGGACCTGTAGCATATAAGCTTGATCTACCAGAAGAACTCAACAGAATTCACCCCACGTTCCAGTATCAAACTTGAAGAAGTGCCTCGTTGATGAGAACCTCCATATTCCTCTGGAAGATATTTAGATTGATGAATCTATGCATTTTATTGAAAGACCAGTAGAGATCATGGACTTCGGAGAAAAACGTTTAAGACGGAGTCGCATTCCAATTGTTAGGGTACGCTGGGAGTCGAAACGGGGACCTGAGTTTACTTGGGAACGTGAAGACTCAATGCGCGAAAAATACCCGCATCTTTTTCCTACTACTGCTACTTAAATTTCGGGACGAAATTCCTAAAAGTAGGGGATACTGTAACATTTGTCAAAAACGGGTTTTCCAAACCCGCTTCGTTTGTAATCGAATATTAAGTTATAAATTTTTCGTTGCGTATTTATGTTTATTTTAATTTTAGACGATACATAATTAATTAACTAATTAGAAATTAAAAACTATAATTAATAAAAAGTGAAAAGAAATTAAATAAAAAAGAAAACCGGCTGCCGGGATTCGAACCCGGGTCAGCCGGGTAAGTCTAAAGACTTAACACGCACACATATAACCACTCCGCCACTTGATGTTTTCTGTGAGTTCTAGGAAACAATTAAATGATAACTTCACTCAGGAATCAACCGGTTTACGCCAACTGTAACCGTAATCGGCTTTCAAACGTCCAAAACGTTTGAGTGATCGCGATTTTCTGTTAATAACCGATACACCGACATTTCTAATCAATTCAATCATGAATGGACTTGAATTCAAGTGATGTTCGGTTTTTATAACCGAAAACATTCACTTCTGGAATTACTTCAACAAAAGCTTCGTTTCGCGACTCAATTACATTCCCAGAACTTCTATTCTCGCGTTTACTCTCGTTTCTGATCGTCGGAATTGCTTTTTGAACTCGCCGGACTTTGCCGGAAAACCCTGTCTTCCATCAAATCAGTAAGTCTCTCAATTCTTTCATCGTCTATCAGTTGTTAAGCTTTTGCTAACTAAAACCCTTCAATCAGAATCAGTTTCAGACGACGATATCGGATAATTAACTCTCGCCGGAAAACTTCTGAAAGTTCCCAATTCTCGCTGTGAAACGGTATAGCCTTTTAAACCTTCTGGTAAATCTTGTTCAGTGCTTCAATTCCGCATCTAGCTAATCAAAATTGTTAATCTGGCTGCTCAGACGAAATCCGTAAAAACAGAGCCGACGACTTCGCCGGAATTCTGAGATAGATCGTTTTCTCCGGTATGTTTACTTCCGAAATTTTCTCTGCCATTTCATTTTAGTCATTTGAATGGTTGTTAATCGAATTAGACATGAATCAGTTGAATAATCATTATCTGTAATCTTGAGTGAAGAATACGAAGTTCAGTTATATTATAAGATTAATTAAAATTAGTATATTGAACGGGTTAGACACACAGTCCAGCGGTGGACTGTGTGCAAACAATACACGCACGTCTCGAGTTCGATCCCTGTCCCAACCTCACTCTCTTGAAATAAAAATGCCCTTTTTAACCGAACCGGGATAACTCACAGAATCATGTTAAGTATAATAAAAACCGGATTATTAACCAAGTTAGAAACACAGTCCAGTGGTGGACTGTGTGCACATTAACCCACAGGTCCCGGGTTCGAGACCTGTTGACAGCACCGGTTCGATACATTTAAAATCCTTTTTAAAATAAATAATTTCTAGATAAATCTAAATAGTATATAAGTATAATTAAAAACATAATTTTTTCGGGTTAGACACGTAGCTCAGTTGGTAGAGCTGCGTGCACGCGTACGGGAGGTCACGGGTTCAAGTCTCACCCAGCGCACATATATAAGCGACCGGACCGGTCAACGGTCAACGGTCAAAAGTCAACATTTTTTTTATTTTTATTTATTTATTTAATTTAAAAATCAATTAAAAATACTTAAAAATAACGTTTTTAAAGTTAGAAAATAGCCTTAAGCTCACAAAAAGATATCCAAAAATCCTATTAAAAATTGTTAATAAAATCCACTTACTTACCGTACCTTTTCGTTATTAACTAGGTTAGTTATTCCTCGTCGATCAATCCTCTAAATTCGTGCGCAATCAACATCATTCACCGAACGCACCCAAGGTGAGTGAATCTCTACAAATTCCCCGTTTTAATCACGTTTTTGGGGTGTATCATGTGTCTTACCATTTATTATATTTAAAACATTGTGCATACATCATATCCATGAATAAATGTGTATTCAACTTGTATCAACTGTTTGTGTGGTTATTGTTTAGATTTAATTTATCATTTTCAGTACATACATTATCATAGGCCGCCGCTCCCCATTAATTATGAGCGTTGAGCTGTTCCCCATTACATTATGAGCGTGAACCGGGCTGTTGCCAACATACGATCGGCTCCGTTTGATTGAGCCTTGATCGCACAGACATTCATCATAGGCCGTCCGTTCCCCATTACATTATGAGCGTGAACGTGACGTTGCCAACATATACAGTTTCATTCATGTTATATATTCATGCAAGTTGATATGTTATTGTATGTTATTGTTTGTTTATTGTTATTGTTATTGTTTGATTATTTAAATTTTGCTCACATATGACTATTGCACAATTTTTCCATGATAAAGATAAAAAAATCAATAATAAATGTTTATCTAACAAGGTTCACTCCCAACTTATGTTGACCCAAAAACCCCCATTTTTACACATGATACAGGTGATCCAGCCGCAGCAAGAAACACATAGGATTGGCTTAGAAGAATAAACTGGTTTAGAGCTTGGATTGTTTAGTTGATTATTTTTCTTTGTATTTGTATGAACATGTTTGGATTATTGAGGATGTAATTTTTACTTAAATAAATATGAAACATATTAGTAAATATCATGAGCTTTGGTGATAACCCAATTATGCCCCGACTCTTATTCCGCTGCCGGTCGGGGTATGACAGTATTCCACCAGGTAAGAGCTACTCCAAATAGTCTCCCGGTTGCGTAACGTACCTTGCGATCCTCGGGAAAATCGCAATTTAGGAAGGTGTTTTCCATTTCCTCAAACCAGTGGAGGAGAGCAGTGACACCTTCGGTCCCTTCAAATTTCGGGGGATGCAAGACGATGAAGAGCACTTTTTGGAGGGAGGGTTGTCAACGTTCTGGTCTTCTTGATGGGGAGGGTTGAGGGGATTTGTGCGAGAGCTTTTGGACTTGAATTACGATGTCAGGAAGCACCGCGGCCATTTGTTTTGCGATTTGGGTGGCCAAGCGTTCGTTTGACCTTCCTGACCTTCTACCCCCACGTTGCTGCCCAAGCCGACATCTACAGGAACATACATAAGAAGATTGTGAGTTTAAGGAGTCTTTTTAGGTGTCATGTGTCTTAAAAAAAATAAAAATAACATAAACATCAATAATGCAACTACATCCATAGGATGTCTTGGGTTTGCTCATGTTTGGGCCTCCAATGTCCCCCATACCATCGCCTGTATAGTCATGTGGGCCCCCATGACTATTGGCTTAGTAGGATTCACATTGGTATTGGCGGTTTAACACTCGCATCACCCGAATGAAAACCATGAAATATGTTTGCGAGATGTATGGTCGGAGGGTGTCCAGATGTAGACACAATGACAACTCAAAGTGGGGTTAGCTCACACGACGTTTGGTATAGCATGCTTTGGCCTAATAAGTCCTTCGTACTCTCATCGTTAGTCCCCAGGTAGGCAAACTGGTCCTTTATTTTGGATTTATACGAATGCCAAGCCTAGACAGGACGTTCCGACTACTGGTACTTGTACCCTTCCAGTTACTACATGCCCATCATGAGAACTCACTTTGATGTGATTTGAAAATACAAAAATCGTTGCAAAAGTCATGGAAATTGTGTGGTGTGTGCTCTCATGGATATGATATGTTATGAGAATATGATTCATGATAGCATTGTATAATAATATGTACTTATGAACATGCTTGCATAACATTGAATGTAACAATAAACATAAAGCATATAAACATCATGAATTTTGCATGTAACACACAAATAATTTAAAAATTCTAATCAACTATAGTATAGGCTCTAAGGGTCTAATAACCTATCCTATATCCCTATAGTCATGGCTCTGATACCAATCTGTCACACCCCGACCCGTAGGGAATAAGAGTCGGGGCATAATTGGGTTATCACCAAAGCTCATGATGTTTACTAATATGTTTCATATTTATTAAATTCAAAATTACAACTTCAATATTCCAAACAAGTTCATACAATTACAAGGAAAAAGTAACTAAATAAACAATCCAAAACCTAAACCGATTTATTCTTCTAAGCCGTCCTATATGTTTCTTGCTGCAACTGGATCACCTGTATCATGTGTAAAAATGGGGGTTTTTGGGTCAACAAAAGTTGGCGAGTGAACCTTGTTAGAAAACATTTATTATTGATTTCCTGTTATATTTAATATGGAAAAATTGTGTAATAATCATATGTGAGCAAACGTAAATAAACATACAATAACAATAAACAAACCACCTTGCATGAGTATATGACATGAATGATAATGTATATGTTGGCAACGTCACGTTCCGCTCATAGGTAATGGGGAACGGACGGCCTATGATGATGTATGTGCGATCAAGGCTCAATCAAACGGAGCCGACCGTATGTTGGCAATGCCTCGTTCACGCTCATAGGTAATGGGGAACGGTTCTGCTCATAGGTAATGGGGAACAGACGGCCTATGATGATGTATGTACTGAAAATGATAAATTTAATCTAAACATTAACCACACAAACAGTTGATACATATTGAATACACATTTGATCATGGATATGATGGATGCACAAGTGTTTAAATGAAATAAATAATAAGACACATGATACACCACAAAATGTGATTAAAACGGGGAATTTGTAGAGATTCACTCACATTGGGTGCGTTCGTTTGATGATGTTGAATGCGCACGAGTTTAGAGGGTTGATCGACGAGGATTAACTAACCTAAATAATAACGAAAAGGTACGATAAATAAGTGGATTTTATTAATAATTTTAATAGGATTTTTAGATATATTTTTGTGAGTTTAAGGTCATTTTCTAACTTTAAAAATATTATTTTTAAGTATTTTTAATTGATTTTTAAATTAAATAAATAAATAAAAATATAAAAAAAATGTTGACTTTTTGGGTTGACCGTTGACCGTTGCCCATTGACTTTGACTGTTGACTGGTTCGGACTTGTATATGTAGCGCTGGGTGAGGCTCGAACCCAAGACCTCTCGTACGCGTGCACGCAGCTCTACCAACTGAGCTACGTGTCTAACCCGAAATATTTCTGTTTTTAATTATATTTATATACTATTTAATTTATTCAGAATTCATTTATTTTAAAAAGGATTTTAATTATGTCGAACCGGTGTGCATGATGAGTTTCGAACCCGCGACCTGTAGTTTAACTTTGCACACAGTCCACCGCTGGACTGTGTGTCTAACCTGGTTAAAATACTTGTTTTTATTTCTCTTATATACTAACTGAAGGTTCCGTATTTGGGTTTTATAAAAAGGTTTGAATATTGTGACGAATCGGAACAAGGACAGACTCGAACTCGGTATCTCTATGTTTCAAATGCACACAGTCCACCGCTGGACTGTGTGTTTAACCCGAGATATAACCCGATTTATATTAAATATATACACAACCTAAACTTCATCTTCTTCGTTAAAACAACCCAGACAATTGATATTCGACTGTTCTTGTTCAATTTAATTAACGAAGCTTATAAATAAATTGAAATGCAACGGATAGAGAAAGTTTTGGAAATGAATGTACCGGAAAGATGATTTTTCTAAGAACTCCGGCAAGGGTCGTCGGCTCTGTTTATGAATTCCGTCTGAGTGGACCAATTAACAGTTTTGATTAACTAATTGTGAAATTAAGTGATTAAACAAGGATTATCAGAGAGTTTAAATGTTTGTACCGATTCACAGCGCGATTTCGGAATTTTCAGAGATTTTCCGACGGTTGCAGATTATCCGGTATCGTCGTCTGGACCGATTCTGGTTGAAGGATTTGAGTTAGTATAAGTCTAACAATAGATAGAAGATGAAAGAATTGAGAAATTTACCGATTCGATGAATGTCACGGTTTTCCGGCGAAAGTCCGGCGATATCAGATAGCGATTCCGACGAACAGAAATTAGAGCGCAAATGAAATTGAAGGTTCTGTGAGTGTTTCTGAGTTGCGAGACAATGATATTGTTAGAGTAAATTGGAAGTGAATGATTTCGGTTATCAAACTCGAAAATCATATGAATCGAAGCATTGGACTGAATTGATTGAGAACGTGGGTTGGCATTGATATATCGGTTGTACTCAGGAACTCGCGATCACTCAAAAGTCCCTCGATGTTTGAAAGCCGATAAGCGGTTTCAGTTTTGGCGCAAACAGGTGAATTCACGGTAACTTAAGTTTTATTTGTTTCCTTGATTACACAAAAGCATCAAGTGGCGGAGTGGTTAAGTGTTGGTTGATTATGTCTTCCGGCTGACCCGGGTTCGAAACCCGGCAGCCCATTTTCATTTTTAGTTACTTTATTTTTATTTTTTTAACAATTTTAATTTCCATATTCTAAAATGTTTACTAGTTATGTATTGTTTTAAATTAAAATGAGCATTAAATGATCAACGAAAAATGTAGCTGACTATTCGATTAATAGACGAAGCGGGTTTTGGAAACCCGTTTTTCGACGGATGTTACAAGACAGGAGTGATATTCCACACAAACAAAATGGTAGTCTCGCGTTCACATTCGTAAAAAGTCATTAAATGGTTAAAATAGAAGATCCTTATTTTCAATTTTAATAAAATGTTTTCAATTTTAGGGGGAGAAAATTTTTTAAAAATTGTAAAAAAAATTCCTGTAAAATTGAAAAATATCATTTTAAAATGTTTCCAAAAACAATAGAAAATCTCAATAATGTCAAAAACATTGAAAAATGAGATTACTTGTGCGCAAAAAGGAAATGATAGTACATCAGTGGACTATCACAGTACGCTAAATATTTGTAAAGTTTAAAAAGTGATAAACGAGTCTTACTGTAGATGTGTCGATAGGCTTTATACGTTCAGTAAATTATTTCCGGGATATAAACTAAATTTTACAACTGCTTAAACTTGTGGATTAATACATCTTGGATATATGGACTTAGTACTCCGAAATTTCGTTTGAAAGATTGCCTGATTCTGAGATACGAGGTCTTTATAGATAGTTGATATCTGGGGTATTATACAGGTTCTTCTGATTTTGCGGAAGCAATAGCCTAGAATTTTCTATAATACTTTCGCTATAAACCCCTAAACTGCATGTAATCTTGAAAAGTATCGAAAGATCTAATCATTTGTAGTGCTTAAAAGATTCCTTAATTGGAACACACCTCAAAGTCATCTCTTTGTCTGTACGGTAGTACTAACCTGAGCTCTCAAGGTCTCGCACAACCCAGATACAATATCAATTCCGCTATATTAACCTGTAAGATGAAATCTAGGGAATCTTGATACAAGAGTATATTCAAGAAGTGGGAACCGCAGTTAAGTCAAGTTTCATAATTCTAACTAACATATCTTGGAACAATTGATAAATGTGTTAAAGTTTAAGTGGACAAATATATCGACAATCTAGGTAAACAAGTTTAAAACCTAAAGTAAAAGGTCAACGGTACTAGTGGTATGTCTCAAAAACTGATATGATCCTCTAGCACGTTTTCTCACAAAAATACAAACTGTAAATATTACATTTTAGTATGCTTACATTTCTGCATTTAATATTAAAAATCCAAAAAGATTTTTTTTCTCATATCTTCCATGGAAACCTAATAATGTTGAATTGAGCCGGACCAACGAGACCGTTAAGAAACTGTTTGTGTGTGGATACGTGTGATTGTTCTTAATCGTCAAATCTTAGAGATTTGGAGCATCATTGAGGGGGAGCTAGATAAACATGTTGATTGAAGATAACAGAAAGCTTAAAGTAAGGGGGAACATGGATGATAAAGTTATCAAGAAATAAAGATCAAGAAAACATTAAAGACTCAGGAACTTATTTGAAGAATGATAACTACGGCAACATCCAAGGGGGAGTCTGTTGATGCATATGTCTGTTCCTACATCATCATATAATATCGAGTCTGTATTTAGGAGCGAAATGACAAAGTTTATGTATGTTTTAGGTCAAGTTCGCTTGAAATGTATGTGTTGTAGTCAAGTTCGGCCGAACTTGACTAAGCAAGTTCGCCCGAACTTGCACTCCACCAGCGAACTTGACATGCTATAAATAGGTGCTTTGACATTTCATTTATAATTTCAGAGATTTTGTCACGACAGAGGCGAAGCTCTGTCCAAGTGTTTCTAGGATCTTGTAATGTTGAATATTAATGAAACGGTGATTAAATAGAAATAAATGAGTGTATCCAATGTCGCCTATGCAAACGGATTCCGCACGTTTACCTTAGGTTTGTCAGATTAGTGCCCGAACGATCCGTACATCGGACCTACAAAATTATTTCAATTATAAATAAACATGTAATGTTTTTATTTTAAAGGCTTAACATTCAAGAATAAAATTAATAATTTCTACTAGTATTGGGTTAACACTTAAAAACTTAAACTTAAACATGAATATATATGGATTGTAACATATCGGTTCGGTTCAGTTTTTTCGGTTATTGAAAATGGTTATCCCAAAACCGAACCGTCGGTTTTTGTTTCGGTTCGGTTTTGTCAGTTATTTCGGTTACGGTTTGGTTATTTCGGTTTTCTGCTCACCCCTTATTTAATAAACAATGAATTTAGTTACTTTTTAAAAAACTCTAAATTGAAAGAAAATCATCATCATCATCATCATACTCAGTAAATCTCACCCATAGCAAAATTAAGGTAGAGTCTGAGAAGGGTAAGATGTAAACAACATTACCTCTACCTCGTAGGAATAGAGAGGTTGCTTCCAGTGAGACCCCTGACTCGATAGTAGTTTTGCAACTAGCCTTGGACATAAGGCACATAACACTCAACAATTGAGACAAATGCCGATTAATGCATGTACCCTTTGTCTTTCGGCTATCAACGCCACCACATGATGCATGATTAATCATCCCCCTCTATTAACGTTATTTTCACGAAATTAGTAAAATAACGTTAACGTTAGTGCACTTTCACTTTTACCCCTCCTCCCCGAGTACCCACACATATATACATCATATAAGCATACCACAAATAGGGCGAAAAATTAAAAGAAAATGGTAGTGTTTATTGTTTCTCAGTAACTCTCCTAAGAATTTTGACGAAATTTGTTTGATTCTTTTTATGTACATTATTTACGTATTAATATGGAACATGTGATAAGTATAACATTTATTTAAAATACATGAACTACTAATAAAAAGTTAAACAATATATATATATGTATTATTTAAAATATATGAATTTTCTATCTATACTAATAAAAAGTTAAACAATATATATATAGTGTATTATTTAAAATATATGAATTTTCTATCTATAAATTAGTATGTATTGGGAGTATTTTAATTTTTTTTTTTTTTTGCATTTTTCATTTTTAATCTATAGGTTTTTATCTTTGATATTTAACCCTTTTAACTTTTTTTACTTTTAACTTAAAACTTTTCATCTTTTCCAATTTAACCCCCATACTTTTTTTTATTTTCAACGTCTCGTTCTAAATTTTGTGAGTCAACACGCCGCAACGTGCATGTAGGGTTAAACGTTTTTTCGTTTGTTTTTTCCCATTTGATAGGGCCAGTCGCAACGCGCCTAATTTTCGCCGTTTGACCATGTTCGTCACAACGCGCGGGTATCGACTTAGTTATTTTTCTACGTTTTACGATTATGTCTAATTTCTTCGCATTAACACGCCTCAATGGGTAGGCGTTATGTCTATTTTTCATTCGGTGTTATTTTTTTTTACTTTCTTCTTTAATTTATTTGTACGAGCTCTTCTGATGTTGGTGATCGCTGGCACTGGTGTGACAATAGTGCTACTTGCCACAATTTTACAAACGTATTTAACCTATTAAGTTTTTTTACTAATAATTTGTTTCGAGTTTACCGTTATACCTCCTTTACTTGAGAAAAACTAATTTTTTTACGGGACGTAAACTTTTTTTGAAAACGAGTAAGGTTAAATATAATACGTTTTTGTTTAAAAAGACCATTTTTACGTACATATTTTTATGTACGTTTCGGTATAATTCGACTTGGTGTGTGTTTCAATGTAAACTTTTTTGGGAAACGAGTCAGGTCAAATATAATATGTTTCATGATTATTTTATAAATGTTTTGTAAATTTTGTTTCAATCCGGGTGGAATCAAATTGTAGTTTTTTTTTTTTATCTTTTTAAAATCTCTAATTAATATCTTATGATTATATGTATCAGTTTTTCTGTTATACCCGTTACGTTTTCTATGTATAACTCGGGTCACATATAATACGTTATGATTGTACGGTATAAATTTGATTTACTTTATGTTTTAATCCAATCACAATGCTTATATAGGTCACATTGAGTTCAATCAGATACGTCGAAACGCGTGTTTTCATATGGTTAACGCATCATATAAGGTTTGGACTAATCCATCCGGTGTTTGTTAAGTACCGCGCCGCACGCGCGCGACCTTATTGCTAGTTACTAATAAAAGTTAAACAATATATGTAATGGACGTGATATTAGTTTTTTTTTTGAACGGCGACTTTCTACAACAGGCGATAGGAATTGCACAAACCTCATTGGCAGGCCCTCCACCCCACTCTGGCCAAGACTATGTTGTCTTAACCGGGTCCACGCTTGGCATCAGAGTTTGGCTTGACGCTCCCCGAGAAAATTTCCAGCCTACTGCCCACCCAGAAGACCGAGAGCGTGTAGTTGCACCCTCCACAAGAGTCGAAGACTCTCTGGAGTAAATGCACTGTAATAAAAAACTCAGGTGTGCTCCACGGGTTTCGAACCTGTGACCAGGCCTCTACCCACTTCATTGCATGACCACTGGGCTGAGATGCCAGATAATGTAGTGGTAAAGTGTACTCTACAATCATTATAATAAAAACTATTTTATTGTAAATAATAAAATGTTCTAAAGAGATATCCTAGTGGTAAAGTGATGTATTCTACAATCATTATAACAGAAACTATTTTGTTATAAAACTAAGTTGAAGTGAAAATGTTATATCATTAAGATTATTCGTAGTGGCATGACGCCCCATCAAATGTAGGATTTTTATTGACTAGAAAAAAAAGTCCATACACATATCCACGTATTTCCCCTTCACACATCCTGCCTTTGGAGGTGTTTAGCAACTAAATACTGATGATATGCAAGTGTGCTTTAATCCACTACGTTCGGCCGAAGATTAGAATTTAAATAGACTGAAAGGTTCGACATATCGGACAAAGAGATTGAGTAAGGTCGGAGTCTGTTTAGATTTTAATAGACTGAAAGGTTCGGTGTTTATTAATATGCAATTTTGGATATGTAGAATTAGGGTGTTGTATTTTAACTTTACTTTACATTAAGAATAAAATAGAGATTGGATATGGACTCTCATGAATTTTAAATATACATTAAACTTTTTAATGACCCAGTAATTATAATAATTTTGTTGAATATTAAACACTCCGGAATACAACTTGTGTGTGGGCGTGGAAGAACCAGTCACTAGCACACCACATCGTGAGTAAGTGAGGTGTGACAAGGCAACACGCAAGGAATGTGTTGGGGCGAGCTTTAGCTGTTGAGTTATGACTCTTAAAAGTTGATTTAAAAATTCAAATTTACACCTATATATTTCATTTCACATTTAAAATGTTATAAGCAACTTTTTTACCAGCTACAATTGTATAGAGTTTTTCTCTAAGGAATACGCATCATCATTGTTCGAGTCCTATGATATATTCTACCAAACAATGGTAGTCGTGCCCCATATGTTATTCCAACAAGCTAGGAGCTCATATCCAATTAAGAAAAGGAAAGAAAGAAAAACTGCTTTAAACCGGGATCGTCAAACAACCCATTAATGTTTGAAGAGAAACAAAAGCAACAAACCGTCAAGAACTACGCAACCAAGAGACTCACAACTCATTTCGTTGATATGATGAAAATAGTAGTATTTTTATGACCCTTTGTTAATTTGAAGTTATGTATTTTTGTTTATTTAGCTACGTAATATCATTAAATTAATGATAGTATTTTATTTATGAGTTTATTTATTTAACATTTATAAAAAAAATGCATTGTGAAGAAAAATTTAGAAAAGTAATTAAATTAATTAAAATCATATTCACACTCACACTAGGTATTCGCTCATCATGTGAGTGTGAAAGAGGATACATCTGTACACATGTGACATGTATAATGTTTACATGACACTTCTATGTAAGACACTTAAACTGTTTTAACCAAAAGCACACAACAGAAATGCGAACCCAAAAAATTATTTCTTTATGAACGTTAAAAAATACTTGAAAACCATGTAAAATGACTCTTTTAAGATAATTACATCCTCCATTCTTTTTTAGCAGATCGAGTATATTACACGTTTACAAATCTACATGACTACACTCCTGTACAATCCATGATTTGACTTGATCTTCAATTGCTTACACACCATAATAATGATGATTCCGTGTAAATGCAGTCACCATATACACCCATATTACTAGTAATTGGTGATGTCATACATAATCAAACGACCACGTCGCATTCTTTCTACGTACAATGATCCATTCGGTTATCTTTCTTAATACAATCATTGCATCCCAGTGTCAAATATTGGAGAGCCAACCATACGATACTTGCACTTTCATTCAATTCTCAAAGGCAACATGATTAGTATCGTGAATACTCATACACATTAAAACCATGTATACATATATACAAGTCCCATTCATTCTTCTATATATTACATTCCAATTCATGCATACATACCTTTCTATCCATACACATACATACAATTTACGTTCTAACACATTTATACATAAAAATCCTAGCCACATACATCTATGTATAGCAAACAAATGCGTACACACACACGTACAAGTGCCCTCTATTTCACGCACTTTAATCGCTTGTATACATACATATATACCTATTCATCCTCATACATGCTAATATATAAGTTTCATACCCACCTGCACCCCACACAAACTCTTTGGTATGGTTGGGGTGCATTTCGGAAGCTTAACGAGGCTCGGAAATGAGGCTACGGGGTCCGGGATAAAAGAAAACAAAGAAACATGGCAAAACAAGGCTCCCCGCGTCGCCGACCCTAATGGCGTCGACGGGGGCGTCAACATTCCATTTGGACATCAACCACCTGCCCGGCGTCAACGACGCCACCTACAGTGTTGGCCCCAGATTTCGTTCTTTTGCTCGTTTCAACCCCTGTTCATGCATTCCGAAAGTCTCAAATTGTAAAATAAAATTTTTCCAAGCCCCCAAATCCTCCTTACACTAGTCCCCATACCTGAACATCCAAATTCCACATCTTATCACACTACTTTTTAGTTTTTGACATGTTTGCTTATACCATGTGGTTTCAAATATAGTCAACTACGTATGACCCGTTACAACAATACTTACGTTGTTACTACCATTATCTATGAATTCTTACATGATTCCCAACATTCATTCATACAAAACTTCATTTTATAATAAGAAGTGAGGTCAGGAATCACTTACCTCGAGCCCACCATGTTCATGCTAGCTTCCTGCCTCCTCTTGGCCCATTAGCCTTCCATGCTTTGGTCCATCTTGACATGATTCCTATTCTTTCAAGTCATCATGTTTACCACATTATTAGCATATAACACTCATTTCCAACAAATTCGTTGATTTGACTTTCATCAGACAATTACTAACATACACAAGACTTACATTAACAATCACATCATTTCAAATCCATGCAATTTCAATGATCTAACACATGTCACATGATTGCTCAGTTCTTACATTCGTGATTGGAAGCTTAAACATGCTATTCATACTATGTTGACTTTCAGAAAGTCAATTGTCTAACATATAAACTTTCAACTCATAAACATTCATCTATATATATTGATATCTTAGACCACAGCAATGACACCATATGTATTCGATACTCATGTAGTAGGACACATACAACCATGTAATCATTTATTTACATACATACACATGTGTAATCCATTCCATCGTTACTAGTATTTCCATGACTCTCTATGAATATTTATCCACTACTTGCACACAATTTCACATATTATTATTATTTAAAAATTTCATCAAACACTTGACGTGCATACTACTATCCAAGCATAATGTAAAAATATTATTATGCTTATCTCCCTAGTTCTTGCTTTCACTCATCAAATACAACTAAAATCAAACTACTTCCATACCCTACTCAATCTATCAAACAAGAATCCATCTCATACAACATAATCCATCCCATTCACAATACAAGTTCTATTTGGTGATTCTAACACACATTCATGCTTAATTTCATATGAATTCAAAGATTTGTCACACACCCATTACTTGCAAAATCATCAAATCAAATTCTACAACTTACCACATGTTTGTTAAGGCTAGATCATCAAGAAATCGAGTTCATGCATTGGATTAGGGCTGAAATCCCTTTTCAATTGGACTAATTGCATCAATTTAGAGCCTCCCCTTTTTTCTCCTTCTAGTGTGTGTCGACACACTCAACTCCAAAATTTGAGTTTGTGAATGTTTTCCTTTTTTTTGTTTATGCATCTTTCTAAGGTGTACAATTGAGTCCCTCGTGTATGCTTGCTACTTCTTTTGTCTAAAACTTCATCTTTCATTTTTAACTTATATTCTAACCAAATTTGATAACCTAGTTATTTATTTTTATTTCATGTTATACACGAGAAAACATACTAATTGATAAAACCGGATTTTGGGGTGTTGCATTCTCACACTCACCCAATTATGTCTTACGCCTTAATAGTTAATGGCTTTTTCTTCTACTTCGAATAAACTCATTCGATTTATAACTCTGTCGTGCACAATTTCATTAGGTATTTTTTTCATATAACATGTTCATAATCCATTTATGAAGAAACCCATCACATATAAGCAATTTTTGTTGAGACTTAAAAATTATTATTTAATATACGAAATAGATATCGTTTAAGAAAAAAACCTAAAATTATACTTAACATATTAATTCATAAAATAAAAAGAAAAGTAGAAAAAAAACTATTGGTTGGTTGCACTTAAGAATTTAACCACCCAATATATGCTTAAAAAATCTAGTAAGAATTTAACCACCCAACCAAGTAAGAATTTAACCACCCAACCAATCTATGCTTATAAAAAAAATAAGTAAATTGATTTTGCAACTTTTTAGAATTTTATGAGCCTACAGTTCTTTTTCCCCATGTATCTTATTTCATCTCTCTTTTTTAACAACTTAAATCACACAAATCCGTCTTTGACGAGGCTCAAACACTTAATAACACATTAACTCCAATGACTTTGTCAATTGAACCACCCTCCCCCGCACACACACACCCACCCACCTTTTATTTTCAATTTTATCTCAAAATATGGTTTTATAATTTATAAATCTTCATTAGTAATTATCTGATATTTTTCTTATTCAACCCATATTCTGATACACGAGTTTCTGTCGCCACATTCTGTACCCATTTTGCTTCTTATACAATTATACTTAATGCAGTAATTAATCACCAGCGTTTTTGCAAGACCATAGTAATTAAGTCTCTTGAACCAAAACGTTTATTTATTTTAATAACATTGTGGTGGTCTACTGGTCTTTTATGTAATTTGAATGAATTGTAACAGTTGTAGTATGAAATTACGCACCAATACATGTAAATAACAGGCCAGGTCATTCTAGCCAAAATGTACGTGAACAAATCACGGATACATGATTAATCTGAACAAACTTTCAGGAGATTTAGTTCACTTTTGACAGATGGTGAAATTCTGCAACATATAACATCCACAACATTTATGCAAGTCACTACTCACTTGTGGTGACAAACACTTCGCTTGTGTCTTCATGGATTTCACAACAAAACAGGTACAAAGATATCCGACAATGCGTCTATATGTATGTGGTCTTTGACTAGGATATCGTTTTCTATGTTTATGATGATGACTTGAAAAAAGTCACATGACACGTTGTAGGTAGCTTGTATTTTTGTCCTCAAATGTGATGTTTTACATAGTTGAGTGTCCCAACCAGTGTGAACTTAATGCTCTTGTGTCTTGTTGTAGATGAATATTTTACTTGGGAATAACCCATTAAAGAGGTTAAGAGATCTATGATGGTAGGATCATTGGTTTCGGAGTGGCTCCAACCATATATGTAACAAAAATTTTTTTCAAAAATGGGTTTTTTAAGACCGTTGATGACCTGTGATGCTTTTTGTTATCAGCATTCTTGGGTTCTTCGTTGTGGCTAATAGCGAATTCTGTGTCTTGAAGTTGCAAATCTTACTTGGGAGAGTTGGAGCAATTTTGATTTAAGTAGTTTGGGGATATGATTGTAAAAACTTTGGTTATTTAAGTAGTTTGGGGATATGATTGTAAAAACTTTGGTGAACCCTTCTAACAGTTGGTTAACCAGAAGCATGAATAAAAAATTGTTGGTCTTACAAAAAATAGCGAATTAACTTTTGTAGATAATCTAGTTGGTTAAATTGCTATTAATGAAGACAAAATAACATAAGTTAGCTTGTCAAGATACAAGTTCATCACTTTGCAGAAGAATTCGGTCATTAGTTTTTGTCTTCATCCGTGAATTTGTGGTTCCAAAGGGCAAATTCACTTTGTAATGTCAATGTCAAGTCTTTGTCATAATTTACTTGTTCAAACAAAACTCATAAAGAAAACCATACACCACTCTTTATAAAATCATGTACCACAAAATAATATATATCCATATTACATCTCAACCATTTAACTTTATAAAACACTTCCAACATTTCGCTCAAAAATCCTCTTAATCATTTGTCTTTATATTAAAACTCGGATCCTCGCAATTTCTCATAACAACATTACAGTTTATTTGTTTCAATCTCTAGTTTATTTGGTTCAGTCTCTAGTGGGCATGACAATGGCTTTGATAACTCTTATGAATGTATCTCAAAAGATACAAGAAAGGGTTTTCTTGTCCACATATGAATATGATAATAGAACTAGAAATTGGAGCAAATAAACTGTAATTTTCTTGTGAATTAGTATGAAAGATGATAAAATTTGTGAAACTCAAGATACACTCTCCCTAGAAATTTAGAGGGAGTTTAGAGTGAAGCAACAAAGCCCTTGTAGTCTCTAAGAGGTGTTTGTGTTTTCGCTCAACCACTTCATTATGTTGTGGAGTTTCTACACAATCAGTTATGCAAAATACTTAGTTCATCAAATACTCCGCATATATGTTTATCTCCACAACCAAGTTCAAAAGCATTATCTGATTGATTGCACTTAATATTTGTTTGAATCCGAACTTTAACCGTCTCATTGCTTTTGGTGGTTGGTAGATAAGTCCATGTGACTCGACGGAAGTCATCTACAACAGTAAGAAAATAATTGCACTCAAACTCGCCTCTTATATGATTTGTAATAACAAACATGACATACACAAACCAACAAGATAATTCTTTGTTGATTTGATACTAATTAATCAAAAGATAACTCTTAAGTTTTCAGTATTAATCCAAGATATTCCCTTGGCACAAAATTAGAACATTTATGCAAGAACATGAAACGTACCAAAGAAAAATGTTGTGATAACTCATCATTTAAAATCCTTATTATATAACGTAAGAAAACAATATATTTCTTAGTAAATCAAATGTTCCCTTTAAGGTTTCCACAATTAATGGTAATAAATGAATCTAGGACTATTTGTGGATGTTACAAGTTCACACATTGGTTAAAACTAAACGTCTCAAATTAACCTTTCAGTTACCACCAAAATGCCTAACTCATTTTCTTACCACTCGTAACCTTCCCGCCAAAAAAAAAAAGAAAACCACCGTTCATATCTTGTGTTCTTGAAGGGTCATCTAGATCTAATGACGAAATCATGCTATTTGTCCATCTTTCTTGCCCTCTTTTCAACATTTTGGTTGTGCGTAAACTCGCATTTCGATTACAAAGACGCCCTAACGAAATCAATTATTTTCTTGGAGGCCCAGAGATCCGGAAAGCTTCCTCCGGATCATAGGCCTCCATGGAGAGGTGATTCGGCTCTCGATGATGGAAAAGAAGCCGGTGTAAGTGTTAGAAGCATCAACAAACTAGTGTACTTATTAAGGTTTTGGTCACCTTTTGATATTATCTAATTTTGTTTTGATGTGTGTTTGTAGGTTGATTTGGTTGGGGGATATTATGATGCCGGAGATAATGTGAAATATGGGTTTCCGATGGCGTTTACGGTCACCACGATGGCGTGGGCTGCCTATTTTTATGAACATGAGATTAAGGATGCCGGAGAATTGAATAACCTTCTTGCTGGCATTAGATGGGGCACCGATTATTTTCTCAAAGCTAGTGTTCAACAAAATCGTTTGTTTGTTCAGGTCATTGATTGATTTCTCGCTTTTCACCTGTTTCACTGGTAGAAAACTGGCCAATTGTCATCTTATTTCCCGGTAGAAACTTGGTAATTACGATCTAATTTGCAGTAGAAAACTGGGTAATTACGATCCAAAATTGCAACAGAAACAATCGCAAAATTAGTGACAGATTTGCGACCATTAATAATATAATATATATATATAGGGAGAGGATCATGAGAAAACTACATATAAATGAGAAAACTACATATAAATAAGAAAACTAGAAAACTAACTCAAAAAGCAAAAAAAAAAACCATAAAAAACATACAATTTTTTTTTACAACTTTTTTATAAAAAATCGTTGTCATTTTATGTATAAAAAAACTTTTTTTCAAAAAAAAAAACTTGTACTGCACATATGCACTATATGTGTACTACACATGTGCATTATATGTTTATGTTGCACATGTGCATTATATGTTTTTTTTATTTATTTTTTAAAAAAAAGTTATTTTATATAATATATATAGCGAATTTTAATTAAAAAATAAAAAAAATTGATATGTTTTTTTGACTTTTTAGTTAGTTTTTTTGGTTTTCTCATTTAAACTAGTTTTCTCATGATCCACCCCCTATATATATATATATATATATCTGTCGCAAGTATCAGCGAGCGGTCATTATCTAGTCGCAACTTCTCAAACAATGAATCATATTTATACTAACGATCGATCATGATCCGAAAATGCAGTCGCAAAAACCCAATTTTCTAGTAGTGTTTGTTTTAAATTAACAATAAATCATATTTAAACTATCATTATTCAAAAAGATTACATCGTTAACTCGAACATTCAACTATTGGTGGCAATATCAGCAACCAGCCATGATTTGGTTGCAAAACGTGCGCATTTGTTTTTAAACTATTAATCATATATAAACTATCACTTTGCGGGGAGGTCACTCCCCTAAAATAATTCAGTATAATTTTTAGGTAAAACATTTGATCGCCCCTTGAGAGTTTGGTTAAACCCCTGGTCCTCGCCTCCCAGAAAATATATATTGGCCGGTCTGCCATTGGACATGATCTGAAAATGTGATCATCAATATCCAGTTTCCTAGCAGTGTTTGTGTTTAGGTTAACAATGAATCATATTTAAACTAGTTTTATTCAAAAGATTACGTTGTTAACTTGCAACATAATTATTTTATTAAAATCATTAAGTTTTAATTACTTATAGGTAGGCGATCCAAAAATGGACCATCAGTGTTGGATGAAGCCTGAGTGCATGAAAACACCGAGGACAGTGTTGGAGATCAATCAAAATCGTCCTGGAACTGAGGTTGCTGCCGAGACTGCTGCTGCTTTGGCTGCTTCATCGATCGTTTTTCGCAAAGTTGATCATGCCTACGCTGAAACACTCGTTAGCCGAGCCAAAATGGTTTCTCAAATTCTATTTTGCTGTGTTTGCAATACTACTTACTATTCACTTAAAAACAGTTAAAATGTTATTAATAGTTTACAGCTTAAGACTTATATACTGTGTAAAAGTCACTACAAGACAAATGAATTTCACCAACGGACAAATTTGTTAGTGATACCCTATCAGAAAGTGGGTAATATGACGGATTAGTGACAACTGTTCTAGTGTTGAACTCTGACGGTTTCTCCCACAGGTTACCATGATTATTTACTGAGATGCTATTTACCAACGAATTACTGTCAGCAAAAAGCTCCCACAAAAAAAGAACTGAATTCTGACTTACCTGCGTTCGTAGTTGTTGGTGATTGTCAGTTTCTTCGGGTACTGAATTCATCGGTAATCTGTAGGTAATCATCAAGGATTACCAATGGTTTTTTTTAATTTACCCTTTTCTGTAGCTTTTTACCGGATTCCGTGGGTAATCGGCTACGGATTACTGACAAGGTTTTTCTAATTTATCTTTTCTTCGTTTTTTTTTTTGCTTTTTACTGGATTCTATTGGTGATTACTAACAAATACAATCCGTCGGTGATGCGTCATCGGTGAGATTCACATGATTAGTAGTAGCAAATGTCCATGATTCATCGCAAATTTAGCGATGGAAGACATCTTCTCAGTTTTCGTATATAAAATAGCACAAAACTATTTGCCACCAATTTTAGACATCATGTTACAATGTTGTGTTTCTACATATAGTTTTGCTTAGAACAAATTTAATTCTATTTACAGCTCTTTCAATTCGCCGAAGAACATCAAGGAACTTTCGATGGCGCATGCCCTTTCTATTGCTCCCACTCCGGTTACAACGTATAATCCCTAACCCAACTTTCTTCCTAAATATGAATGATTTACAACGCGTTTTAATTTCCAAAATATGTATAATTTGGTGCTATTTTTGTAAAATTAGTTAACATTTGAAAGAAGTTTCAGGATGAGTTACTATGGGGGGCAGCATGGCTATACATAGCAACAAAAGATCCACTATATTTGCAGTATGTAAATGAGGAGTCCACCTCTGCTGTTGTTTATGAGTTCAGTTGGGATCTCAAATATGCAGGTGCCCAAGTCCTTCTCTCAGGTATCAGAAAATTAGAACCCCTTTTTATGTTTTTTCCATGCAGGTAAAATTACTAAAAGAGTTGGTTACAGATAGTTTTTTTAATAGAATTTGTCTTGTTTAAATTACTTTATTTTTATTTACTTTAATTTATAAGATAATTATTCGTGAAATTAAAAAAAAACATAAAAATGCTGCCGGGTAACATGTTAAACAAAGATTGTTTAGTGTATGATTAAGGTTTTGTTAACTTCCAAACATTTTTATCATGATTTTGAGGTTATCACTTGGCAAACCTTTTGCTGATTTTAATTTTTAAGTCAATTTTAACCAGTTTAGTGGATTTAATATATATTTTTGAATTTTTCGTTGTAAATTGGATTTTAACAATCCAAACTATAACGCACTTTATTAACAATGATCCATACCGCAAAATGTGACCGATAACACTAATAACTTTAACTTTTGTTCCCACAGGAATCCATCTAACGGAAATGTAACTTTGTTTGTCCTAAATGAACATTGAATGATGCCTAATTTGTATCTCAATCAGCTAAATAATTTTGAAACGCATAAATGAAAGTTAAGGATAGACAGAGTTTTTGTTTACCTTTTAATGAGGCTCTTATGGTTCAGACCTCTTACTGGTTCAGCACTTAATGGTTCAGTCTGTTTGTTTCGTGAGTAGATGTCTGAATGGTTCAGACATTTGCCTCTGAATGGTTAAGCATTATACTAAGTCTGAATGGTTAAGACCTCTAATCTGAATTGGTCAGACATTTGCCTCTGAACGGTTAAGCATTATACTGCCTCTTAATGGTTCAGACCTCTTACTGGTTCAGCACTTAATGGTTCAGACCTCTTACTGGTTCAGCACTTGATTATTCAGAAGTTGTCAAACAGCCCCTTACTTCTTTGCTAGAGTGGGAATGTTCTTTGATTATTAAATTCAGTTTGCGAAATCTAAACCCTATTTAGTTTTGATAAGCACATTTGTTTTTTGACATAAAATGGTCTAGACCTATTGCATTGAAACAGTTGTATTGGGAAGGACAAAAGGAGCTTCATACGTTCCAACAGCAAGCTGATGGATATATCTGTGCAGTTCATCCTGATAGCCCTTACCGTCAGCCTTTTATGACTCCAGGTGTCTCTCCTAGAAACCCTAATGCACTAATACGAAAAGACAATGGTACTTCTAGGTGTTTTCTTGTACTTTTAGGCAGTTTACTGCCCCTATAAATGAATTAGGCAAGTTCGCTTGGGTGCAAGTGAACTCAAGAGAGTTTTTCATCAAAGTCTATGAAGTTCGATTGCCACTAAAGTGAACCTGCTAAGTTTGCTTAAACCATCCACAATGGTATGGTTTTAGGTGTTATACATGTAGAGAGAAGGGGTGAGGTGGAGGAGAGAGGGTGTGATGGTGTTCATGTGTATGAATGGCGGTTTTGGAGAATGTGAGAGGGTTGGTTATAGAGAGAAAGAAAGTGGTCTGAGTGGGGAAAATAGGGTGTATTTGGACAGGTGCCAGTGTATGCATATTTTGAGGCCCTAAAACCGAGCCTAGCTATGGATGCTCTTGTAGAGGTAGCGAACTGTCTAAAAGTACAAGACATTCCAAAACATTTAGAAGTACCAGTCTCATTTCTAAACAACCTCGATCCTAATATAACGATAGGCCAAAACTTCATCCGATATGATTGAATAAGCAGTTTCGGCCAAAAGTTCACATATTCATAATCCAATGTAACTCATCCTTGCAGGAGGCTTGATTCACTTTAGGGATGGTGCAAACTCACAATATGTGACATCCACAGCATTTCTTTTCAGTGTTTACAGTGATTTGATGGCTAGACACAATGTGCAAGTCATTTGTGGTGAAAAAACCCTCACTCATACCGACCTCATGTGTTTTGCTAAACAAGAGGTACACGGTTTCATAACCACATACATTACTAAACAAAGGAGTATCACTCATGACAACCTCACAAAAGTCATCGGTAATGTCCATTCGTAACCTACAGTCATATTTCTAACAACCATTTACCGACAGATCCCAAAGTTGGTGATGCTTCTTTGTTTAGTAGTGATACATATAATCTTTGAACTTAATATGTGTGTTTTGTTATAGATGAATTATTTACTAGGACATAACCCGGCACGTAGATCAATAATGGTCGGGTTTGGTCACAACCCGCCTCTCCATGCGCATCATAGAGGTGCATCGATTCCAGTAACAGCAAAAACTGAAGAAGTAAACTGCGGGATGAGCTTTGCGTTATGGTTCAACACGGATGCACCTAACCCCAATGAGCTCACGGGTGCCATTCTTGGTGGTCCCGATAGGGCGGATGTCTTTATAGACTCGCGATGTAATTCGTCCTACACCGAGCCATGTACGTATATTAATTCGCTTGCGATCGGGGTCTTAGCGAAACTGGCACATAAGGCAAAACATCATGAATTGTGAATTTGATCAAGGTTTGTACATATTGAACTCAAAGTCACGGTTGCTTTTGCTATGCCGTTGCCTATGTAGGAATAGGCGTATATGGGCAAGATAAAATCATAGAATTTTGTGAATATTGGGCTGATATAGAGGAGGATGTACATGAATCATATAATTAGTGGGATACAAATGATGTCAAGCAACGTGTATCTTGACAAACAAGCTTCAATATACAATCCAGGATTCTTTTTTTCTTGAGTTACAATTTTTCGATTTTAGCTTGTTAGCTTAGTATAATTGGTAGCTTGGAAGTGTATATTGGTAATTTTTGGAATGACATCTGTGTACACATGCTAGAGGAGTGATAGGTTATTTTAAATTTGTTTTGAGATGAATATGATTTGCTCACATGCATTTTATTATTAGATTATGGGCTTACGGGCTCAGTTAGGTTTCTAGGGTTACTCGTAATCCCTATATATTCACTACTACAAAAATAGGCAATTGCTACGGCCAAATCCGTAGCTATTCCGTAGCAAACACCCTTTTTGCTACGGATTTGATTCGTAGCTACAAGTCCCGTCACGAATTTATTTGCTACAAACTTTAGCTACGGAAATTATGTTTGCGACGAATTTAGCTTAAAAAAATGGCGTTGCTATTTTAGCCACGAATTTGCTATGAAGAAGGTTGCTACGAAATTTCGCTATGGGTTTTTAGCTACGGAAATTTTAGCTACGACTGTTTTTAGCTACGGTTTGTTTTTAGCTACAAATACTTGTAGCTACAAAAAATCTTAGCTACGGATATTTTTAGCTACGGATACTTTTAGCTATGGTTATTTTTAGCTACAAAGTAGGTTTGCTACAAGTATTGGCTATGATAATTTGCAATGTTTTTGCTATCATTTTTGCTACAAAATTTAACTACGAACCTGGCAACCTGCTATCGTTTGGTTACGAGAATTGCTACGTATTGCATTTTTTTGCTACGAAACTTGCTACGTTTTTCGCTATCGGGTTCGCTACTGACTTTAGCTATCAGGTTGGCTATAAAGTTTAGCTACAAATTCACAATGATTTGGCTACAAAATATGTGAGGGGAAAATTAAATAAATCATTCAATTCCAAAAAGTCATAAGTCACTTTGGAAAACTTAGCCAAAGAAAGCCTAAGGTTTACAATGACAAATAAAACCAAATTTTCTACAAATAGATAAGAAAAGTAATAATTTATGATACAATAAAATATTATAAAATTATACATAATATCCAAATACAAATGACTATAGTTTCCTAACTTTCCATATCTCGAATGAAGAAAACAACACTACTCCGTCCCATCAAGAACATAGCTTCGTGTGCAAGCAACACAAGATACAATATGTGCATAATCAACACGGTTTTCTCTTGATCTTCATCTCAAATAGAGCAAACTTCATTGCCATATTTTCTGAACAAATGATTCAAACAAATTATAAGTCCAAACAAGTTAGAAGTCCAAACAAATTGCCATTAAAGTTTGCCTCGTAAAAACTAATTAGCAATAACATAAAGCAGAGAATGAAGAAATGTGAAAGTATACCTTGTTTCCATGACATTTTTTCCGGCGTTTCCCAACTTTAATGTTTTTCTTAGAATGATCAATGTGCGCGTTTTGAGCTTTGAGCATTGATTGATTCTTTAACCGCACCTGATAAAGTTGAAACATATAAAGTATGATATGTAAATGATTCCGGCTTGAACATGAAAAATAATATATTGGACAAACTGTACCTGAGTATCTATCTATGAGCTAGAAAAGCATTCAGAACCATCTTAATCTTAAAATCATCTTGCACAAATCCTTGAGAGCAAACGAGAGATAACAAAAAAACATATTTAAATGTGATTTGTACCAAAGTCAATTTGGGCTTTAAATATGAACACATATTAGTGGCAGTGATTAATTATGAAAAGAGATTAAAGAAATTGAAAGGATCACATGCCCCAGAGTAGAAGTACAGTTTGAATGAGGAATCAGTTTTGGAGATGAAATGAAACCAAGGGAACGAAGACAGTTTATGGGGTGGGAATCTTATTTAATAGACGGGGAAGTAGGGAAGGAGTTTACTGGGCGGGAATTTTAATTTTTTTACTTTAAATGAATTATTTTAATTAAGCGGGGAAGGAGGGAGGGAGTTTACATGGCGGGAATTTTAATTTCTTACTTTAAATGAATTATGTAAATAAATTTTATAACAATTATACAAATAACAAGAAGAAATTGTATGGAAATGTTAATCGAGTGCAAATGAGCTCAGCCGAACACAAGCTGGACTAGGCTTGAGCTTCAACTCTCTTAATTTATGAAAGTTTGAGCTTAGTTCAAGCTTTGTTTTTAAAGCTCGTTTATTATTTATTAATTAATTTATATTAATTATAATTTTATTTTATTCATAATTTATTCATTTTTAGATAACTTAATAAATAGTAATTATTATTATTAATATTTAAATATGTATTTAATATATTTAAAAAATTATAGACAACATGCTTGCAAGCCGGCTCGAGCTCGATAAGTGAAGCTTAGGTTCGGGCTCCTTCACTAAATGAGTTTGTTTTTAGGTTCGGGCTCGAGCTCGAGTTCGTTTAAGCTCAGTACGTTCGAGTTTTTCTCAGTAGTCCGTGAGCAGCTTGGCCCGTTTTCACGTTCTTATACACAATAAATAGTTAGTGACAAACATATATAGTTTAATATATAAATTTATTTATCTATAGTAAAAAAGTATTTTATATGTATAATTTCTCATTAGTAGATTGTTTTGATTTTTAATGGGTCATACACGTTTCTATAATCTATATTGAGTTTTAACAGTAGCAGAAATTCTTAACAGGATATTATAGTAATAATAAGTTGTAATGTGTCTATTATGTCTAAATTGTCTTACCGAACATTAAGAGTCAATATAACTCCTAGGTAGTGTTTGGTATGCAGAAATGAGAGGTGGAATGGAATAGATCATTACGAGGAAATGAAGAAAATGGTGTTTGGTTGGTCAATGGAATGGAATCACCCATTCGATAAGGCATTACATTCCCTCAAAATCATTTCATCCACCCTTGATTTTTTTTTCATTATATCCCCTCTTGCACCCTTTATTAACAACAACACAACCCACCACCCACCACCAACCACCGATGCCCATTGCCGTCGCCAACCGCAACCCCCCACCCCGACAGCCACCGGCACCGCCACCATTGCCACCACCAACCACCACCGCCACTAAATAGATCTAAATTGCAAAGATCGCCATGAAAGAGCTTAGGAGTGAACAAGGATTGAATGTGGTGAGGAAACGAGTGTAATTAGGGTGCTATTTATAGCCAGAGAGACACGAGCAGGAGGCTAGACACACGCCTGTAGGTTGAAGAAGCGTGGCAAAGACGGTGGATAGGTGGCAAGGGTGACCACCACGTTGCAGAGCTAGTAGTAGTCTCTTCTAGACCGTAGGAGGTCTATAAGTTCTCGCTTACGGTCCGTGAAGATTATTAACGATCGTGGGCCAGTAGACAACATTTACGAACTGAAAAGAAAACCATGCATTGGTTTACGAAACGATACACACAGTTTTCAGAATAACCATTTTAGTTCCTCAACTTTTCATCTTCGATCAGATCAGCTGGAAACTCTAACCCCTCAACTTCAGTCCAATTATCACGTGGAAAGCGTTGGGACACGTGTTATCATCAAGGTTGGTCAGGAAATATGAGTGTTACATAGGTAATACCTACCTATATTTTTTATGTGTTCTACGACTGATCAATGTGGTGTGTGCGTGTATTGAACAATTTTGTTATGATGTGTCACAATACGTCATACGCATCCTATAATGAATCAGAATTCCCTGACACGAATAATTGCGATCAATCAGTTTGTTTGCCATTGACCATCTTTGATCTAACGTGTCATATCACGTCACAATGAACCATGACGAGTCATATTGGGTAATATGCAGAAATCTTTTACTTTGATTTTTATACTTATTATGATTTACTATGCTTGACAATTATTTGACATGCATTGACTGACTAACAATACTTTTTTTTGAAAGGCAAATTTGAATCACTGACGGACTACTGGAGTATCATCGTGCCACCAACGGAACTACCCGATCATATCCATCTTCACTAGGCATAATGCCTATACACAAATTCAGGAGGAAACCCAATAATATGGGAACCCCCCCTTGTGAGAATCGAACCCAGGACCTATTGGTCTCAAAGTCTTATCACACCCCTAGATATTTGTTGATTTTGCTATCAAATTTACTTAATCATTTTATAATATATTTTTTCTTAATCTTGCTACGAGTTTTGCTATGCCTTTTATCAAATTAATTTAGTTATGGTTTTTTATATTTATTTTCTCGATTTTACTAAAGTATTTTTTAAATATTTTCTTTTTCGATTTGGCTACCAGTTTTATGAAATTTTTAAACCTTTATTTTCTCAACTTTCCTACGATTTTTAAACGGCTAAAATTAAACCAAATCCACCTTCGTTAGGGCTTAAACTCTTGATCTCAAAGTGAGCAACACCTTATCTCAATAACTTTGTCAATTAGACTCAACCCCCCACTCTGCTACGGTTTTTGTTAAACTTTTTTTCATATAATTTTTGAATATTTATTATATAATTTTGCTACCTATGTTGTTTAGTTATTTTCATTATATTTATTTCTTAATTTTGCAACGGATTTTGCTACGAATTCCTTTGCGACAAAATATTCATAGCTAAATTGTAGCAAAATGTTTAGGTAGCTAAACAATAGCTAGTTGGCATCAAACTTTGCGACCATTATTTTTAGTAGCAATAATTCATACACATTTCGCTACCATTTTGCTACGAAGTTTGCTAGGTATTTTATTTAATTATTTTTTAAATACTTATACTCTCAACTTTGCTATAAATTTTGTTGTGGATTTTATTAACTCTTTCGTTAATTTCTAAATATTTTTTCATGGTTTTGCTACCAATTTTGCTACGTTATTTATTTATATATATTTATTTCTTCGGTTTTGCTATAGATGTTGCTACAAGTTTTTCAACGTTTAGTTTTAGATATTTTATTCTAGATTTTGCTACGAATTTTAGTAGGCATTTTATTTAATTTTCTAAATATTCAGATTCTCAACTTTGCTACAGATTTTGCTATGGATCTTATTTAACTTTTTTTAGTTAATTTCCAAATATTGATTTTCAAGGTCTTGCTATCAATTTGCTACGGATTTTGCTACGTGATTTTTTTAATATATATTTCCTCAGTTTTGCTATGGATTTGCTGCGGATTTTGCTACGGATTTTATTTGCTATGGGATATCTGTAGCAAAATGGTAGCGAAACGTGTCCGTAGCTATTTCATAGCAAAATTTGCGACTGATTTTTCCTGTAGCAAAACTTGATAGCAATTCCTATTTTTGTAGTAGTGATTGTAACCTACTATTCAATAATAATCAATCAATTCTACCATCTAACGTTTATGACTATATCTTTTTGGAGAAAGGCCATTTCATGACTATTAACTATGTAACATTTGCAACAATCGTCTACACTAATTTTGCCATTTTCTTCTTCTTATTATTCTTCTTTTAAGTATTAACTAGATTTAAACCCCGCGAGCGTTGCGCTGCGGATACCATCACGATCACCCTACAGTTTTAACCCCAACACACACGCCTCATGTTTCATTTCCCTTCACAATAAATTCTGCCACCAGATTCTTCACACTACCAAAAAGCTCAGGTGCAAATATACTGGTAAATGTATGAGGGAATATATAACATAGTATAATGATGTTAAGAATGCAACATAGAGGAGCACCTATTAACAGTATAAATCCGAACCCATTCCATTGGCACTAAACAGTGAGGGGCACCTATTCCTTACAGACCTGCGAGCTTAATATTATTACACAGAGGCATACATAGTTACTCGATTAAAGACCATGAACCCGTGGTCCAAATCAATGCCATCTACGACCACGGTCTTTGCATAGTACCACTTCCACCCCTTCTTTACCAACCTGCTCATAACCGCACCAACCACTGCCCCACTCATCTTTATATTTTGATTTTCCAACTTATGATATTATATTGATCTTGTAGTGAGAATGCGTGTGTAAGAAACAAAGCAAGGAGTGCAAAGACAACAAATTGAGTTTATAATTATAAACAAAGAGTATCACTTTTTTTACTTTTTTATAAATTAGAAGAGAGGAGGTTACAACTTATAGAGCCTCAGATTTTGTTTCTCAAATTAAGAAAAGGACAGGAGCAAATATAATTTGGTTTCCTCGAATGTTCCTAGCTGAGAGAGGGTAATGCAAGACAAGATATAGAGAGCTAATAGTTCAGAAAGGTGATGTAAAAGTCCAACCATGTTTATTGACTTTTGGAATAAAACTAAAATGAATTTAGGGGTTGTTTGTTTACCTCTTAATGAGGATCTTAATGGTTCAGTCATCTTACTGGTTCAGCACTTAATGGTTCAGACTGTTTGTTTCGTGAGCAGATGTCTGAATGGTTCAGACATTTGCCTCTGAATGGTTAAGTTTTATATAGAGTTGAATGGTTAAGACCTCTAATCTGAATTGGTCAGACATTTGCCTCTGAACGGTTAAACATTATACTGGCTCTTAATGGTTCAGACCTATTACTGGTTCAGCACTTAATGGTTCAGACCTATTACTGGTTCAGCACTTAATGGTTCAACATCTTACTGGTTCAGCACTTAACCATTCAGAAGTTACCAAACAACCCCTTAGACATATAAAAGTCACCTAACACAGGTAAAATCCCAAAGAAACCAGTTTCATAACATGAACCCTATAAATAATCAAGAGTCGAATCTAATAGTTCAGATTATCATTGAAACTTAAACATGGTATATTTATAGCTTTTAAAAGTAATATACCAGCTTATCTTAACAGGAACTTATATGAAACAATATAACAGCGCCGGTGTAACTAATCGTTAGCGTTAAGCTTCCTTTAACTTTACTCGAAATCTGTTAAGCCTTGAGAAAGAAAAAAAGAGGAAACAAACAAATAAGTCAGAACACATAATGCTATGCATCAAATACTTACCCAAAGACAACGCATGCCTTGTAAGAAATGCATAGGCCAAGCCCAAGTGTAAATAAATATATAAATAATGATAAATATTTAATAACAACAAAATTAACAGTTCAAAGCCAATCCTCAATTCCAAAACGAAAATAACTAATAACACCAAACAGTTGAATCAGCGATGCAACACTTATTATACACGCACACATATTTTTAGACCATTACCAGGGACACACAATGAGGTTTGATACATTACAAACTCGCTAATAGAAAAAACTTTTGACTTAAATGTGTTCAAAGTCAAGTAACGAACTTTTTAAAATCTTTCTTGTTTCCAGAATGTAATTGTTGTTTTTTTTCTTCCGTCTAGCTTTTTGTTAGTCAGGAGGTTTTAGTTTTATTCAAGTACGTAGTCGTTCTAAAAAAAGTAAAATACTATTTTGTTCTAGTAGTGTAGGTTTATGACCATTGTGGATCTCTTTCTCTCCGAGAGAATAGAAAAGCGCTTTGAAAAACGGTTTAGCATCTCCCCTCACCTCCAAAGGATATGTGAAAGAAAAGACGTTCACATGAGCACCTCAATTGCCCTGCCAAGAACAAAAAAAATCTCATCTTTGCGCAAGGTTCTATAAATATATATTCCTAGGACTGCTTATTTTAAAAGTGAACATAAGAGTTTTTAATAAATAATAAGACAGATCACATAAAGTATTATTCTAAGAAGCACAAAACCATAAATCGTTCTACCACAAACAATAGCCAAGTCGACCTAGTTTCACAATTGGGTCAAAAATTTTCCCATTCATACTCTAATTTGTTTATTATTTGAAGTTTAAAATGAAACTCGATAACCTACACCCCGAAAAGGAATTACCTTAACAATGTTCTCCGTCATCACACGTTTGACTTCTGAAACCATGGCCTTGAACTTTGTAACCTTGCTAATTTCTTCAGGATGATCCACACAATACTGCATCTGTTCCTTTAGCTTGGGTCTGGTTGTAAGCTTAACCATAAATAAGTAATTAATCTAGAACAAATATTGTAACTAAATGAAGCCTATATTACCTGAATTCTTTATTCAAACTATTGGCAATAACTATAGCAGCTTTCCCACCAATGTAGTTCTTGTTAAAGTCATCTTTGATTTGCTCAAGAAAAGCCATTGGAACTTGTCTGCCATCAGATTCAGATAAAGATGAAATTTATTATTCATTAACATCTATTTCGGTTCTAGGTTCCCAAGCCCAAAAACCATTGTTTGGAGTTTCAGTGTATACGAACCGACCCCTTAAACGCGTTACATACCCGAACCGGACATGTAGTAAAGGGCTCGGTTTAGGTTCTTAAAATAAAGCGGTTCTGGGTCGGTTTGGTCCGGTTCCGATGGTTCTAACCATCACTTACCACCGCCTCTAAACACCAAAATCGTAATCAATCTAGTTATTCTATAAATTGAATATATACGACATACACAAATGTAAACGAATGAAGCTTCAAACTACAGAAACATCAAATTAGATTATGTAAAAAAACATTTATGTACCTTGGGATGAACAGGCTCTGCGATTTCGAAACCCTTATAATTTATATCCGATGAAGAAGCTTGCTTTCCTGTTGATGCATCTCTCTTCGATCTCTAGAAACTTGAACAAACCTACAATTTTGAATCTTGCTATTTCAAGAATCGTGTCAACCAGACCTGCCACTTTGGAATTGGTTCAAAGTTCAAACCTTAAATTATGACACCTACGATTTCAATAAACTCGATCAAACCTTCAATTTCAAGGATGCTTCTAACCTGCGATTTTACTACCTGAGCGATAATGGAACTGGTTCAAACTCCAAACTTTCGTTTACCAGCAACGGCTGGCTCCCGCACAACACCACCGCTGAAAGAATATACGAAGATAGATCCTGCTTCATGGCTGTGATGAATATAAGTCCTCTGTTTTTTGAGGAATTTGATGAATGTGATCTAGGTTTTCTCATTTGGTTGAATTTGTCTGAAGAAGATTGGAAACATGTAGGTGACGGGGTCTAAGAAAAGACTTGTAGGCCAGATATTTACACGCGTAACCCACCGCCAAATTAACCTAATAAACAAACAAAAGGGCTATGTACAAATACTATTTAAAGTTGTATAACATAAAACAGCACAAAACTCACTTAAAGCATAAAATACAACCCAGTAATGCTCAGAGATGTACAAATTGATATTATTTAAATTTAAATATAACCATTATAATTTAACTAATATATACACGTATTTAACCTGTTTAATTTAGTAATTTAAGTTTTTTATTATAACTTTCCGTTAATTTTTTCCTCTCAACTTTTCCGATTTTTTTTTTAAATTAACTATAAGCTATACAGTGCTTTACTATAAAAGTGTTTTGTTTTACAAAATTTGTTAAAAACGAGTTGTGTTTTAAAATTGTATCATAAGTTATACACGTAGTATAACATTTATAAGATTTGGCCTCAGTAACTTATGTGCTTTTCTTAGTTTTATTTTTTAATTTCAATCTCACACTTATAAGGGGTAGACCTACAGTGTTACAAGGGGTAACTCCTGTTGCCCCTTAACGCTTCGGTGACGTTCCAACGTTAATTTAACGTTTTTTTTTTCAATTTTGTTACCTCTTTTTTTAAACGTTACCCCTATACGAATTTTCTAGATCTACTACTACAATTATATACGTTTTAACCCGTTTAATATTTAGTCAATTTGCATCTAATATTAGACAATGGGAGCATGATGTCTTATTATTACAAATATCTTACGTTTAAGAAACTAGTTTTTAGGACCCCGCGTTGCGGCGGGACACCATTAAACCGGACAAAAAATAGAAGTCAAAAACAATGAATTGCGCACGCGCGTTGTCGCCTGTTAATTCTCTAAAGTTAGACCGAAAGGTAAAATATTATAAGAGAAAAGAATAAATAAGTCGAAACAGTATGGAAACCATGCAAAAATAAAAATAATAATATTAATATAATAACAATAATAATAATAATAAATAATAATAATAATAATAATAAGTAGTAGTAGTTTATAAATTATAGAATTTATTAAAATAAGAAGTAAATCATAAGAATTATTTTATGTTCATGTTAATACTCTAAAGAACAAAAGAAGTAAAATGTATAATAAAAGCCATAGAGACAAAAGCCATATAGGCATTTGTGATAATTATCCATAAGAATGTAGAATGTAAAATGTATTAGAGAGAGAGAGAGAGTATTGCTAACCAATTAAAAGGATAAGAGATGGAGTGGACCAATTAAAAGAGAGAAAGTGGAGTGGTATCCAATGAGAAGCAAGAAGAAATTGAACCGTAAAATTAGAGGAGCCAAGAAATTTGCAAATTAATAGTGGGGAAATTATGTCGGCATATGTTTAAAGATTATTATACATTATGTGTAAAAATCAATACAAATAGATACAAATAGATTTAACATTAGAAGTGAAGGTAAAAATTAATACAAATAGGTTATAATGTTAGAAGCGAAGGAAGATTATTATTATTATTATTATTATTATTTATTATTATATATTATTATTATTATTATTATTATTTAAAAAAATCATCTACTTAAACATTTGTTTAGTTACAAAATATAAAAAAAATCAAAATCGCGTATTTACTCTAACAGAGTAATTATGTAATTATTCAAGAGTAATTACATATGCAATTACTCTACTAGTGTATATACATGATTTTTATTTTTTAATTTGCGACTAAAATATGTTATGGACAACATGAGAAAAATCCAAAAAAAAAAATTCTCTCCTTTACTTTTCATTACCCATTTGTATGTTAAGACTTAACGAAAATACCACTTATTTTATTTTCTTTTTAAAAGTTTTAGTTTCGGCTTTTATACAAGAATCAACATACACCTTTAAATAGATTTTGTTGTGTAACAACGGCCTAATAGCAACAATATATAAAGTATATAAACATATGAACTAAGATTACAGAGATTATGAAGATAAAGAGAAAATGAAGAATGTAAGAAGCTCATTCTTATGATGTGTCTAATACAAGATACAAGATACATGAGCCACTATATATAGGCTATAACATTAGTGTAAACATAAATGTGATATGGAGTTAGAAATGTGGATAGTCACATAATGAAATATATTCATAACACTCCCCCTTGATTATCCATGTGATAAAAGAAAAAGTATATTATTCTTTAATACGCATGGTGATGTTGTTTCATAAAAAACCTTGCTAGGAAAACTCAATGGGATAAAACCATAACTAAGGGAAAAAGAGTGCAGCGCGTATTTGTATTTTTCTCTCCCTGATACTTCTAGATCAGTTAAGTTGCCTCGTTAAAAACTTTACTAAGAAATACCCCGTGGGACAAAACTTAATGAAGGGGAATACTCCCCCTCATTTTGATATGTAACAATGTGGATCTTCTGTGAAAGTTGCTCAGATTTTTTGTAGTCAATGAATTGCCCGCTTGATTTTCTGGTGTGCGATTCTTTAAACTAAGCAATGATTGTGTATGATCTCCATGTTAGCCTCTAGTGTACACAAGACCAATGACCGTGTTGTCTTAGATTCTCAGCATCAACAAGACTAACCAAACCCTTTTCTTATGGGTTAGTAAAGTAAAAAAAAACTTATATCTTTCGTACCTTGATGGTATTCCAATATTTTTTTTTAACTCATTTCAATCTCTCCTCACTAGAAACAAAGTATATCTTATTGATAAATTCGAATAAGTTAATGATATCTCATAGTGTATAACAACAAGAAAAAACGCATAAAATTCAATTTACTATGGTATTTCTAGACTAGTAGTATCTATTATAATAAGAGAAGAATAATCTCTTTTATACCAAATAATTTAACAATATCCAACTTTCTTTGAGATGGACTTTGATATAATAAAATGCCCCAACATCTTTGGATGTAGTCTCATAAAAATATCATTATAAAAATTATTGATGCATATGTCTGTTGCCTACGTCATCGTATAACAGCGAGTCTGTGTTTCGGAGCGAAAAGTTAGTTTATGTGTGATATGAGACAAGTTCGCCCGAACTTGTGTAGCAAATGAACAAGTTCGCCCGAACTTGTCTCTCAGGACAAGTTCGCCCGAACTTGGTCATGTACCATTTCAAGCGAACTTGTATCACTATATATAGGTGTGTTGTGTTCTCATTTGTATGATTCAGAGATTTTGTCAACTGGACGACGAAGCTCTGTCCAAGTGTTTACAGGATCTGTAATGTCTACACATTAATGAAATGGTGTTAAACAGTAACGAACTTGTATCCAATGTCGCCTATGCAAACGGATTCCGCATGTTTACCTTAGGTTTGCCAAATTAGGACCCGAACGATCTGTACAACGGACCAACAATGGTATCAGAGCAGGATTGGCCTAATTTGAAGACATTGGACATAGAACTTCACATCTTCAACTCATTTCTTTCTTTTTAAACTTTTCTTGGACATTACACGGACAAAATGGACTGATTTTCAAGTATAATACGTAAAATCCATAATAGTAAAACCCTTAAAAAAGATCAGAGTTAAAACAAACGAATTCATGTCGAAAATTTGAAAAACCCATGTTTGAAAACACATGTTCGCTCGAACTTATCATCAAGTTCGCTCGAACTTGACTGAAAAATTCATTTTTTGAGTGATTTTTCATCAAGTTCGCCCGAACTTGATTGATTTTTTCAAAGATTTTCGCACAAGTCCGCTCGAACTTGTCAAAATTTGATCAAGTTCGCCCGAACTTGACACATTTTGTTGAAAATTGATACAAGTTCGCCCGAACTTGTCCAAATTTCAACAATTCCCCCGAACTTTCAAATAGTATACAAGTTCGCTCGAACTTGTCAAGAAGGGTACAAGTTCGCCCGACGAACATTGTTCCAAGGTTTCTAAAAAAAGGCATGAAAATTCAGAAAAACGTCTCGGACATCATATATCGTTAGATTCGTATCGACAAGATGAGTTTAAAACTCTAATATGGTAAGAACAGTTTTCGGAAAATTTTTAAACGTTTTTAGCGAACCGATACGTTAATTGTCGATTAAGAAATTAAATTTTACTAAAATTGTCTTTGGCTAATCATTTTTCCAAGTGTTTTGAACGACAAATAAATTTGGAAAACGAAATGGGGTCCGTGAAGTCGCCAAAGTTGATGAGTATGGACGAGTATGAAAGCTGGAAAGAAAAATTCGAGAACTAGAAACGAGCAAATTTCTTCTACCAGAATGTTCATGAGAAGAAGATGATCAGCTTGTTACAACAATCGATAAATGAAGATATCTTGATTCTATTTCCAGAATGTGATACAACACAGAAGTTGTCGAATGCTCTACGTGCTAAATATTTAGATAGTGTTGAGATGATTAAGAGCAAAAAAGTTCAAATCATGAAAGAGTTTGACATCTTCACAATGCTGAAAGGCGAGTCAATGAAACAAATGATAAAGCGATTTTGTCATTTGAAAGTGCAGATGAGAAGGCATGGTCTTGATAAGACAGAAGCATAGTATATTGACAAATTGGCTGATGTTCTTCCGAAAGGTGAATGGACAAAATACTTAAATGTATTAAAGGAAAGTCCAAGTTGGCAATTTTTCAAGCTTTCCACTTTCATTGACAAGTTAGAGTAATATGAAGTGGAATTACTAAAGAAGTCTGAACTTGTCAGTAATCAAAGGAATGATCAGGTGAAGAGAGAAGAAAATGTAGTGGTTAAAAACTGTGAAGCTCTCAAGTACATCTACAAATGGATTTTCAAGTTCTAAACCAGTCTGCCCAGTTTATGATGTAGATATCTATGGGCAGATAATGCCAAACTCTTGAGTGAGATTGAGAGTTTGATATTAGAAAATAAAAAATTAAAAGAAAATAAAAAGAATTTTAAAAACAAAATAAAAATTTTAGAAAATGAAAAATTACAAATGGTAGTAGATTTTCAAAATGAAATAAAAATGTTTATAAATGAAAAAATTTGTTTTTGAAAAATTAAATATAGAAAATCAAAAAGCAATAAATTCTTATATTAACAAAATTGCTCAACTTGAAAAAGAAGTTGAGACTGCTAAAAATAAAGCTGTTAATTCAAAAAAGTTATTGAAAGGTTTTGTGACTTCCTCATTAAAGTTAGATCATATATGTCAAAAACCGATCAATGAAAATAAAAAAGAAATTCCAATAAGTGATAAAGTCACAAATTATGACAATGTCATAATTGAGGATTGTGATTATGATACCGATGATGAAAGAGCAAAAAATGATAAACATGAAATATTTTTAAAACTAAAAGAAAAATTCCAAAAAACTGTTCTACAATCTATTGAAAAAGGAGAATGCTCAACGCAAAAACTTCTAAGCAGAATGGAGAACAAAAACAAAAGGAAAAACAAAGTTCTAAAAATTTTCAAAAGAAACATAAAAGCTCATCGGTACGATCATCCAATCATTATAAAAACTCACAAAAATCTGAAAATAAGTGGTGCAGGTCGGACCACAGTGCTTCAACGTCAAATCATGCTTTTAGAGGAAACAAGAAAGATGGTTACCACACATCAAATCAATGTTATGATTTGAGTGTATGGTTGACTAAAAAGGATCAGTATGAGAACAGGGAGTGTCATAAATGTGGAGTAACCGGACACATTGTTAGAAAATGTTTCAAATTAATCCTAAACATGTTCATATTGATAAGAAAAATTTTGAAGATTTGAAAGTACCAAACTCAGGTTTGGAAACAATGTACAGAAACTACAAACAAGGTGAAACTAGTTATTACTAAGTTTTCAAATTTTGAAACTGGTGAATCCTCGAATAGTAATGAACAAAAAGTTTCTACATTGTATTTCAAGAAAGCTTTAATGAAAAATCAAACATGGTTGGTAAAAGAAAAAGGAGTGACACAATCAGTGAAAATTGAAAGTTTAGATGACTTTCCGAAACTTGAGAAAGTTCAAAATAAACCTGATTGTGAAAAGAAAATCAAAATTAAGGTTGAAGAAACAATGCCTAAGACTGCAAAGGCTTGGGTGTCATTATTCAAATAATTGTTTGAATTTTTGTGCAGGAACCTCTGAGATGAAAGTAAATTACTGAGAATGGAGTTCCGTGACACACAATGAAGACGGGCCGGGTTATCAAGTTCTATATAAAGGCCTTATTACATTTCTATAACGTTTACTTTACAATTTTTGGAGATTTTTTTTTGAAAATACATTCCAATATTGAAAATTTTTACAAATTTTTGAAGAAAATTTGAAAAAATTTCACAGAAGCCCCACTGTTGAACATATAAAACTCAGGGATATAAATGTTTTATTAATATGAAAGTGTCAAGGTTTTTGTCATCATGAGGGGGGGAGAGTTTTAAAAGAAAATTTGTGAAGTAGTTTTGGATGGCGAATTGAAGTAATTCTCATCGGTTGGTCAATGTTTTTCTATAAATCAAAAATTCCAAAAATATGTTTTTGAATTTTAGGGGGAGAATTTTTTTTTCAGAAAATCAGAAAACATATTATATACGAAAAGTACAAAAACATTGAAAAACGCAAAAAGAGCTTTTGTGGATAAAAGGAAATGATAGTACATCAGTGGACTATCACAGTATGCTAAGGATTTGTAAAGTTTTAAAAGTGCTAAACAAGTCTTACTGTGGATGTGTTGATAGACTTTATACGTTCAGTAAATTGTTTCCGGGATATAAACTAAATTTTACAACTGCTTAAACTTGTAGATTAACACATCTTAAATATAAGGACTTAGTACTCCAAATTTCATTTGAGAGATTGCCTGATTCTGAGATACGAGGTCTTTATAGATAGTTGATATCTGGGGTATTATACAAGTTCTTCTGATTTTGCGGAAGCAATAGCCTAGAACTTCTATAATACTTTATGCAATAAACCCCTAAAACTGCATGCAAACCTGAAAAGAATTGAAAGATCTAATCATTTGCAGTGCTTAAAAGATTCCTTAAGTGGAACACACCTTAAAGTAGAGCCTTCATCTCTTTGTCTGTACGGTATTACTAACCTGAGCTCTCAAGGCCTCGCACAACCTAGATACAGATATCAGCTACGCTATACTCACCTGTAAAATGAAATCTAGGAAATCTTGATACGGCAGTAGATTATGAGATGAGAACCATAGTTAAGTCAAGTTTCATAAGTCTACCTAACATATCTTGGAACAATTGAGAAATGTGTCGAAGTTTAAATAGACAAATATATTGACAATCTAGGTAAACAAGTTTAAAACTTAAAGTCTCAAAAGGTCAATGGTACTAGTGATATGTCTCAAAAACTGATATGATCCTTTAACACAAACTCAACAAAAATATGTTTGTAAATATGTTTGTACAACTTAGAGTTTGATATTCGTTACATAAAAACAAAAAGATTATATTATCTTTTAGTTTTGACCACTGATGATGAAATGCTGATTTTTAAAATCTAAAGCTGCTGATCAAAAGTTTGAAAATTTCAAATTGATCTGAAAAGTTTAAAAGTTCATTAAGTTGAAACTTACATTTGAATAAATGCGTCAGTTAGAGTCAAAATTTTAATCAAGATCATTAAGTTGAACTTGATACATGAATCAAACATTCAAGGTCATTAATTTGGACTTGAATAACTGAGAGGGTTTAAAAACTGATAAGGAGATTAAAATTTGAAATGTTGATGTTTAGAAATTTCAAAGTTTGAATCTGAAATGTTTATTTGAATGTTTAAGGAATTTTGAAATAGGAAGTAGATTTTAAGGGGGAGCTAGATAAAACACGTTGATTGAAGATACCGGAAAGCTCAAAGCAAGGGGGAGCATGGTGATTAAAGTTTTATCAAAACAAGCTCGAGAAGAAAAGAGAAAAGGATTGTAGATGCTATGAAGATCAAGGAAATTAAAGTTATTCAAGAAATAAAGATCAAGAGAACATTAAAGACTCAGGAACTTAACTAAGAATGATGACTACGGCAACATCCAAGGGGGAGTCTGTTGATGCATATGTCTGTTGCCTACGTCATCGTATAACATCGAGTCTGTGTTTCAGAGCGAAAAGTTAAGTTTATGTGTGATATGAGACAAGTTCGCCCTAACTTGTATAGTCACATGAACAAATTCGCCGAACTTGGTCATGTACCATTTCAAGCGAACTTGTATCCACTATATATAGGTGTGTTGTGTTCTCATTTGTATGATTCAGAGATTTTGTCAACTGGACGGCGAAGCTCTGTCCAAGTGTTTCCAGGATCTGTAACGTCTACACATTAATGAAACGGTGTTAAATAGTAACACACTTGTATCCATGTCGCCTATGCAAACGGATTCTGCACGTTTACCATAGGTTTGCCAAATTAGGACCCGAACGATCCGTACAACGGACCAACAAAAACGCTTGACCCGCAAGCTATCTCTTTAGGGATATAATGCCACCATCAACATATCTTATAATATTTCAAACATGATATTGTTGACTTAATAAAACATATGATCAAGTACATCATATTCATATCCCTTTTCTCTAAGATAATCACCGAGGTGAATATAATTTGAATCGACTTTTTTTTTTCTAACTTCATATAATAGATTTCTTGCTTTTAATCTCAGTGTTTCATGCTTTCACAATCTGTTCATGGAATTCCTTCCATGTTGACCAATCATGTACACACTTCAAAGTTTTGTCTCAAAAACTTCATTACTCAACATATCATTTTCTATATCATATTCAAAGAATTCTTAACAGTTGTTTCATTTTCATTTCATATTATACCATCATATACGTACTTTATTGAGATATCATTGTCACCATATGCTTATTGCTGCATAGGAATTATATTCTTACGATGTTCGATTTTAATCATTAAATTGCTATGGACACTCATCATGAGTTCCATTTATATTTAATTCATGAACGTATACAACAAGTATAATGTATTTGGATCCAAAATATGTATACCTCATTCATATATTCTCGAGAACTTAATTTACATGATTTTGAAACTTTAAAGACTTTAAAAATATTATGTAAATTTCATTATATTATATATTTTAGGATACCATTGTCACACCTCGATAAATCGATTACATCAGAGTCGGGCGTGATCGACTGGTATCTTCATTGCATAGCGGAAATATTTAATGTTAAGACTTCTAGAAAGTGAACGTCTGCTAAGTACTCGAATCCCAATGGGTTCTCCTATTCCAACCGTGCCAGAGTTTGAAAATACAACCTGAGAAAGAAAATGCGGAAAAATCAACATAATGTTGGCGAGTTCATAGTTTGTTTGAAAAGATTTGAAATAAATCTTTTGATAACCGGTTTAAATAGTATTGAGAAAAACGTAATAAAATCAGTTTCCTCGTCATATTATATGAAAACCTTGTATGCATTTGTAAAACTCGTTTAACCGTCAATGTCCGTGTTTAACAAAGAAGTAATAAATCTGGTATGTATAGTGTAATAAAACTTGTAAGATCATTAGTGTTTAGCTAGGACACTAATCTGTATGCCAAAATAGGAGGTAACCAATCCTTGACTAACTAAATTGTGTCAGAGACACTCGTTTTATAAACAAAAGCACTCTGAACGTTCTGTTTTTATCGCCGTTCAGAGTGGGGTCATCACACCCAATAGATCTATCCCAATGTTCCTTGGTACTTGTTTATACATTAATGGCCCCTATGTTTGAGCCTTATTCGCATATGATCTAAGTATTTTCAATTTCCTAGCTATACCAATATTTAACATGTATACGTCCCCGAGCGTTTAAAACAATAAAAACAATTAAATAAAAAGGGGAACATGAATTCACAAAGTCTTTGTGTCTCACACAAGTAAAAATGAGCCTAGCCCGTTTGAGTTTAAAAGCCAGGACCTACCCGTCCCCTTGTTTGTATATAGGACAACCTAGTCCCTTATAATTAACAAAATCCCATCACTAGTCATGTAACTCATGCATGTTTCGAAGATACGCATATGTTTTTTGTATAAATCGTTATGTTTAGCATAAACCATTCGCGTTGTTGTAATTCGTTTGTGACATGGTTTAAAATCTGTTGTTTCGTTTATCAAAATATTGTGTGGTCCGTAAAACTTGCATGTCTTTTGTAAACTAGTATGTTTAGCATAAACCTTTCATAAACCATTTAAGTTAGTTGGAGTTCATTTGTAACATCGTTAGAAATCTTTGTTTTCGTTTATCGAAATAATGTGTGCGTTTGTAAAACTTGCATGTCTTTTGTAAACCGGTATGTTTAGTATAAACCAATCGTAAACCATTTGTATAGTTGGAAATTCGTTGTTAACATGATTTAGAATCTGTTGTTTTCGTTTATCAAAATACTGTGTACTTTTGCAAAACTTGCATGTCTTTCCACCCCCGGAAACATTTATAAAAATGTAAAACCGTAAAAAGTGGGGGTTATGAACTCACCTTGATGTCCAATGCAAAGCTAGTATAATAAGATTCCATATTGTCGTTTCCAAAAAGTAATGAGCTAGCATGAGTTCTATCTCCTTCCTAACTAGGAACAACTTATAATTTCTTCTAAAAACGTAGCTAATCTACATGTCACCGAGCTCTACCGAATCGCTAACCGAATGATTCGATGGGTAAGTGTTGTTAAATGTATGTAAACGATAATGACATACTTATTTTATCCCATTTATGATCGGTGATATTTATTAAGTCTTAATAATACTTAATTCTCAAGAGGTATAAATATATATACTAAGCAAAAGTGTGTTTTTCCTAGAAAGTCTAGGAAGCGATCTTGGCCATCCGATGGGTGTGTTTAATGGTTGAGATCATCTTGGTGGCATTTTGGTAATATGCGTGTCTTAAAAATAGGATTATTTAATTGATTGGGGGTAAATGTGTCATTTAAGTTGTTTTAAATAAAGAAATAACTACCAATCATAAAACCACCTCCAAAAATATTGCAATTTTTTATCTCTCTCTAATCCCTCACATTTGAAACCACCTAATCATAAAAAAATAACGATAAATCAGATCTGGATGTGTTCATGGTGGTGTGTTTTAGCGATAAAACACAATGTGACGAACTAGTGACTGACTGCTAAAACACAACATCAAGAATGCCAAAATCATATCAACCAGTCAATGATGGAACACATTGTGATGAAACAAGTAACTGATAAAACGCAACTTCAAGAATGTCAAAACCACATCAACCAGTAAATGATAGAACACATTGTGATGAAACCAGTAACTGATAAAACACAATGTGAACTAATAACTGATAAAACATAACATCAAGAATGCCAAAAATCATATTAACCATTAACTGATAAAACACATTGTGATGAAATAGTAACTGAAACCAGTAACTGCTAAAATACATTATGATGAAACTAGTAACTAATAAAACACAACATCAAGAATGCCAAATTCACATCAACCAGTAAATGATAGAACACATTGTGATGAAACAGTAACTTAAACCAGTAACTGATAAAACACATTATGATGAAACATGTAACTGATAAAACACAACGTGAACCTGTAACTGATAAAACACAACATCAAGAATGCCAAAAATTATATCAACCAGTAACTGATAAAACACATTGTGATGAAACAGTACCTGAAACCAGTAACTGCTAAAACACATTGTGATGAACCCAGTAACTGATAAAAAACAACGTGAAGAAATTGTTAAAGATTTGAACTTCGTAATTTAAAGTAACTGCCCTTTTGAAATCCTAATGATTTGAAATTGTCAAAGAGATACACGTTTCCATAAATATCTGGATAGTTAGTTTAGGATTATTAATATTCCAAAATTAAATTAATAATCAAATTACCATCATGCCCTTTCGAATAAAAAACTAAAAGCCACATGTCACATCCCTATTGCTTCCTAGACTTTCTAGGAAACTTAGGCTTTCTAGCCAACTCCCACTATATATATATAAATATATTTATATAAAATATAAATATATTTATAGGATCGTGTTAGTCGTTTCGAATGATCGTACATATATGTAACGAATATGTATATGAAAATAAGTTTCTATAACTCGTAAATATATTAACAAGTTTTCCTGAATAGTTGTCATATACGACTCGCCATAGTGTTTTGTAAGATGTAGACATATATATATATATATATATTATAATATATATATAATATATATATATATATATATATATAATATATATATATATTTGTATATGTAACGTAAGTATATGTGTATATAAATATCATGTGGTCTAGATAATAACCTCGCGTCTTGTAGGTAATTATCAAAATAATTATATAGTTATACGATTGTTAGGAATCGACTCTCCTTTGTTTGTTATCGAAATAATTCAAAAAATGTTATTTACTACGATCGTACGGTATTGCGTCATAGTTTGTTTTGACGTTTAAAATAGATATAAATATAATAATTCTATTTATTCTATAAGGTTTTCGAGTCGTAGATGTTGTAAATAAATATAACTTAATTATATTTATTTTAATAATTTTTGAATAATAGTCGTTCGAATTAACTATAAATAGTAATATTTATTTTATAAACTCTTCGAGTTATGGACGTTTGAAATAATTATAAGTAATTATATTATTTTATAAAAGGTTTCGGTGTTCTAGCCAGATGAAATAAATATAAATACTATATTCATTTTATAAAAGTTTTCACGAGTTTAAGCGTTTGAAATTTATATAAAAGTTTTCGAGTTTCGTTAATTGGTAAATCGTGTTCGTTGAGATGTTGAAAACTCGTTTGTAAGTTATAAAGTGTCGCCAAAATAAATATATATTTATATTTATTTTTATAAAATTCATTTAAGTCCCGATAAGTTTTCGTTGGTGCTAAGACTATAAAATATAAATATACTTTAATGAAAACTTGGCAGAGTTTCCTCTGTTTTCTTAACAAAACCCCACAATACAAGTTGTCGATAAATGTTCAAAACGCAACAAGTAATGTAATAACAATATATAATTTTTGTCAAGAGGGCAAAACATCAATTTTTTGTAGCGTAAGTCTAGTATATATATATTAGTAAGTCTAGTATATATATATTATGTGACGATGTGTCGGTGCGATCTTTATCTAGCATATATATACGAAAAGCACAACTCCAAGTAGTTAGTTATTTACTCATTTAGTATTTTTTCGTTTTTGTTAGTCGGGTCGGTTTAAGCTCGGTTTTGCGTTAAGGATATATAAATAAATAATATCACGTCGTTAATATTTTTTTTACCAAGACTCGCATTGATCGGGTTTGACCCGAACCGATTCTGATGTTGACCATGGATGACCGATCACGAACCGAGTGAACCGTAACTGAACCGGAATGAATCTGTACCAAACATGAACTTAACCCGAACCCGAAATCTGAATCGAAACAAATCTGACCCGAACCAAACATGACTAAAAGTCACGCAGTCACCCACCACTATCACCGTCGCCGTTCGGCCGGCCCGTATCTGCCGACGGTGCCTGCCGCTGCTACCATCGACTATCGCCTCTCCGTCGTTGCTTATAAATTTAGTTATCCACACTTAAACAAGTCGACACCAGAGAGGAGAAAGAATAAACGTAGAAACAAGTCGGGTTCGACTTACCGGAAAGTTGCCGGAAAATAAAAAGTCTTGAAAATGAGCAGGAATGCTCCTAGTAGGCCGATCTAAGCATGCATGAAGCAAAAACTTCAAAACGGCCTCGCTGGAATTTGACCGGAACTTCGCCGGAGTTGCTCCTGAGCCTAAATTGCTTCGAATCTGGAAAAACGAACACTGCCATTGGAATCGGAAGGTTTGATTTAGTGGCGGTAGGAGTGTTCGGCCAGAAAAATAGTCGCCGGAATTTTTATCGCCACCGCCACCGCAGCGACGGCAACGCCGTCACCACCACCGGCAGTTGCCGGAGTACCACCAGCACTTCACCGGACGTCGTCGATGGAGGAACTTCTAGAGAGAGTGCGTGTGTGAGAGAGAAATGGGAGGAAGAGAGAGAGTAGAGAGGTGAAAAATGAAGGAAATAAAAGAAAAGGAAGTTTATATAGGTAGGGTTTTGGTGTGGGTTGGTTTTTAGGTGGGTTGGGTCTAAAGCCCAATATTGCGTTCCTAGTCTTTTATTATGGCCCAAACGCATTTTTGAGGCCTGATTTTCAAACCCGAACTTCCTGGGATGTCGTATGATTATTATTTTGGGTTCATAAATACTTAATATTATGTCGGAAGCCGATTTTTATCGCATAATTATAACCTGAAAATTACCAGATGTCACATTCTCCCCCTGTTAAAGAAATTTCGTCCTCGAAATTTAGTTCGAGTCGTCTATACAGGAGTCTTGTCTAAAAGAGGACAAGGTATAGTAACTTAACCATACCGTTTGTTTAGAATTCTAATACTCGCTTTTGTACAAGCATTACTTGTCACAGAACAAAGTCTACTTTAGGGTTTGGCGAAAACAATTGTCTCTATGGGAAATGACAACAGTTGACACACAATGTGTCACCATGGCCCTTTTTATAAATGCCTTAGCCAACTTTCCATTTTCACTTTCTCCTCTAGGGGTAGGAATAACGTGGCTAAGTCAAATGTCATTTATTACCTGTTATCATCTGGAGTAGCTTAGCAAAATGTGTCAGATAAGTCAACAGCTTTTAAAACTGTTAACGTGTGTTAAAATGTGACAAAACAGGTGTACTCGCAACACATGGCCCTACCAAGCCAATGAAAATGGTTTAAATACACGGATGATACTATTGAGTAGTAGAAATAAGGATTCAACTACCAGGTCGGTTGGATAATCAGGTAGCACATCACTACACTATTTCCGGCAGCTGATGAAAAATTATTGCCGAAAATCAAAAGAGCTTGGTGCATCTTTCAATGCTTCAATAATGAGAAACAGAGAGGTAATACTACATGTTATTGACTCAATAATCGTTAACATAAGAGTCAGATTGTTCCAAGTGAGACGATCATTAAAGCTAGAAATGGGCTTCTAATAATACATAGAAATCTAGCTGTCACACCCCAACCGATGGCGGAAACATCGGGGTTAGTGGCACTAGGCGACCAGATTGTCTCATGAGAATTCCATAACAATTATCTAACAATATTATTTAAACGTCAATGTCCCATACCATTAACATAACATTTTAAACAATTATTACAGAATCTATGTTTTCCCACAAAACTAATCGGGTTCGATTTCCCCTAGATTTCATTACAAATCAGAAGTAAACAAAAACAAACTAAACTAAGCAAAACTACGTCCAAAGCATCCAAGCTAAAATCCTCAACCTGTTACATACGTTAAAATACAAGTCAATACATTTAAGTAAAGGTGACATACGGGTTTAAGTAATACTAGCATAATAGAGAAACCGTTCGCGAAATAGTTCTAATTACGTACCATGATACACCAAAACACATCACACAAAACTAGGCATATTTCTCATGCTAACTTCCGTGAGAAGGCTAGCGCGTCCATCCTAACTAGACTCTGTCGGGTGTTAGCCACACTATGGTACCATACTAGCTAAGGCGGCAAGTTAACGAAAATAAGTCCTAGTCACATGTTTCTAGTATCACGTACTGAGCATACATAATCAGATTATTCGCGTGTGATAAACAATTTGATTTGTGAGGTGATTTTGATAGAGGAACATATGTAACACCCAAAAAGTGCATTAAAGCGAAAACGGGTCAAGTATACTCACAGTCAGTGCGTTTAGGAGAGAGTAGACGACTGTCGAGAGGTGAAGAGGAGCGCCAGATCAGCCTGCATACATGAATGGAAGTGAATCAGTCTCCGAAAAGCTGAATCGGTGAAGTTTGGTTTGGGCAGTAGGCAAGTTCGGCCGAACTTGTATGTAAACATACAAGTTCGAGCGAACTTGTGTTGTTTGGTTGTGCTTTGAGACAAGTTCGGTCGAACTTGTATAAGGGTGTTAACAGACCCTGCAAGTTCGGCCGAACTTGTGAAGTTTCCTGAGAAACTTGACAAGTTCGAGCGAACTTGTGGTGTTCTGTTGAGGATTTTGACTCAAGTTCGGATGAATTTGACCCAGAGGGTGCAAGTTCGAGCGAACTTGACATGCTGAGCAGCATAAATCAGTAAATCTCGAGCGAACTTGATGTTTTCGTGTCCAAAATCTTGCGTTTTCGCGTCGTTTGCTGAGGAAATCGAGGGTCCATCCCTCCAACCTTAAGCCACCGAGTAAAACTTAGGCTGGAGAGATCTTTTGGAGCGAACTTAGCCATTTTACAGAAACTCGGGCTAATCTGGGCGAACTTGAAGGTTCTTACGGGTTAGTCCAGCTTGTGTAAAGCGACGATTTCGTCCTTGTGCTTCCGGATCTGAGATCTTGCTAGATAATGCCTCGTCACTCAAAAGGGAACGAAACATACGTCATTAGTCTGAATATTGTGTAAAAATCAATGTTTTTAAAGGTTTTACTCAGATCTAAGTATAGATCTGAGTGTAAAACAGAAGTTTTGCATAAAAAGATGAAGATTTTCATAAACAGAAGAGATTTGATGAAAACGAAGGCAGAGCCTTGTGCAAAATCGTTGTAAAACGTTGTTGAACATCATTGTAGTTGAAATCAGGTTGAATCTTACTTAGAAAAACAAAGGTTTCGGGTTTTGAGAGCTCTGGGCGAACTTACAGCAAGTTCAAATGAGAGAATGGGGCTGAGTATTTATAGGTGAAGGCAAAATGGGAGCTGGTGGGAGTCAAGTTCGGTCGGGCGAACTTGCTAGATATTCAAGAGGTTCTTGCCAAGTTCGGTCGAACTTGCTGATCTTGTGAGGGATCAAGGCAAGTTTGAGAGAACTTGCAGGATATGGAGGACTTAATGTTTGGCCAGTCAAGTTCGGCCGAACTTGGGGTCACCCAAGTTCGAGCGAACTTGTCCAAATGTTGGTTTTCTTCGTTTATTTCTTGTTAAGAGTTCATTTGGCGATTCGGTTCGTATTAGATAGTTATATTAAGCGTTATAAGCGATGTAATGGTGCGATTTAGCGATTCGAGTGTGCGAGAGCGATGCGATAGCGAGTGTAATCATAACCATAAACACACATAACACATAAGTAACATAAAAACATATAATTAACTGCGATTTGCGATGCGATGAAATAAGCGATGCGATGGCATAAGTGTTTATTTAAACAATAACACACTCGGCTCGTTTAAATAAGCGATGTGTGCAATTGGATTAGCGATGCGTTTTAATAAGCGTTTAGATGTGATATAACTTGTAAGAATCATAAATTAACTAACATAACTTTCTTATAAACGAATCTCGGGAGTACAAAGGAAATAAAAGAAACAAATTTAACAATGGAAATTTGGAGTTGTTACAGTCTCCCCTACTTTAGGAAATTTCGTCCCGAAATTTTAAGTAGTGGCCGTAACAAAGAGGTGCGGATACTTAGCCTTCATGTCACTTTCCAATTCCCAAGTGAACTCGGCGCCGCGTTTGCCTCCCATCGGACCTTCACGATAGGGTTGCGAGAGTGTCGTAGTTTCTTGGTTTCTCGGTCCATGATCTCGACAGGATTTTCCACAAAATGGAGAGTCTCGTTGATTTGCAAATCTTCGAGAGGTACATGGAGGTTTTCTTCAGCCATGCATTTCTTGAGGTTATACACGTGGAAAGTCGGGTGGACGTTGTTGAGTTCCTCCGGTAATTCGAGGCGATAGCCCACTTTGCCGATTCTTTCCAGAATCTTAAAGGGTCCTACGTACCGAGGCGCTAGCTTTCCTTTCTTCCCGAAGAGGACCACTCCCTTCCAAGGTGCAACCTTTAGGAGAACGTGATCTCCCACTTCGAACTGTAGGGGCTTGCGGCGTTTATCAGGTAACTCTTTTGATGACTCCAAGCTTTCAAGAGATTGTCTCTGATCTGGAGGATTTTGTCTGTCGTTTCTTGAATCAGCTCGGGACCGGTGATTTGTGCTTCTCTGATCTCGTGCCATGCAATAGGCGATCGACATTTTCTTCCATACAGTGCCTTAAAAGGAGCCATTTGTATGCTGGTGTGATAGCTATTATTGTACGAGAATTCGATTAAAGGTAAATGCATATCCCAGTTACCACCGAAATCTATGATGCACGTACGAAACATGTCTTCGAGGGTGCGGATCGTGCGCTCAGTCTGACCGTCGGTTTCAGGGTGAAAAGCGGTACTAAGATTGGGAGTAGTACCGAGAGCGGATTTAAAGGTCTCCCAGAGACGCGAGGTAAGCGACCGCCGCGGTCAGAACTGATGTCACGAGGTGTCCCGTGTCGACATATAACTTCGTCGGTATAGATTCGGGCTAACCGTTCTACCTTAAAGTCTTCTCGTACAGCAATGAAGTGCGCAGATTAAAGACGATCCACGATAACCCAAATGCTATCGTGACCAGAGGAAGTGCGGGGAAGTTTCGTAATAAAGTCCATAGCTATACTCTCCCACTTCCACATCGGGATTTCGAGTTGTTCGAGTAAGCCAGAGGGCCTTTGATGTTCGACTTTAACTTTCGAACAAGTTAAGCACTTCGAAACGTAGACGGCGATATCCTTTTTCATGCCCGTCACCAGTACTTAGGACGAAGGTCCTGGTACATCTTGTCGGCTCTGGGATGAATGGAATATCGAGATTTATGGGCTTCGGTCATTAGCAATTCACGAAGATTATCACGGGTAGGAATCCAAATACGATCGAGGTAGTAATAAATACCATTAGGTTTAACAACAAGCTGAGTTTCGGCACCACATTTCATTTCTTCCTCCAGAGTATTCTCATTAAAACAAGCGAATTGTGCGGAGTGAATCATGATTTCGAGATCATTCAAAGCTTGAGAGTCACGAACACTATACACGTAGCTTCGTCGACTTAGAGCATCGAAGACGACGTTTGCTTTGCCGGGATGGTAACGTATCTCGCAATCGTAATCGTTGAGAAGTTCAACCCATCTGCGTTGGCGCATATTCAGTTCCTTTTGATTAAAGATATGTTGTAAGCTCTTATGGTCGGTGAAGACCATACATTTAGTACCGTAAAGGTAGTGTCGCCATATCTTCAATGCAAAAACAACTGCACCGAGTTTGAGATCGTGGGTTGTGTAGTTCTTCTCGTGGATCTTGAGTTGTCGAGATGCATACGCGATAACCTTGTCTTGTTGCATGAGAACACAACCAAGACCAAGATTAGAGGCATCGCAATAAACAACGAAATCGCGTTTCCGTCGGGAAGAGTGAGTACGGGAGCGTTGCATAGCATACGCTTGAGCGTTTGAAAGGCTTCCTCTTGCTTGGAATCTCAACGAAAGGCTTGTCTTTATGAGTTAAAGCGGTAAGCGGAATGGCGATTTTAGAAAAGTCGGCGATGAATCGATGGTAGTAACCCGCCAACCCAAGAAATGAACGTATTTTGGAAGCATTCTTCGGTGTAATCCAACTCTTGACGGCTTGATCTTTGCAGGGTCGACGTGAATTCCTTGACTGTTAACGATGTGACCAGAAATTGGACTTCTTCGAGCCAGAATTCACATTTAGAGAATTAGCATAAAGGCGATTCCCTTGAGAAGTTCGAGGACTCAACGGAGATGGCGCGCGTGTTCGTCTCTCGACTTCGAATAGATAAGGATATCATGGATTAAAACGATGAAACGATCTAAGAAGGCTTTACACACACGGTTCATCAAATCCATGAAGACCGCGGGTGCATTTGTAAGACCAAAGGGCATGACCACGAATTAGAAATGGCCATAACGAGTAAGAAAGGCGGTTTTCGGAATGTCTTCTTCCAACACGCGTAGCTGATGATAACCAGAACGAAGATCGATCTTGGAAAAACAAGTAGCACCTTGAAGCTGATCAAATAAGTTGTCGATACGTGGAAGAGGGTAGCGGTTCTTTATCGTGAGTTTGTTAAGTTCACGATAATCGATGCACATTCGGAACATCCCATCTTTCTTTTTCATGAAAAGAACGAGTGCGCCCCAAGGCGAAGTGCTCGGGCGTATGAAACGTTTATCAAGAAGCTCTTGAAGTTGGCTCGATAGCTCGCGCATTTCTGATGGTGCGAGACGATAAGGAGCTTTAGCAATGGGAGTAGCACCGGGAATGAAATCGATACGGAATTTAACATCTCGAGTAGGGGTTAAACCGGGTAAATCATCGGGAAAGACTTTGGGAAATTCGCGAACAACAGGAACGTCTTTAAAAGTCTTCTTTTCTTTCTCCGGGTTCACGATATGGGCGAGGAAAGCAACACATTGCTTTCGTAAACATTTGTGTGCTCGGGTACATGACAAAAGCATCAAATTCTTTGAGGGAGTTTCACCATAGACATGGAGTTGATCACCGTTTGAGAGAGGGAAGCGAATCATTTTATCGAAGCATACAACTTCAGCATGGTTCTCACGAAGAAAATCCATACCTACTATGATATCGAAGCTACCTAGTTGCATAAGTATGAGGTTGATCGAGAAGATGTGGTTGTTGAGATCGAGAGTACAACCACGTAGCGGAGTTAACGGTAACGGTTCTTCCGGTGGCGACTTCCATATCGAAAGTGTTTGGGAGTTTAGCGCGTTTACGTTTTAAAACCTTTTGAATTCTAACGATACAAAACAATTATCAGCACCAGTATCAAATAAACATGAAGCATAAATACCATTAACGAGGAACGTACCGTTGACAACATTGTTGTCATTCTGAGCCTGGCGAAGATTGAGGTTAAAGGCTCGTCTACGTGCAGCCTGTTGTTGCTGCTGCTGAGGCTGTGGTGGCTGTGGTTGCTGCTGCTGCTCTTGTTTCACTGGCTTGTTTGGGCAGACGTTACTGAAGTGATTCGGGTCTCCGCACATGTAACAAGCACGTGCCTTTGGGGCTTGCTACTGATTGGCGTGGGGAGGAGCTGGTAAAGTTGGTGCTGGAGCCTGAGGAGCTGGCTGACGAGGACCACTACGGCAGCTGACAGTGAAGTGGCCGTAGATATTACAGTTGGTACAGAACCGGCAATTGCCACCAACTGCATGATTATAGGTGCACTTTGAGCACAAAGGATGAGGTCCGGTATACGCACGTTTTGCCGGCGGTGCGTTTGGTGCTGTAGACTGGAGTGGCTGAGGGTTTGCTGGAGCAGTAAGGGCGAATTCTTGCTCGGATTTTCTCGCTTGCGACTACGGCGACTGTTCTTTGCCTCTCGGGGCTGATCGGATGGAGCTGCTGGTTCGGTGACTGCCTGATTTGTGACCTTGGTGTTCTCAAAGTAACCAGACTGAACCCGTTTGTCATTGATCTCTGCGGCTAGCTGGTAGGTCTCCTCGATAGTCGTAGTGCGTGTTGCTTGAACAAAGTCGGCGATGCAATCGGGGAGAGCGTTGATGTACTTCTTGATAGCTTTCTCGGTCGTGTCCACTTGACCGGGACAGATGATGCTCAACTGTTTGAAGCGAGCTATTAGACCAGCATTGTCGGGACCATCCTGCTTGATATTCCAGAACTCATTCTCCAACTTTTGAACCTCGTGAGGAGGACATAACTCTTTCATCATAATTTCCTTAAGTTCTTCCCAGGTGAGTCCGTAGGCTTCATCGTTTCCAGCCTGTTGCATTCCGCCATCCACCAGTCGAGAGCCCTCTCGACTGGAACACCCCGTTGGCGTTAGTAGTGCGCAGAGCCTCGGGACATCCACTCTGGCGGAATGTGACCTCGATAGAGTCAAACCAGTGGAACATGGCACTCGGTCCTTTCGGTGCCTGAGAAGGTAAGAGGTCCACATGCTTTAAACTGTTTGAAGCTGAAGGGAGCCTTTAGAGTGTCGGATTTCGAATCTACCGACGAATTGCTGCTGACGACATGGATCTCGCTCACGATCTGAGGGATAACTTTAGCCATTTTCTTGGCTACCATCGATGCGATACGCTTATTAGCGTTGTTGCGCTAGATGTTTCTCCGCGTGTGCGATCCCATTGAAGACATCTACACGAAGGATTTAGATTAGATGAGATTCGATTATAATAGAGTTATGTTTAAATATTTATTATTATTATTATCCATACAAGGCACAGAAACACGTAAGCACGTATCCACGTAAGCACATAAACACGTAAGCACATAAGCACATAAGCACGTAGTCACATAATTCAAGTAAGCATATACTTTGCACTATTCACCTTGTTATAAGTAAAGCGTAGCGCGTATTAGATGCGATATATAATAACGAGATATAAGCGATATATAAGCGATGTATATATAGGCGAGATAAAAGAGATGAGCGATTTAGTTTGGTTGGTGTATTAATTAGCGTTTTAGATTTCGAGAGCTGTGCGAGTAGTGCATGCGTTTTAGGGAGCGTAAAGCGATAAATCGAGAAATCGATAATACGATAAATCAATAAAGCGAGAAATCGAATAAGCAAAAATTCTCAAAATTTAAACACATAAATAATAATAAACTCGATGATGTGTAAATCGACGATATATGCTTAAATCAATTGGGAGCGTCCTGGGTTTTGAGACAGCAACTACCCAAAGTGGTTCGACAATTCTCCGAGTTCGGACACACGATTTGGCCTAATAGACAAATGCTCTCACCGTACCACGGTTAACGGCATTTGTCCTTCCAGTTACGTCGTGTTCCGAGTCATCGAATTAATTAATACTTTGGTGAGATTGAAAATCGAAGAGCGAAACTAGTTATTAAGATGCGGGTTTCACCCCTAACTTAACAACTTCATTCCTAGTTGTGGATACACTCACCGATCAAATCGGGTGTTCCACTAGATAGAAATGGAGATTCTCGTCGAGGTTTGGATGTCACTCCTAGCTCAACGAAGGTATCTCGTGCGATAGAGAGTACGCGGAGTGAATGATCTCATCGAGAGTTCTCGGTTTTCACACCTATTCTCGACTTGATCACTTGTTTATGTGATGCGAGCGTTTCCAAGCGTGTATATTGTGTTAACCTTAGGAAAGGCACGTTTAAGCATTTATGGCAAGTAATTTAACATTTAAGTCAAAGAGGGGTCAACTCGGGTACTTAAACATGTGACTAGGTCGAACATGGCAATTCTACCTAATTATCCTAAGGTTATGGCTATGCTCTGATACCAATCTGTCACACCCCAATAGATGGCGGAAACATCGGGGTTAGTGGCACTAGCTGACCAGATTGTCCCATGAGAATTCCATAACCATTATCTAACAATATCATTTAAACGTCAACGTCCCATACCATTAACATAACATTTTAAACAATTATTACAGAATCTTTTCCCACAAAACTAATCGGGTTCGATTTCCCTAGATTTCATTACAAATCAGAAGTAAACAAAAACAAACTAAACTAAGCAAAACTACGTCCAAAGCATCCAAGCTAAAATCCTCAACCTGTTACATACGTTAAAATACAAGTCAATACATTTAAGTAAAGGTGAGCATACGGATTTAAGTAATACTAGCATAATAGAGAAACCGTTTGCAATATAGTTCTAATTACGTATCATGATACACAAAAACACATCACACAAAACTAGGCATATTTCTCATGCTAACTTCCGTGAGAAGGCTAGCGCGTTCATCCTAACTAGACCCCGTCAGGTGTTAGCCACACTATAGTACCATACTAGCTAAGGAAGCAAGTTAATGAAAATAAGTCCTAGTCACATGTTTCTAGTATCACGTACTGAGCATACAAAATCAGATTATTCGCGTGTGATAAACAGTTTGATTTGTGAGTTGATTTTGATAGAGGAACATATGTAACACCCAAAAAGTGCATTAAAGCGAAAACGGGTCAAGTATACTCATAGTCGGTACGTTTAGGAGAGAGTAGACGACTGTCAAGAGGTGAAGAGGAGCGCCGAATCAGCCTGCATACGCGAATGGAAGTGCATCAGTCTCTGAAAAGCTGAAACGGTGAAGTTTGGTTTGGGCATTAGGCAAGTTTGGCCGAAACTTTGTGCTGTTTGGTTGTGCTTTGAGACAAGTTCGGGCGAACTTGTTAAGTTTCTCAAGAAACTTGACAAGTTCGGTCGAACTTGTATAGGGTGTTAATAGACCCTGCAAGTTCGACCGAACTTGTGAAGTTTCCTGAGAAACTTGACAAGTTCGAGCAAACTTGTGGTGTTTGTTGAGGGTTTTGACTCAAGTTCGGCCGAACTTGACCCAGAGGGTGCAAGTTCGAGCGAACTTGACATGCGAGCTACATAAAATCAGTAAATCTCGAGCGAACTTGATGTTTTCGGGTTCAAAATCTTGCGTTTTCGCGTCGTTTGCTGAGGAAATCGAGGGTCCATCCCTCCAACCTTAAGCCACCGAGTAAAATTAGGCTGGAGAGATCTTTTGGAGCGAACTTAGCCATTTTACAGAAACTCGGGCTAATCTGGGCGAACTTGAAGGTTCTTACGGGTTAGTCCAGCTTGTGTAAAGCGACGATTTCGTCCTTGTGCTTCCGGATCTGAGATCTTGCTAGACAATGCCTCGTTCCACTCAAAAGGGAACGAAACATATGTCATTAGTCTGAATATTGTGTAAAAATCAATGTTTTTAAAGGTTTTACTCAGATCTAAGTATAGATCTGAGTGTAAAACAGAAGTTTTGCATAAAAAGATGAGATTTTCATAAACATAGAGATTTGATGAAAACAAGGCAGAGCCTTGTGCAAAATCGTTGTAAAACGTTGTTGAACATCATTGTAGTTGAAATCGGGTTGAATCTTACTTAGAAAAACAAAGGTTTCGGATTTTGAGAGCTCTGGCGAACTTACAGCAAGTTCAAATGACAGAATGGGTTGAGTATTTATAGGTGAAGGCAAAATGGGAGCTGGTGGGAGTCAAGTTCTGTCGAACTTGCATGATTTCATGTCAAGTTCGGCGGACTTGCTAGATATTCAAGAGGTTCTTGCCAAGTTCTGCCAAACTTGCTTGATCCTGTGAGGGATCAAGGCAAGTTCGAGCGAACTTGCAGGATATGGAGGACTTAATGTTTGGCCAGTCAAGTTCGGCCGAACTTGAGGTCACCCAAGTTCGAGCGAACTTGTCCAAATGTTGGGTTTTCTTCGTTTATTTCCGTTAAGAGTTCGTTTAGCGATTCGGTTCGTATTAGATAGTTATATTAAGCGTTATAAGCGATGTAATAATGCGATTTAGCGATTCGAGTGTGCGAGAGCGATGCGATAGCGAGTGTAATCATAACCATAAACACACATAACACATAAGTAACATAAAATCATATAATTAACTGCGATTTGCGATGCGATGAAATAACGATGCGATGGCACAAGTGTTTATTAAATAATAACACACTTGGCTTGTTTAAATAAGCGATGCGTGCAATTGGATTAGCAATGCGTTTTAATAAGCGTTTAGATGTGATATAACTTGTAACAATCATAATTAACTAACTAACTTTCTTATAAACGAATCTCGGGAGTACAAAGGAAATAAAAGAAACAAATTTAACAACGGAAATTTGGAGTTGTTACACTAGCTTCACGAGGAATCAATCTACCTCTTAATATATATGGTAGAAAATTTTACACATAGTCTTGTCATTAGGGCATGACTAACCATAAAAAGTTAGGAATGACTTATTCAGTACTTTACAAGCACCAATCTGATACTAATGAATATCGTTTGAAATCCGAATGGCAAAGGATGCACATCTAAGGATTTTCGATGGGTATTGGATTTGAGACTCGTTAGCCCAAGAATGTTAACTTGTCAATGAAAGGTACATAACAACGCAAGTAGGGTTACCATTAACTCTATGGGTTTATTCGAAATAGAGAGGTATATACTTGAGTATACGATACCTCATAAAAATATTCAAACATCGTTGATTAGAATTATTATTAATTCTAAAAGAAATATCCCGTACGTAAAAAAATGAAAGTTTTATCCCTTTTTTTAAAAACTGTTACAATATATTTCACAAATATGTTCATTTAATGAGTAGAAACTCAAGCGAGTACCCATAAAATATCCTATTATAACTTAGGGTTTTTAAGTTAAATAAACTCCATCATTATTTCAAGAAAATTTTCGAAATATATCTAAAGTTTTCTTGAATTCTAAAATTCCAAATCTTATTTTGGGTATAGCTTAGCAATATGTATGTCCATTTATCTTGTATCGATCAAAAGTGTATATTAACATTTTCTTTAAAAGAATGTCATATAACTTTTATATGAAAAATACGTAGTTTTTACTATGGATCACTTCTGACGCGTGATGACAATATTGTCCTTTGAAAATAGTATTTAACAAAATATTTTTACAAAAATACTCATATTGTGTATTTGGTTATAGAAAATGAGATTTACATTCGCACAAAACACTACGCTCATTACTAGGTCTAGAAATACCGAATCGACGAATCGAACTTGACAGGGTCAATTATATTCGAGAGTAAAAGACAAGTCTCGCTATTGACAGCGAGTAGTGAAATTATGTCATTGTATCGGTTGTCGAAAACTAACCAATAAGATGTCTGGTATGAAAATATTACGAGACTAACTAAAGATGACTTTACCCAAGTCTGAGGGCACAAGGAATTGGCACGGGCATACGGCGGACACCAATGTGCAATTGGAGCGAGGATCAATTGATCATAAGGAACCAATCGAAATGTGTGGATTTTAATGAGAACTAATGTTTGCAAGGTTTAGATGTATAACGATAATTTATTCAATTCCTTAGTTTACCAAATATCTTTATGTTTGTTTTCCAAAATAATTGTATAATTCAAGATCACACGAGACTCACACTTACCATGATGTATTTACAAAATGTATCATCGTCATTAAAAAACTCGAGGTTGATAAGCGTTATGAAAATTTTGACAAATTTTTTCAGTTGGGAATTCCAACAAGGTTCGTTCATAATAAGATGATTTCAAAATCCTCCTTTAGTGTAAAATACGATTATAGTTTAACTTATTTGCAAAACAATATGTTTCGGTCATAATGATTCGTATTACGCTGCCCTATACTTTTCACGCAGTTTGTTCATGCGATGTGTGATTCTTTGTAAAAACTTTGAACATTTGAATGATTTTTGCGAAAACATACTTTCTGAATCTCATAACTTTATTTAAGGAAAATTCTTGTATTATCCAATTTTCATGTCCTCCAAAATATCAAGTACAGTGTTGGACAATACTTATGGTCCAAATCAAGTCAAAAGAAAACTTTTAAGTAACTCACAATCATGGAAAAACTGTACCAAAGCTAAAACAAATCACCAAACAAAATGAATGAGACTCTAGAATCTGATTCATGAATAATAGGGAAATATCAAGGAAAGGCATTTAGTTCTAGTTCATGTGAATGAGGGATTATTTAGCGACTATTGCTATGATCCGAAATGATTCCATTCTTACAAGAATTATAGTTACTGGCTAGTTATACATAGAAATTGAGAACATCCAACTGAAAGATGTAGATATTAAGAAAATGGTAAGACTACAAAAAGGCAGTCAACCATCTGAAAGAAGTTCACTGCAAACAACGAGGGCAGATTACTTTGTTGCAGGGCATTGTCACAATTGCTCTAGTTAGCATTCTATCGCTTAGGGGATCAAGTCTCGATGAACGACTCGAAACTTTTGAATAGGTTGTGACCATTAGCTTGACCCGCAGAGTCCACTAAGATTCTCATGCTCTGCAAATTATGATTACGTGTGCACCCGTAATGATAAATTACCTTGCATGATTTTCTGAGCATTCTCCTGTTCCGAGCTTTTGGTCAATACAAAAAGAATGACTCAACATGGAATCACTGAAATAACTTCATTTAGGTATATGCTCACTTGTAGGAAGCCACTTTGGTTATCGGGAGAGTAGTCCTCCAACTACTTGGGCTCGGTAATTAGAAATGTTTTCGACGAGCCGCTACTCCAGTAGGCGTGCCCTACTTGTTGGTGAGAGTGACTGGTACGGATGCAGAGACTAGTAGATCATAAACTGTGGTGATGAGCCGATTGGAGACCGATGGTTGGTCGCAACATCGAGAATACATGGTTTGGATAGAGAGTAAGGACAAAAATTTTGTAACAACAATTATTCGTACAGGAAACATGAGGCGTATGATGCAACGTGGATGCATACGCAAACGTACTACTATGATCATGAAATGAAATAAATCATTATATAACATCTAACAATATCGTTATAGTCCAATGGCGGTGACTGAACAAGTTCACCATGTGATAAAAGATTCAACAAAGTAAGTTTCAAATACATGTTCCAAATGAATCTTGCAATTGATGCAAAAAGAAGCTCTTATTCATATTGCCACCTTCTTTAATTTGAATCATTCTTGGAGAAATGAATACATAATTTTGATCGATGATGTAAGGATTGTTAGAGGTACACTAGACTTCATCATGAATTTGTGTACCATTATCTTAACACATATTTGTATTAAGACTACTTTAAAATAACAAGCCAACAAGGTGGACTTAAAATAAATAAGCAAATAAATATTTTAATCCGTACATGAAATGTGCAAACGAGATTTGTCCAAGCTCCAATTTAGTGAAAACGCCACCACAAGGTGTTCTAACCAGACCAACGATATAATGAAAGTGAAGACTAAACAAGTCTACTATGATTCGTGACAGATGAAGTGCTTGTTGAGATTATTTAAATATGATGACTTCAACACATCATATGGAACCTTGAATTCCATATATGTATACAGTGGGCAAGTTCGAACAATTGAACTTGGTTTAGGCACAATTCAATAGTAAATACATGTATCGGCAAGGAAATTTTGACATAGCTACAACGAAAACCATGTATGTAACTCTACAAGAAAAGTAGTTTCAAAAAGTCGTTGATTTGATATCGAAGAGCATTACTTACAGTAACGCAGGTAATCTAGATTACGATGCAAAAATTTGGGTATAGCGAACTAGTATTGGAACTTTGATAAAGTAACCGTTCGAAAGAAGTCCCGGATGGTCTCCATGAATCAGTTAACCACTTGTCTGACAAACAATGTATGCGTAACTTATGAGTTTGTCAAGAAAAGATGAAATGGGTGTTTGCTAACATGAAATAAATTCTCATGATCCAATGACCATTAAGAGGAGTAGAGGTGTGAAAGTCTACACACTATATGAAAATGTCAGAATTTTTAATAAAAGGAATTCGAGGACTTTACCTGAAATTCTCGTGATGACTTGTTGTTAGGTGACATTACCATGGAATGTCAAACATGGCGTAACTGTCATTAGTGAAGTAGGGGGAATACGTAGACATGTGACTTCTTTTGTGACGTCAATAATTGTGATTTTCATTAGACTAAGTATCGGTATCATGAAATCTCTTTTGCATGTACCTTAGTGTGATTTACGTCGCTTACAGGACTACGTGAGAAATTGCCGTATTCTAGCCGTTGGTTCTCTCACTAACGGGATTAGCATGTTTTTGTAGTGCTCAATTGTGTTTTCTAAAATACCTTGCCTCAAAAGTCGTATGTGATGCACATTAACATTCTTGATGTATAGGTTAAATTTTATGTATATTTGCGCCCCGGTATTTCGTTTTGCGTAGGTTACCTACTGGGTAAATAAAATAGCATGGAAGATAAAGATAATGGAGTTTATCTGAGTTAATAGTCGCAGTTTCTATGTAACGATCCTTAACGGATTTCAACATAAGTTTTCAAAGAATCCTAAATGCATGTTACCAAAACTCTCAAAGTTCTGCTTACTATATGTAACTGTTCGTGTACCGTGAAATCAAACACAACACTAGTGTATGATTAAAACCAAAATTTTTGACTCATTGTTTCGGCAACGGTTGGAACCCATATTCGACTCCTAGGCGTTCTATATATATTCAAAGTCTTAATAATCTAAGTCCCCAGGGAAAAGTGAGGTATCTCTACAGAAACCTAATTCGCTAAAACCTATAGCTTGATACCAATCTGTCACACCCCGATAAATCGATTACATTAGAGCCGGGTGTGATCGACTGTATCTTCATTGCACAACGGAAGTATTTAATGCTAAGACTTCTAGAAAGTGAACGTCCGCTAAGTACTCGAATCCCAATGGGTTTTCCTATTCCAACCGTGCCATAGTTTATAATTACAACCTGAGAAAGAACATGCGGAAAAATCAACATAATGTTGGCGAGTTCATAGTTTGTTTGAAAAAGATTTGAAATAAATCTTTTGATAATCGGTTTAAATAGTGTTGAGAAAAAGTAATAAAATCAGTTTCCTCGTCATATCATATGAAAACCTTGTATGCGTTTGTAAAACTCGTTTAACAGTCAATGTCCGTGTTTAACAATTAAGTAATAAATACGGTATGTATATCGTAATAAAACTTGTAAGATCATTAGTGTTTAGCTAGGACACTAATCTGTATGCCAGAATAGGAGGTAACCAATCCTTGACTGACTAAATTGTGTCAGAGACACTCGTTTTAGACACAAAAGCACTCTGTAACGTTCTGTTTTTATCGCCGTTCAGAGTGGGGCTCATCACACCCAATAGATCTATCCCAATGTTCCTCGGTACTTGTTATACATTAATGGCCCCTATGTTTGTGCCTTATTCGCATATAGATCTAAGTATTTTCATTTTTCTAGCTATACCAATTTTTAACATGTATGCGTCCCCGAGCGTTTAAAACTATAAAAACAATTAAATAAAAGGGGAACATGAATTCACAAAGTCTTTGTGCCTCACACAAGAAAATTGAGCCTAGCTCGTTTGAGTTTAAAAGCCGGACCTACCCGTCCCCTTGTTTGTATATAGGACAACCTAGTCCCGTTATAATTAACAAAATCCCATCACTAGTTATGAAACGCATGCATGTTTCGAAGTAGCGTATGTTTTTGTATAAATCGGTATGTTTAGCATAACCCATTTGTAAACCATTCATGTAGTTGTAATTCGTTTGTGACATGGTTTAAAATCTGTTGTTTTCGCTTATCGTAATATTGTGTGCGTTTGTAAAACTTGCATGTCTTTTGTAAACTAGTATGTTTAGCATAAACCTTTCATAAACCATTTTAGTTAGATGGAGTTCGTTTGTAACATCGTTTAGAAATCTTTGTTTTCGTTTATCGAAATATTGTGTGCGTTTGTAAAACTTGCATGTCTTTTGTAAACCAGTATGTTTAGGATAAACCAATCGTAAACCATTCGTATAGTTGGAAATTCGTTGTTAACATGATTTAGAATCTGTCGTTTTCGTTTATCAAAATACTGTGTACTTTTCAAAACTTGCATGTCTTTCCACCCCTGAAAACATTTATAAAAATGTAAAACCGTAAAAAGTGGGGGTTATGAATTCAACTTGATGTCAATGAAGATTCCATATTGTCGTTTCCAAAAAGTAATTCGCTAGCATGAAATATATCTCCTTCCTAACAAGGAATAACTTATAAGTTCTACTAAAAACGTAGCTAATCTACGTGTCACCGAGCTCTGCCGAATCGCTAACCGAATGATTCGATGGGTAAGTGTTGTTAAATGTATGTAAACGATATTTATTAAGTCTTAAAAATACTTAATTCAAAAGGGGTTAAAAATTATATATATATAGGATCGTGTCAGTCGTTTCGAATAATCGTACATATATGTAACGAATATGTATATAAAAATAAGTTGCTATAACTCGTAAATATATTAACAAGTTTTCCCGAATAGTTGTCATATACGACTCGTCATAGTGTATTGTAAGATGTAGACATATATATATATTTGTATATGTAACATAAGTATATGTGTATATAAATATCGTGTGGTCTAGATAATAGTCTTGCGTCTCGTAGGTAATTATCAAAATAATTATATAGTTACTACGCTTATTAGGAATCGACTCTCGTTTGTTTGTTATCAAAATAATTCAGAAAATGTTATTTACTACGATCGTACGGTATTATATCATAGTTTGTTTTGACGTTTAATATAGATATAAATGTCATAATTATATTTATTTTATAAGTTTTTCGAGTCGTAGACGTTGTAAATAAATATAAACTAATTATATTTATTTTAATAATCGTCGAATAATAGTCGTTCGAATTAACTATAAATAGTTATCTTTATTTTATAAACTCTTCGAGTTATGGACATTATGTTTATATAATTGTCGGATTCTAGACGTTCGAAATAAATATATATAATTATATTTATTTTATAAAAGGTTTCGGTGTTCTAGACATATGAAATAAATATAAATAATTATATTCATTTTATAGAAGTTTTCCCGAGTTTAAGCGTTTGAAATTTATATAAAAGTTTTCGAGTCTCGTTAATTAGTAAATCCTGTTCGTTGAGATATTTAAAACTCTTTTGTAAGTTATAAAGTGTCGCCAAAATAAATATATATTTATTTTTATTTTTATAAAATTCATTTAAGTCCCGATACATTTTCATTGGTGCTAAGACTATAAAATATAAAGATACTTTAATGAAAACTGAGCAGAGTTTCCTCTGTTTTCTTAACTAAACCCGACAATACAAGTTGTCGATAAATGTTCAAAACGCAACAAGTAATGTAATAACAATATATAATTTTTGTCAAGAGTGTAAAACATCAATTTTTCGCCGCGTAAGTCTAGGAATATATATATATATATATATATTATGTGATGATGTGTCGGTGCGATCTTTAACTAATATATATATATATACACACACACACACGTAAAGCACAAGTCCAAATAGTTAGTTATTTACTCATTTAGTATTTGTCGTTTTTGTTAGTCGGGTCGGTTTAAGCTCGGTTTCGCGTTAAGGATATATAAATAAATAATATCACGTCGTTAATATTTTTTTACCAAGTCTCGCGTTCACCGGGTTTGACTTGAACCGATTCTGATGTTGACCATGGTTGACCGATCCCGAACCGAGTGAACCGTAATTGAACCGGAATGAATATGTACCAAACATGAACCCGAAATCTGAACCGAAACAAATTTTCCCTGAAGCGAACATGACTCAAAGTCACGCGAGTCAGCCACCACTATCACCGCCGCCGTTCGACCGGTCCATAACCGCCGGCGATGGCTGCCGTTGCTATCATCCATTGCCGCCTCTCTGTCGTTGCCTATAAATTTAGTTATCCACACTTAAACAAGTCGACACCTGAGAGGAGAAAGAATAAATGTAGAAATAAGTCGGGTTTGACTTACCTGAAAATAAAAAGTCTTGAAAATGTGCAGGAATGCTCCTAGTAGGCCGATCTAAGCATGCATGAAGCAAAAACTTCGAAACGGCTTCGCCGGAATTTGACCGAAACTTCGTCGGAGTTGCTCCTGAGCCTAAATGACTTCAAATCTAGAAATACGGACACCGTCATTGGAATCGGGAGGTGTGATTTATTGGGAGCAGGGGTGTTCGGCCGGAAAAATCATCCCCGGAAATTTTACCGCCGCCGTCACCACCACCGGCAGTTGCCGGAGTACCACCGGCACTTCGCCGGACGTCGCCGACCGGAGGAACTTCTAGAGAGAGAGAGAGTGTGTGAGAGAGAAATCGGAGGAAAAGAGAGAGAGTAGAGAGGTGAAAAATGAAGGAAATAAAAGAAAAGGAAGTTTATATAGGTAGGTTTTGGTGTGGTTGGGCTTTAGGTGGGTTGGGTCTAAAGCCCAATATTGCGTTCCTAGTATTTTATTATGACCCAAAAGCATTTTTGAGGCCTGGTTTTCAAACCCGAACTTCCGGGGATGTAGTATGATTATTATTTTGGGTTCATAAATACTTAATATTATGTCGGAAGCCGATATTTATCACGTAATTATTACCTGAAAATTACCGGTTGTCAACCATAATATCTATTAGACGCATATCAATTCTCTCTAGTATTACCAGACTAAAAAATATAGCATCCACCACTGGAAAGTATTTCTCCTTGTAATTAATTACAAGTATTTACGGTTGCGCATGTGCCACCAGTTGTGCCTAAATTGCGTAATTTCACTTTTCTAATTATGCTTCCGCACAAAAGGCTCATTTGTATATAACAAATTTTACAACTTTTAGTTTTATGGATCATTCATCAATAACTTTAAAATCACTAGAGATTTTAGTTCTGCCTCATTTGCGTCTTTCTATTTTGGCTAATCACTTAAGGGTAAATGCACGGTACCCCTGACCGTGGGAGGGTTCTCCCTCCCCAAGCTAGCTTAGCCCCATAGCTGCCTGGCGGTTACTACCCAACAGGATTATTCGGGCCGAGCTGGACTCGAATCCGCATCCTCCCGTTTGGAATGGGTGATGCTGGCCACTGGGCTGACACCCCGTGGTTATTTTGGCTAATCACTTCATATTTCGTTTATCGGATAGTTCTTAAGCCTCAATATTTTCAATATTTTAAGCGCTATTTATATACAATATTATCATCGACGTCGAGTTTTGTTTCAATTCCATATATTCCAAGACATGATACACAAATTAGTGAGATCTCTTTGTTTTCAGGTACCCAAGGTTCTTCTGGAACCATCATGTCTAACCTAGGAGACCCTTTTACTGTACCTCGATTTGACAATTTTCATAAGTTGCTCCATTTTCGAGGATTTTTATTCTTGGACCGACTAGTCTATCATGCTTCAAGCGTGCCATAGACTCATCACCAATGTATGGTTGTCCTTTTGGGACACTAATTTTAGTTGGAGCATTAGCAGTTGGTACATGTGACTTAACTAGTCACTCTATTTAGGTCAGTGAATACGCCTGGTAGTAAATTCGTTACTTCTTGTAAATGAATTATCATTTGAACTTTCAGTTCATAAATTTGAAGATCAAGATGAAATGGTGATAATTGATTCTAACTTTTCCAACTGCTTTTTATCCCCCGCCCATGTTAGGAATATTGATTCGTTAAAATGAAAACCAATAAATTGAGTCTAAACGAATCCCATGTTAATGACCCTAGTACATAGTTATGTATAGTGATTCATATCCAACATATATTCCCAACCCTACTAGAAATCCCATCTTTGTGCGTTATGGTGGAATAATTTTAATGTATACCGCACAACAAATTCTTAAATAGGAAATATTTGGTTCCTGACCATAACCAACTATAGTGAGGAGGAAGTTTAATTACGTACTTTCTTGATGTGTTTTAATGTTACAACATGTAAAAAATACATGTTCCCACATTCAAATATGAACTTTTACTCTTATGATTATTGGCTTTGCAATCAATCATAGACGTTTGGTCATCGTCTTCAACAAAAGCAATTCGTGTAACGACATTTGTCACATGTTGTTTAACACTTATTCCAATAATTTTTAATAAATGGGTATCAAGGTCACCATATTTATCAGTAAAAAAATGATACGATAGAATAATGTGTTTCCTATCTTAAAAGCTAAGCCACAAGTCATGCAAACTTCAACTTGCGGATTTGATAACCATATAGACGATGCATTGATATATGACAATTAATGGTATCATGTTGGAATCATGATATCCTTTAACAACTAGAACATACTCACTCCCTACTTTAGTTGGCAAATGCTTAACTTCCATTGAGAGGAAACATTATATGTCTAGTTATTAAGAAGAATCTTTATGTTCTTCCATATTTTTCACGTCAGCAATGACACGGAATGGTCAAACCGGTCAAGCCAATTAATTAAACAATCATGATTCATAAGCATTCTGCTTTATAATCATCATATATCCTTTACTTTCACTTGTGTCTATCTAATACACAACAAGAAATACAAGAGAATACTACATTCATGTTATAACATGTTGTCCATATTTTATTCTCGTATAATCACTCCTTTAGTGTGCCCCTCTTGTGGTCGATTTCAATGTTAACATGGTTGATCTCATTATCAACATGAGGACTAGTATAATTTCCCGTTTACCATAATTACAAACTTTACACTAATCTTTATATAATCACATTCACTTTAGGGAATAGATTAGAATTATATCTTTGCATTGGTTGAAGCCGTCACATTTGCTTCAGCGAATGGATTAGAAGCACATTATTTTCATGGTAGTCGTTTCAAACCTTAACATATTTTTTTTATAGTTTTGCTACTTTAAGAGCATATTTAAGGTTTGACAATATGTATTGTTTTATACAACTTGTACAAATAATCTTCTCTATCACATAACATTAATTTAGAAGAAGAAATATGAGTCATAAAATTTTATCGGTCTAACATCTTACGACCTTTTATAACTGTATAATGAGATTCAGGGAGTGTTACATTTCAGATGTAGTACCTTAGCATATTTATTTACTTTCAAGACTGACAAAAAACCAAAACTTTGGTTGAATTGTTTTATTCAGTGTAATTAATATAAGTAAATGATAACATATAGAATATAGTGTATTCCAAGCTATACAATATACAAGAGTAAAGCAACTTATAATAAAAACTCTATGAAACAAGATATTATGTTTACCTATTACAAGCAAACATATATAATCTATTTATCGCGGTAGAATCATTCACTTATAAGTATATTTTGAATTTTGAATATGAGTTTCTATCATTATACTTGTAGCCACAAACAAATATCCATTAAGTTTCCATGATATTTTAATAACATACCATCTTTTTTTTACTTGTAAATAAGTCTTTATAATAACCAATATTGTTGTTTTACATATAGAAGGTATCCAACAAGCAACATAATTGTCTCTTTTACACATGTCCACACCAAGCAAAATAGATGCCTTAAATGCTTCTAATTCTCTTGTATACAAAATAGCATGCTTAGGAACTTAACCACAATTTATAGTTTATTTACAATGATAAAACACAAATCTTTTTATATTAAAACTTTTGCTATCTTAAACTCATTCAAATAATTCCCTTTTAAATACATATCAGATAGTTACATCTTTCAAGTGTTAGTTTGTGGCAAGTAAAGATATCTTGATAAATCGTTAGATCAATTGCAGAAAAGATAATAAAACAATTCTGACTATTATCGCATATATGAAACCTATTTGAAATAAGTTAATCAAATAACAGATTCACAATTGCAACTTTCCCAACTTTAAAGAAACATACCTTGAGATCTAGATAGCAAATTGAAAGAACATCACTTAAAAGTGTTACAACACTTCCATTGAACGGGTGATACAAAGCGATACCAAAGTCTAGAATTTCAATATTTTCTTTTCTAGTATAGGACATCACTTAATATAATGTGTTCCTAACAAAATTTCTGATTATATAAGAACACAAAACCACAAAGTTTAATGAAAACACTATTTATTAATTAAGAATCAGAATGATAATTTACTGAACAGTTAAAACAAACATTGTGTCAATCTTCACTATCACTAGAGAACACAATATTGGGGCGGGCTCCTTGATAAAATTCTCACAAGTCACAACCCCATTAATCAAGTTTAAGTTCTCACACTATATTAGCAAGGTTTTTATTTTCTATTTTCATCGTTACACAAACGGAAATTTCTCTTAATAGTATTTCTTAATAAAAGTATTACAAGTATAGAATTTTAATGAACACAGATTAATGGTTATTCCATTTTTTTAAGGGCACACATTAACTAATAATTAACTAATAATATATAAACATGCATAACTAATGCTATACAAAACAGAGATATTGCATTTAATATTATAAATATTTAATAGAATGCATTTCTTAAATACAACATTATTTGGACAATATATCATTAATAATTCATTAAAGCAATAAATTAGCAGCCTTTAGACCATATGTAATGGTTAATGCCCCATAGGAGGCATTTTTCACCACATTATCGTCATAAAGCCCATTAAAAAGCTTGTAATGGTTAATGTCCCTCTTAATGTCATTTCATTGATTACTTTCCTTTTTTCCTTCTGGGCATTATTCTAGAAATACTCTAACCTTTTCATACCCCTATAATGCATATAGGAATGGTATGAGGATATTATTAAAGTTTTTTATGCCCCTATAATGCCCCATTACCTATGGTCTTAGAAAAACATTATAGAATATTTGACATGGTCCAATCAATCATTATCTTTCTTTTTTTTTTTAATTCAAAAGCAATTTTTTTTCTGTATCAAAAATAATTGTTATGTGACTTATATTATTAAATAATAGTTTGGAATGTAAATTTCTGGTGACTGAACTAAACCATATCCTCTCACAAAACAATCAAATGCCACAAACAACAAAATTTATACTGACCAATTAAGAATCCAGACTAATACACTATCAGAGGAATACCTTCAACTCAATTAAATACTTACCAACAAAATCGGATGCATTCTGACGAACAATTGTATCTTAAGCCTCCATTTTGTAGAATAATCAGTGCAGATCCATTGGTTAAACAATGTCCAATCATATGTAATAGCTTTGATAGTAGTGACTCAGTCGAAAGGGATTAGGGACTAAGGTTTAGGTGGGAGCACTTTCGTGCTAATAACGTGTTGTGTAACGACGACGTAATAGCAACAATATAAAAAGTATATAAACATATGAACTAAGATTTTAGAGATTATAAAGACAAAGAGAAAGTGGAGAATGTAAGAAGCTCATTCTTATGATGTGTGTAATACAAGATGCATGAGCTACTATACAGAGGCTATAACATTAATGTAAACATAAATGTGATATGGAGTTAGAAATGTGGATAGTCACATAATGAAATATATTCATAAAATATTCAACTTTTTTTCAATATATCTAGAGGGATGACCAGGTTCGGTCATTTCAGGTTTGTCAAACCACAATTAATGCAAATTAAATATAAGGGATATTGTGGAAATATTCCCATGCACATAGTATATCTGCAGATCTCCTAAAAAGGGGTAGATCCCCATGCAACCAATTCTCCGAGATTGGGGGAAACCCTAAGCCACCAAAAAGTATAAATAGACGACAGACTTAAGGTAAGGATATAGAACTCGCTCTCTCTCTCATACTTTTACCCCCACAACCCTTACTTAATCTCACGCCGGAGGGTGGTTACAAGGATAACTCATTCCAGTAACGAATCTTAACGGTGTTCTCTTTTGCGGATAGGAGTTCAGGCCACTTCCCATCGGAGCATCCACTTTTGGGACATATCTTAGGTCACGTTTCTACATTGGCGCCATCCATGGGACCTGAAGTACTAGAAACCTGTTACCTCCGAACACGAGCCTTGCAACCACGAGTACGATTCTGGCATCTACAGTTCAAGAGGACAGGACGGTGTCGGGTGCCACCATGATGCCTTCCTTGCCGGTAGTCACCAGATCTTTAAACTCAGAGTTTGATGCAGAGTTGCCTCCAGGGTATGAGAGGCAGCAAAGATCGGGTAGCATCATCACGACAAAAGAATGGTCATTAGGTCCCCTGTCTCAAGAACCAGTCGTTTAACACGACTGCCGCATCGGTGTTTACGTTAGTTACCCCGAACAGTTCTTTCCCAGGCGTCACCTCGCCGAAAATTTACGTCAACAACTGGATCTGCTGCTCATTGTTACCAGTCGGCTCAACCTATTTACATGTCCGTTGTAGGAACCATGGCGCAGTATTACCAGCCTGCTGACACTTTCCAATTTCCCCCCATTATACTCGGTGGCCCTTATAGTAGTTGTGTCAACTCCGCTTCATCAACCGATAATCATGTCGCGAGCCGTGCAAAACGATCCCATCACTCCAGGAAATCAGGCCTACATACCACCTTACTATTACATGTTCCCATACGGATATATTCCACCGTAGGCGTATGGCTTTTCAACTCCATTCAAAGGGAACTAGTCAGCAACACCGCCGTGGTTTAGTCCTCCTGGACCCTACCCGACAACAATTAATGCCACCACCGTAGGGATGTCCCAGGGGAATACTTCTAACGCAAGACAACGCTTTGATTATGCCCAGACGGGACAGTCACCGATCACACAAGCAGCAATCCTGGTCATGACTCAAGGTCTTCAACCTGAAGAGGCCGTTGACGTAGAAATGGAGGATTTAACACAGCCATACAAGCCAACAGATGCAATGTTTAGATCGAAGTTCTCTAGGCAAATAGATGAAATACCCATAAAGAATAAACCAAAGATGCCCCCAACTGTGGGCAAATATGATGGAACTAGTGATCCAGATAACCACATCAATCTTTTTCGGAGCGCGGGAGAAGTGGCCTTATGGCCCATGCCTCTGTGGTGTAAGATGTTCGTTTAAACCCTCATAGGAGCCGTGCGAGTTTGGTGGGATAGTCTCCTTATTGGTGGAATTGATAGTTTTGATGAACTAGTAGCGAAGTTTACACAACCTTTTGGCCAACAACGACGGCATACCAAAGATCGGAACGAAGTATTACACATACGCCGACGAGAAAAAGAAACAGTTGAAAACTTCTTGGCAAGATTCTATAATGAAAGCATAGCTATACCCGGATTGACACAAGATTTGGCTTGTGGAGCCTTCTTGCAGGGGGTAAATGATGCTGAACTACTCAGAAAGTTGTACGACAAAAATGGCGTTCTAGATACTATCGAGGAAATCATGAGGATTAGCAAAGTGTACGTGCTCCAGGAAAAGTCTATAGTGGCAAGCCATGCCCCAAACAAGAAGAAGGAGTCCTTTAGGGGAAGCGAGAAAACAGACCATCGTGGGGGAAAATCAGGAGCCAAGGTAGTTGGTTCCAGAGAGATGGTAACACAGACTCTCAGGGGCGATATGATAAGCCACGGGGTTCATCTGGAAGGACCGATTTCTCTCCGAACAAAATTAAATCAGATTTCTCGAGGCTAAGCAAGTCACGGGCAGAAATTTTGGCTTCTGAAAATCTTAAGCTTAGCCCTCCAAGACCCTTAAAGGACTCGCCAGGGAAGGACACTACAAAGTACTATGAGTATCATAAAGGTCGAGGACATAATACCAACGACTGTTTCCAGTTGAAAAAACAGATTGAGTATTATGTTGAAAAAACAGATTTGAATATCAAACAGGGCCCTCCGCCCGTCAAAGATGAGGAGAGAAAAGCAGGAAAAAGGCAACGCAACATGAACATGGTTTATGTTGAGGGTGGTCGGGGAACGAAGCGTGGAATATAGATACTTGAGCCTTTGGTGCTTGTAAACATGCAAGTGGGCCTCGGGAAACGAGACACCGACCTTACTACAGACCCTCTCATTATCACAGTTGCGGTTGGAGATTATAATATGAGAAGAATCCTGTTCAACACGGGAAGTTTGGAGGATATTATTTACGAGCAATGTTACAACCGCATGCAAAAAGAAGATATAAGTTTACTGAAACCGGTCCACGCCCCCATCAAAGGGTTTACGGGGGAAAGGTTGATCCTATCGGTCAAATAACCTTCCCGATTACCTTCGGAAAGGTGTCTTCATTGGGCAGTACACATTGGGAAAGCTAGACGCAGTGGTCTCGACAGCCTACGGATTCATGAAATTTCCAACCCCAAGAGGAGTAGCAACAATGCAAAAGGACCGAGTATGTGAAGTAATGGACACAAAGAGATCCCGACTGGAGTTGTAGGAGCAAAAAGATGGGTCTAAAGTGCTGAGTACCCAGATCAGATGGTCACTATTTGCGATACATTTTCCCCAGAAGTTAAATATAGCCTTAAGACGCTGCTTCACAATAACATAGATGTTTTTTTTTTGCATTCGAGCATGGTGACATGATTGGGATTCCATGGGACAGGGCAGAACATCGCTTGTCCATATTACCAGGGGTTAATCCCATAGCTCAGAAGAAACGAAGCATGGCGTCTGATAGGAAGGAAGCTATAGTCAAAGAAGTTCAGAAGTTGACAGAAGTAGGGATACTACATCAAACCAAATATCATACTTGATCACGAACGCTATTATGGAAAAAAAGACAGACGTCACATGGAGAATGTGTGTGGATTACAAAGACCCGAACAAAGCATGCCCTAAGGACGTGCATCCACTCCCGGAAATCAATTTTAAGGTTGACTCCTTGGTACCTTTTCGCTTAAAGTGCATATTGGATGCATACAAAGGATACCACCAGTCCAAATGGCGGAAGAAGATGAAGAAAAAATGGCTTTTCACACTAATGTTAGTTTTTCTATTATACAAAAATGCCATTTGAATTGCGAAATGTGGGAGCAATATACAATCACACCCCGACCCGCAGCGGAAAAGGTGATCGGGGCATGATTGGGTTATCATCAAAGCTCATGACATTTATTGTAACGTTTCATATTCATTAATACAATTTTAAAGGGAATTATACAATCATTATTACATCATGTCCTAACATCAATCTAGGCTTCATTGTTTTTCTTCTAAGGCATTTCCTATGTTTTCCTTGCTTCATCCTGTTCACCTGTATCATGTGTAAAAATGGTTTTGGATCAACAAAAAGTTGGCGAGTGAATCCTATGAAAAACATTCGAACAAGTTTATTTAATTGATTATAAATAAAGTGCACAACCACACATGAGTAAAAATAGATGTAAACTTATTCACCAATCAATTAATATTAAATAATGCACACATGAACAATAATGGATCGTTTTGAGGCACGCGTTGCTCAACTCGTCTCTCACGAGGAACTGATGGGCCTAATGAATGATTTGCATAAACTTGACAATATGAAATACATAACTACAAACAATATAAACTAAATAATACACACACGAACAATAATGGATTTTGTTTTGAGGCACGCGTTGCTCAACTCGTCTCCCACGAGGAACTGATGGGCCTAATGAATGAATTGCATATAACTTGACAATATGAAATACATAACGACAAACAATATATACAATCTAAGTTTAGATCACAATATGGTATGGCACAAGTTTAAATAAACGAGTTAATTTTGGTGACACATGACACACCCAAAAACGTGTAATTAAAAAGGGGAGTTGTAAGATTCACTCACATTGGGTGCGTTCGGTTGATGATGTTGAATGCGCACGAAGTTTCATTTAACCACGAGTGAAACTAACCTAGATAATGGCATAATGGTTCGGTAAGTAAACGGATTTTATTAATCCATTTAGTAGGATTGTTGGGTGTATTTTTGTGAGTTTAAGGCTATTTTCTAACCTTAAAAATGTTATTTTTAAGTATTTTTAATTGATTTTTAAATAAAATAAATAAATAAAAATAATAAAAAAATGTTGACTTTTTGACCGTTGACCGTTGACTTGTTGACCTGTTGACCGGTTAGACTGTAATAAGTGTGCGCCGGGTGAGGCTCGAACCCGAGACCTCCCGGAAGGCGTGCACGCAGCTCTACCAACTGAGCTACGTGTCTAACCTGAAATATTTCTGTTTTTAATTATATTTATATACTAATTGAATTAAACAGAAAATCATTTATTTTTAAAAACGATTTTAATGCATCGAACCGGTGTTCTCCACAGGTCTCGAACCCGGGACCTGTGGTTTGGGTTAACACACAGTCCACCGCTGGACTGTGTGTCTAACTTGTTAAATAATCTGATTTTTATTATACTTATATACAAACTAAATAATTTCCTTTCTGTCTTATATAAAAAGTTTGATAATTGTCCGGACCGGTGCGGTAGTCCGGACTCGAACTCGTGACGTGCGATTAAACGTTCACACAGTCCACCACTGGACTGTGTGTCTATCTTGGTTATTATTCCGGTTTTTATTAAACTTAACATCTATGTGAAATGAATCCGGTTCAGTAAAAAAAAAGAACATTTTTATTAAGGCAAGCATGCGTGGAACAAGTATCGAACTCGGGACATAAGTGTGTTTATGTGCACACAGTCCACCGCTGGACTGTGTGTCTAAACCGAGATATATCTTGATTTAAATTAAACTTATAGACAACTGAAACTTCATCTTCTTCGTTGGACTTAACCAGAACTAAAGTCCGACTGGTTCGTCGATTTAATCAAGTTTCTTTAGGGTGTTGCGGTTAATTACAGGTGAGATAAATTAAAAGAATGAAAGATTAAGCGTAAGGTATACCGAACAGTGCCTCCTCTGTTTCGCCGGCGAAACCCCGGTGACAGCAGATTATTCCGGCGACGTGTGTCTTGCGGCAGAGAGTCTTCAGCGAGCTTGAGATGGATGTGAGTGGCTTCGGTATAAGTTCTGGGTGTTCAGTAAGGCTCAGAAGTGAAAGGCTCGGTTTTCCGGTGAGTTGCAGAAATTCTCCGGCGAGTGGAATTACGTCGGGAAAGAGTGTGATTGTGAGCGAAAAAGCTAGCAGAGGTTTGAGGGGGTATTTATAGGGCAGAACATCGACGTATTTAGTCCGATTTCCGTCTTGATTCGTCGGTCAATAAGTTTTCTGGCGGTTATGACTTGCGTCGCGGGTTCAGACGTCGGTTATAACCGATGTAGTAGTTAATGTTTACGTTAAAACTGAAGAAACCGTCCAATCTTGGCGAGATAGTCGGAATTTCCGACGACTGCAATTGGGCGCGTCGGTATTTGAATTCGAGATTTATTTTATGTATTAATTGTCTCTAATAATAAACAAGAAACACAAGTGGCGCAGTGGTTGGATGGTTGGAAGTTAAGTCTTTGCTTGAATTCTGGCTGACCCGGGTTCGAAACCCGGCAGCAACCTTTTATTATTAAACCACAATTTTTAACAGTTTTTCAAAAACAATTTATATATTCCAATATACTTATTAATTATGTATCGTTTAAAATTAATTTGGGCATTAAATATGCAACGAAAGTTTTAACTGATTGTTCGGTTAATAAACGGAGCGGGTTTGGTAAATCCGGTTTTTGACGGATGTTACAGTATCCCCTTCTTTTTAGAAATTTCGTCCCGAAATTTAAGTAGTTTTATACTTGACTAAAAATGATGGTGTTTAGTTTGACAGTTACATACTTAGAAAAAGAGTAAGAGTTTAAATTTTTGTTTGAGGCGGTAACGTTCCTTGTAAGGGTTAAGTACCCTGCTACAGGAATCGCTTTTTGTTGCCTACGGTAACAATATTGATAAGCAGAGTTGATTCACTAAATATGATATCATGCGTAAGAGTTTTGATATGTTTGGAAGGATAGGGTTATATCCTAAAACAAAATTTCTAATACTACAACCTACATGGAACTTCTCATAACCGTCTAACAATGCCTCTGATCTTTTGACAAGAATACTTATATATAGGAAGTACCAGCGGCGTATCCACCATATTCTTGTCAAATTTTCATTGGTTTTATCAGTATGTTATGATTGGTTCTATGATATGACTCTAGAACACAAATAAACGCCACAACCAATGTACCAAGAAATTACTAAATCCTACATAGAACTTCTCATAACCGCCTGACAATGCCTCTGATCATTTGACAAGAATACTTATATATAGGAAGTACCAGCGGCGTATCCACCATATTCTCGTCAAATTTTCATTGATTTTATCAGTGAATTATGATTAGTCCTATGTGACTCTAAAACATAAACAACACAACAACCACAGCTTGAGTCTAAATTCTAATAGTATACATGTTTGAATGATGACAGTACCTCTCTCGTTTGTTATGATGGAGAGGTTAGTCATTGTGGAAGTGAGACATAGCTCAACTTCTATAAATGATGAAATTGAATACACTGAAATGTATGATGAACAAACTTCAACCAAAACATACTAAATCCTACATGGAACCTCTCATAACCGCCTGATAATGCCTCCGATCCTTTGACAAGAATACTTATATATAGGAAGTACCAGCGGCGTATCCACCATATTCTTGTCAAATTTTCATTGACTTTATCCACAAGTTATGATTAGTTCTATGTGACTCTACGTCAAACACAACAACCACAAGATCATATTGCATGTACTGAAAATGAAAAATGTCTGTGCGATCAAGGCTCAATCAAACGGAGCCGATCGTATTGCATGTACTGAAAATGAAAAATATCTGTGCGATCAAGGCTCAATCAAACGGAGCCGATCGTATTGCATGTACTAAAAATGAAAAATGTGAGTGCGATCAAGGCTCAATCAAACGGAGCCGATCGTATTGCATGTACTGAAAATAATAAATTTAATCTAAACAATAATCACACAAACAGTTTGTACATGGAACCTCTCATAACCGCCTGATAATGCCTCAGATCCTTTGACAAGAATACTTATATATAGGAAGTACCAGCGGCGTATCCACCATATTCTCGTCAAATTTCATTGACTTTATCCGCAAGTTATGATTAGTTCTATGTGACTCTACAACAAACACAACAACCACAAGATCGTATTGCATGTACTGAAAATGAAAAATGTCTGTGCGATCAAGGCTCAATCAAACGGAGCCGATCGTATTGCATGTACTGAAAATGAAAAATGTCTGTGCGATCAAGGCTCAATCAAACGGAGCCGATCATATTGCATGTACTGAAAATAATAAACAATAATTACTCAAACAGTTTATACATGGAACCTCTCACAACCGCCAGATAATGCCTCTGATCCTTTGGCAAGAATACTTATATATAGGAAGTACCAGCGGCGTATCCACCATATTCTTGTCAAATTTTCATTGACTTTGTCCGCAAGTTATGATTGGTTCTATGTGATTCTAAAACATAAAGAAAAACATAAAACTAAACAATTGGAGTTGAATCTTGATTTTCAGTGAAGAGGACTAGTTGGGTGGTTTCGTTTGGGCCGTCATTATCTTCGACAGGATTGGCGTTGATGTTGAAAACTCTTCCTCTTGCTGGCGGCCTAGTGATTGGGTTTTCTTGATTTACTTGGTTAACTGGGTTTGATTGAGCTTGAGCGTTTATGATGTTAACCAATCGAGGACACGTGTTTCTATATTGGGTAGGGTCGCCACAATTGAAACAAGCTCGAACATAAGGTAACATGGGGTATTGAGGTTGTTGATATGTTTGGATCATGTTTTGAGTAGGGGAAGAGATTTGGTTTTGAGGGGTGCGGCAAACCTTGCTCAAATGACCATAGCGTCCACAATTTGCACATAGTCGACAAGGTAAGGTAAGGGGATGGTGATAAAAACAGTAGTTGCATCGAGGGTGAGGTCCAAGATATGGTTTCTTATTTGGGTAAGTTGAGTTGGGTGCTATTTGAGTGATTGGGATAGCTTGGATGGGTATGGCGGGTAAAATTGGTTGATTACGTTGGATAGTAGCGAAAAGTTGCCCGTCTCTTTTTCTCTTAGAAATGGGTTGAGAAGGGGATTCGGTTTGGGTGGAGTTTGAAGTTTCAGTTGATGCTTTATCCTTCTTCTTCTCCTCCTTGAAGTCTTTGTTCCGGATTCGGTTCTCGGTGAGCTCTGTAGCTAGCTCCATTGCTGCTTCCAAAGTTGCAGGCGTGGTACTTATTACAGAGTCTTGAATCTTTGACGGAAGACCTCGAATGTAGTGCTCGATCAAACGGTAGAGGGGAGTGAACAAGTTGGGAACCATTTGATTTAACTCGAGGAATCTTTTGTTGTATGTGGTGTGGTCGCCTTCCTTTTGCTTCAACGAATAGAACTCATCTTCTAATTTCTTGATTTCGCTCCTTGGGAAAAACCGTCTTGTCATGATTTCCTTCAACTCTTCCCAAGTCAAAGTCATAGCATCGTCGACGCCTCGTTTGGCCTTCTCTGTATTCCACCAAGTAAGTGCTATTCCATATAAACGTCCGGTAGCATATCGCACTTTGCGATCATCTGGGCAATCGCAATTTAGAAAAGTGTTCTCCATTTCTTCAAACCAATGGAGGAGAGCGGTGACACTTCAGTCACTTCGTATTTTGGAGGGTCGCAGGATTTGAAATGCCTGTAGGTGCATTTAGTGGTATTTGGGGGAGGGTTGATAATGTGTTGATCTTCTTGGTTGACAGGATTAGCGGTAAGTGCTTGTTGGACTTGGATTACAATGTTGGGTATTACGGCAGCCATTTGTTGAGCGATTAGGGCAGCCATGCGTTCGCGGGCTTTTCCTGCTCTCATCTTCCTACAGGCGAGGCTAGAAGACATCTACAAGGAATACGTATCATGAGTATGAGTTGGATGTTTTTGGGATCATGGGTCGTATTTAGGAATGAACATTCACAAAATAAATATAGAAAAATAAATCTACTACATCCATAGGATGTCTTGGTCTTTGCTCGTCATTAGGCCTTGCAAGCCGCCATACTTCACCTTCGTAATCATGTGGGCCCCCATGAATACCGGGTTTTTCATATGGTTCGCATGTGTTAGCCTGGTTACGTACACTAAAACCCGGAGAAAATCGAGAAATATGTATATAACGTATGATATTCGGAATGCGTCCAGGTATAGACACGGTGACACCTCAAAGTGGGGTTAGTTCAAACGACGTTTGGTGTGGCATGCTTTGGCCTAATAGGTCCTTCGTACTCTCATCGTTAGTCCCCAGGTAGGCAAACTGGTCCGTTATATTGGATTTATATGAATGCCAGCCTAGACAGGACGTTCCGACTACCGGTACTTGTACCCTTCCAGTTACTACATGCCCGTCGCAGAACTTACTTTGATGAGATTTGAAAATTGCAACAAAATCTTTGAATAACAAAAGTATGAAGAAGAATTGAATATATGAACATTGAAATATGTATGATGAATGTGTATGTAAGTATGTATGTTTGACTGTAAGTATAAACAAATATGAAACAAATAAATATCATAAGTTTGTATGTAACCACCTAAACAATTTAAAATTTAGGCAACTATAGTATAGGTTCTAAGGGTCTAATAACCTATCCTATATCCCTATAGTCATGGCTCTGATACCAATCTGTCACACCCCGACCCGCAGCGGAAAAGGTGATCGGGGCATGATTGGGTTATCATCAAAGCTCATGACATTTATTGTAACGTTTCATATTCATTAATACAATTTTAAAGGGAATTATACAATCATTATTACATCATGTCCTAACATCAATCTAGGCTTCATTGTTTTTCTTCTAAGGCATTTCCTATGTTTTCCTTGCTTCATCCTGTTCACCTGTATCATGTGTAAAAATGGTTTTTGGATCAACAAAAAGTTGGCGAGTGAATCCTATGAAAAACATTTGAACAAGTTTATTTAATTGATTATAAATAAAGTGCACAACCACACATGAGTAAAAATAGATGTAAACTTATTCACCAATCAATTAATATTAAATAATGCACACATGAACAATAATGGATCGTTTTGAGGCACGCGTTGCTCAACTCGTCTCTCACGAGGAACTGATGGGCCTAATGAATGATTTGCATAAACTTGACAATATGAAATACATAACTACAAACAATATAAACTAAATAATACACACACGAACAATAATGGATTTTGTTTTGAGGCACGCGTTGCTCAACTCGTCTCCCACGAGGAACTGATGGGCCTAATGAATGAATTGCATATAACTTGACAATATGAAATACATAACGACAAACAATATATACAATCTAAGTTTAGATCACAATATGGTATGGCACAAGTTTAAATAAACGAGTTAATTTTGGTGACACATGACACACCCAAAAACGTGTAATTAAAAAGGGGAGTTGTAAGATTCACTCACATTGGGTGCGTTCGGTTGATGATGTTGAATGCGCACGAAGTTTCATTTAACCACGAGTGAAACTAACCTAGATAATGGCATAATGGTTCGGTAAGTAAACGGATTTTATTAATCCATTTAGTAGGATTGTTGGGTGTATTTTTGTGAGTTTAAGGCTATTTTCTAACCTTAAAAATGTTATTTTTAAGTATTTTTAATTGATTTTTAAATAAAATAAATAAATAAAAATAATAAAAAAATGTTGACTTTTTGACCGTTGACCGTTGACTTGTTGACCTGTTGACCGGTTAGACTGTAATAAGTGTGCGCCGGGTGAGGCTCGAACCCGAGACCTCCCGTACGCGTGCACGCAGCTCTACCAACTGAGCTACGTGTCTAACCTAAAATATTTCTGTTTTTAATTATATTTATATACTAATTGAATTAAACAGAAAATCATTTATTTTTAAAAATGATTTTAATGCATCGAACCGGTGTTTCCACAGGTCTCGAACCCGGGACCTGTTGTTTGGGTTAACACACAGTCCACCGCTGGACTGTGTGTCTAACTTGTTAAATAATCTGATTTTTATTATACTTATATACAAACTAAATAATTTCCTTTCTGTCTTATATAAAAAGTTTGATAATTGTCCGGACCGGTGCGGTAGTCCGGACTCGAACTCGTGACGTGCGATTAAACGTTCACACAGTCCACCACTGGACTGTGTGTCTATCTTGGTTATTATTCCGGTTTTTATTAAACTTAACATCTATGTGAAATGAATCCGGTTCAGTAAAAAAAAAGAACATTTTTAATAAGGCAAGCATGCGTGGAACAAGTATCGAACTCGGGACGTAAGTGTGTTTATGTGCACACAGTCCACTGCTGGACTGTGTGTCTAACCCGAGATATATCTTGATTTAAATTAAACTTATAGACAACTGAAACTTCATCTTCTTCGTTGGACTTAACCAGAACTAAAGTCCGACTGGTTCGTCGATTTAATCAAGTTTCTTTAGGGTGTTGCGGTTAATTACAGGTGAGATAAATAAAAAGAATGAAAGATTAAGCGTAAGGTATACCGAACAGTGGCTCCTCTGTTTCGCCGGCGAAACTCCGGTGACAGCAGATTATTCCGGCGATGTGTGTCTTGCGGCAGAGAGTCTTCAGCGAGCTTGAGATGGATGTGAGTGGCTTCGGTATAAGTTTTGGGTGTTCAGTAAGGCTCAGAAGTGAAAGGCTCGGTTTTCCGGCGAGTTGCAGAAATTCTCCGGCGAGTGGAATTACGTCGGGAAAGAGTGTGATTGTGAGCGAAAAAGCGAGCAGAGGTTTGAGGGGGTATTTATAGGGCAGAACATCAACGTATTTAGTCCGATTTCCGTCTTGATTCGTCGGTCAATAAGTTTTCCGGCGGTTATGACTTGCGTCGCGGGTTCAGACGTCGGTTATAACCGATGTAGTAGTTAATGTTTACGTTAAAACTGAAGAAACCGTCCAATCTTGGCGAGATAGTCGGAATTTCCGACGACTGCAATTGGGCGCGTCGGTATTTGAATTCGAGATTTATTTTATGTATTATTTGTCTCTAATAATAAACAAGAAACACAAGTGGCGCAGTGGTTGGATGGTTGGAAGTTAAGTCTTTGCTTGAATTCTGGCTGACTCGGGTTCGAAACCCGGCAGCAACCTTTTATTTTTAAACCACAATTTTTACCGGTTTTTCAAAAACAATTTATATATTCCAATATACTTATTAATTATGTATCGTTTAAAATTAATTTGGGCATTAAATATGCAACGAAATTTTTAACTGATTGTTCGGTTAATAAAAGGAGCGGGTTTGGTAAATCCGGTTTTTGACGGATGTTACATATACCAACAACTAATGGATAAAGCTTTAGCTAAACAGATCGGGAGGAATTTGGAGGTCTACGTAGACGACTTGGTCATAAAAAGCACAGGAGAGAAGATCATGTTACGGGATACCAAAGAGACATTCCAAAAGCTAAGAGAAGACAATATAAAGCTGAATCTCAAGAAATGTTCGTTTGGGGTTGAAGAATGCAAATTCCTCAGGGTAGTATTTACACTAGACGGATTTAAATCAAACTCAGAAAAAGTCATGGAAATTACTAGCATGCCTTCTCCTAGAACGCTGAAAGAAGCTCAGACACTAAATGGCATGCTGGTAGCGACTAATAGGTTCTTGGCAAAACACATGGAAAGGCCGTTTCCTTTTATACTGTTAATGCATAATGTCTATTGTCTAGGTCTTGGATCGAGTCTGTATGTTTAGAGCTTGAATTGTTAGATTTCATAAAGTATTTATGATGTAAACAACAAGTTCGGCCGAAGTTGTAGTCGGCTGATCAAGTTCGGCCGAACTTGATCTAGCCAAGACACACTTCGAGCGAACTTCTGTATCTATATATAGGTTGGTCATGGATTCTCATTAAAAGAACTTTGCGACATTGACGGCGAAGCTCTGTCTGTTTGGAAACTGAATGTATATGATTTGGACATGAATAAACAGACAATTTAAACACTAAACTTGTGTATTTGATTAACATGTCATATAATTTCCACTTATATTGAACATTAGATACAAATTAGGTTCCTTGACATTGGAGGATCGGTCCTATCAAGTGGTATCAGAGCCATGGACACCTAATTTGCTGAGATCTACACAAGATTCATTCTATTTCTACTCATTTCTACCATTTTTCTTAAGTTTTCACAAAATTGATGAATTCATAGACAAAAATGGCTAAAAATTGAACATGTCATAGATAATCACCTAAATACAAACCCCTGAAAGTTTCAGAATCAAATTCAAACGAATTCATGTCAAAATTGTCAAAAAACCATGTTTTGCAACCAAACTTCGCTCAAACTTACACCATAAGTTCGCTCGAACTTGATTGAAAATCATCAATTTCTGTTGGTTTTAATCAACTTCGCCCGAACTTGATTGCTTTTTTAGGAAATTTTGACCAAGTTTGACCGAACTTGTCAATATTTGTTGAAATTTCTTATAAGTTCGCCCGAACTTGGGGTAAACATGGAAATTTTTCAAAGCCAAACATAAGTTCGCCCGAACTTGCTTTCAAGTTGAAAATTCTAAAAATTTCATACAAGTTCGACCAAACTTGTTGAAATCAAATTTGAAATATGTTTTTCTGTACAAGTTCGACCGAACTTGTCAGTGTGCTAATCTGTTTTCGAGTGTTTTTGAACGTGTTTTCAGTTAAATCGTCTGATTGTCGAGATGGATGATTACGCTTTTGCTTCAACAGTAGCTTCAACATCTAATGCAAATGCAAATACAAATGCAAATGCAAATGCTAATGCGGTAAAACCAGATGAATCTGGACAACGAGATGGGAACTACTACAAAACTGCCAAAGTTAATGAGCATGGACGAGTTTGAATGATGGAAGGAAAAGTAAAAAATTGGGTTCAAGCCAAACAATTTCACAGTTGGGTTGCAGTTGAATACACATGGCCAAAAGATGAACGTGGTCAAGATCTTGCTTTGATTAAGTTCACACCAGAACATAAAGATGCGTACGTGGCTGGAAAGAGAATGATCAGTTTGATATAGCAATCTGTAAAGGAAGACATCTTGATCTTCCTACCTGAATACGAGACGTCACAGATGCTGTGGGAAGCTCTTTGTGCAAAATATCTGGGAAGTGATGAAATGATTAAAAGCAAGAAGGCTTTAATCAAGAAAGATTTTGACATCTTCATGACGATTAAAGGCGAAACCATGAAACAAATGATTGATAGATATTGTCATTTGATGGTTCAGATGCGAAGACACGGTATTAAAAAACTGATGAAGAGCAGATTGATAAATTGGCTGATGCACTTCCTGAGGGGAGTGGTCAACTTATTTGAGGTATTGAAGAATAGTCCGGGTTGGATGCATCTCAAGCTATCATCTTTCATTGACAAGTTAGAAGGACATGAAATGGAGTTGATGAAAATGGCCAAATCAAAGAATGCAAATGTTGTTCAAGATGTTGGTGTTTACTACATAGGAGGTGTTCAAGATATTCAAAGTTTGAAAATTCAAACGGCGTTTAGTGCGAATATGAATTCTTCGAATTATTCGTCACAAAGTCAATCGAACACTCAATCATACCCGAGTTATGATCAGAGTCCTCCGAACACTGGATATTCAAGTACTAGTTCAAATTCTCCATTCCAGAATCAACCGAATCAGACAAATCAGACAAATCATTCTACTACTGATCCAAATGTTTTTCCGTGCAACATTGCTGTGAATCTGAAGAATGTTTTTCCTGAGCAAGTGGCTAAACAACATATAGCACTTCTTGCAACCGTACTTGAATCATACGAAAGTTTAGTCGCGGGGAAGATCGGAAATCCAGAAATGATGGCTGAGGATTACTGAGGATTACGATCAGGTTGATGAAGAAGAGTTAGAACTGATGGATATCAAGTGGAGCTTAGCATTGATTATAAGAAGAGTCACAAAGTTCGTAGCGCTCACTGGAAGAGACATTGGTAATTCAAGCAATAAGCTTGGATTTGACAAGTCGAAGGTAACATGCTTCAAATGCCGACAAAAGGGGCATTTCAAACGCGAATGCACCAATCAAGAAGCAAGCGACAACCAAAGTCCTTTCGGCAACAACAATGATTATTACAAGAAAGCGCTACAGTACAAGCCATATCCAAAGAGAACTCAAGTTGAAGTTCAAGATAATTCCTCAAAGCCAACTGAACAAGCTTTAGTTGTGTCTAATGAAGAAGAAGGTTTTGATTGGAATAAGTATATTGGCAAGAAGACTGGAGTCGCACTGATGGGAGAAATTGTGGATGATTCAGAGTCGATGGTTGATGATGCAGCTCTGGAGAATGTGATCTTTGAAGAATATCTGCAAAGAACAGAGGAAGAGGAAATGATCTATCACCAGACACAGATGAAGAACATTATCTCTCCTAACTTTAATGCTAGTTTTGCAGGTTGCTTCGGAAATGCATTGCAAGAGCAAGTGGTTGAAGAAAAGAAACCAGCGGTCGAGGAGGTCATTGAATTAACGAAGGAGTTGAATGCAGAGAACCTCACAAAGATGGCTAACAAAGCAATGATGGCAAACCTGAAACAGGTGGGTTCAGAGTAAGATGATTAAAAGGAATTGTGAAAGTTTGAGTTGAAACTTGCACAAGTACCAAAACTTGTGAGCAAGTGTTAATCTAAATCATAAGTGAATTGACGTGATAAGAAAATAGATAGAAACCGATGAAGAAGTGAAAAGAAGGCACTAGTAATGTGAAAGCTATCTAGAACAAGGCCTAAAATTTTTAACCACAGAGAAAAACAAAAGCAATCGTATTACCGCGAAATGCAGACTCAGGAATCGAAATGACATGAGAATTGCTCAGTAACTATACATGTACGCACCTCGGAGTATAGAACCAAGTAGACGTAAAATACGCATGTTCACCTCACACTGAAGCTATGTTACAAGAAAGTATGGATTGAAAAGCAACTAAATAACATTTATAAAACAAAGGATAATTGCATGAGAAAAATTGATGTAGTCTATACGATATAAATGATGAATAGAGAAACAGTTTAAGATTGAAAAAATGATGAGATTTGAAAATGTGTATGAGGTAAATGAATTTGAATGATGGCACTATTGCAGTAGGCAACTAAGATGATTGAACAACATCTGAACATAATTCCGAAACATGAGATACATCATCGGAAAATGCAAGTGATGATCTAACATTGTGATGACAAAGTAAGGACTCTGATAGACTATATTTCACAATAGTTTTCCAATTCGAAATGTGAAGAAGATCAAATCGATAAATTGATTCAAACTTTGTAGCAAGTTTCATCAATGATCTTGAGAAGAAATTAGAAAGAGAAAAGATAATTTACTTAAAACCCAAGAAAGTTTTATAACAACTACCGAAGGAATGGTGGTGATTTTCCTAAGAACAGGAGAGCGGGTTTGGGTTTGGAGGTAGAAGATGAACCGAAAAAGAAACAAAAGTCACCATTTCACGAATACAAAAATAAAAACATGAAATTCATTTTTGGGACTAACACGGTTCAAGAAGAGGCTTTGATTGGAAAGCAATCGAATGATGAGTTTAAGAAAGAAAAAGAACTTCGGGATAAGGCTAAATCCACGAGTTGAGTAAAACCCACGAATGGACATTCTGATACTCGGACTTGCTTCAAATGCAATGAAGTTGGTCACATTGCTCGCAAGTGTCCGAAATCAAAGCATGTGTATCACCGAAGAAAGATAGTTTCAGATGATGAGAAACTTAAGCGCCCAGAGATTGTAAAACCTATCACAATCTTAAAACAAAACAATGAATCTAACATCGAAGTGAAACCTAAAACTGAATCTAAGTTTGAGAAATCAACTTTTGAAAAAGGTGAAACTTCTAAATCGAATGAAAACAAAGATTCAAAATTCTACATTAAGAAAGCAAGAATGAAATCACAATCATGGGTTGCAAAGAAAACAACAACATCATCTGAAAATGCAAAATATGCATCAGTCAAGAATGTAAATGTCAGTGACACAAAGACTGATCAGAAAGTTCCAAATGCTGATTTGAAAACTCCTACTTATGATATTCTGATTCCACCCAAGACCGGAAAGGCTTGGGTTTCCCTATTTAAATAGTTTCTTAACATGTGCAGGGGCTCCAACGATCCATCTTGTCGAAGTGGATTATGGATAACGGAGCTTCATGTCACATGACTGGGATGCGTGCCTTACTCTTCGATATCAAAGCAATCAATGGAGGCTACATAGGATTCGCGGGTAATCAAGGAGGTAGAATCGTTGTAGAAGGAAAGTTATCTAACGGTGTGGTGTCGTTTGATAAGGTAAACTATATCGCCGAGCTGGAGAACAATCTTCTCAGTATTTCTCAGATCTGTGATAAGCAGTTTACCACCCATTTCAACGACAAGGAGTGCATGATCATTAAACCGGGTTTTAAGATTCCAGAAGAATGGATTCTCATGCGTGCTCCTCGCGAGAATGATCTTTATGTGCTAGATATGAGCATTGCTACTACTACTTCAAATTCGGCTCATTGTTTCGTAACGAAGGCCACAGAGAAGGAGTCAATTCTTTGGCACAGAAAGATGGGTCATTTACACCTCAGAAAGATGAATCACTTGGTTCACAATGATTTGGTTGAAGGAGTGAATCTTAGAAGCTTTCACATGACTGATAATTGTCTGGAATGCAAGAAAGGAAAGCAGACTAAAAAGTCACATCCAAGAAAGATTCTTGACTCCATCAAGCTGCCACTCGAAAGACTGCATATGGATCTCTTCGGTCCAGTGAATGTTCGTAGTATATCTTGAGATCTTTGTTGTCTTGTCGTCACTGATGATTATTCAAGGTTTTCATGGGTTATGTTCCTAGAGAGCAAAGACGAAACGTTCGATAATCTCATGATTCTCTTCAGGAAACTTGAAAATCTGTACCATCTCCCTATTAGACGAATCCGAAGTGATAACGGTACAGAATTCAAGAACGCCCGAATGAAAGAGTTCTGTAACGACAAAGGCATCTTACACGAATTCAGTGCTCCGTACACTCCGCAACAAAATGGAGTAGCTGAGAGGAAGAACAGAACGTTAATAGAGACAGCAAGAACAATGCTTGCTGATTCAAAACTTCCTGTTAGCTTCTGGAGTGAAGCAGTCGCAGCATCATGCTATACATTGAACAGAGTCTTGACAGTGAAACCTACCAAAAAGACTTGCTTCGAAATGCTAAACCGAAGGAAACCCAATCTGAAGTACTTAGAACTGTTTGGTGCACCTTGTACTGTTATTGATGCAGACGGAAAGTTTGGTGCTAAATCGATAGATGGTTTCTTTGTCGGCTACGCAACTCCACTCAAGAGAGTCTATCTTCCAAGTTTGAGGAGAGTGGTAGAAACACAGCACGTCAATTGTTTTCGGTATACAACTCCTATTCAAAGAGCAGGCGATGCTTGGTTGTTCAATTATAGTGAATTGTGGAAATCATTTGACATGCCAGAATAGCCTTCTGAAGAAGATCTTGCAGTGTTATATTATCTACATCATTCGGCTAATCAAGAGCAGATTATCAGACCAATATTGGTTAATCAACCAACTGTTAGTTCATCATCTTCTTCTGGTGCAGGTCCAAGTACTAGAGGTGTTCAAGAAACTAATGCAGAACAAGTGACGCCTGCTACAGAACCAGTGAATACAATAGTGGAACCCAATCTTTCTCAAGCACATAGTTCTAACTCTAACAAGGCTCCAACGTTTGATGATGATGGAGAATCTTCTTCTGACAAAGAATCTGAGAGATCACAAGTACGTTGAATCAATCTGCTAGCCCAAGTACTCAAAATGAAACGTCTTCTAGTGCTCCTATAGATGAAGTGGTGGTTAATCAAAATATTACTAATCAGGAGAATACTGTTGATGTTCCAAGTGAGGTGATGCCAAGGACCTATTCACACCACCCATCGAATTCTATAATTGGTGAATTGCAAACTGGCATGTGAACAAGGAGCCAGATTAACAAAGCTTTGAGTTGTTTCTATACTCGAGTAGCTTCGATTCAAGAGTATTGCTATTACTCATGTTTCATATCCCAGGTTGAGCTGAAGAATGTTTCTGAAGCTTTGGGAGATGAAAATTTGGTGCAAGCGATGCAAAAAGAACTGCTACAGTTTGAAAAGCTAGGGGTATGGAAGCTTGTTGACCTACCGGAGAATCCAAAGGCGATAGATACTAAATGGGTTTTCAAGTGCAAGCGTGATGATTGTGGAGTTATAGTGCACAACAAAGCTCGGCTCGTTGTCAAAGGATTCCATCAACAATAAAAAATTGATTATACAGAAGTATATGTAACAGTTGCTAGATTGGAGTCCATTCGCATTTTCCTTGCATCCGCTGCTTGGAAAGGATTTAAAGTGTACCAGTTAGATGTGAAATCCGCTTTTCTATACGGTAAGCTATGAGAGCAAGTGTACGTCGGCCAACCACCGGATTTTGTCGATCCCCTGAACAAGAAGAAAGCTTATCTACTAGATAAAGCACTATATGGTTTGGATCAGGCCCCGAGAGCCTGGTACGAGACGTTATCTCAACATCTCGTCGGCAACGGCTTTATTAGAGGAACAGTGGATAGTACGCTCTTTACCAGAGAAGTTGGAAATCATCTGATTATCATACAAATATATGTGGATGACATCATATTTGGTTCAACAAATGACGATCTTTGCAAAGAATTTGAGAAAATCATGAAGAAGAAATTCGAGATGTCTTCTATGGGCGAAATGAAATTCTTCCTCGGATTACAAGTTGATCAGTTGCTAGACGGTATTTTCATCCACAAACCAAGTATGTTCATGATATCTTGTAGAAGTTTGAGATGGATAGCTCGAAGCCGTTATCTACTCCATTAGCACTCAATCACGGAATTTGCATTGACGAAACCGGAACCAAAGTTGATGATACTCTTCACAGGTCAATGATAGGATCACTCATGTATCTGATGGCATCTCGCCCAGATAACATGTATCCTATCTGCCTCTACGCCAAATATCAGTCCAGTCCAAGAATCTCACACATGCAGACCGTGAAGCGCATATTCAGATACTTGAAGGGATGTCCAAGCACCGGCTTGTGGTACCCGAAGAATGATAATTTCGATCTGACGAGATACGCTGATTCTGATTTTGGTGTAGATAAGTTGAATTCAAAATCGACTACAGCGGGCTGCCAGTTCTCCGGAATACGCTTGGTAACCTGGCAGTGTAAGAAACAAACTACAGTCACTCTCTCTACTTGTGAAGCTGAGTATATCTCGGCCTCTAGCTGTTGTTCACAGATTCCGTGGATCCAACAGCAGATGAGAGACTATGGTCTGCAATTTCTTGAACTCCACTGTATGTTGATAATAATAATGCAGATATCGACATAACGAAAAATCCAGTTCATCACTTCGAACAAAACATATCGATATTCGATACCACTTCTTTCATGATTGCTAGAAAAGAAGTTGGTACAAATTGAGAAAATCCACACCGATGAACAAAAAGCTGATTTTTATACCAAACCTTTTACTCTTTCACGGTTTAAATACTTAATGAGGCTTAACGGTATGAAAAATCTTTTGACAGGTGCGGATGCAGAGGTTGAATATGGATCGGACGACGAGTTCTCGTGATCCTCATTGGTTTGTTACTTTCTAGGATTAGATTATCTTAAAAACTAAAATACAAAAATATGTTTTTTATTTAAGGGGGAGAAAAACGAGAAAATACAAAAACATATGAAAAACCAAAAAGAACAAAAACATGAAAAAGACAAAAAGAATTTTGTGTCAAAAAGGAAATGATAGTACATCAGTGGACTATCACAGTATGCTAAGGATTTGTAAAGTTTAAAAAGTATAAACAAGTCTTACTGTGGATGTGTCGATAGGATTTACACGTTTAGTAAATTTTTCCGGGATATAAACTAAATTTTACAACTGCTTAAACTTGTGGATTAACATCTCTCGGATATATGGATTTAGTACTCCAAAATTTCGTTTGAGAGATTGTCTGATTCTGAGATACGAGGTCTTTATAGATGATTGATATCTGGGGTATTATACAAGTTCTTCTGATTTTGCGGAAGCAATAGCCTAGAACTTCTATAATGCTTTTGCTAAAAACCCCAAAACTGCATGCAAAATTGAAAGAATTGAAAGATCTAATCAATTGCGTCGCTTAAAAGATTCTTTAATTGGAACACACCTTAAAGACGAGCCTTCATCTCTCTGTCGATACGGTGGTATTAACCTGAGCTCTCAAGGCTTCGCATAACCCAGATACAGATATCAATTACGCTATACTCACCTGTAAGATGGAAGCTAGGGAATCTTGATGCGGGAGTATATTCTGAGATGGGAACCATAGTTAAGTCAAGTTTCATAAGTCTAACTAAGATATCTTGGAACAATTGAGAAATGTGACGAAGTTTAAATGGACAAACATATCGACAATCTAGGTAAACGAGTTTAAAACTTAAAGTCATCAAAAGGTCAATGGTACTGGTGATACGTCTCAATCAAATGATATGATCCTTAGACACGAATTCACAAAAATATGTCTGTAAATATCTTTGTACATAGCTTATTTTGATTTCAGATTTAAACCCAAAAAGATTTTCAGTGTGTTTTAGCATAAACTTTCGAAAATTCAAAACGATTTTGTTTCTACATTGTTTTCAACAGCCAATGATGGAAAACGGATCTTCGGAGTTCGGAATGGTGCTAAGTTGTTGGAATCTTAACGAAAATGGGTTGGGAGCTAATCTGTAAAATCAAAATGCACGAAAAACGATGAAAAGTTCATTAATTTGAAACTTTAAATTTGAAGAAAAACATCAGTTTGTTCATAACGGGTCAAACCGAGGTCATTAACTTGGACTCGGTAGACAAATCGGTTAACCGTGGTTATTAACTTGGACTTGGTCAACTGAGTGGATTTTTATAACTGGTAAACATGTGAAAGTTCAGGGTTAAAATTGAAAAGTTTAAAAAATTTGAAAAAACTTAACCAAGTTCGGCCGAAGTTCCATAAGGAAAAACAGTTTCATCATTGCTGAACTTCGGGCGAAGTTGATTAAAAAGGTTGATGCTTGAAAGCCAAGTTCGCCCGAACTTGACTGGGTATATAACATCAAGTTCGCTCATTTTCACAATTCATCTGTTTGATTAAACTTCGAGCGAAGATAGGTGATTGAGAGAAAACTTGTGAATTTGCTGAAAATAAGTCATTACTCTGCCCGATTTGAACGTGATCATAAGTGATTGGTACACTTATCATCATGGCCGAGGTACTAATTGCTTGAAATAGCCATAAATTGAACCAAATTGAATGATTTTGGACCGAAGTGTTAAAATCATTTAGATCTAGGATGTTAATAAATAAATTGGTCGGTGAAATGTGTTAATAATCATGTAAACATGCTTAACAAATCATAAAATCAACAATTTGAACATGATTGGATTGTGCAGGTTGATTGGAGATGATGACAAGTTCGCCCGAACTTGTTGTGTTTATTTGTAATCAACTTCGAGCGAAGTTGTCATGATCTCTGATAAAAATGAATTTGCAACAAGTTCGCGTGAACTTGTTGTGAATATGTCAAGAATCTGTTAATAACACAAGTTCGCCCGAACTTATCTAAAATGTCAAAAATTTGTTTGAGTTACATGTCCGGCCAAAGTTGTTGATTTGTGTCTGATTTTGTAATGTTTGATTCAAGTTCGCCCGAACTTGATAGAAGTTGTTTGGAAATTGTCATTTTTGCTAAGTGTTTGTTTTCTCTGTCCGCAGAATATCAAGCTGTCGTTTAACAAGTTCGATAATACTTGTATTTCATTGGACGAGAAGATCTATCCTACGCTGACGGCATTCTCAGAAATCTTGGAATTTTAAGGCGTATTCCGATTACGAAGGCGATCACGTTGTGTACAAATTGCATGTCTACTTCTTCTGGAACTCATCATCATACGAGGAGTGAACAAAGTGATAAAGTCTGCAGTTCGAGTCGGTAACGAAGATAAGGAACTTTTGATCACCGAAGCTGATATACGAAGGGTTTTAGAGTTTAATGATGACGTTAATGATCCAATAAGCTTCAAAGAAAGAATGGTTAAGGGATGTTTCTGACATATGGGCTACAAAGGTCACGCAAATGAGCCAACGATGAAGAAAGGCAGTGTTCCTCTACCTTACGAGCTTCTAATTCATGCCATCATTCACGCTTTCAGCCATAGAAAAGCAGGGCTCGATGATATTCAAGACTACATGGCCTGCATGATTACAACTTTGGTTCTTAACAAGAAATACAACTTCTCAAAAGTGATCTTTAATTTCATGGCAAAGAACATGGGAAAAGAGAGATTGGTGATGTACCCAAGATTTATTCAGATGTTGATTGACGAGAAGTTTCAGAACATAACAAAAGATCCAAATGATATTCTCTGAGCCATATGGATGAAACTACGTTGAAAAAGCTCAAGATATTTCAGAAGCAAGACTCAGCACCTATTCCAAAGCCTGTTTTCGGTGCAATCATTAAAGCTGATTACGTCACGCCACCAGAGAACAAATGGAGAAAAGAGGGCAGTGGTGATGAAAATGAAGAAGCTGCTCTGTTAACGAATTTCAAAGAAAAGAGAGGCGATTGGTACATCAAGCGAGTGGTTGTAGTTGAAAAGCAAATGCGCAAAAGGGCGTCGAAGAAAGTTGATACTATGTTGATAGATGAACCTGAGATTGAAGAGAATATTCAGAATGTAGAGGGCTCTAGCGCTGCGGCAAATATTGAAAGTTAAGAAAAGGATGATGAAGTTATATCCGCAACGTCTGACAAAGATGATGAATCATCAGAAGATTCTGCTGATGTTAGAGAAAAAGAAGCAGAGAAACAGAAAGAAGAGGAACATTAGAAGAAACTTGGCGAAGATCTTTATGAACCATCTGCTGAAGAAAAAGTCAAAGCGCACAAAGTCTAAAGCTAAAAGGTCAAAGAAAGCTACAGGCTCTCCAAGTACTCGTGGAAGAAAGAAAGCTCCAAGCCGTAGATATCTAAGTCAAAAGCCAAAGAAAGGAGTTACACAAGAACCTCCTGTTTCTAGCTTACAAGAAATTACGATCATTGAAGCTCAAGTTCCTCCAACTACTGTTACACAAGTTCCAACTACTACTGTCACACAAGAACCACCATCAGTTACTATAGAAGTTCCTGTTCAGAATACACCTATTTCTACGCCAAAGCCTACAGCAAAGGGTACTCCTCAAAAGTCAAGACAATCAACTCCTCAGAGCGCAAGAGCAAATGAATTCAAAGATACTTTCGGTGAAATTCCAGATAACATTACACATCATGTCACAGCCGAAGATTTTTCAAACTAGTTTCAAGATACGCCGATCGATGTATTAGAGAAAAGAATTAAAGATTTGGAAGATAAAGTGAAACATAATGAAGCTAAAAAGGCAGATCTTGAAAAGAAAGTAAAGCAAAGTGATGTCAAGAAAGAGATATTGCAGGATAAAGTGAAGTTTCTTGAAGATGATCGAGGTTACATGAAAGCTATGGTCGAAAGCTTGGGTGCTGCAAATGAAAAGTTAGAGAAAAAGATAGCTGATTTGAGAGCTGAACGTGATATGAATGACATAAGGTTTGCAAGGCTGCAGAAAGTACTTACTAACAGCTTGGGCATTGACTTCAAAGCAGAATATGATAGACTTGATGTTCAAGAGGCCAAAGAGAAAGCAGAAAAAGAGTTAGCAGAGCAAGGCAAAGGTAAAGGGGTTATTGATGGTGTCCCTAAACCAATAGAGGAGCCAGTGATAGAAAAGATCGTCAAAGCAGAAAAAGCTCCTGAATTAGAGACTGTGTCTAAAGAAGTTCCTGAACAGAATGTTGAATCAATTAAATCTTTTGAAGTTGAACAAAAAGGTGACGAAGAGGAAGAAGATGACAAAGACGACGACCCTGCCGGTGACGATACTAAAGACGATTCAGATCATGATGGTGATGATAATGATGATCAGGGGCGTTGGTCTGAAAATTGATTCTACGAAAGTACATTCAGAATTTGATTTTGAATCACTAATCAATGATGATGCTAACATGGAGGATGAACCAAGTAAGGGGGAGTCTACAGAGCAGATATGGCCACAAGATGTTGATATCTTTGATGCTGTTATTGTTATGCCTGTTACTGCTGTGCATGAAAAGCCATTGATGATAATGTTAGATCCGAATTTAGAGGAAGGGGAGATTGCTCACAGTTACACCAAAGAAGAGTTGGCAAGAATGTTTGAAGTTGACATTGATTCATTCGGGTTTGATTTCAAGGAAGAGTTGGTGAATATCAAGACATTTGAACCAAAAGAGTATGTGTATAAGCCTGTGGCTGAAGCCGATGATTATGACCGTGTTATCTTTGAAGATTCTGATGATGATGAAACAGAGAAGTATTCTAATCTTAATACTGACAAATTTCCTACGATTGATGAGTTGATGAGCCAGATAAATGTTGATTTATTGAAACAGAAGATCAATGAAGTTGTGAAGACAGGGAACATTCTGAAATGTTATACTAAAGAGCAAATAGCCGAAGCTAAGAGGTCGTGGTTTAAAGAAATGCCAAAGGAAAGAAAGTTTAAAAGGCCGCTAGCATTCTTCACTCTTGACAAAGACAAATCTTTGGGTGACATTCTAAGCTGGGGATGGATACGAGATCTTGATGTATATGCCATAAAGAGAGAATTCGGGGTTCAGTATTTCAGACATCTGACAGACATAAAGACACTGCCGTTCTGGGATGTTGAAGAGTTGGTTCAAACACGCAATATCAGTCTGCAGATGAAATTCAATGAACAAAGACTCTGGAGGGTGATAAAGTTTGAAGCATCAAGAGGTTTTGAGTTGTGGAAGTCGTTTATCCCTAAATGTAGAATAAAGATTAACAAGAAAACGGGGGAAAAGGATATTACACTAGTGATGAAGCGTCCACGAGCAATGAAGAATATGCCATTGAAGCCCATCGAACAGGATTTCATCCTTACTTTCTGTGGTGGCAAACGAATCCAGAAACATGTGAAGCTGTTATTGTATTACGTGTTGATGAAACATGGGATATTACGAAGGAAAAGGATCCAGAACCGATTGAATGTAGAAGGATTTGGGGGCTTTGGAGAACGATTCATATACTAGACCTGATGTGGCTAGTTAATTGCTCAAAGGAAGATATAAAGTACTTGTTATTCAACAAGATATGTTTTGACAAGCGTGAAGAAGTTCAAGCGAAGCAATACCAAGGTGTGATTAACGTTTGCTATGCACATGGTATTAATTCAGGGCACATGTGGGAATCGAGATGGAGAGAGCTAGAAAGAGAAGAGTTCTTTAAGGAAGAAAAGCGTTTAGAGAAGATACACGAAAGGGGTAGGGAGGCAAGAATTAGAAGATTCCAATTCATGAAGTGGGACCTCCTACTGACCAAACACCTATTCCTAAGCAAGAAAGACGTCTAAAGCCATACAAGAACTTCTTCGGAAGATGTTGAAGATTGAAGACTGATCAAGACGCTGCGACAATATCCAAGAGGGAGTTTGTTGATGCATAATATCTGTTGTCTAGGTCTTGGATCGAGTATGTATGTTTAAAGCTTGAATTGTTAGATTTCATAAAGTATTTATGATGTAAACAACAAGTTCGGCCGAAGTTGTAGTCGGCTGATCAAGTTCGACCGAACTTGATCTAGCCAGGACACACTTCGAGCGAACTTCTGTGTCTATATGACGGCGAAGCTCTGCCTGATTGGAAACTGAATGTATAAGATTTAGACATGAATAAACAGACAATTTAAACAGAAACTTGTGTATTTGATTAACATGTCATATAATTACCGCTTATATTGAACATTAGATACAAATTAGGTTCCTTGACATTGGAGGAACGGTCCTATCATATAAAAACATTGAAGGATTGCCTGAAAAAGAATAACTTCAAGTGGACCACGGAAGCCGAAGAGGCCCTACAAGAAATGAAACTTTTTTTGTCACACTTACCGACCTTTACCGCCTCTCGCCTGGAAGAGGTATTTAAAATGTACTTGTTCTTCGCTTATTATGTTTTAAGTGCAGTATTAATGGTGGAGCACGGAGGGGTTTACATTAGTATGGTGTTGTCCAACCCCGAGACTCGGTACCCTACACTGGTAAAATTAGTCCTGGCCCTCGTGTACGCCTCTTGGCACCTTCGATGGTACTTACATGGCCACAAAGTGCAGATTCTGACCAATTACTTGTTGCAACAAATTTACATAAGCCTGAAATTTAAGGTCGGCTATCAAAGTGGGCAATAGAGGTCGGAGCATTGGATACCGAATATCGGAAGCAGACTTCCATTAAAGGCCAGGTATTGGCTGATTTCTTAGCCGAGAGCCCAGTAGGTGAATACATTCAAGGCCTCGTCCCATAGGATACTCTAGAATCCAGCACTGCTCAGCAGACTTGAAAACTTTTTATTGACGGATCCTCTAGCGGTAAGGGAGTGGAAGCAGAACTAATGTTGATAAGTACGTATGGCGTCAACCTAATGTACGCCTTGAAGTTTGAGTTTGAATGTTCGAATAACGAATCGGAAAATGAGGAGTTACTAGCTGGTCTGCGCATGACGCATGCAATAGGAGCTACGTGGGCTGACACTTACGTGGACTCCTTCCTAGTCAACAACCAGGTAAACAAGACGTACGAAACCCGTGGCGAGTTCATGGCAAATAACATGGCCAAGGTAAAGAGTCTTATCACCATTTTCGATAATGTAAGCCTCACACGTCCATAGGGGAAGGAATCAGATAGCAGACGCACTAAGCAAACTAGCAACCTCTGGAATGGAGCACGAGGTCTGTATCGAGACTCTGTATACGCCGTCAACAATGCATTGGGAAGTTTCCGCCATGGATATAATTGAAGATTGTTGGATAACTCCCCTTATCAAGTATTTAAAAAATGAGGAGTTACCTACATCACAGGGAGGGGTCAGGAAAATATAAACAAAGGCATTGCAAAATGAGTTACACCTTGATGTTTTATACCGAAAATCGTATTTAGGACCATTGTTGCGTAGCGCCACTCCTACTGAAGCCCCGTACTTAATCAGAGAAATACACGAGGGGATTTGTGGAATTCACGTGGGGCCAAGGTCCCTGGTCGCTAAAGTAACCAACGAGGGACCTATTGGTCAGGAATGCATAATCATGCAGTAAAAGAGCTAAGCAAATACATGAGCTGTTAGCGGTACGCACTGCAAACCATGTGGCCCAAGAACAACTTAATATCCGTTACCGCCACTTGGCCATTCCAAAAATGGACGGTTGACATCGTTGGGCCCTTCCCCATGGCCCCGGGGAAGGTAAAATTCTTGTTGTAGCAATCGATTACTCCACCAAATGGGTGGAAGCTAAGCCCCTAGCAAAAATAGCGGCGGACAACATCAAGAAATTCCTATGGGAACACATCATTTGCCGTTTCGGCCTGCCGTTATACTTGGTTAGCAATAACGGACACAATTTACCGATAAGCTGATCCAAGATTAGTGTAAGGAGCTCCAGATATGAAAAAATCTTTACTTCCATGGCCCATTCCTAGGGTAATAGACAGGTGGAATGAGCTAACAGAAGCCTGTTGGATGGTATTAAGCAACACCTGGACAAGGTCGGTGGTTGTTGGGTGGACAAATTACCAACAGTTTTGTGGGCACACCGCACCACGTCTAAAACATGAAGCAATGAGACACCCTTGACGTATGAAACCGAGGCAATGATTCCCGCGGAGGTAGGACTCCCTTCCTTGAGAAGGTTGGCCATGCGGGATGACAATGACCGTTCTTCATGGTCAGATTGAGCCAAGCTCTTGAACAGATCATTGCATTTGGCTACTATTTTTTACCCATAAGGTGGCCTCCTACATGTAACACCCCAAAAACGTCGCACCGGAAATACAAACGTAATGGTGACGGAAATTGGTGCCCATAAATATCTTAGTGGACGATTCATTGTTAATTTTGGACATATTACTTAATTAAAACATTGTTTACAAGTTCAAACATAAACCACAACCATAGAGTAGTTAAGTTGTCTCGATCCTTATGGATCTTAATACAGTCGGTCCCAAATAAGTTTTAAAAGTGTCAAAAGTTTATTATTAAACAAAACATGCATCACAACCACAAGACACGCCAAAGATTCCCGAAGCCATGCTCAAGTACCTGAAGAGCACAGTTAAAATCAAGTGTCAACACAAAGAAGGGTGAGCTAACATATTCATACTTTAAAACAAGGAAAACTTTTTAATTATGTGTTTATTATCAAAACATCCAAATAATATTTTCTAAAGTTAATTTATTACCTTAATAAAATCCATGAGTCAGCCGTCGCAAGCGTTTCCCCGAAACCTTCGAACTAAAGCATCTTCCCAAGTTTTACATATTAAATTTATAGCATCAAATGTTCAGACTCGTATGTTTGCAAGACAATACGAACTATGTATTAACAATAAGGGTATAATCAAGACTAGACTATAATAGAATATCAATTTGTCGTTTGACTTATCTAGCGACGATCAGAGGGTAGTCAACCCGATAGATCTACCAACAATTCTACGTGTTCAATACTTAAATGATTAAACAGCAATACTTGCGCATGCGCCCATAAGGGCCATCTATATCACTTGCCTTATGAACAATATATATATCCTACTAAAATGATAAATTTAGTATACAACGAGTTGTACGAATCCCCGACGTCCCCACCGAAACATAAACCTAATCCCGATACTTACTCTCTTGAGACCGAGCCAATTCGTCACAACTTTAGATTTAAGCATTTTTAAATCTACACGGTCGTTTTCTCTAAAATACCGTAAAATCCTCGTTTCATCCCCGAAACATATTTATTCACAAAACCGTTTCTACCCGAAACATTTAATATCATCAAAATCATATGTTTTCCATGAAAATATATATTTTATATAAGCAAAGGTATGTTTTATTCAAAAACATCTCTAATCCTTTTTAAGGCGTGTTCTTCTCCCAAAACATATACAAAATCGTAAAAAGAGAGGGTTTAGTGACACTCACCTTTGGGTGCGTAATTAAATTAGCGCGATCCCACAATTTAATTCTACACGTCCTAACATACGTAGGCACGATTTTATAACCAATATATTACAAAATTCCCAAGTTTCTCCAATACTTAGAATTTTCACATAACTTTGAGATTTTCTCAAAAAGTCATTATTTTGATTATGTTGGCATATTAATATATATATATATATATATATATATGTGTGTGTGTGTGTGGTCATATATATTTATATATTTTTAAGATTTTGCGATTTGAACGATTTTATTGGTGACCTTAATGTTATACCCGTTAACACTCCCGTTTATACGTACTATATATCTACGATTTGCGCGTCGTAATATATATATATAAAAATGCACATATACACAATATCATAACACGCGAAATCTCGTTAACTCATACACTTTATCATCTTTAAAGCATGCATACATGAAATAACTTATTAAGTTAACCTATGTATCAATTTTCATGCTCGACAAATAAGTTAGACATTAATCGCGATTTTACCGATTCTACCGTTTTAAACATACAAGCGTACATGCATAGTCTTAATTTTCCGCTATCATGTCAATACTTAACATATTATCATATACACATATTTAAATCACATAACACATTTAAACACATAAGGTTCACCCATGAACAACCCATTCTAGTGTATGTTGAAAATTGCGTATTTTAGCGATTCGGTAACGTTTTCGGGTGCCGAAAGTCACGTATGACTAACCAAACACCAAATAAACTTAATATAAGTTAAAATACTTATATTTATGTCAAAGATATCAGTTTAGTTACTGATCTAAAATAGTTTCGGAAAAACCTCGTAAAAAGGCGATTTTTACCGTTTTTATTGCATAGTTTTCTTCAAATGTTATCATAACCATCCGAATTCAAAGCGACTTCATATTTTTACAAAATACATGTTATTTACTGATTAAAATAATGGTTATAATCAGATTAGTGCAGTTTTTGTGTAAGGCACATAAATCATGCTATTTCACACATTTTACAACTTTTTAAGCACTAAGTACAACATGCAAAGCTAGTAAACTTTATGTCAAAGTTCAATTCCATTTTACACTTCAAATAACATTATTTTTATGGTTTATAATCTGATATAGATCATTTTTATCATAACATCATTTATTCATCTTTTTATGTACATACACCCACATGCATGTCCATGTACAAGCTCCTAAAGCATCCATAACATATCATCATCATCATGCATGTATTCATATGCATCAAACATTCATTTATTTCATGTTCACTCATCCAAGAACATCATCATATTCATATGTTCATCATTAATCATTTCTCATAAATGCAAGTAACATTTTCATATTTATGAAGTTATGACAAAACTCACATGCATGCATATATATACATATATATATATACACGACATATATACATACACATATGGACTTCCAAAAGTTCACTTTTTAACATGTCCTTTTCAAATCACAAAACCCTTTTTAGAACATTATCTTATGACAACTTTTTGATGCATGCATGAACTTCAATCTTTCAAGAATCATGTTAATCAAGAATCATCTAACAAAATTTCAAAACACAATCATATATACACACTCATGCCCATGGCCATATATATATATATATATATATATTATATATATTACACACACATACACATCCATTTTCATTTCCTTTAAAAACCCATTTGGTATAGTTTTTAAGTTAGTGTTTAAATTCAAGAACAAGAGAAACCTTCATCTTCATCAAAACTCATCAAGAATCAAGAACAAAGTTTTTAAAGTAATTTTATACCTTCTTTTTTTTTTTATGGGTTTTTAGCTAAGTATGATGGTGTGGAGCTTGATTCTTGCTTGGAAACATCTTTGAACCTTCAAAACTACTTGGAAACACCTTGATATGAATTTGGATCTTCAAGAAATGGATTGAAAAATGAAGATGGTGGTGCTAATGGGGGTGTTCGGCCGTGAGTTTAGAGAGAGAGAGGGGAGTGTTTGATTTTTGAATTGTTTGTCTTGGATTTGGTGGATTATGGAAGATCTTATAAAAGTGTAATCATCATGTGCTTATCCCCATGTCCAACAAGTGGAAGAGAGAGGACAGAGAGGCCTAAATGGCTGCCACCATTCTCCACACACACACACATATATCCGTATATACATATATATTACATATATTGGCTTAAAACTGGTATAAACTGGATATCGGGTGTTTTATCTAGCGTTTTAATATTACTAATCAATATTGCCTGGACCGGCTACGTTGTCGGTAATTGGCAGTATGCGCGCTGTGTTGCGAAGTATGCGCTTAAACTTGCAAAATAAGGATTTTAAGCGTTTTATTTTATTTTTATCATTCTATAAAAATAAAATTGTCAAATTATTACTATAATAACTATTAGTTGCCCTAAACTGGCTGTGTTGACAGTATTTTGTCATATACGCGCAGTATCGCACAGTACGCGTTTAAACTCGAAAAATAAAGTTTCTTAGCGTTTTAAATTATTTTTTCTCACGATTATGACTAAATATATTATTTAACTCATATCAGACTATTTTGGGATTTTAACATTTTTCGGTGGTCACCGACGTTCGTTTCGCATTTTAACCGTTACGCGATAAGCGTTTATCTTAAAATTGCCAACGTAATTTTTATCAAACTTTGGATTTACCAACACATCAAATACCATGTATAAACATCATAAATAATCAAATACGGACTTTTATTCATTCATGAAACGTGTTACATTTGTACGGTACAGCCTAGATAGCCGGGTGTCACAGTCTCCCCCTGTTTAAGGAATTTCGTCCCCGAAATTCTTACACTACAGGTTTCATTTTCGCACTAGAATTAAAGAGATGTGGATATTTTTGTTGCATCTGGTCCTTTCGTTCCCATGTGAACTCGGGGCCACGTTTAGAATTCCAGCGAACCTTGACCAACTCAATCCGACTCCTTCTAAGCTTCTGAATCTTCTCATCCAGAACTTCAACTGGTTCCTCGATAAATCTAAATTTATCGTCTAATTGAACCTTATCAGGGGGTATAATTAGTGTCTCATTCGACAAACACTTTCTCAGGTTGGAAACATGAAACACGCCATGAACTCCACTCAAATCCTGCGGCAGCTTAAGCCTATACACGACTGATCCAACTCGAGACGCGATTTCGAAAGGACCTATATAGCGTGGGCTTAGCTTTCCCCCTTTCCCAAACCTAACAACACCTATCCAAGGTGACACTTTCAGCAGAACACGATCCCCGGCTTGAAACTGCAACGGTTTCCTTCGGTTGTCTGCATAACTTTTCTGTCGATCGGCAACAGCTTTCAACCTTTCCTTGATCTGGATAACCTTGTCAGTGGTTTCCTGGATAAGCTCAGGTCTGGTTAGTTGCCTTTCGCCAACTTCAGCCCAGCACAAGGGCGATCGACATTTCCTTCCGTACAAAGCTTCAAACGGAGCAGCTTTGATACTAGCGTGGTAACTATTGTTGTAAGAAAACTCTGCCAACGGCAAATGAGTATCCCAACTTCCACCAAAATCAATCACGCACGCTCTCAACATATCCTCTAACGTCTGAATGGTTCTCTCATTCTGACCATCCGTTTGAGGATGATACGTAGTACTCATGTCCAAACGAGAACCCAACGACTCTTGAAGAGATCGCCAAAATTTGGAGTCAAATCGTCCATCTCTATCGGAGATAATTGACACAGGCACTCCATGTCGGGCTACAATCTCGTTGAGGTACAATTGCGATATCTTTTCCGTCTTGTCTGTTTCCTTAATGGGCAAGAAATGAGCAGACTTCGTCAATCGATCCACAATTACCCATATAGTGTCATGTCCACGTGACGTACAGGGTAATTTGGTGATAAAGTCCATAGCAAGATGCTCCCAGTTCCATTTAGGAATCTCTGGTTGCTGCAGAAGCCCAGATGGCCTCTGATGTTCAGCATTAACCTTTGAGCATGTCAGACATTTACCTACATACACCGCAATATCTATCTTCATATTCGGCCACCAATACAATTCCTTAATATCTTGATACATCTTGGTAGAACCTGGGTGAATCGAATATCGAACACACGACCAAAATATGGAGTTTTTAGTGTAAAGGGGAAGAAGTTCGCTCGAACTTGACCTGTGGAGGTCAAGTTCGCTCATGATGGTGATGTTGAAGTCAAGTTCGGCCGAACTTGACTAAGTCAAGTTCGCCTGAACTTAGATGCTTACCAGCGAACTTCTCATCCTATAAATAGGTGGTGTGTGTTCATTTGTCACTAGAGTTTTTGCCATCCCTACGGGGAGGTGCTGCCGGATTCTCTCCAGGAACTCCGGCAGCTGGACTTATAAAGATGTATACTCTTTCAGTATGAATGAAGACTTCCGCTGCATTCTACTTCTACCCCATTCTGTAATAACATTCTACCGAAACTATTATATACGTTTACGCATTAACTTCCGTCTAGAACCGCCTGATCACGGACCTTCATGACATGACCAAGGAAATGCACCTCTCGAATCCAAAATTCACATTTAGAGAAATTGGCATACAACTTCTCTTTCTTCAGTAGCTCCAAAATCATCTTCAAATATTGCTCATGATCTTCTTTGGTTCGCGAATAGATTGGTATATCGTCAATGAATACTATCACGAATTTGTCCAAATAGGGTTTGCATACCCTGTTCATGAGGTCCATGAACACTGCAGGCGCATTAGTTAAGCCTAAAGGCATAACTAAGAACTCATAATGGCTATAACGTGTTCTAAAAGCAGTCTTCGGAACATCTTCCTCAGCAATCTTCAACTGGTGATAACCTGAATGCAGGTCTATCTTCGAGTAGTAGCTTGATCCTTGAAGCTGGTCGAACAAATCGTCGATTCTTGGTAACGGGTACCGATTCTTGATAGTCATCTTGTTCAACTCTCTGTAATCAATATACATTCTGAAGGAACCATCTTTCTTCTTCACGAACAACACAGGTGCTCCCCAAGGCGAAAAACTTGGTCATATGAAACCTTTGTCTAATAGCTCTTGAAGCTGATTTGACAATTCTTTCATTTCTGACGGTGCTAATCTATAAGGAGATTTTGCAATCAGTGCAGCACCAGGTACAAGATCGATCTTAAACTCGATCTGCCTCGCAGGGGGTAATCCAGGCAAGTCTTCAGGGAAAACTTCCGGATAATCGCGAACTACAGGAATTTCTTCAATCTTCCCACTTTCAGCACTTGTATCCACTACGTTAACCAAGAACGCAGGATAGCCTTTACGCAACCTCTTGTGCATCTTCATAACACTAACAATTCCTGATACTCGACTTGATCGGTCACCGTGAACAACTATAGTTTCACCACCACCAGGACGAGGTATCCGCACTTGTTTCTCCGAACAAATGATCTCAGCTCCGTTCTTAGATAGCCAATCCATCCCAACTACTACATCAAAACTACCCAGCTCCACTTGTAATAAATCGATACTAAAACTATGATCGCATAACCGAATTCTACAATCGTGAATAACTTCACTAGTCTCTATCAATTTTCCATTTGCTAATTCTATCGAGTACTTTTTACTTAGCTTACTTGTTTGAGAACACAGAAACGGTTCAAAGTTTTTCGAAACAAAACTCAAGTTAGCACCAGTATCAAATAGTATGAACGCAGAATGGTCATTGATTAGGAACGTACCAGTAACAACCGCATGATCATCACGTGCCTTCCCAGCATTCAGCTCAAAGGTTCTGCCCTGGCATTCTGACCCTTCACATTCGGACAGTTCCTCTTGTAGTGTCCCTGCTCTCCGCATTCATAGCATCCCTCGAGCTTAACTCCCTCTGACGTACTCTTAGCATAGCACTCGCGAGTAACATGTCCAGTTCGACCACATCTGGCACACTTTCCCTGCTCATCACCGTGAGTCTTCTTCACTGAACCACTTCCGCCATCCCTGGCATTATCCTTCCTCGAACCACTAAAATTAGCCACATATGCCTTCCCCGAATCGCGTTTCCTCTCACGCTTCACATCAGAATCCTTTCTCGAGCTCTCAGACTTTCACTTCCGTGAATCTCCAGATCTAGGCTCAGAACGCTCTGATCGGTCAGATTTCCCTTATGCCTTGACTTTTCACGACGACTTCTCAGTCTCCTCTTTCCTGTTATGGCTACCTTTGCGAGAAGCATCATCCGCTAATGATTTCGCTAGAGTAGTAGCTTCCAGATAGGTAGTGGGCTTCGCTGATGTAACCATACTACGAATTTGTGATGACAATCCCCATATATACCTCTCTACCTTAAGGTACTCAGGAGTGACCATCCGTGGAACCAATCTAGCCAAATCATTGAACCGAGATGTATAAGCTCTGACGTTCAGGCCTTCCATGGTCAAATTCCAGAAGTCAGTCTCAATCTTCTGCATCTCACCACGCGGGCAGTATTCCTTAAGAAGCATCTCTTTTAGTTCGTTCCAGGTAAGACCGTAAGCAACGTCTTCACCCAATACTTGAACTTGAGTGTTCCACCAGGATAAAGCTTCATCAGAAATGAACACGAAGCATACCTAACCCTTTGATCAGCAGCACAACCGCTGATGGCCATCACAGATTCCATCTTCTCGATCCAACTAGTGATTTCCAAGAGGCCCTTCAGCACTGGTAAATGATCGTGGGTTACAGCCCTGAAATGTTTTATACGTACATCCATGCACTGTTTACAAGGTTAATGAAAAATCAAGAGCACTTTCTGATTATACCATAACACAGGAACTACTAAAACTTTTCCGATCATTATATTACCTTGCGGGTTTCCAATCTGCACACCACCATCACCATGCCCAGGAGCACCACGTCCACGTCCTTGCCCAATATTCTGGTTAGCTTCACGCTGTTCCAAGGCAGTATTAACGTGTTGGGCTATGAGTTGTGCCAACTCTTCTGGGGTGGTAGGTAGTCCAGTACCCTGTCTCGCTTTTGGCGGCATCTTATCGTTTCTATTATTGCAATAATAATATCAACATAAGTCATTGTTTAAATATTTCAATCATTGAATAATAGTGGACTAAACAATACACATGCATCCACATAATAATGAGAATAATTTAACAATAAGAGAACCCGTAACATTGATATTTATCACGGAAATTACAAAGCTTGTTCATAGTACAACGACCAATCAAAATTTGGTGTGACATAATCAACCATCAATAACAAGTCTAGATGAAATTTCCTCCTAAATATCAAAAAATTTGGCATGCAAGCCAATATAAGGGTTTATCAAAGAGACATACAAAACAAACAAACAACAACAACAATCACTTCTTCATACCAACAAACTCTAGAAGCTTCCTCACAAGCTCCTCCAGTTCAACTATCCTCAAGTGCATCTGATCCATAGCACTGTCATCCAGATCCTTAAGCTCATCAAACCAATCCATTTGCCCTTCTAAATCCTTCACCTTTCCCTTGGTTGCCTCCAGATCTCCACATATACCTGACGGTCACAGTGAGAACATCGGTTAACCCACACTCCTTTCTGCTTCTTCGAAGCAGATGCAGTTTAAGCTCTGGAAGTTGAAGCGATGTCTCCGGCAGGTCGTATCCTCTTCCTACATCGAAACTAGACCAAAAGGGGTGCAGTAGGAGCGCGCGACTCGATCGATGGAAATGACAACTCGGTAACAACTGGTGGAAGGATCTCAGTAGTGGGCTCAGCAACGACAATAGATGAGACGACCAATGGCCCTAATGGCTAAGCCGTAACAATGGTAGCGTCTACTGTTGGTGCGATACTATAAGATCCTCCGATCAACGGAACACCTCTATCCACGTCATCGATAACTGGCACGGTACCTACTGATTGCCCAGTCTCGTAGATCGAGGGTGGAACATCATCATCATCGTCTTCGGTCCAACCGTTGCTTGTAAAAGCATAACGAGGGTTAACCTGGCTGGCGAAAGCAGCAGGGTTAACATGGAAGGACGAAGCAAATCTAGCCGCATCAACAAACTGTGGAATCATGGGGGTACCTCTGGTAATACGGATCTAGGTGACGTCTCAAATTCTGGCTCGCTATCTGAGTCAGTAATCTCGATGACCTCGTGCTCATGTGACATCTGTGACATATATAACCGTACAAAGTAAGTGTGTGTTCAAATGAAAAATAACACATAAGGCCCAATAAACAGATTAACACGTATGCATAATAACACGCAATGGTTCTCATACATGATAGAAATCCATGTTTATTCAAAAAATTGGCTTCGTGAATTTTGGACTTATATCTCAAAATTCTTTGGTTGAAGTCTAGAGTTTTCCCCTGAAAACATCTAGTACGCTAACAACCGTTGGCTCTGATACCAACTTCTGTAACACCCCAAAAACGTCGCAGTGGAAATACAAACGTAATGGTGATGGAAGTTGGTGTCCATAAATATCTTAGTGGACGATGCATTGTTAATTTTGGACATATTACTTAATTAAAACATTGGTTACAGGTTCAAACATAAACCACAACCATAGAGTAGTTAAGTTGTCTCGATGTTCCTTATGGATCTTAATACAGTCGGTCCCAAATAAGTTTTAAAATTGTCCAAAGTTTATTATTAAACAAAACATGCATCACAACCACAAGACACACCAAAGATTCTCGAAGCCATGCTCAAGTACCTGAAGAACACGTTAAAATCAAGTGTCAACACAAAGGAGGGTGAGCTCACATATTCATACTTTAAAACAAGGAAAACTTTCTAATTATGTGTTTATTATCAAAACATCCAAATAATATTTTCGAAAGTTAATTTATTTCCTTAATAAAATCCATGAGTCAGCCGTCGCAAGCGTTTCCCCGAAACCTTCGAACTAAAGCATCTTCCCAAGTTTTACATATTTAATTTATAGCATCAAATGTTCAGACTCGTATGTTTGCAAGACAATACGAACTATATATTAACAATAAGGGTATAATCAAGACTAGACTACAATAGAATATCAATTCGTCATTTGACTTGATCAGAGCGACCGATCACGACGGGGTACTCAACCCGATAGATCTACCAACAATTCTACGTGTTCAATACTTAAATGATTAAACAACAATACTTGCGCATGCGCCCATAAGGGCCATCTATATCACTTGCCTCATGAACAATATATATATCCTACTAAAATGATAAATTTAATATATAACAAGTTGTACGAATCCCCGACGTCCCCAACGAAACGTAAACCTAATCCCGATACTTACTCTCTTGAGACCGAGCCAATTCGTCACAACTTTAGATTTAAGCATTTTTAAATCTACACGGTCGTTTTCTCTAAAACACCGTAAAATCCCCTAAACATATTTATTCACAAAACCGTTTCTACCCAAAGCATATTAATATCATCAGAATCATATATTTTCCATGAAAATATATATTTTATATAAGCAAAGGTATGTTTTATTCAAAAACATCTCTAATCCTTTTTAAGGCGTGTTCTTCCCCCAAAACATATACAAAACCGCAAAAAGAGGGGGTTTACTGACACTCACCTTTGGGTGCGTAATTAAATTAGCGCGATCCCACAATTTGATTCTACACGTCCTAACATACGTAGGCACGATTTAATAATCAATATATTACAAAATTCCTAAGTTTCTCGAATACTTAGAATTTTCACATAACTTTGAGATTTTCTTGAAAAGTCATTATTTTGATTATGTTGGCATATTAATATATGTATGAGTTCATATATATATATTTTTAAGATTTTGCGACAGAACGATTTTATTGGTGACCTTAATGTTATACCCGTTAACACTCCTGTTTATATGTACTATATATCTACGATTTGCGCGTCGTAATATATATACATAAACGTGCACATATACATAATATCATTACACGCGAAATCTTGTTAACTCATACACTTTATCATCTTTAAAGCATGCATACACGAAATAACTTATTAAGTTAACCTATGTATCAATTTTCATGCTCGACAAATAAGTTACACATTAATCGCGATTTTACCGATTCTACCGTTTTAAACATACAAGCGTACATGCATAGTCTTAATTTTCCGCTATCATGTCAACACTTAACACATTATAATATACACATATTTAAATCACATAACACATTTAAACACATAAGGTTCACCCATGAACAACCCATTCTAGTGTATGTTGAAAAATGCGTATTTTAGCGATTCGGTAACGTTTTCGGGTGCCGAAAGTCACGTATGACTAACCAAACATCAAATAAAATTAATATAAGTTAAAATACTTATATTTATGTCAAAAATATCAGTTTAGTTACTGATCTAAAACAGTTTCGTAAAAGCCTCGTAAAAAAGGCGATTTTTACCGTTTTTATCGCATAGTTTTGCGTAAAACGTTATCATAACCATCCGAACTCGAAACGACTTCATATTTTAACAAAATACATGTTATTTACCGATTAAAATGATGGTTATAATCAGATTAGTACAATTTTTGTGTAAGGCACATAAATCATGTGATTTCACACATTTTACAACTTTTTAAGCACTAATTACAACATGCAATGCTAGTAAACTTTATGTCAAAGTTCCATACCATTTTACACTTCAAATAACATTATTTTTATGCTTTATAATCTGATCTAAAATCATTTTTATCATAACATCATTTATTCATCTTTTTATGTACATACACCGATATGCATGTCCATGTACAAGCTCCTAAAGCATCCATAACATATTTTCATCATCATGCATGTATTCATATGCATCAAACATTCATTTATTTCATGTTCACTCATCCAAGAACATCAACATATTCATATGATCATCATTAATCATTTCTCCTAAATGCAAGTAACTCTTTCATATTTATGAACTTATGACAAAACTCACATGCATGCATATATACATACATACATATATTATATATATTATATATATATATATATATATATATACACACGACATATATACATACACATATGGACTTCCAAAAGTTCACTTTTTAACATATCCTTTTCAAATCACAAAACCCTTTTTAGAACAATATCTTATGACAACGTTATGATGCATGCATGAACTTCAATCTTTCAGGAATCATGTTAATCGAGAATCATCTAACAAAATTTCAAAACACAATCATATATACACACTCATACCCACGGCTATATATATATACACATACACATCCATTTTCATTTCCTTTAAAAACCCATTTGTTATAGTTTTTAAGTTAGTGTTTAAATCCATGAACAAGAGAAACCTTCATCTTCATCAAAACTCATCAAGAATCAAGAACAATGTTTTTAAAGTAATTTTATACCTTCTTGTTTTTGATGGGTTTTTAGCTAAGTATGATGGTATGGAGCTTGATTCTTGTTTTGAAACACCTTTGAACCTTCAAAACTACTTGGAAACACCTTGATATGAACTTGGATCTTCAAGAAATGGATTCAAAAATGAAGATGGTGGTGCTAATGGGGGTGTTTGGTAGTGAGTATAGAGATAGAGAGAGAGAGAGGAGTGATTGATTTTTCAATTGTTTGTCTTGGATTTGGTGGATTATGGAAGATCTTATAAAAGTGTAATCATCATGTGCTTATCCCCATGTCCAACAAGTGGAAGAGAGAGGAGAGAGAGGCTCTAAATGGCTACCACCATTCTCCACACACACACATATATCCGTATATATACACATATATTACATATATTGGCTAAAAACTGGTATTTAATTGGATACCGGGTGTTTTATCTAGCGTTTTAATTGCGTTTTAACGCATTTTAAATTATTTTCAACGCTCTATAAAAATAAACTCACCCAAATATTACTAATCAATATTTTATTCGCCTGGACCGGCTACGTTGTCGGTAATTGGCAGTATGCACGCTGTGTTGCGAAGTATGCGCTTAAACTCGCAAAATAGGGATTTTAAGCGTTTTAATTTATTTTTATCATTATATAAAAGTAAAATTGTCAACTTATTACTATAATAATTATTAGTTGCCCTGAACTGGCTGTGTTGACAGTATTTTGTCAGATAGCGCAGTACACGTTAAACTCGAAAAATAGAGTTTCTTAGCGTTTTAAATTATTTTTCCTCATGATTATGATTAAATATATTATTTAAATCATATCGAACATTATTGGGATTTTAACATTACTCGGCGGTCACTGACGTTCGTTTCGCATTTTAAGCGTTACGCGATAAGCGTTTATCTTAAAATTGCCAACGTAATTTTTATCAAACTTTGGATTTACCAACACATCAAATACCAAGTATAAACATCATAAATAATCAAATACGACCTTTTATTTATTCCTGACACGTGTTACATTTGTACGGTACAGCCTAAATAGCCGGGTGTCACACTACAGAAGTATCGAAATGGGCCTTAGATTCATAAGTGAGCCCATTGTAGAATTTCTCCACAAGGCCCAAACATAGATTTTGGAATCGCTCCAAAGCAAGGTATTAAGGCCCGTCCGGTTCCATACGAAATGAGCGGATTTGGTCTCTAAGTCAGGAAGCTTTAGAAGGTGGTAAATACTTATTGAGAATGACTCGCGAAGAGCTACCCAAGTGCGGAAAATGCCAGTCGGCTGTAAATCGAGCCAAGTGGCGGCTCGACCGAAAATTGAAAATGGGAAAAGTTGTAGGGGGACCGCGTTATTATTAGCACCTTCAAGCTGGAAAGTGCTACAAATGCGGGTCAGACGGTTAATGTGGGCAGGGGCATCCTCGTCATCACGACCGTGGAATTGGCAAGAATTGGCGATGGCGGCCATGACATAAGACAGGATCTCACACCCCAACTGATGGCGGAAACATCGGGGCGGGACGAAAACGAGATTGAAAGAGACTTCAAAACACTAAATGTGACAAGTATTTAATAAATAATATTTCATTTCATTTATAATGGTTCAAGTACATAAACAGGAAACAAAATACAACAAATAACGTATAACTAATCTATAAACATGAATTAAAGTTAATGCGGGTCAGACGGTTAATGTGGGCAGGGGCATCCTCGTCGTCATGATCGTGGAATTGGCAAGAATTGGCAATGGCGGTCCTGGCATAAGACAGGATGTCACACCCCAACCGATGGCGGAAACATCGGGGCGAGACGAAAACGTTGCAAGAGACTTCATAACACTAAATGTGACAAGTATTTAATAAATAATATTTCATTTCATTACTAACGGTTCAACTACATGAACAGGAAACAAATACAACAAGTAACGTACGACTAATCTATAAACATGAATTAAAGTTTGGTGCTTTTCTAGTCCTTCCTGCTAAGTTCCATTCTTCATCATCATCAATAAATTCCTACAATACGTATTAAAGTATAGTTAAATACAAAAGTATTGGCGAGCATACAAGTTTGAATACTAGCATAAGTATATAAGTTTAAACCAATCCACATGGCATAATAGTTAACTTAAAATAACTTACGATACTAGCATGCAACTATACATGTCAACCCTAAGATTCTCCATAGCGTTATCTTATCGTAGCAACGGTAAGACCGTTATGATTAACTTAACATGACCTCAAGAATATGGGTGGTGCGTTACTCCTATAGCGCTATACATGTTAAGGGAGACTTGTACAAATTTAATGAAAAGTATAAAGCATAAGAACAGTCTAGCATATATGAATTCGCGTATAACGTATCAAGCATGTATATTGGATTGTTTGTTTGTGTTTTAAGCATAAAGTATGTGATTGTGTAAGTTTTGATAGCATATACGTATTGCACCCAAAAGTGTTAAAATTAAAAAGGGAGTCGAGTATACTCACAGTTTTGCAAAGCTTTCCGATTATCCGTGTATTGACGAGTTGATGAAAATAGAGAAATGAAAGTGTACGGGTGTTTGGAGTTTATGGAATGTTTGGATTCGGAATTTTGTATAAAAGTATATGTATGCAAAAAGTATATCTCGTCTACACACTCTTTTGGACACTAAGTTTTAAAGTGTTTCATGGGTCCTAACGTGCCCATTAGAATCCCAAATGAGGAATAAAGAACAAAGATAATATCGCCTAAGTTCATAACATCTAAACATAATCCAGTTAGTATCATGGATTCGTCTAATTATATATTTTACATTATATAGTAAAAGTCCATCATATATAATCATAGAATTCATATAAGTCATGCATGGAGGTAGGATGATAAACATCCATTGAACCCCATTGTATGATTCACCAAAGCACAAAGCTTACCAACTTAGTTGGAAACCTGGTTGGTCATGAATAACACGAATGAAAACTAAGTAGCCAAATAAGGACAACTCGGGCGTGTTATACCCAACATGGCAAATGTTGGAGGCGAGGCGGGGTTAACTTACTTTAGGGCTAGCAAACTACTTAGTGAATAAGCATAAAAACATCAAGTGAGGTAGTGGAAAAAGATTGGAAAGCCCAAGCTTCCATGGTTCACACATTTAAACACATGCAAGAATCACCATACGAACAATGGTGAGCTTGAATGGTACTACACTTGTAGGTTGTCTAAACCTTGTCAAAATAGAAAGTTTAGAGGGTGTTTGCACCTCTAAACTTGTAGGAATCAACCACTAACAAATACCATAACCATGGATGAGTTTAGAAACATGTTAGGCATGAGATTCAAGAAGAAAAGTAAAGTGTCATAAAAGTTTATAGCATATTCTTCCAAAATAGAAAGTTTGAACCTCAAAATGGTGATGTTCCACCTTGGTTTACCATGGTAAACCTGTGGAAACACTCCTAGAGGTTTTCCAAGCTTTGTAATGGAAGAAAGTATGAAGAAAAGATGAAAGAAAGTGATATAAGGCTCAGTTTTGCACTTAGAGGATTCTACCTCAAACTTGGATTTCTAGCAAATTATAGAGTGTTTTAAGAGTGTTTGAGGGTTTGGAAAAGTGCAAGAGAGGTGTAGGAGGCTAGTTTATGTAATGGGTTAGTAGGGTTTTGAGTTAAGTGAGGTTTAAAGGTGATTGGGGAGTAAACGTATGTATGACATGTTTTTAAGCATAGAAAGCGTACATAAGTATAACTTGAGTATCGTGGACGTATGTATGAATAATTGCACATATGTCAAGTGTCGATTTACAAGTAAACACATATTTAATTGATTGGTTGTACGAAATAACAAGTATGTATAAAATGTGAATTTCATTACGATCAAAGTCTCGGATTACAAAGTTGGTAACGAAATACGATTATGATAAAAGTACAAGTTTTCATAAATAGAATTATGATTACAATTTCTAAATATGGAAAGTATGAAAAAGCTAAGCGTTAAAGTCTCCGCTACTTTAAGAAATTTCGTCCCGAAATTTATTCAAGAGGAAGATTGTTAAAAGAACATTCGGTTAAAATGTTTCCCTAAAATCGGATCTTTGAGGTTTAAAGTCTATGTGGAGTTTGTGTATAAGCGTGTTAAAATGCTTTGGAACTTTGAGGATAAAAGGTAAGTTTGTAGAGGTCATTTGTTGACTAAGGTGATTTGGACATCAATCGTAAGTATGTGTAAGAATGAGTAAAATGTGCATGTGTGTATAGGCAAAGTGAGTTTGACCGAGTTATGATAATTCGATGGAAGGAATGTTTTGAAAAGTGTGCGACCTAAGAAGAAGTTTTAGTATTAATAAGGATGTAATTTGTGTAATGTGTTGCCCGCATTGTAGGTTGTAAGAAAAGTTTTATCATTTTTTAAGGCGTATTAGTAAAATCACTCGTTGCAGAAAATGTTTATTGGTGAGAAACTAGGATGGTAAATATCTACGGTTTTTAAAAGGTTTTGGCGGTAATAGGCTGACTACTTGAAGTTTGTGCGTAATAAGGAATGAAAGATAGTCTAAAAAAATATTTTGACTGTACCAAGCTACTGAGGATGTTTGATAAAATGGATCGGACGTTTAGGTCGATTTACTATAGATAAGGTTTGGACGAAGTGTATAGGAATAGTTGGGGATAACTGAGGCATAGGAGTGAATGAGCAATTCAATAGCTATATGTGAGAGGTAAAAATAACAAAAGTATCGGATGAAATGTGAACGTAAAGCGTTGAAGGATGTTAGTGATAGTGTAGCCGTTACGGCTAACGATTTTGGGAATGAGATTTCGTTATAGACAAACCGAGTATCAAGTGTTTCAAAGCGAGTTTGGGTACAGCCGAGGAAAGGATTGTGAGGCACCATAATTTGTTGTTAGATGGTCGTATTTACTAAGGTCCGAATAACACCGAATTTCACATGGTATGTTTTACGAAAGTTTGATAATATGATAGAGACGTTTATATATAGGAAGTACCACTGGCGTATTCACCATGTTCTAACCATGTTACGTCCATTTCGCTATTCGGTGTCATGTTACATTCCATGTTATGATACACAGTAGAACCCACTATGGTTTTCATGCGTCTACCAATATAATCTTATGTGCACCCGCGATTATCTTGGTCGATGCATGATCCGCATAGTTTGTACTAGTAGCGCATGGGTCAAGATACATTCTAGTATTACAGGTAAGAATGTAGGTGTGCGATAATGTATAAAAATTAAGAATATATGCATGATTGTATATAAGTATGTGTGTGTCTAACATAGGGAAACCGCTTGGGTTATGCCTACATATAGATTTCATGTATGACTACCAAGTAGTGCGAATGTATGAATTTGAGTATGATTGACGACAAATACGTATAAGATTAGCATGTGGTATCAAGTGTATAAGTTGAAGCATAATGAGATTAAGCATATATAAGTTACCATGAAAATTGAGTGTATAAATACGAAGTGCAATGATAGTATGTGTAAGATTGTCATGAAATATTGACTGCATAAATTGAAACGTGTATGATGATATGCATGTGCGTAGCTGTTTGAGCAAATCATTGACTTTGTCGAACCAAAATAGGTCAGGTCTGTCGGGAATGGAGAATCAAATTTGTCGATGTCAAGAGAATATTGAGAAAAAGTATTCATTTGCGATGAAAGGTGCAGTTTGTAAAAAAAAAGGCTACTTTCATTTTAAAAAAAAATGGATTCGTGTATGTGTAGATTGTCCGATCTCATGAATCTTCCATGCCCACAAGTTTAGATTTAGAATTGCGTATTAGCGATTTTGAGAAGGGTTTTAAGCAGTGAGCTTGCTTTATTAAAAGTATTTTATATCAAAATGAGAAAAGTTGTGCTTGAAAATTTTCGTGGAAAACTTGGTTTTGAAAAGTATTCTTAGCAAGATAGGCTTATAGATAGTCAAGCTTCATTGGTATAGGCGTGTAGGTTTAAGGTTACTATGTCTAGGGTATGTTTGGAGAGTTAGGTTAACCAATGAGATGGTTGTGGTAGGTTAATTGCATTATAGTTTGAGGATAAGGTCTCGGGTTCCAACTAAATGTCTAGAGGTTCGATGCTTGGTGCACAATGGTAGGGTGTACGAGTGAGTTACCGGTCATGGGTATGGGGAGGCTCTCTAGGTATGGTTCCTATCGGGTTTCTTGGGTTGTGAGTATAGACATTGTTTGTAAGAGTTTCATCCTCGTTCTAAGGTGTTGATGGATTTACCGGTAGGAGAGCTAGTTCTAAGTTGGGACCTACTATTGTGAGTCGAAGTCTCGAGGGTGTATGGGTTGGCTGTAGGTGTTCATCGGTTCGGGTGACTATGGGTTGATTATGTTTCACCAACTATGCAAGGTTAACGAAGCGACATCTATAAAAGTTATATGTATGTGAGAGAAAGTTTTACTTTGGTTCTTTATTGGGAACAAGGTGTCTTTAGGATGATAGTATAATGCGAGTGTGTTTTAGTGATTAGACGAAATTTGGAAATCGTGGGCAAGAGGTTCATTAGACTAACTAGGTTGATAGGTAGCATTTCATAAGATTTTGAAATTCAAGTAAGAAAACATTTAAAGTATGATTAGGAATTTCATGTATGTGATTCGCGCAAATGGATCGTAGGTAAGAAATATGTTTGATAAAACAACGAGATTTGAGATTTCATGTATAAATGAAAATTTTGACGTAATGATAAAAGGTTTTCAGTATAGGATTGAATCGAGTGATTGTCATGAAAATGGTCGAGTTGTGATTTAATCTCCCATTAAGGTGTGGACATCACTCCTATCTCAAGGATAAGATGTCTTCGAGGAATGAGTGAAGCCGATCGTCAAGGTAAGGGAATCACTCCTATCTTGATAATAAGACTTCCATTCTTGGGATTATGAGTAGTGACTATCTTGTGGGTGACGTTTTGAAATCGTATATATAAATGGCGTGTAGGTATATGAAAAAGATTAGTATGTTAGGTATGTTACCATTGTGAAAATGATTTGAGTTTTGAAAAGGAGGGGTTGGAACATAAAATTGGTATTAGTATAACAGGGTTTTGACTAAAACTTGGATTGTTACGAAATGGAACTTTGACTAAACCAAAGTGGTCGAAAGTTCTTTTGAGTTTGGGAAGCATGCTTTGGCCTAATAGGTAGAATAGTCTCACCGAAATTTCGGTTAACGGTATTCACCCTTCCAGTTACCACATGCCCCTAGTCAATCGAAAATCCGAGACTTTGGCGAGATTCGAAAATCGAGGAGTGGGACTAGTCATCAAGATGCGGGTTTCACCCCTAACTTGATAGCATCGTACCCTAAGTGTGGTTACTACCCACTGAACGGGTCAGGGAATAAATTTTGGCTCGTTGGTAAGGGTCCACTAGAGTATGAATGGGAAATTTTCCATCAAGGTATGGATTTCACACCTAACTTGATGGCGTAATTTCGTGAAAAATCGAGCACGCGCATTGAGGGACTTCACCAAAAGTTGTGGGTTTTCACGCCTACTTTTGGTGAAAATTGTCTCGTTTGTGAAATACGAGTGTCTTCACGTCTTCATGTGCGTATTGTGTTAGCCTTAGTAAACGCATGTGATTTTTAAGACAAAAGAAGAGACAAGAAGCAAAATAGGAAGAATTTAATCATTTTAAGCATGAAATCAAGAATGGTCAAGTATGGTACTTAAACTATAGACTAGGTCAAATCATGGCAATTTTTCCTAATTCCCTATAGTTATGGCTCTAATACCATTTGTCAAACCCCAACCGATGGCGGATACATCAGGGCTGGACGAAAATGAGATTGCTTAGAGACTTCATAACACTAAATGTGACAAGCATTTAAAAATTAATATTTCATTTAATTGCTAATGGTTCAAGTGCATTAATTGAAAACAAAATACAACAAGCAACGTATGACTAATCTATAAACATGAATTAAAGTTCGGTTCATTTCTAGTCCTTTCTACTAAGTTCCATTCATCATCATCATCAACGAATTCCTGCAATACGTATTAAAGTATAGTTCAATACAAAAAGTATTGGCGAGCATACAAGTTTGAATACTAGCATAAGTATAAAAGTTTAAACGAATCTACATGGCATAATAGTTAACTTAAACTAACATATGATACTAGCATGCAACTATACATGTCAACCCAAAGATTCTCCATAGCATTATCTTATCGTAGCAACGAGCCAACGATAAGACCGCTATGATTAACTTAACATGACCTCAAGAATACCGGCGGTGCGTTACTCCTATAGCTCTATACATGTAAAGGGAGGCTTGTACGAAGTTAATGACAGGTATAAAGCATAAGAATACTCTAGCATATATGAATTCACGTATAACATATCAAGCTTGTATATTGGATTGTTGTTTGTGTTTTAAGCATAAAGTATGTGATTGTGTGAGTTTTGATAGCATATACGTATTGCACCCAAAAGTGTTAAAATTAAAAAGGGAGTCGAGTATACTCACGGTTTTGCAAAGCTTTCCGATTATCCGCGTATTGACGAGTTGATGAGGATAGAGAAACGGAAGTGTATGGGTGTTTGGAGTTTATGGAATGTTTGGATTCGGAATTTAGTATATAGGTGTATGTATGCAAAAAGTATATCTCATCTACACACTTATTTGGACACTAAGTTTTAAAGTGTTTTCATGGGTCCTAACGTGCCCATTAGAATCCCAAATGAGAAATAAAGAACAAAGATAATATAGCCTAAGTTCATAACATCTAACCATAATCCGGTTAGTATCGGCTAATTGTATATTTTATATTATATAGTAATAGTCCATTAGATATGATCATAGAATTCATATAAGTCACGCATGGAGGTAGGATGAAAAACATCCATTGAACCTCATTGTATGATGCACCAAAGCACAAAGCTTACCAACTTGTTGGAAACCCAATTGGTCAAGAATAACAAGAATGAAAACTAATCTAATCTATTTACATACTAAGTAGCCAAATAAGGACAACCCTGACGTGTCATACCCAACATGACAAATGTTGGAGGCGAGGCGGGGTTAAATTAATTTAGGTATAGCAAACTACTTAATCAATAAGCATAAAAACATCAAGTGAGGTAGTGGAACAAGATTGGAAAGCCCAAGCTTCCATGGTTCTCACATTTAGACACATGCAAGAATCACCATATGAAAAATGGTGAGGTTGAAAGGTCACTTACACGTTTAAGTTGTCTAAATAGAAAGTTTAGAGGGTGTTTGCACCTCTAAACTTGTAGGAATCAACCAATAACAAGTCCCATAACCATGGATGAGTTTAGGAACATAGGCATGAGATTCAAGAAGAAAAGTAAAGTTTAATAAAAGTTTATAGCATATTTTTCAAAGACAGAAAGTTTGGACACATGCAAACATCAAGTGAGGTAGTGGAACAAGATTGGAAAGCCCAAGCTTCCATGGTTCACACATTTAGACACATGCAAGAATCACCATATGAGCAATGGTGAGCTTGAATGGTCACTACACTTTTAGGTTGTCTAAACCTTATCAAAACAGAATGTTTAGAGGGTGTTTGCACCTCTAAACATTTATGAATCAACCAATAACAAGTCCCATAACCATGGATGAGTTTAGGAACATGTTAGGCATGAGATTCAAGAAGAAAAGTAAAGTTTCATAGAAGTTCATAGCATATTCTTCCAAGACATAAAGTTTAGACACATGCAAACATCAAGTGAGGTAGTGGAACAAGATTGGAAAGCCCAAGCTTCCATGGTTCACACATTTAGACACATGCAAGAATCACCATATGAACATGGTGAGCTTGAATGGTCACTACACTTGTACGTTGTCTAAACCTTGTCAAAACAGAATGTTTAGAGGGTGTTTGCACCTCTAAACTTTTATGAATCAACCAATAACAAGTCCCAAAACCATGGATGAGTTTAGGAACATGCTAGGCATGAGATTCAAGAAGAAAAGTAAAGTTTCATAGAAGTTCATAGCATATTCTTCCAAGACAGAAAGTTGAGACACATGCAAACATCAAGTGAGGTAGTGGAACAAGATTAGAAAGCCCAAGCTTCCATGGTTCACACATTTAGACACATGCAAGAATCACCATATGAACATGGTGAGCTTGAATGGTCACTACACTTGTACGTTGTCTAAACCTTGTCAAAACAGAATGTTTAGAGGGTGTTTGCACCTCTAAACTTTTATGAATCAACCAATAACAAGTCCCATAACCATGGATGAGTTTAGGAACATGCTAGGCATGAGATTCAAGAAGAAAAGTAAAGTTTCATAGAAGTTCATAGCATATTCTTCCAAGACAGAAAGTTGAGACACATGCAAACATCAAGTGAGGTAGTGGAACAAAATTGGAAAGCCCAAGCTTCCATGGTTCACACATTTAGACACATGCAAGAATCACCATATGAGCAATGGTGAGCTTGAATGGTCACTACACTTGTACGTTGTCTAAACCTTGTCAAAACAGAAAGTTTAGAGGGTGTTTGCACCTCTAAACTTGTAGGAATCAACCCCTAACAAGTCCCATAACCATGGATGAGTTTAGGAACATGCTAGGCATGAGATTCAAGAAGAAAAGTAAAGTTTCATTAAAGTTTATAGCATATTCTTCCAAAACAGAAAGTTTGGACCTCAAAATGGTGATGTTCCACCTTTGTTTACCATGGTAAACATGTGGAAACACTCCTAGAGGTGTTCCAAGATTTGTAATGGAAGAAAGTATGAAGAAAAGATGAAAGAAAGTGAGATAAGGCTCACTTTTGCACATAGAGGATTCTGCCTCAAACTTGGATTTCCAACAGATTATATAGTGTTTTAAGAGTGTTTGAGGGTTTGGAAAAGTGAAAGAGGGGTGTAGGAGGCTGGTTTATATAATGGGTTAGTAGGGTTTTGAGTTAAATGAGGTTTAAAGGTGATTTAGGAGTAAAAAGGTGCTAAAAAGGTGACCAACCCGTGCTCAAGAAACAACTTGCTGCAAATCGAGGGGCCTGATGGGCCTTGACGGAGAGGGGCAAGGGTGTCGCGCCCCGTGGCGCTACCCTGAATCCCAACAACTTTGTTTTATTACATTTTAGCCCCCCTAGACTTCCTTTTGTTAACATTTTATGCTATAACTTGGTGTTTTGACATGTTTTTAAGCATAGAAAGCGTACGTAAGTGTAATTCGAGTATCGTGAACGTATGCATAAATAATTGCACGTATGTCAAGTGTCGATTTGCAGGTAAAAACGTATTTAATTGATTGATTGTACGAAATAACAAGTATGTATCAAATGTGAATTTCATTACGATCAAATTCTCAGATTACAAAGTTGGTAATGAAATACGATTATGATACGAATACAAGTTTCCATAAATAGAATTATGATTATACTTTATAAATATAGAAAGTATGAAAACGCGAAGCGTTATGTGAAAGCTTAGGATCGGACCCAACTTAATGAGCTTTCCGGTCAGACTTGCTCAGCTAGCTAACAGAGGCGGAATTCATTGTTAGCTGATTGAACAAACAAAGAACAAGCGATGATTACTGTTTAACCGTCTGTGTATTGAATAAATGTTTGAAACGATTACAGACTCGGACAGGGCTTCGCCACTGATTCCTCCCAAAACAGCATTCTAGACAAACATCCTAAGTCACCTATTTATAGGCAAGACTTGACAGCACCTAGTGACTCAGGACACAGGATTTTCGTACGAAAATCCTTATACTTTTCAATTTTACTTCGTGCGAAAATTCTACTGAATATACAAAACATTCAAAACTAAGCTTTTGAGACTGCGAAACCCTATCTGTACAATAGACTCGTCCTAGACGTAGGCAATAGACATATGTGCACCAACAGACTCCCCCTTGGATGTTGCCGCAGTCTTGGACAGTCTTCAAAACTTTTCTTGCAAAAACTTTAAACATATTTGACTTAAATCATCCAAAAAATCGCTTGCGTGGCCTTCGACACTCCTCTGAAGCAATGGGAGTCTGATCTGTAGGAGGAGGTCGGTTGTAAGTATTCCCGAACTTGAATCTTTCACGGGTGGCCAACTTTCGATGAGCTTCAATCATTTCTTCATTTTGATCTTTCTTTTTCTGCTCTTTATCTTCAAGCTTTCTCCATGAAGTTTTCCATTCTTTACCTGAATTAATGTTGTTAGCGTAACAAACATTCACAATTTTCTGGAACTGCATGGCCTGCTCCTTATCTTTATCTTCATAACTGATCTTGATGAAGAATAGGCGTTCAATATCTTTCTCTGAGCAGTTGCCAGCCACATAGGATCCAATACTCTGATTGCACGCCATAGCCCATAAATTCTCTTGTGCATGATCACGGTTTCGGAAAGATCCTCATTCATATCCCATGATCCTTCGTCAGATCTTGTAAAAATCTTGTTCCATTTTCTTCAAAGGCATATTCGTCATGATCACGATTTCGGAAAGATACACAAATAACAGCCTCTCCGGTACTCGAATCATAATGCCACCATTTGAAGATCTTGTAAAAATCTTGTTCCATTTTCTTCAAAGGCATATTCTTCATAACTCGTGGCCTTTTCACAATAAAAATCACATCTTTCTCTTGAGTAACTGGATCAATCTTTGTCACGGTTTTCGGCTTTTGTGGCTTCCATAAGTTGAAACCATGTTCTGCCTCAAACTTGATAAGCTTCCACAGACGCTGATCATTTAGACGCAGCTTCATACTGAACGTCTTGGTTTGAATCAACTCTTTCACGTCCCATTCTGGCAAGGTCTTTATATCACCCAGTCTTCTGAAGTATTGAACTCCATACTCACGTTTCAACGCATACACATCGAGTTCCTCGATCCATCCCCAACTAATAATGTCACCCAGAGATGCGTCATGGTCTCTGGTGAAGAAAGCTAATGGACGACGGAACTTTCTTTCAGGCGGCATCTCCTTGAACCATTTCTTTTTCATTTCTATGATCTCTTCCTTAGTTGGTGGTTTAGGAGCCGTTCCCTCTTTCACTGCCTCTTGTACCTTTTGCTTTAACAATTCATCGTTCATTTCAGCAGTCATTTCATCAAGTGTAGGAAACACGTATGTTCCTTCACCCGTATACCTTGCCTCTTCATTGTCATCTAAATCCCAATCTTCAATAATGACTCTGTCATAATCGTTTGCTTGAGGGATGTCTTCGAAAACATAATCATTTGGCTCTGAGCTTGTGTTCTTTAGTTCTTCTTCGAAATCAAACTCAAATGAATCTTCTTGTAAGCCATATAATTCTGCAAGATCAGCCTTGGAGTAGTTATGAACATACTCCCCTTCTTCGACATCGTGCTCGAGATAAATGACTTTCGGCTTTGGCACTGTCTCTTCTACTGACGACTCCCCCTAAACCTGTTCATCAGTTAGTTCAAAAATAGAGTCGTTCATGTAAGTATCAATAGATAAATTTTCATTATCAAATAAACTTGCTACATATTCGAAGCCTTCCTTTTCTAACTCATCAAACGTTCCGTCTACCAAATCATCAATCTATTTTTCTTCAGCTCCCTATCAGCAATCACCTTTTCTTTTATCATCGATTCTAGAACACCTTCCCCTTGTAGCACAAACCACATGCTAACATCAGCAGACGGATCATAGACGACCGTCTCAGAAGATACTGGCATGGATTCAGCTTCCGGCGCAGATTGTTCGATCAAAGGAGCTGATGAAGTAGCAGCTTTACCTACGGGTATATCATCAATCTTTTCTTTACCCCGACCTTCAGCATCATATAGAGCTTTAGAAGCTTGTTCCCTTTCAGCAACCTTATGTCTAGCTTCCTCTCTCTCAATCTTCTCAATCTCATCAGCGAGAGAGATACCCAGAGTACAAACCAGAATCTTCTTCATAAGCTCCACATGCCTGTTGTTCGACTCATGCTCAGCCTCATACTCTTCCATTTTCTTTATAATCCTCTAATTCTCTGTGTCGTAACTGCTCAGAGTTTCCTTTAAAACTTCCCTTTCATTCTCCAGAACTTTGATTCTTTCTGCATAAACAACAACTTTCTGGGAAGCCTGGAAGTATCTGTCACTACCATAAGACACCAGCCTCAAAATCTCCCTGATACTATCCCTATCAGACTCAAGGATCTTTATCTTCTCATCAGCAAACTTCAACTTTTCTTCCAACTCGTTCAGCCTTCCAACATAAATGTCATCAACCGTGAGCCTATCTCCCCCTGGAATACTACCCATCTCAATTAAATAGTCAACAAAGCTGTGTCAACTAGAGGATCTTGCTGTGTAGGATGAGCAGATGATGTAGCTTGCGCTTGAGATACAACAGGAGGAGTAACCACTGGAGGCTCTGTAACTAGTGGAGGAGATGGAATAGGAACCTCTGTAGATGTGTGCTGTGGAGGAGGAGAAGTAACTGGAGGATCAGCAACCGGTGGAGGAGATGGAATACGAGTCTCCGTGTCAATATGCTGAGGAGGAGGAGGATGAGGAGGAGAAGGAGGGCGTTCAGATGAAGTTTCAACCATTGGAGCAACTGGAGCCTCAGTAGACTTTGGCTTTAGCTTGATCCGAAGCTTTCTAGCAGTAGACTCAGGCTTTCTTGCTGCTGTATGTTTCACTATTTGACCAGCTTTCTTCTTTGTAGACCTGACAGTAGATATATCTTCTTCAGCCTCAGATGGCTCATATGTAGTATCGTCATCGCCTGTAGCCTTACGCTTCTTATCCTCTGCCAACTTCCTTTCCCTTTCTCTCCTCTCTTGTTCTTTTTGTTATTTCTCTTTCATCGCACCTTCTCTCCTATCGTCTGAATCTGTGCTTGATGATGGCCGTTCATCATCGCCACCACCTGCTTCGGTTTCAACACCGACCATTCTCTCGATGTCTGCGGTGGCTTGTTCCAGAGTTTCTTCAACTTGAACTGATTCAGTTGCCTGCACAGTCTCTTCAACATTCACTTGCACAACATCTGGTTCATCAATCAGCCTTGTGCTAACACTGGCTTGTTTTCTTTGGCGTTTGGGTGCGGAAGAAGAAGTTTCTGTAGATTTCTTTCTCTTTGAAGCAGCACCACCTTTCTTCTTTCCGTAGTGACCCTTCTCACCTTCGCCCTTAACATACCATATACTTCTCTTTTCGACAAAATCCTCCATCATACTTGCTTCCTCACTTTCATCACCGCTCCCCTAATTCCTCCATTTACCCTCAGGCGGAGCAATATAGTCAGTCTTGACAAATGTTCCAAACACAGGCTTGAATGCTGGAGCCTTTCCTCCTTTGCGGTAGTTGCTGATGTTGTGGAGGTCAGAAGCAGTCATGTGTTCTAACTTCAAGAGATCATCCTTCTTTTTCTCCAGATTCGGATGTAAGTGATCAAGAATCATCTGTACAAAACGAGGGTACTGCAAAAATCGACTCTTCCCCAAATGCATCACCATCTGGTAAAAAATCATCCTATTTGAAGTTGTATGGCTTGTTCAATATCACCGCCACCATCATACACATGTGATAGTCCACCAAATCATCCCAACCCCCTTTCCTGTGGCTCAGAGAGCGTGTGATGCAGCGTGCAAGAAATCTGTATGGCAAACCCAGCTGATTGATCTTGTATGGAGCGGAGTTCACATATCCATTGTATCCATTTGGTAAAAGCAGCCCTTAACAAACTTTTATGTAAACCCGGTCGGAAAATCACTCACATCTCTAAAATGCAGCAATGTGCGAATCAGATCTTCTGTGATCGTAATTTCTACGTCTTTATCCCCAATCTTTACTGCTGACATAATAGCTTTACCATCAGCTCTTAACACTGCTGCGCCCCAAAATCTATCAACGTGTGAGGCATAAACATCATGATGATGTGTAAGGGCATGATAAACTGGCAGTCTCTCCAGAAAGTCTATGTATTGCGAGAACGGAGCAAATTCTGGTACATCCTTGTCAATTAAGCAGCAGGAGTTGTGGATTGGTTGGAACTCATATACGGTTTTCTGTGAAATAGAAAGATGTGAAAAAGTTAGAAAAAATTTCACAAACAAATATTTCTCTTAATTTTTCGTACGAAAATTTTACTGTAGAACTTGATTCAATTTTCGTGGGAAAATTATAACCCTAAGTTCAACATTTTGAAGCCAATTTTCGTGCGAAAATTCATCTTCTTTCGCAGTCAACATTTACATACCAACTCAAAATACGCTTGCAATTTTTTAATTTTTCAAGAAATTGAAACGGTAAACCTTAGTTAAACCAACCGATTTTAACATTTGAGGGTTCAATTTTAAGTTTTACCGGCTAGTTTATCCTAGATCTATGTTTTAGTCCGTTTAAGGTCCGACGAGTCCAAATTTACGGTTCAATCTCGGTGAATACCTTCGCCATTACAATAGGTGTGTCAAATACGTCGAAACGTGAGAGAAACGAGACAAAGTGCACAAAAGCTTTAGAGAATCCGCACCAAAATCTTTAACAGTTTTCGTGCGGAATGATTTGAGCTCTCACTTATATAATAGGCAGCCGATTTTCGTATGAAAATTTGGCTGGTGAACTTTAGCCAAATTTTCATGTGGAAATTCTGGCTCCTTATGACATTTTTTCTCAACTTTCCAATTCTTTCGTTTGTTTTCAGTTTTAATTATCCACACAATTGACCAAGTCCAAGTTAATGACCTTGTTTAACTGTTTTGGCTACCAAGTCCAAGTTAATGACCTTGGTTGACCACCTTCTGACCAAAACTGATATTGTTCTTAGATTTGAAGTTTCAAATTAATGAACTTTTCAACGATTTAAATCAGACTTTGATTTCAGATTAGCTCCCAACCCGTAATTCAAACGATTTTCTTCTACATTCTGTCGCTTTAGACTTTGAAGATCTGTTCTCCATCACTGGTAGTCAGAAACTAAAGAAGAAACAGAAAATCCTTTTGAATTTTAATGCTTTTAAACTAGAAACACTTAAAGCAATATGTACAAACATATTTACAGACATATTTTTGCGAGTTTGTGTTAGAGGATCATATCAGTTTACTGAGACACATTACCAGTACCGTTGCTCTATATGAAACTTTAAGATCTTAAACAGATTATCTTCAGATTGTTGGTATACTTATCCACTTAAACCTCTACACATTTCTCAACTGCTTCAAGATTTGTTAGGTAAATTTTGGTCATTTTTAAGGGATATTACCATTGATTAACATAACACTATCTGAAAGAAGGTATAACCTCAGAGGGTTATTCCCTATATATTTATGATCATATATATGTATTTGTTCAGGTCTAAAAATTGACCAAACGGGTCAGATTCAAAAGTCAAAGTGGTGGTCAAACCGCTAAACTTTTGACTCTAAACAAGCACTAAAACAAGAGTGACGAATTTGACATATCTTGGCATGTCTTAATAAGTTTATAAAAGTATTTTGGCATCAAAACAACCTATTTTGATACCCGAAAATAGATCCGTTGCAAAATGCGCAAAAATCGCATTTTGACCGAAACTTTGACTTGCTAAAATAACTAGAAATGGTGGAAATCAGTAGGCATGATTTTTGAGATCATAACCACCTTGATTACCATCATATTGCAAGATTCAATTGAGCTTTATCTTGATCAATTCATGATCAAAACTAAAAGTCAAACAGAAGTCAAACTGTTTGATTTTTAGTCAAATTAAGCTATAATAATTGAACATAGCAAGAGTGGAATGCTTACAAACACCAAGGAATGATTCAAGATCTAGAGAATAGCTCCAGGGAGGTTGCAAATTCAAATTTGTGGCAGGTTATAACATGAACATGGGTAAAGAATTCAAAAATGGCATGATCGTTGGTATTTATAATGATCATAAGTTCACCAAATCATGACATGTGTTATGCCAGGTGTTAGGGGCTTGATTAGTGTCCCATTATGTGTCAAATGCAGAAGAGAAGTGGCCAAAATCGAATGCTAAGTATCCTCAAACAAACAGGCTGTTGCAGCTTGCTACTGCTGATTTGGGCACCATGCAGACTGCATAGGTCCCTGGATGCGGTCCTCATGGACCCCTGCTGGTCAGCAAGTTTCAAATTTGGCAGAACAGGCCCCTGCACTTGTTTTTGACGTGTTTTGGCACTTTTAACACCCGTTAACCTGATTTTTAAGCTCCATAAGTACAAAAAAAGTATAGGGAACTTGAAATATGACCAAAAATGTTCCATAGGTTGGTTCGTTTGGTCGTACAGTCGTGGTTGTTCGTTAATTATGACGAAAATCGTAACGAACGCGTGTATGACCGTAAATGCATAACGGGCGACGTTTTTGCATTCCAATCACTAAAATATGATATTTTAATGTTTAGAAAAAATTTTGGATGTTCGTACATATTCTGGATAGCGATTACGCAAAAAGGCATAGTTTCGCAAAATTTGCAAAATAGCCCCTGAAGTTACAGAAGTGTGTTTTTGCCATACCGAAGCCCTCGAAACTTATCTCTAAGTCATATAAAGGGTATTTAAGGTATTTTAAGCTTGTGTCATTGTTCTGGACTGTGCGTTGCTAGGTGAATCGGCAGACTTTCGTAGTTTGACGTAAATAGTCCCTGTGATCGAATAAGCTTGTTTTTGACATACCAAACCCTTCAAAACTTATTTCTAAGTTATGTAAAGGATATTTAGGGTATGTTTAGCTTATGTAACTATTATGATACATACGTTACGTTTAACTGATTAAATTTACGTAACGATTTGCGATTTCACATCCAGAAAATGTTTAAAGGATCGGATTTGAACAAGGATTAAAAATACACAATTGTCATAAGTAAATATACAAAACTCATAAAATGTAACACAAAATTTTATTAATGTAATATTGTCGGATACAATACAAAGATTAGAAAGCACAGATGTCACATATGCCTAGCGTATTTATTAAGTACGTTGGGTAGTCAGATGTGTATAATATATGAAGCTTAACGGAAAACCGTAGTCCAAGGTTCTTGGACAAGTGTTTGGTGATTTCTTTGTGTTGTGATTATTGATCTTGTGCTAAATCTGAACATCCAGGTGCTTTTATTGATTATATCAGTTGGGATTACCAATACAACACTTGTTGTTTGATCCATACAAGAATCTTCATCTTCATCTTTTGGTTTTTCTTAAGTTTTACACATTCAAACACTTAATCAATAGTTGTTTGGGTGTTAACAATCAAACCACTATGATCCGTATCAGATTTGGGACTCATAATTTGGTATCAGAGCCTTTATGCTCTTGATTGATTGAGTTTTTGTTAAGATCCTTTAATGTTGAAGGTTTTTCAAAAGTTTTCAAAGTTTCAAGGTTTTTCAAAATTTTGTACTAAAATAGCTTGATTTGGTGTGGTTAATCTTTGGGTTGTTGTTAATCAGTGATTTGGTAAACAATTGGGTCATTTTGATACAAAGAAACATGTTTTTTGAGTCGCTTTTTGTAACGCCCCAAATCGCGTAAGAACAACACGCGGCGTAAACACTTGGGAAATCACATTAACAAATTGTCTCAACAACACATGGTATTTGAAGTTTCATTTTATTTGAATATTGAACATAGATTACATTGTCTTTAGAAATTAATACCACTTCAACAAACATAGTTATTGTCTTGCTTATTTTAAGGCACTACAGTCCAAGTTCGATCCTACATGAGCACGCATCAATATCATATAGCATCATTCCCTGAAACATATGTGAAAACGAGTCAGCAAAAATATGCCGGCGAGTACATAGGTTTTGTGAGCATGTCAAGTCCATGGCTTTGTATATATTGCAATATGAATAACCCGACTACTAGAGTCGTAAGTGAAACCTTGTTTTGAAAGCATTTGATATTGCAATAGTTATTTAACTAAAACAAATTGTTAAAAGTTATAAAATCTAGTAGCCATGAACCTTGACTCGAAAACATTTGTTTTGTAAATCCAACTTGTAATTGTCTTGAAATAACTCGTATGGTTTATATCTTTAATCGAAAATCATTGTGTGACATTGTTTGAAAACATTTGTTCATCATTCATCGTTCCTCGTAATAAACCATTTGTTATAAACCAATTGTTCATCGTTCATCGTTCATTGTTCATCGTTCATCGTTCCTTGTTCCTTGTTATACACCAATCGTTACTTGTTATAAATGTGAAAACTTTTGGTCGTTCTTTAATGAGTACATTCAAACCTTTGTTGACTCGACTATACCCCAAGGGTATCTTTAATAGATCCTAAAAGATCTCTTTAACAAGACTAGCAAATCAACGAATGATTTGTTAGTCATAAACAGTTTATGTCGTTCCCCAAACTACCCACCAAATCTAGTGAATAGCCTAGTAACGGGATTGTCAATCCTATGGTACCATAACTTACTACTGGGTGGCATAACAATGTTAATGAATGTCATTCGTATCTTGGATAACGCACCAACAAGTTGTATCACATTATTGAAACCATATTGTTATATAAACCATAGTATTTGTACTTTGAAAACTTGAAAACAATTAGCACATATGAATCACCCCAAAACATTTGTAAACATAAAAGAGGGGAGCGATGTACTCGCCTGGGATTTGCGGATAAGCCTTGTACAAGTGTATGATCAACGTCCGAAGATCAAGGAATCAAGTGTGTGTCCTAAAAATGGATAATAATGTAAACATCAAAACTTGAATTCGGAGGATTTGGATAGAATGATACCTTATAAACCAAATGAGTATTGGAACTCACATGACATGGTTTAAGAAGTTAACATTCTGAGTTGGAAAGATTTTTGTGTGCTTTTGACCCGTTATGACCCATTAAGGTAGTTTAAGCCACTTTAACGCGTCATTTGCGTAACTACGTATTCGGATGGTTAGATATGTGTTATGATAAGTTTTTAATGCCTAAATATGTTTGAAAATGTTATTTGATCAAAATACTTGTCAAAATTTATGTTCCATATACTTAAAGTTGATTTATTTGCGAAAAGGGCATTTTGGTCATTATTGAAGAACATAATAACTAATTATCATAACACTATCCGAATGATATGACCAATAGGTATAACCTCATAGGGTTATTCCATTATTTATGGTCACAAATATGTATTTGGTTGGGTCCGAAGATCCACCAAATGGGTCAGATTCGAGAGTCAAAGCGGTGGTCAACCCGTTCAGCTTACGACTCTAAACAAGCACTAAAATGAGAGTGACGATTTAGACATGTTTTGGCATGTCTAATTAAGTTTATAAAAGAGTTTTGGCATCAAAACAAACTGTTTTAATACCTGATATTGATTCCGTTGCAAAATGCGCAAAAATCGCATTTTATCCGAAACTTTGACTTGTCAAAATAGCTAGAAACGATGAGAATCAGTAGGCATGATTTTTATGGATCGTAACCACCTTGATTACCATCATAAAGCAAGTTTCAAGTGGATTTTAAACTGATCAATTCATGATCAATTCTAGAATTCAAATAAAAGTCAAATTTTGTGACTTTTAATCAAATTAATCACAAGAATTGAAACAAACATGAAGGAGATCACTTACAAATACCAATGATTTGATCAAGATCACTGAGAAAGCTCCAAAATGAGTGCCAAATTCGAATTTTGAGCAGGGTGTTGCAAGAAAGTGATCAAAGAGTTGCAACCATGAAGACACTTAGTATTTATAGAAATCTTGGATTAACAAGAGCATGACAAGTGTTGGTGACTCATCTTAGGTGTAGATTAGTGTCCAAATTCGTGTCAGTTGCAGAGATTAAGGTGGCACAAGTGTTTGATGAGTCAAAGGTTGCACAAACAGGTTGCTGCCAGCAATTCTGATGTGCTGTGGGCATGCCTTACAGACCGTATGGTCCTTAGTCTTACGGTCCGTAAGCCATGGACCTGGGCACATCTTTTGGGATATGGCAGAACAGGCCCCTGCATTGTTTCGTCGCGTTTCAGGCACTTTCGACACTCGTAAATCTCATTTCAAAGCTTCATAGGGATGTTAAAGTATAGGGAACTTGAAATATGTTCAAAAATGTTCCATAGGTCGGTTCGTTTGGCCATACGATCGCGGTTTTCTGTTAATTACGACGAAAAGCGTAACGAAGGCGTGTATGACCGTAAATGCATAACGAATGACATTTTTGCATCCCAATCACTAAAATATGATATTTTTAATGATTAAAAATTTTTTGGATGTCCGAATATGTTCTGGATGGTGTTATACGCAAAAAGGCATAATTTCACAGAATTTGCAAAATAAAAGTGTGTTTTTGCCATACCGAAGCCTCAAAACTTATTTCTAAGCTATGTAAAGGGTATTTATGGTATGTTAAGCTTGTGACCTTGTTCTGGAGCGTACGTCGCTGCGAGAATTGGTAGACTTTCACAGTTTGTCGTAAATAGTCCCTGTGATCGAATAAACTTGTTTTTGACATACCAAACCCTTCAAAACTTATTTCTAAGTTATGCAAAGGTTATTTAAGGTATGTTTAGCTTACGTAACTATTCCGGAACATACGTTGTATTAAATTGGTTTTGTTTTGCGTAATAGCTTATGTATAACCTCCAGAAAAGCCTAGAGGAGTTGAAATTGTACACGGACTAAAATGTATAAATGTCACATGTAATTACACAATTCTCAGGAATGAAACACAAGACTTCATTAGATTCGGAATTGTTCGGTATTGTTTGATGCTTGACGAGTCTCAGATGTCATAGTCTCCCCTACTTTAGGAAATTTCGTCCCGAATTTTAATTTAGAGGAAACTTGTGAAAACATATGTGAGGGTATCGCTTCAAGTGATCCTTCATTCCTGGAGAAAAATCTCTAGAAAACATTTGGACTCCAGTGAACTTTGTTTATTGTACTCGTTTGTTGTCCATGGTGATGAGTTGAGATTCGAAAATCTTAACCTCATTCCAATAGGTAGGAGGTGCATGACACCTTTGATTGTACTGAGCCTTAGAAAAGATTCTTGTAAATGTCATAGTGGTATCTTTTTTGTCGTAGCATACCATAAAAGAGCGTGGACTTGAAAGAAAGGATTCGGATTTCGAATAATGAACGGAAGATTGTTTATAAAGGTTTCCCATGAAGACTAGTATAGGAAACTTGTGTGTGCTCGAAATTGGAGTCAGAGAGTGTGTGATAGAACAACATTGGTCAAGGTCCAGAGCTTCTAGTAACTTAAATAACACCATGCTTGCAATGTAATAAGGAACACTTATATATAGGAAGTTCCAGCGGCATATCGCCCTTATTACAGTGTTCCCGTTTCGTTATTCTTATTACTATAGGTTCTCACACATGACAAAACTTGCTATGGTATTCTATGCAAGGGATTTTATAATTATGTATGCATCCATAATTACTCAATTTGTTGCACAGTCAGCATAGTTTTTTTTTGTGGTGTGTAGGGGAAAAATCATATGAGTAAACATGGAAAGACTTGTCTAGACCACATCGGGATCTCTTTAATTAGATCAACGCATGATCTCTTTAAATAGACCACCAAAGTGTCTCTTTAACTAGATCATCACATGACCTCTTTAACTACATTGACGGACAATCTCTTTAACTAGATCAACACATGATCTCTTTAACTAGATTGACGAGCAATCTCTTTAACTAGGCCCTGAAAGACCTCTTTAACTAAGCCCTGAAAGACTTCTTTAGCTAGGCCCTGAAAGACCTCTTTAACTAAGCCCTGAAAGACTTCTTTAACTAGGCCCTGAAAGACCTCTTTAACTAAGCCCTGAAAGACTTCTTTAACTAGGCCCTGAAAGACCTCTTTAACTAAGCCCTGAAAGACCTCTTTAACTAGGACCGCTGAAAGGTCTCTTTAAACTAGACCCTGAAAGGCTCTTTAACTAAACCCTGAAAGGTTTCTTAACTAGACCCTGAAAGGTCTCTTTAACTAAACCCTGAAAGGTTTCTTTAACTAGACCCTAAAAGGTCTCTTTAACTAAACCCTGAAAGCTTTCTTTAACTAGACCCTAAAAGGTCTCTTTAACTTTGAATCAAATTAGGAATAGTACTTTGGAATCCAAGGGCTTAACTATTTACATAGAATATCCCATTCAAGGATAACGAACATTTGAATCAACTTAACACATAAACACATAATCGCATAATTGTCAATTTGGTCATCAACTTGTTATTAACTTGTCATTAGTTTGTACATAAGTAGTTAAAGTACACAAGGAATCCAATCAAGGAGTTCATTCAGTACTTTAAGCGTCCGCAAGAATCTAACTATGAAGATAGAAAGATCTTGTAAGGATTTGGTTTAGCCTTATTGAATCATAACATATGTATTGAAGTGCAAAAAAAAATCCAATTAAGGGCTTTGATATTGCACTTTAAACATCCGCAAGGATCTAACTATGACGATAGGAAGATCCTAATAGGATTTGAGATTCATGTAGCAAAAGTATTTTGAAACCTTGTATTAGGTATACTAGGTCAACGTACGAAATAGAAATGTCCATGAAATCAATGTGCTAGCATGCTCAGACAACATACATAGCAAAAATGTAATGAAAATCAATGTGCTCATATGCTAAGTCAACATATGCAGCAAAAAGTGTTATTGAAAATCATGCATGAAATGTTTGATAACCATGCTTAATGTTTTTGAAATCATATATATAATGTTTTTGAAATCATGCACTAGATATATTAGGTAAATATACCTTTGTTAAATTGATTTGAAACCACATGAAAAATCCTTGAATTAATGTATAGAGTTTTTGAAAATATGTATTTTGAAATCATGCACTTCGTATATTAAGTAAATATGCTATGTTAAATAGCTTTTAGAATCTTATGAAATATATTTGGAATCATGAAATTTTGAAATCAGTATAATGTTTTTGAAATTATGTACCATGCAAAGTGTTATGAAAAATCAGAGGTGTGGTATAAACATATTGCATAAGACCATTTAAGGACTCATGGAAGTATCCTTAGGTATCCAATCAAGGATTTAAAGTGATACTTTGAGTATTTGTTGAGAGTTGTAACTTGTACCTTGTACATTGTACATTGTTTCTTAAAAGAAATGAGTACTTAGGATTTTTTGTGGAGATCGCGGGCGATCGCAAAATGAAAGAAACTACAAGAGTTGTTTGATTCGCAAGGAACCATGTTATTGGTATTGTAGGAGTATAACACATATATAATCGCATTTGTAAATAATCTGGAAACAACCATATTTATTTATCGACAATCAAAGTGTTTTCGAAGTTCTTGGAAATAAACAGAAAAGACAAAAGTTCAAGTGTTTATTTAGACATCAGCACAAGCCTAATGTTGCTAGTGTTACTCTTGTGCCCATACGTTGAGTCGTCATTTGTCAGCTAGTTTAGTTGAAGTGGTCAAAATAACCACAGTTGAAGCAGTTTCCATGTGGATAGTTAGGGCTACCTGTCATTGCATGAGGTGTTATGATAGGTTGGGTAGGAACCGCCATAGCTTGGTTTGGTGAAGTGGCTAAGAGACAGACATCAGCTGTATGACCAAAACGTCCACAATTTGAACATTTTCGGCAACAGACACTAGTGTATGGTGATGGTTACATTGATTGCACAGAGGCACTTTTCCTTTGTATGGCTTCTTAGCGGGTGGCGGGGCCACCTGGCTAGGTCCCACTTGGTTAAGCGGAATTGGAGCAATCACTGTACGATTCTTTGAAGCTTTACGCTTCCTTGATTTCTTTGAAGGCTTGGCTTTCGTCTTTGTTGGTTCCTCATGAGTAGTCTTATCACCAAAACTGGATAAGGCCACAGCTAACTCAAGAGTTCCACTGAGTATTGTGCCTATCTGCTGGGCGATGGTATTAGCCAGTTCAGACTTTTGAGTGTCGTTGTGATGAGAAGGCATTCTAGAAGAGGAAAAGGAAAATATGAGTGAAGCCGAGTGAGATTGATATTGGATAGCCTAAATGAATTGTTAAAAGAAATATCGGCGAAGCATAAGGATTGTGATCAATTGTTTAGTACTAAGAACAAACAAATGACACAGTGACTAATCAAAGTAAATGGGTCTTTATAATGTATCGCGAAGACATGCTTTAGCCTATAAGTGGACACTCACCCCAAGAGTTCCCAGGTAAGAGTGACTGGTCCGATTAAGTGGATATGTACGAACACTCTAGCCTTAGACAGAAAACTCAGGGTACAGGTACCCACCCTTCTAGATTGCACGTGTTCACATTAATAAAACCCAAACTTTGACGAGATTTTGAAAACTTTGAAGGCACAAAGCCCAAAAATAAATCATTTAATGATAGATGATTTCTTGTGAAGTTTTGGAAAAATTTTGACTTTCAAAAGATGTGATATGCTTTGTTTTTGGTAATCACCTAAGGATAGGTGATGGTAATGTTTTAAGAATCTAAACACAAGTAAACTTGCGTTAGGGTCCTAGGAAGGTTATAGTCTAGGTCAAAGCATTACTAATAACCTAATTCCCTATAACCAGTGCTCTGATACCAACCTGTAACACCCCAAATCGCGTAAGAACAACATGCGGCGGAAACACTTGGGGAGTCACATTAACAGATTGTCTCAACAACACATGGTATTTGAAGTTTCATTTTATTTGAATATTGAACATAGATTACATTGTCTTTAGAAATTAACACCACTTAAACAAACACAGTTATTGTCTTGCTTATTTTAAGGCACTACAGTCCAAGTCTGATCCTACATGAGCACGCATCAGTATCATCTAGCATCGTTCCCTGAAACATATGTGAAAACGAGTCAGCAAAAATATGCCGGCGAGTACATAGGTTTTGTGAGCATGTCAAGTCCATGGCTTTGTATATATTGCAATATGAATAACCCGACTACTAGAGTCGTAAGTGAAACCTTGTTTTGAAAGCATTTGATATTGCAATAGTTATTTAACTAAAACAAATTGTTAAAAGTTATAAAATCTAGTAGCCATGTATGACATCTGAGCCTTGTCAAGCATCAATCAATACCGAACAATTCCGAATCTAATGAAATCTTGTGTTTCATTCCTGAGAATTGTGTAATTACATGTGACATTTATACATTTTAGTCCATGTACAATTTCAACTCCTCTAGGCTTTTCTGGAGGTTATACATAAGCTATTACGCAAAACGACACCAATTTGATGCAACGTATGTTCCGGAATAGTTACGTAAGCTAAACATACCTTAAATAACCTCTGCATAACTTAGAAATAAGTTCTAAAGGGTTTGGTATGTCAAAAACAAGTTTATTCGATCACATGGACTATTTACAACAAACTGCGAAAGTCTATCGATTCTCGCAGCAACGTACGCTCCGGAACAAGGTCACATGCTTAACATACCTTAAATACCCTTTACATAACTTAGAATAGGTTTTGAGGGCTTAGGTATGGCAAAATCACACTTTTGTAACTTCAGGGACTATTTTGCAAATTTGACGAAACTATGTCTTTTCGCGTATTTCACCATCCGGAACATATTCGAACATCCAAAAAAAATTTGTAATCATTAAAATATCATATTTTTAGTGATTGGGATGCAAAAATGTCATTCCTTACGCATTTACGGTCATACACGCGTTCGTTACGGTTTTCGTCATATTTAACCAAAAACCGCAACCCTACGACCAAACGAACCGACCTATGGAACATTTTTTGGACATATTTCAAGTTCCCTATACTTTATTGTCCTTATAAAGCTTAAAAATGGGGTTCACGGATGTTAAAAGTGCTAAAACGCGTCGAAAAACAAGTTTAGAGGCTGCAGGGACCATTTCTGCCAATTCTAAAAGTTTGGGCTTCTGGCCGGTCGCGAGTCCCTAAGCCTAAATGACTGGCAGCCCGCGAGAAGCCATCAGATACAGAAAAATAAGCTGGCAACCTCCCAGCTCATTCCTTGGCCACCAAGACGCGAATTTGACACCTAGCTTGCAATTTGCCACCCTTTTTCCTGCTTTTAACATGTGTATGACACTAATCAAGTGTAGTGATGAATCATGGACACTTGTTAAGCTCTCATGACATCAAAATTGCTATAAATAGCAAGGGTATTTCACCATTTAAAGCTTTTTAACCTCCTTCTTGCTCTCATCTGCTACAAATCCGAATTTGCAACTTCCTTGGGGCTTTTCTCTGGTGTTCTTGATCATTCCTTGTGTTTGTAAGTGTTCTACTCTTGACATGTTCAATTATTATAGCTTATTTTGACTAAAAATCAAACAATTTGACTTTTGTTTGACTTTTAGTTTTGATCATGAATTGATCAAGATAAAGCTCAATTGAATCTTTGCAATATGATGGTAATCAAGGTGGTTATGATCCCTAAAAATCATGCCTACTGATTCCCACCATTTCTAGTTATTTTGACAAGTCAAAGTTTCGGTCAAAATGCGATTTTTGCGCATTTTGCAATGGATCTGTTTTTGAGTATCAAAATAGGTTGTGTTGATTCGAAATTGCTTTTATAAACTTCCTAAAACATGTCAAGACTTGTCAAATTCATCACCTTTGTTAAATGTGCTCATTTGGGTTCAAAAGTCTAGCGGTTTGACCACCACTTTAACTTTTGAATCTGACCCGTTTGGTCAACTTTTAGACCCGACCAAATACATAATTATGACCATAAATATATAGAGAATAACCCTCTGAGGTTATACCTTATGGTCATGTCTTTCGGATAGTGTTATGTTAATCAATGGTAATATCCCTTAAAAAATGACCAAAATGCCCTTTTCGCAAGAAAACCAATTAAACACATATGTAACATAAATTTTGACATGTATTTTGATCAAATAACATTTTCAAACATTTTTAAGCATTTAAGACTTATCATAACACATATCTAACCATCCGAATGCATAGTTACGTAAATGACGCGTTAAAGTGGCTTAAACTACCTTAATGGGTCATAACGGGTCAAAAGCACTTAAAAATCTTTCCAACTCAGAATGTTAACTTATTAAACCATTTCATATGGGTTCAATACTCATTTGGTTTATAAGGTCTCATTCTATCCAACCCTCCGATTTCAAGTCTTGATATTTACATTATTATCCATTTTTAGGACACACACTTGATTCCTTAATCTTCGGACGTTGATCATACACTTGTACAAGGCTTATCCGCAAATCCCAGGCGAGTACATCGCTCCCCTCCTTTATGTTTACAAATGTTTTGGGGTGATTCATATGTGCTAATTGTTTTCAAGTTTTCAAAGTACAAATACTATGGTTTATATAACAATATGGTTTCAATAATGTGATACAACTTGTTAGTGCGTTATCCAAAATACGAATGACATTCATTAACATTGTTATGCCGCCCAGTAGTAAGTTATGGTACCATAGGATTGACAATCCCGTTACTAGGCTATTCACTGGATTTGGTGGGTAGTTTGGGGAACGACAGAAACTATTTATGACTAACAAATCATTTGTTGATTTGCTAGTCTTGTTAAAGAGATCTTTTAGGATTTATTAAAGATACCCTTGGGGTATAGTCGAGTCAACAATGGTTTGAATGTACTCATTAAAGAACGACCAAACGTTTTCACAATTATAACAAGGAACGATTGGTTTATAACAAGAAACAAAGAACGATGAACAATGAACGATGAACAAATGGTTTATTACGAGGAACGATGAACGACGAACAAATGATTTCAAACAATGTCACACACGATTTTCGATTAAAGATATAAACCATACAAGTTATTTCAAGACGATTTACAAGTTGGATTTATAAAACAAATGTTTTCGAGTCAAGTTCACGATTGCTAGATTTTATAACTTTTAACAATTTGTTTTAGTTGAATAACTATTGCAATATCAAATGTTTTTAAAACAAGGTTTCACTTACAACTCTAGTAATTGGGTTGTTTATATTGCAATATATACAAAGCGATGGACTTGACATGTTCACAAAACCTATGTACTCGCCGGCATATTTTTGCTGACTCGTTTTCACATATGTTTCAGGGAAAGATGCTAGATGATACTGATGCGTGCTCATGTAGGAATGGATGCGGACTTTAGTACCTTAAAACAAGAAAGACAATTGAAATATTTGCTTAGTTTGTTATAATTCCAAGAATAATGTAATTTGTAAATCATTCAATAAAACATAACGATAATTACCATGTGTTGTTGAGACAATCTGTTAACGTGACTCCCCAAGTGTTTCTGCCGCATGTTGTTTTACGCAATTTGGGATGTTACAGGTTGGTATCAGAGCACTGGTTATAGGGAATTAGGTTTTAGTAATTTTTTTGACCTAGACTATAACCTTCCTAGGACCCCAACGCAAGTTTACTTGTGTTTAGATTCTTAAAACATTACCATGACCTATCCTTAGGTGATTATCAAAAACAATGCATATCACATCCTTTGAAAGTTAAAATTTTTCTAAAATCTCACAAGAAATCATCTATCCTTAGATGGTTTGTCCTTGGGCTTATTGCCTTCAACGTTTTCAAACTCTCATCAAAGTTTGGGTTTTAATAATGTGAACACATGCAATCTGGAAGGGTGGGTGCCTGTACCCCGAGTTTTCTGTCTAAGTCTAGAGTGTTCGTACAAATCCACTTAATCGGACCAGTCACTCTTACCTGGGAACTCTTGGGGTGAGTGTCCACTTATAGGCTAAAGCATGTCTTCGCAATACATTATAAGACCCATTTACTTTGATCAGTCACAGTGCGTCATTTGTGTGATTTGAGAAACAAACAAACAAGTGACCACCATCCATATGTTTCTTCAATATATTAATGCCTCTATTGATTCTCTTCCGAATGTCAATCTCATATATCTTCTTTTATGTTTCTTTTCTAGAATGCCTCCTCGACGTGATACAACTCAAAATTCCGAAATGACTGCACTTATTGCTCAGCAAATGGCTGCAATCCTCCCGAACCTAGTGACTCAATTAAATCAAGCAAACAACAATAACAACAATGCACCAGCTCCGTGCAGCTACAAACAATTCTGTTCGGCTAAACCACTTCAGTTCACTAGGTCTGAGGGAGCTACGGGACTTCTTCAATGGTTTGAGAGTCTCGAAAGCACGTTCCGTTTTGTTCAATGTCCAGATGAGCGAAAAGTTGAGTTCGCGTCGAGTGTATTCAAGAAAAGAGCTCTTACGTGGTGGAATGGTATAATGACAGATAGGAGTGCCGATGTGGCATTGGCACAAACTTGGGGAGAGCTTCGAGCTTTGATGATGAAGGAATTTTGTCCTCGTCATGAACAAAGGGCACTTGAGAATGAGTTCCACGATCTTAAGCAAGATAGTGGAGAACACCGAGTTTACACCGACCGGTATGAGGAGTTAAGTTTGTTTTGTCATTCGATGGTTACGCCTTTGGATAAGGCGATTGAAAAGTACATTGATGGCATGCCTGACCCCGTTCAGGATATTGTTACCGGTAGCAACCCTACCACCGTTCGACAGGCTATCGAACTATCTGCTACCCTGACTGAGTCCCAAATCAAAAAGGGTAAACTTTTCCGCAAAGGCGACAAGAAACCATCTGACAAAACTACCTATGAAAAAACAAAAAGAAAACAAGATTGAATCCTCTAAGAAGTCAAAGAAGCGCAAGGCTTCACAAAATTTCGTTGTAATTGCTCAGAACAATCAAGCTGCTCCCAATCAACCAGTACAACCCCTTGTGAGGAAACCTTATGCTGGTACAGCACCCATATGCAGCAGGTGCAATGCTCATCATCAGGCTCACCTACAATGTCGTCAATGCACTTCGTGTGGGCGACTTGGTCATTTTGCAAACGTCTATCGATCAGCTCAAGCTAACTTTCCACCAGGTTCTTGCTACAACTGTGGCGAGATGGGTCATTTTAGAAACAACTGCCCGAGACTTGTAAATGCAAATCCCGCTCGTGGATGAACATATTAACAAGACTCAAGCCAACAATGATGCAACTATGAACAATTAAGTTTTTATCATCTGTTTCTCTTTTGTTTACCAAGAACCTTGAAACACTTTGATTGTCTATAAATAAATTTGGTAGATTCCATTTTATTTACAAATGTGATTATATATGTGTGTTCCTTCCCTACAATACCAATACCAATAACATGGTTCCTTGCGAATCAAACAACTCTTGTAGTTTCTTTCATCTTGCGATCGCCCGCGATCTCCACAAAAATCCTAAGTACCTGTTTCTTTTAAGAAACAATGTACAAGATACAAGTTACAACTCTTAACGAATACACAAAGTATCAGTTTAAATCCTTGATTGGATATCTAAGGATACTTCCATGAGTCCTTAAATGGTCTTATGCAATATGTTTATACCACAACCCTCTGATTTTTCGTAATGCTTTGCATGGTACATAATTTCAAAAACATTATACTGATTTCAAAATTTCATGATTTCAAATATGTTTCATAAGATTCTAAAAGCTATGTAACATAGCATATCTACTTAATATAAGAAGTGCATGATTTCAAAATACGTATTTTCAAAAAACTCTATACATTAATTCAAGGATTTTTCATGTGGTTTCAAATCAGTTTAACAAAGGTATATTTACCTAATATATCTAGTGCATAATTTCGAAAACATTATACATATGATTTCAAAAACATTAAGCATGTTTTCAAAAAAAATTCATGCATGATTTTCAAAGACACTTTTTTGCGGCATATGTTGACTTAGCATATGAGCACATTGATTTTCATTACATTTTTGCTATGTATGTTGTCTGAGCATGCTAGCACATTGATTTCATAGACATTCCTACTTTGTATGTTGACCTAGTATACCTAATATAAGGTTTCAAAATACTTTCGCTACATGAATCCCAAATCCTATTAGGATCTATACATATGTTATGATTCAATAAGGCCAAACAAATCCTTACAAGATCTTTCTATCTTCATAATTAGATTCTTGTGGATGCTTAAAGTACTAAATGAACTCCTTGATTGGATTCCAAGTGTACTTTAACTACTTATGTACAAATTGATGACAAGTTAATAACAAGTTGATGACCAAATTGACAATTATGTGATTATGAGTTTATGTGTTAAGTTGGTTCAAATGTTTGTTATCCAAATCCTTGTAGAATCTTCCATATCTTCATATGATAGATTCTTAGAAGGATATACGAAATATTATCTTAAATCCTTGAAGGGGTTATTCTATGCAAATAGTTAAGCCCTTGGATTCCAAAGTACTATTCCTAATTTGATACAAAGTTAAAAAAACCTTTCAGGGTTTAGTTAAAGAAGTCTTTCAGGGCTTAGTTAAAGATGTCTTTCAGGGCCTAGTTAAAGAAGTCTTTCGGGGTTAGTTAAAGAGGTCTTTCAGGGCCTAGTTAAAGAAGTCTTTCAGGGCTTAGTTAAAGAGGTCTTTCAGGGCCTAGTTAAAGAGATTGCTCGCCAATCTAGTTAAAGAGATCATGTGTTGATCTAGTTAAAGAGATTGTCCGTCAATCTAGTTAAAGAGATCATGTGAAGATCTAGTTAAAGAGACTCTTTGGTGGTCTATTTAAAAGAGATCATGCGTCGATCTAACTAAAGAGATCCCGATGTGGTCTACACAAGTCATTCCATGTTTACTCATATGATTTTTCCCCTACACATCACAAAATAAACTATGCGGACTGTGCAACGAATTGAGTAATTATGGATGCATACATAAATATAAAATCCCTTGCATAGAAAACCATAGCAAGTTTTGTCATGTGTGAGAACCTATAGTAATAAGAATAACGAAACGGGAACAATGTAATAAGGGCATGGTGGATACGCCGCTGGTAATTCCTATATATAAGTGTTCCTTATTACATTGCAAGTGTGGCGTTATTTAAGTTACTAGAAGCTCTGGACCTTGACCAATGTTGTTCTATCATACACTCTCTGACTCCAATTTCGAGCACACACAAGTTTCCTATACTAGTCTTCATGGGAAACCTTTATAAACAATATTTCATTCATTATTCGAAATCCGAATCCTTTCTTTCAAGTCCATGCTCTTTTTATGGTATGCTGCGACAAAAAGATACCACTATGACATTTACAAGAATCTTTTCTGAGGCTCAGCACAATCAAAGGTGTCATGCACCTACTTATTGGAATGAGGTTAAGATTTTCGAATCTGAACTCATCACCATGGACAACAAACGAGTACAATAAACAAAGTTCGCTGGAGTCCAAACGTTTTCTAGAGATTTTTCTCTAGGAATGAAGATCACTAGAAGCGTACCCTCACATATGTTTTCACAAGTTTCCTCTAAACTAAATTTCGGGACGAAATTTCCTAAAGTAGGGGAGACTGTGACATCTGAGCCTCTTCAAGCATCAAACAATACCGAACAATTCTGAATCTAATGAAATCTTGTGTTTCATTCCTGAGAATTGTGTAATTACATGTGACATTTATACATTTTAGTCCATGTACAATTTTAACTGCTCTAGGCTTTTCTTGAGGTTATACATAAGCTATTACGCAAAATGAAACCAATTTGATGCAACGTATGTTCCGGAATAGTTACGTAAGCTAAAAATACCTTAAATAACCTTTTCATAACTTAGAAATAAGTTTTGAAAGGTTTGGTATGTCAAAAACAAGTTTATTCGATCACAGGGATTTATTTACGACAAACTGTGAAAGTTTGTTGATTCTCGCAGCAACGTACGCTCCAGAACAAGGTCACAAGCTTAACATACCTTAAATATGCTTTACATAACTTAGAAATAGGTTTTGAGGGCTTAGGTAGGAAAAATCACACTTTTGTAACTTCAGGGACTATTTTGGAAATTTTGTGAAACTATGTCTTTTCGCGTATTTCACCATCCGGAACATATTCGGACATCCAAAAACTTTTTTAATCATTAAAATATCACATTTTAGTGATTGAAATGCAAAATTGTCATTTGTTACGCATTTACGGCCATACACGCGTTCGTTACGCTTTTCGTCGTAATTAACCGAAAACCGCAACCGTACGACCAAATGAACCAACGTCTAGAACATTTTTGGACATATTTTAAGTTCCCTATACTTTATTGTCCTTATAAAGCTTAAAAATGGGGTTCACGGGTGTTAAAAGTGACAAAACGCGCAAGTTTAGAGGCTGCAGGGACCATTTCTGCCAATTCTGAAAGTTTGGGCTTCTCGCGGGGCGTGAGTCCCTAAGCCTAAATGAGTGGCAGCCTGCGAGAAGCCATCAGATACAGAAAAATAAGCTGGCAACCTTCCAGCTCATTCCTTGGCCACCAAGACGCGAATTTCGACACCTAGCTTGCAATTTGCCACCCTTTTTCCTGCTTTTAACATGTGTATGACACTAATCAAGTGTAGTGATGAATCATGGCACTTTTTAAGCTCTCATGACATCAAAATTGCTACAAATAGCAACGATATTTCACCATTTGAAGCTTTTTAACCTCTTTCTTGCTCTCATCTGGTACAAATCCGAATTTGCAACATCCTTGGGGCTTTTCTCTGGTGTTCTTGATCATTCTTTGTGTTTGTAAGTGTTCTACTCTTGACATGTTCAATTATTATAGCTTATTTTGACTAAAAATCAAACAATTTGACTTCTGTTTGACTTTTAGTTTTGATCAAGAATTGATCAAGTAAAGCTCAATTGAATCTTGCAATATGATGGTAATCAAGGTGGTTATGATCCCTAAAAATCATGCCTACTGATTCCCACCATTTCTAGTTATTTTGACAAGTCAAAGTTTCGGTCAAAATGTGATTTTTGCGCATTTTGCAATGGATCTGTTTTCGGGTATCAAAACAGGTTGTTTTGATGCTAAATTAATTTTATAAACTTCCTAAAACATGTCAAGACTTGTCAAATTCATCACCTTTGTTAAATGTGCTCATTTGGGTTCAAAAGTCTAGCGGTTTGACCACCACTTTGACTTTTGAATCTGACCCGTTTGGTCAACTTTTAGACCCGACCAAATACATAATTATGACCATAAATATGTAGGGAATAACCGTCTGAGGTTATACCTTATGGTCATGTCTTTCGGATAATGTTATGTTAATCAATGGTAATATCCCTTAAAAAATGACCAAAATGCCCTTTTTATCAAGAAAACCAATTAAACACATCTATAACATAAATTTTGACATGTATTCTGATCAAATAACATTTTCAAACATGTTTAAGCATTTAAGACTTATCATAACACATATCTAACCATCCGAATGCGTAGTTACGCAAATGACGCGTTAAAGTGGCTTAAACTACCTTAACGGGTCATAACGGGTCAAAAGCACTTAAAAATCTTTCCAAATCAGAATGTTAACTTATTAAACCATTTCATATGGGTTCAATACTCATTTTGGTTTATAAGGTCTCATTCTATCCAACCCGCCAATTTCAAGTCTCGATATTTACATTATTATCCATTTTTAGGACACACACTTGATTCCTTAATCTTGGGACGTTGATCATACACTTGTACAAGGCTTATCTGCAAATCCCAGGCGAGTACATCGCTCCCCTCCTTTATGTTTACAAATGTTTTGGGGTGATTCATATGTGCTAATTTTTTCAAGTTTTCAAAGTACAAATACTATGGTTTATATAACAATATGGTTTCAATAATGTGATACAACTTGTTAGTGCGTTATCCAAAATACGAATGACATTCATTAACATTGTTATGCTGCCCAGTAGTAAGTTATGGTACCATAGGATTGACAATCCCGTTACTAGGCTATTCACTGGATTTGGTGGGTAGTTGGGGAACGACAGAAACTGTTTATGACTAACAAATCATTCGTTGATTTGGTAGTCTTGTTAAATAGATCTTTTAGGATTTATTAAAGATACCCTTGGGGTATAGTCGAGTCAACAAAGGTTTGAATGTACTCATTAAAGAACGACCAAAAGTTTTCACAATTATAACAAGGAACGATTGGTTTATAACAAGAAACAAAGAACGATGAACAATGAACAATGAATGATGAACAAATGTTTTCAAACAATGTCACACAACGATTTTCGATTAAAGATATAAACCATGGTAATTATCGTTATGTTTTATTGAATGATTTACAAATTATATTATTCTTGGAATTATAACAAACTAAGCAAATATTTCAATTGTCTTTCTTGTGTGACATTGTTTGAAAACATTTGTTCATCGTTCATCATTCCTTGTTCCTTGTTATAAACCAATCGTTCCTTGTTATAAATGTGAAAACTATTGGTCGTTCTTTAATGAGTACATTCAAACCTTTGTTGACTCGACTATACCCCAAGGGTATCTTTCATAGATCCTAAAGATCTCTTTAACAAGACTAGCAAATCAACGAATGATTTGTTAGTCATAAACAGTTTCTGTCGTTCCCCAAACTACCCACCAAATCCAGTTAATAGCCTAGTAACGGGATTGTCAATCCTATGGTAGCATAACTTACTACTGGGCGGCATAACAATGTTAATGAATGTCATTCGTATCTTGGATAACGCACCAACAAGTTGTATCACATTATTGAAACCATATTGTTATATAAACCACAGTATTTGTGCTTTGAAAACTTGAAAACAATTAACACATATGAATCACCCCAAAACATTTGTAAACATAAAAGAGGGAGCGATGTACTCGCCTGGGATTTGCGGATAAGCCTTGTACAAGTGTATGATCAACGTCCGAAGATCAAGGAATCAAGTGTGTGTCCTAAAAATGGATAATAATGTAAACATCGAAACTTGAATTCGGAGGATTTGGATAGAATGATACCTTATAAACCAAATGAGTATTGGAACTCTCATAACATGGTTTAATAAGTTAACATTCTGAGTTGGAAAGATTTTTGTGTGCTTTTGACCCGTTATGACCCGTTAAGGTAGTTTAAGCCATTTTAACGCGTCATTTGCATAACTACGCATTCGGATGGTTAGATATATGTTATGATAAGTCTTTAATGCCTAAATATGTTTGAAAATGTTATTTGATCAGAATACTTGTCAAAATTTATGTTCCCTATACTTAAAGTTGATTTATTTGATATGACCAATAGGTATAACCTCATAGGGTTATTCCATTATTTATGGTCACAAATATGTATTTGGTTGGATCCAAAGATCCACCAAATGGGTCAGATTCGAAAGTCAAAGCGGTGGTCAACCCGTTCAACTTACGACTCTAAACAAGCACTAAAATGAGAGTGACGATTTAGACATGTTTTGGCATGTATAATTAAGTTTATAAAAGAGTTTTGGCATCAAAACAAACTGTTTTAATACTCGAGATTGATTCTGTTGCAAAATGCACAAAAATCGCATTTTAACCAAAACTTTGACTTGTCAAAATAGCTAGAAACGATGAGAATCAGTAGGCATGATTTTTAAGGATCATAACCACCTTGATTACCATCATAAAGCAAGTTTCAATTGGATTTTAAACTGATCAATTCATGATCAATTCTGGAATTCAAATAAAAGTCAAATTTTGTGACTTTTAACCAAATTAATCACAAGAATTGAAACAAACATGAAGAAGATTACTTACAAATACCAAGGATTTGATCACGATCACTGAGAAAGCTCCAAAATGAGTGCCAAAATCGGATTTAGAGCAGGGTGTTGTAAGAAAGTGATCAAAGAGTTGCAACCATGAAGATCACTTAGTATTTATAGAAATCTTGGATTAACAAGAGCATGACAAGTGTTGGTGACTCATCTTAGGTGTAGATTAGTGTCCAAATTCGTGTCAATTGTAGAGATTAAGGTGGCACAAGTGTTTGATGAGTTAAAGGTTGCACAAACAGGCTGCTGCCAGCAATTCTGATGTGCTGGGCATGCCTTACGGACCATATGGTCCTTAGTCTGACGGTCCATAAGCCATGGACCTGGGCACATCTTTTGGGATTTGGCAGAACAGGCCCCTGCATCGTTTCGTCACGTTTCAGGCACTTTTGACACTCGTAAATCTCATTTCAAAGCTTCATAGGGAGTTAAAGTATAGGAAACTTGAAATATGTTCAAAAATGTTCAAGAGGTCGGTTCGTTTGGCCGTATGATCGCGGTTTTTGGTTAATTACGACGAAAAGCGTAACGAACACGTGTATGACCGTAAATGCATAACGAATGACATTTTTGCATCCCAATAACTAAAATATGATATTTTTAATGATTACAAATCTTTTGGATGTCCGAATATGTTCCGGATGGTGTTATACGCAAAAAGGCATAGTTTCACAGAATTTGCAAAATAGCCCCTGAAGTTACAAAAGTGTGTTTTTGCCATACCGAAGCCCTCATAACTTATTTCTAAGCTATGCAAAGGGTATTTATGGTATGTTAAGCTTGTGACCTTGTTTCAGAGCGTACGTCGATTACAAGAATCGGTAGACTTTCGCAGTTTGTCGTAAATAGTCCCTGTGATCGAATAAACTTGTTTTTGACATACCAAACCCTTCAAAACTTATTTCTAAGTTATGAAAAGGTTATTTAAGGTATGTTTAGCTTACATAACTATTCCGGAACATACGTTGTATTAAATTGGTTTCGTTTTGCGTAATAGCTTATGTATAACCTCATGAAAAGCCTAGAGGAGTTGAAATTGTACACGGACTAAAATGTATAAATGTCACATGTAATTACACAATTCTCAGGAATGAAACACAAGATTTCATTAGATTCGGAATTGTTCGGTATTGTTTGATGCTTGACGAGGCTCAGATGTCACACTTTTGAGTGGTTAGAGGGTTTTTGTCCGTTCTGAAACCTTGCTGGGCGTATTTAAGTTTGAAGACAGCATAGATAAACTTGAATACAGCGTATTTAAGCTTAAAGATCACGTAATTAAAAAATAGGCCAGCAATATACCAACGGATTTGTTAATTCTTAGCGAAATAGTGTCAGCGTACTTAATCGAAGGCGACTTCGAAGTCAATGATAAGGACCCTCAGCAATCTATCGTAGTGATCGGCGTGATTAGCCAAAACTCACGTTTGTTTTGTATTTTCCATCGGATTTAGCTAAGTTCGCCGAACAAAGATATCGGGAACCATCATCGTAATTACCAAAGTGAGCGTATTTGATCTCTGATATTACAGTCTACCAGCGTATTTAACCTCTGATCAGCAATTTGAACTTAAAATCAAACCAAAATTTCACTTAATCAACTGAACCCGATCGCTCAAGCCGTACTTGAAACTAGAACGGCAACGAGGCCTCCAAAGTTGAAAGGATCTGAAGATTTCAGTAGCTAGAAGAATCGAATCAAGTCATTCTTTGAGTATACGGACTATACTAAATGGATGTCTGTCACTATAGGACCCCACGTTCCTATGATAATCCGTGATGATGTTCGAACAATTAACGAAGATCCTTCAATCTTCACTCAGGAAGACAGGACTCTCATCCAACATGACTGCCGAGCTCACGCTGCTCTAACAATGGCACTATCAAAGGATGACAACAGTCCGTTTGAGGAATACACATCAGCTCCTGAACTATGGTTGGCTCTTATTGATCACTATGAAGGGAATGAAGAACTGACGGATAATAAGAGAGACATGGTGCAGAAAGAATACGATATGTTTGGAAGTGTTCGAGCTGAAAGTTTGTCTGATGTGTTAACGAAAAATGAAGAAAGTTGGTAATCCTGTTGCCAACTATGCTTCAATCAAGAAGCTTTTGGACTCACTTCCAAAAGAGTGGAGCTTACAGTGCATGATGATCAAAAGAACCTTCCTAACCAGTACAACTCCAGTTACTCTTTCGGAGCTGATCAACACTCTAAAAGCCTTTGAAATGGATGTGCTCAAAAGAGAGATGAATCAGACAGGATATTCACAAAAGTCTGCTCAATCAGCTGCTGTCATTATGCCCAAGAACATGGCGTTTCTCACTCCTACTTCCTCTGGTGGTTCAAGATCACAAAGTGCAAATGTATCCTACTTTAACGCTTCCGCAAGCTCTGCAAAGGCTCCAGAGTCTAACGAAAAATCTATTGTGGGTAGGGATGCTCAAGCACTAAAGATCTCAACTGAACATGTTGCACTGTTTAACACCTTCCTAAGCAGTTATGAAGCTCTTATGTCTGGTGAACTGAAGCGAGACTTTCTTTTGGCTGGAGATATGTACCAAGTTGATCCAGATGATATGGAGTAAATGGATCTAAAGTGGCAGATGGCTATGATCATTCTTCGTCTGAAAAAGTTTCAAGATAAGACAGGGAAGATATATCACTCGGAAAAGCTGGTTTCGACAAGTCAAAGCTGTGATGCTACAACTGCAAGAATTTAGGCCACTTCAAGAGAATGTCCGTTGCTAAAAAACGAGAATGTTGAGATCGCCCTAGCTAGAAGGCCAATAGCCATTGAAGGAAACGAGAATGCTACTGACAACCTAAGTAGTTAATGCAGTAAATTATCAGATATCGGTCAAGGACCGATATTTGAGATATCGGTTATTGCGGTGCGATATCGGTAGGATATCAGTAATTCTAATATCATGCTAAATTTATATATATAGAAATTTAACACTAACAATTCAATATACTCTCCTACCATTAACAAATTAACCTTTTGCAACTTTCAAAACACTAACAATTGTAGCAAGTAGGAACTCAGTAAGACTTAAAACACTAATACCAACAATAAGAAGATAGGCGAATGGTATAAGTAAGAAGAAAGGTACTAATATCGGGAAAATCGGTGATTTATCAGTCAAGTATCGGTCCAATATCGTTCAAATATCAGTCAATATCACTGATATTATCGGTACAGATATTCTGACTGATTTTTTGTACCATTATCTCGGCAGGGGTCTGATAACCGATATACCACTGATATATCGGGATATTAACTACATAGCTGATAACACTACAAAGGATTTGGTTGTAGAAGATTATGATTGGGCTGAAGCACAGGAGGAAGTTAACAAAGCTCTTATGGCTAAAGTCTCTGTCGGATCTGCATCATCTTTATCTAGTTTCATCGGGAAACAAGCTGTGGGAATTCCTAAGGGTGACAAAGCTGCAGATAAAGGATTAAAGAGCATAGTCACTCCTACCAAACAGGAAACGGTTGAGGGAAAGAAAGAAGCTGAGAAGCCTGAACCGAAGTAGAAAGCTGAAGCTGCTGCAGCTGCCATGAAAGTTGAATCCGCAAAGGAAAAAGAGGATAAGGATTGGTAAACAGCATACCGTATTAATTTAAAGTAAAACTGTGCTCCCAACCATGTGTGAACGTTGTGGCACATTATAAATCACTCAACCATGACATGATTAGAGAAAAAGAAAAGGTTTTGCAATTTAACAAAGAACCGAAACAAAATGAAGCAGCATAACAGAGAAAGTTGAACTCAACTTTAGCTTAAATGCAAATTTTGAAAGAGTTCGTTTTCAGGAAAGATTTTATCATAAATGATTTAACTGAAAATTAGAAAAATCTCAAAATGAAAACAATAGATTGCAAATCACGATCGACAAATGGAACATCAGTAAAAAGGCACTTGTTGACATTGAAAATTGCCAACGACCAACATATGTAAAAGATGGGATTGGGTACAAGGACAGGCTCGGAAACGAAAGAAAAATATTTCCTCCTCCACATAGCGAAAACTATGTATCCATGCCATCTCCTCATCGTGAAAATGATTTAATTGATAAAAATGACAATTTCGCTCAAAATGTCTCTTATGAAAAAGAAAAGAATACTAACATTTCTGAAAGTAATGCAGATGTGCTTGAGCGTAAAGAAGATATGTGCGATGAGGATGATGACTGTGGAGGATCAAAAATAGGGATAGGATATTCGGGCGACAGTTATTCTACTGTTAACTGGTTTGCCTGGAAGTGTAATAAGCCAAACAGTATTTCTATTCGGGATGGCTATAATAGTTTGACTATGATGGATGACTGTAATGGCCTTTGGCCTAAATTTAACATTCAGGATGACCGTAATGGCCATGTGCCTACATTTAAGACCCACAACCACGAGAATGTAGCGGTTGAATGTTATGACTTAGATTCTGCTTTTTGTGATGAAAAAATTATGTGTGAACCTCCTGTGTTTGTTCCAGAATTAAAACAAAACAAATTTGAAAAATTCCTCACCGAGGAAATTCCAGAATTTGTTCCATCTAACACAGGTAAATCAGAAACAGAAACGGAAGCTGATGAAGACAGCAGCAGCGAGGACTCAATCACTGCAACTTCAGAAGATGTCGAAGAAAATTTCAGCTCATTTGATGATCAAAGCTCAAATAAATCAAGCAACAAGCAAGAATCGGATCTTTCATCAGAATCCAAAAAAGAAGAAAACTGGTCAGAAGACGAAAGCCGAATTGACAAGAAAATGAAGAAAGTTGAGAGCTCAAGCTGCACTGCATCATCCAACGACATTTCAAGCAGCTCAAGACTCTCATCACATACATCATCTTCTCACGCGTCATCTTCCAAAAAGAAAAGAGCAAATTGCAGGCAATGCTTTCGCTGTGATCGTTTCGGACATACGGCGAAACATTGCAAAAGCAAGAATTTTCTCGAACCTAAACAAGATTTTATCAAAAGTTTCACAGCGCTATTTGATAACTTTAAGAAATATGTCAAAAACCTGGTTAATACAACATGTTTTTGGAAAAGAAAATAAGATATTCTAGTTCAAAATCATGACATATCAAAATTAAAACAAATCTGGGTTCCGAAATCTAACTAACTTGTATATATTTTATGTTTGTTGTTGTGTATTAGAATAAGCTGCAAAAATGGCTTTGAATGCTCATGGAGTACATCTGGCACATGGACAGTGGATGCTCAAGGCATATGACCGGATTAAAGGAACTATTGAAGAACTTCCGATTTGTCGATGGTGACTTTGTATCATTTGCCGGAGATGAAAAGGGAGGAAAGATTGTTGGAATAGGTGACGTAGTTTCTGAGGCAATCACGTTGGAGAACGTCAACTGTGTACCAGAATTGTGTTACAATCTCATGAGTGTATCACAAGTTTGTGACAAAGGAATATCTGTTCTGTTCAATGTCGTGGAATGTCTTTTTCTCAAGCCCGAATACTCAGTTCCAGTCGAGATGATTATTGTCACACCCCGACTCGTAGCGGAAGTCAATTGCAGGGTACGGCAGACACATGGTAATTCCCCATAACTTAAAAACATGATATCACATAAAAAGGGAACCTCGGTTACAACATACTAACAGTATCATATTACAAACCACAGTTCAAGTACTGTACTACGAGCTACCACAGCTCTTATTCTGCTACAGTTTACTACCCAAGCCATCCACACGCACGTTCCTTACTCCTGTTTAGTTTTACCTGAAATGCATGTTAATTTTGAAAAGGGTCAGCTAAACGTTGTGTGAGTTCCACTGGTTTAATTGTCGTGTAACAATATGTGTTAAGAAGTTTAATTGCACAGGTCAAAGTCACAGATGGAATTACACAAGGACACAAATGAAACTTGGAATTTCGTGCCGTGTCTCCTTCGACACTTCAGCACCTCGTGCCGTATCTCACTCGACACGTCAGCACATCGGGTCGTATCTCATTCGACACATCAGCCCCTCGGCTGCGTCACGTGCAGCCCAACGCCCCAAATGTAGTTATGCCTAACAACATAACCAAGTTTAGGACGCGTGCAGTTGCCTTGTTACCGGCCTCACGGGTCCAGAGCAACTGGGTTTGTCAAACCAATAGTACTATCCACTGCCCCATAAGGCTTACGTTAATCACTTGTAGTGGGGAGGTAGTTCGTGTGTTAAATAATTCACATCATCACAAGTTGGTGCAATTAACACAGTTTGTAATATGTAAATCATTCCAGAGAACAGTAAAACAGTTTAAAAGTGGGGAAGTGAAACACACTCCCAATTTGGTGTAATCAACACAGTTTTAACATGCAAGTCCCCAGAAAACCGGAAAATAATTAAAAAGTGGGGAAGTGAAAACTCACTCACAAGTTGGTGTAATTAACACAGTTTGTAACATGCAAGTCCCCCATAAACAGTAAAACAATTCAAAAGTGGGGAAGTGAAAACTCACTCACAAGTTGGTGTAATTAACACAGTTTGTAACATGCAAGTCCCCATAAAACAGTAAAACAATTCAAAAGTGGGGAAGTGAAAACTCACTGTACGAGTAGTAGTCTCAACAAAAGGGTGATCAGGCAACTGGATTAACTTTAATAGCAAGCATGCAAGTACGAGCACAAATCAATATCTAGGTTGGTAATGGTTATAACTTGGATTCGATCAGGAGTTTTCACCCCGGATTGAGTCTATAGGACACTGGCATGGTGATGGAGGTCAGGGTAGTATTGGTTTTCAGTTTGCTTCCGGGCACCGTTTCGCGTGCCAGCCAAAGTCAGTGTTTAACGTGTTCGGATAATGGTACGAGAATACCAATAGTGCCAACATGTTTTTGTTTACGAATGATTAACTTTTTACTAAGGGGTTTGGGTGTTTGGGGAGTCTAGGTTGCCCAAATTTGAGTTTCTATTTTCACCGTCGGAAATTCTCCCAAACTGTCTTAGGACACACCCATAGTGTCCAATTTGCCCAGGAATTTCCCGAAATACTCTCGGGGTTCTAGTTTTAGTATTTGTCGGGTTGGGTCAGCTCCTGGTTCCGGCAGGTTCGTTATACGGTAACTGCCGAAATTGATTTAAAATAACCTATTATTAATTCCATAAATTGTCATTTACTCTATAATTTGAATAAAAGTTAGTAAAAATCTATAGATTAGGGAAAAATAAATTGGGAATTTATTTTGGCTTTTTCTGTATTTAACTAAATTATTTATAAAAAAATATTTAATCAAATAATTAACATTACTTAACACCAGTGGTCCAAAAATTCCCAAAAAATTCCAGAACATCTATTACATGTTTAGGAACTTCTCACAAAAAATTGAGATTTTTCTGATTTCGTTTCAGTGCGTTTCCGGCCACCGAAAACTCAAAAAAAAACACAGATTTTTAACCCAATTCATAACTCAACCAATGGGCTCCAAAATTTCCAGAACATTTCACATATGTTCCTTAGTATCTCTGTAAAACGTGGTGATTTATTGAATTCGTTTGGTAATTTTTCCAAAATTCTTTCTGTAAAACAATCAAAACTACACCAAAAACCATAGAAAATTCCAAAAATTCTAAAATTTAACTTGGACCTTCCTGACAATACCCTACATCATCACACAAAATTTCCGCTCGATCCAAGTATCACGGATCAAGTTATAGTCAAAACAATAATATGCCTACTCTAGATTCGGTTTTCGGGCAATTTACCTAGCGCAAGCTCCGTTTCCGCTGGTTTTTCTTGAGTCCATAAGGGTGTAGGAGCTATATTCAGTACCTACACATCAAATACAATGCAAATATGCTAGAAATTAGATCAATAAAGCTTTGTTTCATGGTTTTTCGGTTAATCGAATAGTTATGCGATTTTTGTCGAATAGGTTCTGATTAGGGTATCAAACCCCAAAGATTTATGACCATGGCTGCCATAGAAAACTATGGAATTCCCAAGGTGTTCTTATTCAGCTCATGAACTTGTTTGAACCTTCAAAGATCATGGATTAAAAAGGGTTTTTCGGTTATAACTCATGTATAATCAAGAAAACATGATTAAAACCCTAAGAATCAAGGTTTATACCTTTGATTTGATGTTGTTTGGATGTTGAATCAGCTGCTATTTAGTGTTAGAGTGCAGATTTCTTGAAGGAATTAAGTGAAAATAAAAGAATTTAAAAGAAAAAATAATAAAATAAGGGGGGTACCCCTACCCCACTAGTAGCTTAGTCGTGCTTCGTAAAACGTGTTAAAAGATGATGTTTAGCTTCGGTGTTGCGTTTAGGTTCGTTTTCGGGTACCGGACGCGTCTCCGATTTGCGAAACGGGCTCCGTTTTTCGCTTTCTTCCTGTCAAAAGACTCAGTTTTAAAAACTGAGCATAACCGTCTTGAAATCCGAGCACGGTTACATTTTAATCATGAAAACCTCGTTTTATGTTGGTTTGAGTGTTTTTAAGCTTGATCGATCTTTCCTTGCACATTTGGTTGCCTTATGTTATGCCCGAAACGAAGGCGTTTCCCTAACCGGGAAGCTGCTTCATTTTGCATGCCCGGGCTTCAATTAACTTCAAACCTTATGTCACAATCTATGGCAAAAAACTAAGTTGTTTCTGGAACTCAGAATCTTAAATGATGCTACCGATAACCTAATAATCAACGTCAAAGGTTTGATGAACTGTTAAACGTCAAGTCTCCGTTTAACACGTTGTTCAAGGCTAAGGACACCATCCTCGCATCGTTGGTCCTTAATAGTGTCATGTTAACCATGACGTGCTCTCGGATTCCTCTGAGACATAATAACGACTGCTCAACCTATCACACAAGTCATAAAAGTTTGCAAAGTTTACGCACAATTATTGTTTAAAGCGTGACTTAAAGTTTAGGACCAATTAAGGGGTACCTGGTTTCGTCATGGGTATCATAGTCTCCCCTGGTTAAGAAATTTCGTCCCTGAAATTTACCATGTCTAGCTAGGGGAAAAGGTGAGTATATTTTCTACGGAATTCCTTCCGTTCCCAGGTATATTCGGGTCCTTGTTTCGAGTTCCATCGGACTTTAACCAGTGAAATCTTGTTGTGCCTTAATTGCTTAACTCTGCCATCAACTATCTCTACTGGCTCTTCTACAAAGTGGAGTTTATCATCGACGTGTATGTCTTCTAATGGTATCTTGGTGGCCTCGCCCTAAAGGCACTTCTTTAAGTTCGAAATGTGGAAGACATTATGAATGGCACTAAGCTCGGTTGGTAGCTTCAACCGATATGCTACGGGACCTATTTTCTCGAGGATCTCGTAGGGTCCAATGTATCGCGGGGCTAACTTTCCGGTTTTTCCAAATCTGATAACGCCTTTCCATGGCGATACTTTTAACAATACCCGTTCACCCACTTTGAACGATAGTGGTTTCCTACGTACATCAGCCCAACTCTTGTGCCGACTCTGGGCGGCTTTCAGACGATTCCAAATCTGATGGACCTTATCGGTCGTTTCCTGAACTAGTTCAGTTCCCGTCAGTTGAGTGTCACCCACTTCGGCCCAACAAAGTGGTGATCGGCACTTTCGACCATAGAATGCCTCGTATGGGGCTGCCTGGATGCTACTATGGTAAATATTGTTATATGAAAAATCCACTATTGGAAGATGCTTGTCCCAGCTTTCTTCGAAGTCCATGTCATAAGCACGAAGCAAGTCCTCTAGTGTCTGGAACGTGCGTTCCGATTGGCCATCGGTTTGGGGATGGTAAGCAGTGCTCAAATCGATTCGCGTCCCCAAAGCTTCTTGTAACTTTTGCCAGTACCGCGAGGTAAAATGGCTGTCTCGGTCGGAAATAATAGCAATCGGGACACCATGTCTAGCTACTATCTCATTAGTATAGATTTCGGGCAACTGGTCGGTCTTATAGGTAGTACGGATTGGAATAAAATGTGCGGATTTGGTTAATTGATCTACGATTACCTAAAACGCATCATGACCACGAGGCATTTTCGGAATATGGGTCACGAAATCTATTGTGATTTGCTCCCATTTCCACTGAGGTATCTCGGTTTGTTGTAACATTCCGAGGGTTTCTGATATTCCGCCTTGACTCGTGCATAAGTCAAGCATTGGCTCACGTACTCGGCCACGTCCTTTTTCATTCCCGGCCACCAATAAAATCCTTTAAGGTCGTGGTACATCTTGTCTGTACCGGGGTGAACCGAATATTTCGATTTATGAGCCTCGTCCATTATTAACTGTCTTAGTTCCGAATTCGCAGGAATCCACACTCAATTCTTGAAATACAATACCTCGTCCATTTTCCTCACAAAACCTTTCTCATTCCTGTGCAATCCTTCGCAGGGTAACTGGCTTTCTTCCAGGGCTTGCATCTGTGCAATCATTCCTAAGGCTCTCACTCGAAGGGGTTTAATTCGATCCTTCCAACTTAGCTCATCTGCTACCACATTAGCTTTCCCCGGGGGGGTACTTTAACTCACAGTCGTAATCGTTTAACAATTCCACCCATCTACGCTGCCTCATGTTCAATTCCTTTTGGTCGAAGATATGTTGGTGGTTTTTGTGGTCCGTATATATAGTACACTTGGTACCATATAAGTAATGTCTCACAATCTTTAATGCAAATATAACTGCGCCAAGTTCCAAATCATGCATCGTGTGATTCTTTTTGTGCACCTTCAGTTGTCTAGAAGCGTACGCAATAAATTTATTCCTCTGCATAAGGACACGTCCAAGCCCTTGTCGCAATGCGTCACAATACACAACAAAGTCGTCATTGCCTTCAGGTAATGTCAGAATTGGGGCCTCACATAACTTTCATTTTAACAGCTGGAACGTTGTTTCCTGATCTTCACCCCATTCATACTTCCTGTCCTTTTGCGTCAAAGCGGTTAGCGATTGGGCGATACTTGAGAAGTTTTCGATGAAGCGGTGGTAATACCCTGCCAGTCCCAAGAATTGGCGTATTCTTTTGAAGATTTCGGCGCCGGCCAATTCTTGATTGCTTCTATCTTGCTGGGGTCCACGTAGATTCTGTATTTATCTACCACATGTCCTAGAAATTGTACGGCTTGCAACCAAAAGTCGCCCTTAGACAACTTAGCGTACAATTGTTCTGTCCGTAGTATCTCCAAGATAGCAAGTAAGTGATGCTCGTGCTTATCCTTGCTCTTGGAGTAGATTAAGATATCGTCGATAAAGACGATGACAAATTTGTCAAGGTATGGTTTACATACCCGGTTCATGAGGTCCATGAACATAGCAGGTGCATTGGTTAACCCAAAAGGCATAACCAGGAATTCGTAATGGCCATAACGAGTTCGAAACGCTGTCTTAGGAACATCGTCCTCTTGGACCTTCACTTGATGGTTACCTGACCGAAGATCTATCTCAGAAAAACATTGGGCTCCTTGTAGCTGATCAAAAAGATCATCGATCCTTAGAAGAGGGTAACGATTCTTAATAGTGACCTTATTCAACTCACGGTAGTCGATGCACATTTGGAACTACCGTCCTTTTTCTTCACAAACAAGACTGGGGCTGCCCAGGGGGAATAACTAGGACGGATGAAACCACGATCAAGTAACTCCTGCAGCTGTGTCGATAGTTCTTGCAGCTCAGACGGTGCAAGACGATATGGGGCTTTGGCAACGGGTGCCGTTCCTAGTATTAGGTCGATGCGAAATTCGACTTGCCGATTAGGCGGCAATCTGGGCAATTCTTCCGAGAACACATCAGGGTATTCACATACTACCAGGATGTCTTCAATACGTTTCTCAGCTGGTTCCTCGGTCGTGACGCTGGCTAAAAACACGTCACATCCCTGTCGTATATGCTTCAATGCCTTAAGGTGAGATATGAGGTTCAGTATGGTACCTAACATCTCTCCCTGTACCATGATCGCATTCGTCAGGGATAAAGGAATCTTCACAACCTTTTTGTCACAACCCTCGACCCCTACCCCGGGAGCGGGATCCGCGAGATACAGAGCTGGTGGTACCGGTGTTTATTAATTTGGCAGCGGAATTACAACATCAGGATCGTAGTTAGGAAATAATTTATCAGAGTTTCCAAAACCCCAAACTTTTATGTTACACAAAATGGGATAAACCCAAGTTTCAATTACACAACATTTGTAGGGATAAACCCTGACTTATGGAAAATATAAACTATGTTTATTTAGGTAACTTTTATAGCCACTTTTCTAAGCCTTCAGTGCTCTCCAGCTGGCTTCTATTAGCTTCACATTAAGGTACCTGAAACGCGTTTTAAAAAGATTTTATCAGCAAGAAATACTGGTGAATACATCCCAGTATAATCAAAACAAGTTTTATAGCTTTACAGTTATTGAGAGCATCCGCATTTACAATGTTTATATCTATAGCATTACCCAATCAGTATTGTCACTCCTGACTTGTGGGTCAGGTTACCCATTGGCAAAAATCCATTTGCCCAACGGTAACGGATTCAAATTTTGTATACAATACCCCAACATACCGGCAGTAATTGTAGAATACATATACTCAATCACTGTTAAGCATAATTAAAATATTTTGACTCACAAAAAGGTTTACAAAAAGAGAATGTACTCACTTTGAAAACTTAGGTATTCCTATGGAGTTCCTGGTGAAAATTCTTGATTACTTCCTGGAATTTCTATTTAAAACATACAATGCACATGCGTTAGTAAATTAACCCAGGTCACTTTTAGCCATACAACCGAGACAGAACCCCGGCTGCTTAGTCAGGCAGGGCCTTGACATGCGTCGGTAGGTCCTAAATCAATCGGGTAGGATAACCATACATCACAAGATAGAACCACAACGTACTTAGTCGGGCAGAACCTTGACATGTGTTGGCGGGTTCTAACTCGGGTAGGGTAACGAATTCGTCATCGGGGTTTAAGATACTTACAGCGGGCAGTGCTTTGCGGGTTTAGGGGGAGGGGGTTTTGACAGAAACAGAGAGTAGAGGGAGTATACGATCGAATTTTTCGTTCGATTTTGAGCACAGAAATCAGTCCCACGCTGCTCTATTTATTCCCGATTTTGACCTCCCCCGCGCGTTGCACGGGATTCCGGGTCCCCTCTCGCGTGGCGCCTGAGAGGCCCAGCTAGGCTAGGTCAGCTTGGTCACAAGTGTGGGGTTGCCAGATGGCGCAAAACGGTGACACATCACCTTGACACCTCTCGCGCGTCGCGACAGGGACTGGTGTCTCTGGCACGTGGCGCCTGGGCTGTCCAGGTGAGCCTGTCTCGTTTTGCGTGCCGCGTCTCGATTTGCGTGTCGGTTTTACGTTTCGGCTCGGTTCGAGGTGTTTTGGAGAGTTGTTACATCCTCCCCACCTTGTTTTAAATCTCGTCCTCGAGATTCACTTGAATAGATGTGGATATTTTCTTTGCATTTCTGACTCTAACTCCCATGTATATTCTGGCCCTCTCTTTGAATCGCATTTTACTTTTACCAGAACAAATCTCTTGCGCTTGAGATTCTTGATCTTTCTGTCTTCAATCTGAATGGGTTTCTCTACAAATTTAAGTTTCTCATTTACCTCTACATCTTGAAGAGGTATCACCAATGATTTATCTGCTAGACATTTCTTGAGATTACATATATGAAACACATCATGTATTCCTACCATTTCCTCTGGCAATTGTAGCTGATAAGCTACGGGCCCTATTCGTTTGATAATTTTAAAAGGTCCAACATACCTTGGGCTTATTTTCCTTTCTTACCGAATCTTACAACTCCTTTCCATGGTGAGACTTTTAATAGCACTTTATCTCCAACTTGAAATTCCAAAGGTTTGCGTCTGTTGTCTGCATAACTCTTTTGACGATCTCGGGCTGTTTTCAGTCTTTCCTTGACTTGGATAATTTTGTCAGTTGTTTCTTGTACAATCTCAGGACCTGATAATTGCTTTACTCTAATTTCTGCCCAACACATTGGTGTTCGACATTTCCGTCCGTAGAGTGCTTCAAAAGGTGCAGCATTGATGCTGGTATGATAGCTGTTGTTGTAGGAAAATTCTATCAAAGGTAAATGTTCATCCCAATTTCCTCCGAAATCAATTACACAAGCTCTAAGCATATCTTCCATTGTTTGGATTGTCCTTTCACTTTGACCGTCTGTTTGAGGATGATATGCTGTACTTAGATTTATTCTGGATCCCATTGCTTTTTGGAAGCTTGGTCAAAAATGCGAAGTAAACCGGCTATCCCTGTCAGACACAATGGACAAAGGAATTCCATGCAATGAAACTATTTCATTTACATATAATTTAGCTAACTGTTCCATACTGAAAGTTTCTTTCATTGGTAAGAAATGAGCCGATTTGGTTAACCTGTCTACAATCACCCAGATTGTATCATTGCCTTTTCGCGTCCTGGGTAGTTTGGTAACAAAGTGCATTGTTATTAATTCCCATTTCCAAATTGGCATCTCCAATGGTTGCAACAGTCCTGAAGGTTTCTGATGTTCAGCCTTAACCTGTGAACATGTTAGACATTTAGCAACGTAGTTTGCTACATCCTTTTTCATACTTATCCACCAGAAATTCTTTCTTAAATCTTTATTCATCTTATCACTTCCAGGATGCATTGTATACTTAGTTGTGACAACCTGGAAACTTCTTATACTTTCGTGTACTATTGTTGACTAAATTCTAGTGCATGGCACTTGGGAACTTCTTGTAAACGAACTAACTCTTTGTGCGTGGCACTCTGAACATGTACGCTACATGCTAAACCGCGTTTACTCAATTTTCGGGACGAAAATTCTTTCAACATGGGGATAATGTGATATCCCGGGTTTTTCGGATAACTTACACGTGACACTTGTCGAATAATGTATATGTTAAGTATTAAACGTACACGAGTTAAATAAATACGTGATGTGTGTTGTGTGATTGTGTTAGTTATAGAGTAAGTAGAGTAGATATGTACACGAACTAACCGAACTGCGACACGAACCAGTTTTAATTCATTGTGACTCTAGGAGTTAACAAAGTTTAAACTTTGAACCCAAGTCTTCGGCCAAAAGAAAACAAGGATCAAACCTAGACCTAAAGTTCTAACTACTCGGCCGAGAACAACCCAAACCGAAACCCATTGCATGCAACCCAAGTCCTTGGCCGCGAGAACAACCCAAACCAAAAACCCATTGCATGCAAAACCTAAAACTATTCGGCCACATGATCAAAACCCAAACCAAACCACCCAAGTCCCTTGCGGCCGCGTGCAAACCCAAACCGCAACCCTTCCCTTTTAACCCTTATCCCCTTTGCGCCTATATATACACACATGCATGAGGCTTTGATTTCACAAAAACAAAACACACAAAACCCTAGAGTTTCAACAGCCGTCGGCAGCCTTGCGATCGCAGAAAGCTTCCTTGTTCGCTTCTTCCTCTCGGTCGCAGCAGCAGCAATCATCGCCATCATCATCTCCTCGATCGCTAGCAACCTCGTTCTTCATCACCTTGATCTGATCAGCCCTTGTTATTCCATTCGGTCGCGAGATCAGCAGTTGATCAGTTCATCGATCACAAACAGTCTACTTCATCATCAATCTCTCGGCCGCAAGCACCCTTGAACACCGATCTCTTATAGTATTCACGGTTCGTGTACCTTATCATTAAAAATCTAGAATTTATCATATGTTGCTAGATCATATTCGAGTATATGTGTCTTGATTGTTGCTGTTCTCAGATTTGCATGATTGAATGAGATGGATGATTGTATAGTTTCGGATTGTTAATACTAGATTGAAAGTTGGAATGAGTTTGAAAGCTGAATATATAGGCTGTGTTTTGTTTGTAAAAACTAGAAGTAAGAACTAGGGTTTGCATGGATAGGTTATTAGTATTACTCTATGATTAGAAATCAGTTCTTGATCGCCTAGATTAATCGCATGAACGGGTTATACGAGTCTATAATAATGATATGCTGAAACAGTTGCTGAGTAATAGTTACAGCCGACTTCATCTGGCTGTAACTCGGTCATTAGTAGTCGAAAAACGGATTTTCTAATGTCTAGAACGTAGAGATTTGAATAACGAATCTAATGGCGCTGGATTCATAATTTTCTGAAGTCGTTGATATTTTTAAAGGGCCAAATAAGTTCAGTAACTAAAACTGTGAAAATCCTGAAATTTTGTTAGTTGATTATCAAGTTGGATTTTAAAATCAGTAGGAAGTTGAGTCATGGTTTTTGTACAGCAACTAGGTATGGAAATTTCCGGGCAACTCCAGCTGGAATTTTGTTAATTGGACGATCAGTGATTTTTAAATAAATTCTTCCGTGGACTGCAGTCAGAAAGCGGTAAATCTGACTGCAGCCTAGTATATTAATATTTATGGTTACTTGGTAAAGATTTAGGACTTGGAAAAATTATATAAATTTCTATGGTATAAATGTCACCTACTGTAAAAATATTGGAATTTTTGGAATGTTAGAACTATTTTATAAAAATCCTAGAAAACAGCTGAATTATAAGTGCTAAGCTGAAATTTGAGAACTTGTGATTGTGTGCACCAAATTGTGGCATGAATTGGTTTATGGTTATGATAAGTTGTTTTAATCACTAGGATCACATGAGGATACTTGCATGCCTGTTTGAGTGTTAGATATGTTGTTTGTGTGTATCACTTTGTGTGTAAATTACGTGTGGAATTTGTATTGGTGTTCACACACTAACTTGGAAATTAATTGGTTTGTTAGGACGCAACTAGCAGTCCCATCTCTTATAACTTCTTTTGCTACACTAACCGAGCAACAAAAGGTGAGTTCACGGCCCCTAACTTTATCCGGTTTTTAAACAACAGGGGGAGAAACATGTATACACTCTCAAACTCAAACTCTTTACGTTATACGAATTTAACGTCACATAACTACTCGGTAACTAAGTTAATGTTAATGTAATGTTATGGTCACTAAGCAGCTTTATCACTTAAGTCCTCGTCAATCTCTCGGATCGTTAGTATTGGGTTTAATAGCGGGGGAGTTATAAGTAGTACTACTGGGCCCGACAAGCCCCATCCGAGCTAGTCGCGCTAGCCGACCGGGTATGGTCAACGGGTGAATAATTCGGCCTAACCTCGCCATGGTCATGTGATAGGCCTGGCAAAACGGAGGCACAACAGTCAGCTTCGATCGCGAACTCTTACGTGACATAACTTTAGGCTAGCTACCTATATATGTTAACATTGAACTTAATTACGAATCAACATAATATTCCGGGTTTGGAATATTGGAAGCAACAACTTATTATTCCGGGTTTGGAATAATGGAAACAACAACTTAATATTCCGGGTTGGAATATTGGAAGCAACAACTTCTTATTCCGGGTTGGAATAATTGAACTGATACGTTATCCCGGGTTAGGGATAACGGAGAAAACAAACTATAACCGAACAAACGAATTTATGAAAACCTGTGAACTCACTCATCTTTAATGTTGACACTTGTTTCTTTACATGTTTCTCAGGACGCTAGGAGCTCTAGGTGCACGCACATGCATTGAACAAGACATCTTTTATCGAGTCTTATTTATTAATATCGTTTGGGATTTTTCAATTGTTTTGGCGTTTGTGTTGGCGCCCGCTTCACTACTTATTTATGCTTCCGCTCAAACTTTAAAAACTGATGCATCGGCTAAATATTGGTAACTAATCAAGATAATATAAAAACTACGACAAATGATTTTTGAAAACGTATTACCAAATCATATAGAGTCGTTCGACGTACTAGTGTTTCAGATTCTGGTTTGTTCACACGCCTCGCGGTAAAACTCCGCAGGTGGAAATTGAGGGTGTGACATTAGTCTTATGGGCTTCCTCTAAAATTCGATTTCGCAGGTCTCCTTGAATAGGAATCCAAATTCTTTTCTTATTGAATCTCCAAACTCCATCGATTCCTTTTTCTAATTCCTTAATATTTTTAATCCTTCAGCATCGTCCTTGATGGCTATTTCCTGAACCTGTTTAATTTGCGCATTTAGATCTTTCTGAAGATTTAGTCTAAGAGAGCGTACTCTTTTTGGGTTTTCGTGGTATTTTCGACTTAAAGTGTCTGCTACTACGTTAGCTTTTCCTGCATGATACTAGATATCACAATCATAATCACTGAGGATTTCCATCCATCGCCTCTGTCTCACGTTTAATTCCTTTTGTCCAAAGACATATTGTAAACTCTTAGGATCTGTGAATATCACAAACTTACTACCGTAAAGATAGTGTCTCCAAATTTTAAGTGCAAAAATTATTGCTCCTAATTCCAGATCATGTGTAGTATAATTTTCTTCATGCTTCTTGAGTTGTCTAGAGGCATAAGCAATTACTTTTTGACGTTGCATTAGCACACATCCATATACCAATTTAGACGCGTCACAATAAACTATGAAGTCTTCAGTTCCTTCTGGCAATGCGAGTATTGGTGCGTTGGTTAACTTGTGCTTTAAAATCCTGAATGCTTCTTCCTGCTTTGGTCCCCATTCAAATTTAACTTATTTGCAAGTTAGCTTGGTTAATGGAATGGCTATTCTAGAAAATCTTGAATAAAGCGTCTATTAGATCCTGCTAATCCAAGAAAACTTCTTACTTCCGTAGGCGACTTAGGGTTCCCATCTGGTAATCGCCTCGATCTTTGTGGGATCCACATGAATTCCTTCATGGTTAACCAGATGTCCAAGGAATTGTACTTCTTGTAACCAAAATTCACACTTCGAGAATTTAGCATAAAGCTTTTCCTTCCTTAGGAATGACAGGAGGATATGCAAATGCCCTGCGTGATCTTCCTTACTCTTAGAGTAAATTAGAATATCATCTATAAAGACGATTATGAATTTGTCAAGGTATGGTTTATATATCCTTTTCATCGTGTCCATAAACGCAGTTGGGGAATTGGTTTAAACCAAATGGCATGATTGTAAATTCATAATGACCATATCTCGTTCAGAAAGCAGTTTTAGGAATGTCTTCTTCCTGTACTTTCAGCTGATGATATCCTGAGCGTAAGTCGATCTTAGAAAAGAATCGGGCTCCTTGGAGTTAATCAAACAGATCATCGATTCTCGGTAGTGGGTACCGATTTTTAATTGTAACCTTATTCAATTCTCGGTAGTCAATGCACATACGCATTGATCCGTCCTTCTTCTTAACAAATAACACCGGTGCTCCCCATGGTGATGAACTAGGTTGTATGAAACCTCTCTTAGTAATTTGTCCAGTTGTTTCTTCAGTTCCTGCATTTCCGTCGGTGCTAGGAGATAGGGGGCTTTGGCAATCGGTGTTGTTTCTGGTGTAAGGTGAATTCTAAATTCAACCTCTCGATCTGGCGGCAATCTAGGAAACTCTTCTGGACAGACATCAGAGAATTCAGATATTATAGGAATATCCTTTAATTCTTTCCTTTTAGAGTTGATCATTATGGAAATCATATACACCATTCCTCCTTTTCGTGTATAACTTGCCGCTTTCATCACGGAGATGAACTTTGTTGACCTTGTCGACTTATCTCCCTTAATTGTGATCCTCTCGCCAGATGGCGCAATCACTTCTACAGATTTTTTATCACACAATATTCATGCCTGATTGGTTACCAACCAATCCATTCCTAACACGACATCGAATCCAGCTAGATCCATAGGAAAAAGGTTAACAGAAAATTTTTGACTTAAAAGTTCTATCTTAGCTCCCTGCAGGATTTCGCTTATTTTGATAGAGGATCCATCTGCCGACTCCACCAAACAGTCTTGGTGAAGTTTAGTGAATGGTTGATTAAGAAAATTGCAGAAGGAAGTATTTATGAAACTTTGGTTTGCACCAGAGTCAAATAATACTTTTGCATAAACATCATTAACTAAAAACGTACCGGCAATCACATCCGGAATCATCTTGGCTTCTTCGGCAGTCAGCACGAATGCTCTGGCAGTCTTCTTGGGTCCTTCCATCGTCCTTGCTTTGTTGTTTGCCGCTAGAGCTAGTTTCGGGCAATTGGTTTTAATATGACCAGCTTCTCCACAATTGTAGCATAGCCTATTATTAGGTTTCTTTCTGCAGTCTTCTTCCTTATGCCCTGGGAATTTGCAGTATGTAGAGCATTTCCCGGAATGCTTCTTTTTGCAGTACTTACATAGGGGTGACGAAGAACTTGCCCCTTTTCCGCGATAGGAATTACCATAACGTAGTTCCTGAGTAATCTTTTGAGTTAGGTTCCTTTTCTGGTTTTCTTCTTGCGTACGTACCAATTCATCTGTCAATGTGTTTGCTTGCTCCACTGCTTCTTCAATAGTTTGTGATCTAGCTGCCTTAACCACATGTCTGATTTCACTGATTAATCCCCAAATGTAACGAGAGATTAATACTAGTTCCGGGAGGCCAGGGTTGGTACAATCCTTGCATATTCAAAGAATATGGTGGTATAATCTTTGCTACTTACCCCAATCATTCTATGATTTAGGAACTTATTAGCAATCTGTTCCTTTTCATTAGGAGGACAGAATTTCCTTTCAACTATTTCCTTAAATTTGTTCCATTCCATACTGTAAACCCTGTCACTTCCTCGAGACTGAAGAATGGTATTCACCATTCTAAAGCTGCATCTTTAAAAAGATTAGAAGCATACATAACTTTATCCTCATTGGCACACTTACTTATTTTTAAAACTGCTTCTGTCTTTTCTATCCAGCGCAAGGCTGAAATAGCTCCTTCATCGCCTGAGAATTATATCAGTTTGTATGATAAGAATTCTTTATAAGAACAACCATATGAGATGGTTCTTCTTCTTTTTGGAACAGGAGCTTGAATTAATAGTTCATGATTTCCGTTCATGCTATGATTTGGTTCAGAGGATACGCGTTTACTTCCGTTTCCAGACTTATCGTTTTCTGCCTTTTTAATATATCGATAATATAGGGCATAGCATCTATGATTCCTTGGGCTACTATGTGTTCGATAGCACTTTTATTCATTTTATTCTCTTTATTTTCATTATTCTGGATTTCCTGATTTACTCCGTCTGACATCTGAATCTATCACAGAATAATAAATATCACACAACACAGTGAACCAAAATCGTCGAGCATTGCGACTTTTACTCTTTTCATATATATGCGTCTATTACAAACATAACTGGAATTAAAACATTAGTAACTATGCATCGATATACGTATATAGGTGGTATATAGTTTATATCTATTTTAGTGTTTTTTTTCTAACTATGTAACAAAATACACACACTCACACACACACACACACAACATATATATATATATACACATATACATATACATATATAGTAGGTGGCGGTTGCCTAAAATTGCATTTCCCGCTCGTCATACTTCCAGACGAGCTTCTCTCCGATTTAGCGAATTCGGTTTCCTTCCTCCACCAGTTCATCTCCAAGCTGGCGGAGTTCTTCCACATGCTCCATGGGCAGCACTGGGGTTGGCACTGGTTCAGGGTAAGGTGGAACTGGTTCTTCATAGGGGAATGGGTTTTCCAGTAATTGCTATATTTCCCAGTTGTTGGCCCACCATAGGTTTAGAGGATTTGGTGCTGGAATCCTGGGTTCCTTGTTGGGGTCAAAGGCTGGGATTGGAAATTGGTTACCCTGGTTCTGGTCTAGATTCATGGGTTGGTTGGGAAATAAAGGAAATATCTGTGGTTCTGGATCTGCTGCTTGGTTGAAATTAGGCTCTCCTCCTATATTTTCATACAAGTGGAAATTCGCTAATTGTGTATCCAACTCTTCTTCCCATATCGGTCTAACTTTCGGGTTTTTTTCTAACTGCTATGGCTTGCTGTTGGGCTTGTCTTAATCTTTTCCTCCTCTCTCCTTTACCTCGACTAAACCAACCTCTCTTTTTAGGGGGAAAAGGTTCTACAGCTTTGGCTTTGAAAACAAAGATTCCCTCGAAATCGGTAGTGGATCCAGCGGTTGACTGGGAGGTTCCTTCCTCTATGAGAGAATGAGGTAGGTGACGATAAGCGTCAGAAGTACCCTGATCACTAATACTATAAACTAGGAAAATTTGTCAGATTAACACAAAATAACCATAGAAGATATAGATATTTCCTAACACATTAGGATAAAATTTAGGTATGTAAAAGAACACTTAAATGGCTTAAACCAGTGGCATGGCTCTGATACCACCTTCTATCGCAACCCCCGACCCCTACCCCTGGAGCGGGAGTCGCGAGACACAGAGCTGGTGGTACCGGTGTTTATTAATTTGGCAGCGGAATTACAACATCAGGATCGTAGTTAGGAAATAATTGATCAGAGTTTCCAAAACCGCAAACTTTTATATTACACAAAATGGGATAAACCCAAATTTCAATTACACTACATTTGTAGGGATAAACCCTGACTTATGGAAAACATAAACTCTGTTTATTTAGGTAACTTTTATAGCCACTTTTCTAAGCCTCCAGTGCTCTCCAGCTGGCTTCTATTAGCTTCACATTAAGTTACCTGAAACGCGGTTTAAAAAGATTTTATCAGCAAGAAATACTGGTGAATACATCCCAGTATAATCAAAACAAGTTTTATAGCTTTACAGTTATTGAGAGCATCCGCATTTACAATGTTTATATCTATAGCATTACCCAATCAGTATTGTCACTCCTGACTTGTGGGTCAGGTTACCCATTGGCAAAAATCCATTTGCCCAACGGTAACGGATTCAAATTTTGTATACAATACCCCAACATACCGGCAGTAATTGTAGAATACATATACTCAATCACTGTTAAGCATAATTAAAATATTTTGACTCACAAAAAGGTTTACAAAAAGAGAATGTACTCACTTTGAAAACTTAGGTATTCCTATGGAGTTCCTGGTGAAAATTCTTGATTACTTCCTGGAATTTCTATTTAAAACATACAATGCACATGCGTTAGTAAATTAACCCAGGTCACTTTTAGCCATACAACCGAGACAGAACCCCGGCGTGCTTAGTCAGGCAGGGCCTTGACATGCGTCGGTGGGTCCTAAATCAATCGGGTAGGATAACCATACATCACAAGATAGAACCACAACGTACTTAGTCGGGCAGAACCTTGACATGTGTTGGCGGGTTCTAACTCGGGTAGGGTAACGAATTCGTGATCGGGGGTTAAGATACTTACAGCGGGCAGTGCTTTGCAGGTTTAGGGGTTTAGGGGGAGGGGGTTTTGACAGAAACAGAGAGTAGAGGGAGTATACAATCGAATTTTTCGTTCGATTTTGAGCACAGAAATCAGTCCCACGCTGCTCTATTTATACCCGATTTTGACCTCCCCCGCGCGTTGCACGGGATTCCGGGTCCCCTCTCGCGTGGCGCCTGAGAGACCTAGCTAGGCTAGGTCAGCTTGGTCACAAGTGTGGGGTTGCCAGATGGCGCAAAACGGTGACACGTCACCTTGACACCTCCCACGCGTCGCGACAGGGACTGGTGTCTCTGGCGCGTGGCGCCTGGGCTGTCCAGGTGAGCCTGTCTCGTTTTGCATGCCGTGTCTCGATTTGCGTGTCCGGTTTTAAGTCTCGGCTCGGTTCGGGGTGTTTTGGAGAGTTGTTACACTTTTTTTCACACAACACTTCCGCATGATGGCTAGACAGCCAGTCCATTCCTACGACGATGTCGAAACTACCCAATTCTACGGGTAATAGGTCAATAGCAAATTGGTAACCGTTAAGGGTTATAGGGCAGTTACAAATGAGTTAGTGACTGGTGATCGGTTTTCCCTTGGCAAGTTCAACGGAATAGGGTTGTTTTAAATCAACAGTAGGCATATTCAATAGTGGCAAAAACGCAATTGAAACATAACTTCTATCAGCTCCCGTATCAAATAACACTGAAACAAATTGATCGGAGACGAGGAACGTACCTGAAACCACATTGGGATCCTGGCGTGCATCACCAGGCCCCATGACAAAGGCACAGCCTCAAGCTGTATTCGAGATAGATGCTTGGTTCTGGGTATTCCTTCCTGCTGCCTGCTGAGCTAACTTCGGACAACTCTTACGGAAATGCTCCGTACTGCCACATCCAAAGCACGTACGGGGGTAGGTAACCTGTTGTGTTGGTTGTTGGGGTTGCTACTGTAGAGGTTGAGACTTAGGGGGTTGGAAGCGAGTTTGCTTAGGTCCTGGTTTCATGGACATCTTACAATTTCTGGCATAATGCCCATTTCTATGACACCTCGAGCATATCACTGCTCGGCACACACCAAAGTGGTGGAAAGTGCACTTGTTGCACTTTGGGGCTTTTTCTTTATAGTTATCAGAGTTACCGGTTAGGGTAGTCATGGTGCAACTCTGCAAGTTGCTTTCCCTTTCTTCGGTGTTGCTGCCCGGCTCGATTACTTTCTGGGGTTTCTCGCTTATTCCCTATCACTAATCAATTCGGTCCTCCAGTTCCATTAAATTCCATTGGGTTGGATTCCATGACGTGCGTATACGTGCAAACCAATCTAACCTTGTTTTACGCGTTGTTGGATTGTCGTTTTGACCTACGGGTCCTGGTTGCGGGTTCGGTTGTGGGTTAGCATTGATACCGACGCTAACCCGTGCCACAATTGTGGGAATAACTGCCTGAAGCTGTTGCGCTATCATTTGCGCAATTTCCGCCTCAGTCATCTGTGGTGCGCGTTTTGGGGCCATTCTATTATAACAATAGATATGTATGCATCAATATCACATAGTCAATCATCACATATCACACATTTCATCACACACATAGTTCACAACATGCATAACCCAAAAACATCATCATCATATATATATAATAATATCTGTCATCATATAACTGTCAAAATTTGCACATAGACTTAACCCATAAGGGCCAGTGCTTAAATGTGCTATCAAAACAGGTCACCAAAGTGACGTACATATGCCATTCTACGGAAAACACGGACTACAAAGACAACGAAACACTATGACTATCACCACCTCGACATAGGTATAACCCAGTGCTTGGTAGGATGGGCAAAGGATACATCATATCTGTCTATACTATGAAAAAAAACCCGTACTAAGAATGCCACACCCAACACGTCAAGCCCGCAAAACCTGCCACCAGGCCTATGATAGTACCGATGCATCCATACAGCATCGCTGGAGAATGATCCTGGTGCTGCTGAACATAACCCATACCCTGCTGTAATGCAATGATCGCCTTATGTAAGACGATCAAGTAATCTCCCATTGCTCTCATATGCTGCTCGTCCTCATCCCTCGCCATCCGTAGCAAGGAGATCTGCTCGAACAAATACCCCATTGAACTGCTCTCGGTGATGGAGCAGGTGTCTCCTAAAACTGTTATGCCCCAGACAGGGGGTGTAGACTCTCTAACCGGGCGAGAAGGGCCACCTCGCTCGTAAGTATGAAAAGGAGAAAGGTCCTCTCTAGGTGGTGTAAGGAAACGAGGAGTAAAGTGCTGCTGGGTCCCTAGAGGTACTGGTCTCGGACGGATAAGAGAACCTGGTGGTGTGAACACAGGTACAGGTGCAAGCACTCTCCGATGAGCCGTCTGTCAGAGGCGGATAAGGGGTACCTCCTGAGAACTAGGTGAGGAGGGTGAATAAGCACTCCAGGTAAAAGGAGTATAAGGCTCAGGAGGAGTCTCCGATGAAGGTAAGCGGGGTGCTACCGGCTCCCACTCCCAATGCTCTGTAGCAGGAGTAGGGCTCCGGGGGATCGATTCTAACTGAATAGCAATGTCTGGGGTACGACTACGCTCCGAGGAGCTAGTCGGATGGTAAGATGGAGAACATTAGGCGCTCGAGACCTCTCCCTCGCGCCTAGTACGAGGTCTGGGTGGGTAAGGACCACAACAGTAACCAGAAGGATCTGGCTCGTTGCTCGATGTCAAGGTGGTATCAGCGGATCCTCCTCAGGATCGGTCTCCGTATGAGAAGTAGTCTGGCGACTCGAATGATGCGACATGATACTTGTAGAAAGAAAACCACATAAAACGCTGATTTGACTAACCGAACTCAACATTCCACAAATATACATATAAACACATATTGCACACAGTTTTGATTTTAAGATTTTAAAAGTTATTTATGGTTGGTGACGTTAGTAGACGGATTCCCGTCCTATCTCAGTGACGTTCCCAGAACTCCCAAGTATGAGCAGATAAATTATTGTGCTCGATGTCAAGGTGGTATCAGCGGATCCTCCTCAGGATCGGTCTCCGTATGAGAAGTAGACTGGCGACTCGAATGATGCGACATGATACTTGTAGAAAGAAAACCACATACAACGCTGATTTGACTAACCGAACCCACCATTTCACAAATATACACATAAACACATATTGCACACAGTTTTGATTTTAAGATTTTAAAAATTATTTATGGTTGGTGACGTTAGTAGACGGATTCCCGTCCTATCTCAGTGACGTTCCCAGAACTCCCAAGTATGAGCATATAAATTATTGTGTTCCGGACCACGATAATTTATTTGCCCCACAAGGTCGTCCTGGTAGTAGCCACACTACTCAATCTCTAGAGGTTCTTAGTATAGGGAGACTAACTTAGGATTATAGTCTAGGTTCTTTAGGGATGCCTAGTTCGCTATAACCGAAGGCTCTGATACCATCTTCTGTCACACCCCGACTCGCAGCGGAAGTCAATTGCAGGGTGCGGCAGACACATGGTAATTCCCCATAATTTAAAAACATGATATCACATAAAAAGGGAACCTCGGTTACAATATACTAATAGTATCATATTACAAACCACAGTTCAAGTACGGTACTACGAGCTACCACAGCTCTTATTCTGCTACAGTTTACTACCCAAGCCATCCACACGCACGTTCCTTACTCCTGTTTAGTTTTACCTGAAATGCATGTTAATTTTGAAAAGGGTCAGCTAAACGCTGCGTGAGTTCCACTAGTTTAATTGTCGTGTAACGATATGTGTTAACAAGTTTAATTGCACAGGTCAAAGTCACAGATGGAAGGAATTACACGAGGACACAAGTGAAACCTGGACGTTCATGCTGTGTCTCCTTCGACACTTCAGCACCTCGTGCCGTATCTCACTCGACACGTCAGCACATTGGGCCGTATCTCATTCGACACGTCAGCCCCTCGGCTGCGTCACGTGCAGCCCAACGCTCCGAATGTAGTTATGCCTAACAACATAACCAAGTTTAGGACGCGTGCAGCTGCCTTGTTACCGGCCTCACGGGTTCGGAGCAACTGGGTTTGTCAGACCAATAGTACTATCCATGCCACATAAGGCTTACGTTAATCACTTGTAGTAGGGAGGTAGTTCGTGTGTTAGATAATTCACATCATCACAAGTTTGTGCAATTAACACAGTTTGTAATATGCAAATCATTTCAGAGAACAGTAAAACAGTTTAAAAGTGGGGAAGTGAAACACACTCCCAATTTGGTGTAATCAACACAGTTTTAACATGCAAGTCCCCAGAAAACCAGAAAAAATTAAAACCGGGGAAGTGAAAACTCACTCACAAGTTGGTGTAATTAACACATTTTGTAACATGCAAGTCCCCAGAAAACAGTAAAACTATTCAAAAGTGGGGAAGGAAAACTCACTCACAAGTTGGTGTAATTAACACAGTTTGCAACATGCAAGTCCCTAGAAAACAGTAAAACAATTCAAAAGTGGGGAAGTGAAAACTCACTCACAAGTTGGTGTAATTAACACAGTTTGTAACATGTAAGTCCCCAGAAAACAGTAAAACAATTCAAAAGTGGGGAAGTGAAAACTCACTGTACGAGTAGTAGTCTAAAAAAAGGGTGATCAAGCAACTGGATCAACTTTAATAGCAAGCATGCAAGTACGAGCTCAAATCAATATCTAGGTTGGTAATGGTTATAACTTGGATTCGGTCAGGAGTTTCCACCCCGGATTGAGTCTATAGGGCACTGGCATGGTGATGGAGGTCAGGGTAGTATTGGTTTTCAGTTTGGCTTCGGGGCACCGTTTCGCGTGCCAGCCAAAGTCAGTAGTTTAGCGTGTTCGGATAATGGTACAAGAATACCAATAGTGCCGACATGTTGTTGTTTACAAATGATTAACTTTTTATTAAGGGGGGTTTGGGTATTTGGGGAGTTTAGGTTGCCTAAATTGAGTTTCCATTTTCACCGTCGGGAATTCTCCCGAACTGTCTTAGGACACACCCATAGTGTCCAATTTTCCCGGGAATCTCCCGGAATACTCTCGGGGTTCCAGTTTTAGTATTTGTCGGGTTGGGTCAGCTCCCGGTTCCGGCAGGTTCGTTATACGGTAAACTGCCGAAATTGATTTAAAATAACTTATTTTTAATTCCATAAATTGTCATTTACTCTATAATTTGAATAAAAATCTGTAAATTTTTATACAAGTTAGTAAAAATCTATAGATTATGAGAAAAAAAGTTTGGGAATTTATTTTGGCTTTTTCCTTATTTAAAAAATTATTTATAAAATAATATTTAATCAAATAATTAACATTACTTAACAACAGTGTTCCAAAAATTCCCAAAAAAACATCTTTTACATGTCCAGGAACTTCTCACAAAAAATTGAGATTTTTCCGATTTCGTTTTAGTGCATTTCCAGCTACCGAAAACTCGCAAAAAACACGGATTTTTAACCCAATTCATAACTCAACCAATGGGCTCCGAAATTTCCCAGAACATTCCACATATGTTCCTTGGTGTCTCTGTAAAACTTGGTGATTTATTGAATCCGCTTGGTAATTTTTCCGAAATTCTTTGGTAAAAGAGTAAAAAATTCACAAAAAATTGTAGAAAATTCTAAAATTTTACTTGGACTTTCCTGACAATACCCTACATCATCACACAAAATTTCAGCTCAATCCAAGTATCACGGATAAAGTTATAGTCAAAACAATAATCTGCCTACTCTAGATTCGGTTTTCGGGCAATATACCTAGCGCAAGCTCCGTTTCCGCAGGTTTTTCTTGAGTCCAGAAGGGTGTAGGAGCTATATTCAGTACCTACACATCAAGTACAATCCAAATATGCTAGAACTTAGATCAATCAAGCTTTGTTTCATGGTTTTTTCGGTTAATCCAATAGTTATGCGATTTTTGTCGAATAGGTGTTGATTAGGGTATCAAACCCCAAAGATTTATGACCATGGCTGCCATAGAACACCAGGGAATTCCCAAGGTGTTCTTATTCAGCTCATGAACTTGTTTGAACCTTCAAAAATCATGGATTAAAAAGGGTTTTCGGTTATAACTCATGTATAATCAAGAAAACATGATTAAAACCCTAAGAATCAAGGTTTATACCTTTGATTTGATGTTGTTTGGATGTTGAATCAGCTGCTATTTAGTGTTAGAGTGCAGATTTCTTGAAGGAATTAAGTGAAAATAAAAGAATTTAAAAGAAAAAATAATAAAATAAGGGGGTACCCCTACCCCACTAGTAGCTTAGTCGTGCTTCGTAAAACGTGTTAAAATATGATGTTTAGCTTCGGTGTTGCGTTTAGGTTCGTTTTCGGGTACCGGACGCGTCTCTGGTTTGCGAAACGGGCTCCGTTTTTCGCGTTCTTCCTGTCAAAAGACTCAGTTTTAAAAACTGAGCATAACCGTCTTGAAATCCGAGCACGTTTACGTTTTAATCATGAAAACCTCGTTTTATGTTGGTTTGAGTGTTTTTAAGCTTGATCGATCTTTCCTTGCACATTTGGTTGCCTTATGTTATGCCCGAAACGAAGGCGTTTCCTTAACCGGGAAGCTGCTTCGTTTTGCGTGCCGGGCTTCGATTAACTTCAAACCTTATGTCACAATCTATGGCACAAAACTAAGTTGTTTCTGGAACTCAGAATCTTAAATGATGCTACCGATAACCTAATAATCAACGTCAAAGGTTTAATGCGCTGTTAAACGTCAAGTCTCTGTTTAACACGTTATTCAAGGCTAAGGACACCAACCACGCATCGTTGGTCCTTAATAGTGTCATGTTAACCATGACGTGCTCTCGGATTCCTCTGAGACATAATAACGATTGCTCAGCCTATCACACAAGTCATACAAGTTTGCAAAGTTTACGCACAATTATTGTTTAAAGCGTGACTTAAAGTTTAGGACCAATTAAGGGGTACATGGTTTCGTCATGGATATCACAATTATGCTCACAGCTCCACGACAAAACAACACCTACGTCCTCAATATGAAAAATGCCAAATCAAAAGAGCAGATGACGTGTTCAATCTCCAAAGCGTCAGAATCGGAATCACTGCTTTGGCATAGGCGAATGGGGCATGTGAACTTTAAAAATATGAATAAACTTTCAAAATTAAATTTGGTGAGAGGTTTACCGATAAAAGAATTTCATTTTTCAGAAAAATGTATCGCATGCCCCCAAGTCAAGCAACACAAAAAGCCACACAAGTCTAAAGCAATGAATACGATAACAGCACCATTGCAATTGTTGCACATGGATCTTTTCGGTCATATTAGTGTTAAAGTTTAACTAAAAGATCTTACTGCTTGGTGAATACAGATGATTTTTCTCGTTTTTTATGGGTTTACTTTCTTGAAGCCAAAAGCGAAACTGCATCCATTCTTCAGACTTTCATTCCTATGATCGAGAACGTCATCAAACTGAAGGTCAAATCTGTCAAAAGTGATAACAGTTCTAAATTCAAGAATCAAACGTTTATCTCTTTCTGTGAAGAAAAAGGAATTCGACTTCAGTACAGTGCAGCTAGAACTCCTCAAGAAAACGGCATAGCAGAACGAAAGAATAGAACACTGATTGAAGCTGCTCGAACTATGCTGGTAGACTCAAATCATCTTCTGGGCGGAAGCAGTCAACACAGCATGCTACGTTTTGAATCAAGTTCTCATAGTCAAGCCTCACAGAAAAAACTGCATATGAACTTCTTTTCAAATGAAATCCTCTGATAGATTTCTTCAGACCATTCGGATAACACTGAAGACAATCTTATCAAGTTTGAAGCAGTCAGAGATATGTGTTACTTCATGGGATATTCATCTACTCAAAAGGCGTATAGTCTACAACAAATGAACCAAAATGGTGTTTGAATCATATTATGTTGATTTTCAGGAAGGAAACTACACCAACACTGGTAGTTCTCCCGATTGGTTTTATGATGTAGATGTTGTTTTCAATACCTTTGATATTCCTGAACCCCTTTTCGAAACCAAACCTGCAGAAACCACTCCAATTGAACCATGTTTCATCCATCATACATAGCTTTCACTCCTTTCACAACTCGTTTCACTCCAGCTTCAGCCGATCCAATCCTTCCCGTCGAAGAAGTAAGTGGTGACACTTCGGATGAGAATGTGCATGCAAATGATGCTTCCTCTTCTCATACGAATGTGGATGAACCAAATCAAAATGACAGACCTCCAATCATATATGTCAATGAACACTTCACCAATCTACCTCAACACATTGAAACCCATACCAATGCAGGTTATAAGACCAATCGAAATCATCCCCTCGAAAATGTGATAGGTCCGGTGGAAGATGGTGTATGAACTCATGGGCAAACATATGTTATCAATAAAGGACTGTACGCTGCTTTCCTTTCACAAACCGTAGCTAGTGACATTGAAGAATCCATTCAAGACTCAAGCTGGGTGCAGGCGATGTAGGAAGAATTATGTCAGTTTCGCAAGCTCAAAGTATGGGGACTGGTTGATCTTCCAGAAAGAAAGTTTCCTATCGGGACTGAATGGGTATTTCGAAACAAAATGGATGGTCGTGGTGTGGTCATCAAGAACAAGGCAAGATTGGTAGTGCAAGGATTCAGAATGGAGGAAGGAATTGACTACGAAGAAGTTTTTGCTCCGGTAGCGCGCTTGGAAGCAATTAGAATATTCTTGGCATATGCGTCATACCAAAACTTCGAAGTATATCAGATGGATGTGAAGAGTGCGTTTCTGTATGGAAAAGTGAAAGAAGAAGTTTATGTTTGTCAGCCTCCTGGCTTTGAAGATCCACACTTTCCAAAACGATACTACAAGCTTGACAAAGTCTCTATGGTCTTCACCAAGCTCCTCGTGCATGGTATGAGACTTTGTCAACATATCTTTTGGAATGTGGATACACAAGAGGACAAATTGACATGAGTCTCTTCACGAAAAGGATCGGAGACAATGTGATGCTAGTTCAGATTTACGTAGACGACATCATTTTTGGGTCAGTAGATGAAGAGTTGTGCAACGAGTTCGAGAAGGTTATGAAAGCTAAGTTCAAAATGAGCATGATGGGCGAGCACACATTTTTCTTGGGATTGGAGGTGAAGCAACGAGAAAACGGAATTCTCATTCATCAAGCAAAATACATCAGAGAGATACTTGCTAAATACAGTATGAATGACGGTAAAACAGCAAGTACACCGTTTACATCTCAAACCAAGCTCACTCAAGACCTTCAAGGAAAACCTGTGAACAAGTTTTTCTATCGCTTTATGATAGGCTTATTAATGTATCTAACCGCAAGTAGTCCTGACATTATGCGGGCAGTCTGCATCTGTGCTCGTTTTCAAACGAATCCCAAAGAATCTCACGAGACTGCTTAAGCGAATCATTCTCTATCTGAAAGGAACACCAAGCTTGGACTTTGGTATCCTAAAGATAGTAATGATTTAATTGCTTGTTCTGATAGTGACCATGCAGGTTGTAAGGTTGATCGGAAGTCAGTCTTAAGAGGTTGCCAATTCTTAGGAAATCGTCTCATATCGTGGCAAAGCAAGAAGCACACGACAGCGTCAACCTCTACTGCTCAAGCTGAGTACACGGCTGCTTAAGTTGCTGCTCACAAGTCCTTTGGATACAAAATCAGTTGCTGATTATGGAATCAACATCATGAAGACTCCTATATTCATCGACAATGAAGCGTGTCTGGGAATTGTGAAGAATCCAATTCATCACTAGAGAACAAAACACATCGAGATTCGCATTCACGCGATTCGAGATGCGTACGAGAAAGGATACATTCAAGTGGTGCCAGTGGGTACTATGCAACAGAAAACCAATATCTTCACGAAAGCCTTCGACAAAACTCGTTTCAACCAGTTGGTAACTAGGTTGGAAAATGATCAATTTCCTTGAGTGGAAATGAGCTTTGTTGTCATAACCGGTTGTACATACTCTATCCTTTATTTAAAAAACGCGCTTTCCTAAATAAACGAGTATCTTAAAATAGTGCCCATCAAAAAGATTTTCTATTAAAATTTCATTTTCAAGCAATGGGCATCCGAAAAAAATAGGGGGAAGATATCCAGAAAATACCTTGATCTCCTGTTTGACACATGTTATTAAGGAAATGATAGAAAACTGCTAACACTTTGTCTTCTCTTGACTCAGAAAAGAAAAGAAAAACGAGACGTATTGCAAATAAATTGGGGTGCCAAGCAACCACGTGTCAGTAGTTCAGCAATACCAACGAGTAAACTGCGATTATGAGACAAAATATAATGCTTACTCAAGAATTTTGGAAACCCGCAATATTATGCTGTCTGTGGGTAACATGTTGCGGCACATGGCTTAATGGTCTTAAATCTTGGGTTGATAGATTGCCAAATCTGAAATATCGGGTCTTTATATTGATTCATCATTCGTGGATATCATAACCGCTCTTCTGTTGCATCCAGACATATGCAGACCTAGACACGATTATGATATCTTTTCAAAACAGTCAAAGAGGCCAAAATCCCTAAAATTGAAAAAGCTCAACCAAACGAGCCAAGCAAAAGAAACCGTACCGCATAGAGGTATCTGCCTAACCCTGGTCAGGACAGCATTGGTCGCTTTGACTGTACCTTCGTGCATACATGTTCACCAATGTGCTGATCTTGTATCTTTTAAACGAATGAATTCAATATACTCACCCGTTATGATGAAGCTTTGTGCATACCTTGATCGCGGGGATATGTCCTGACGTTGGGACTCACGGGCATAATATTCTAACCGTCCAGCTTGAGTGGGGGCCATCACCATTCTTGTTAATATTACCACAACATGATAAAACGCTCACCGAAAGCATGTTGAAAGAAGGATGCATGGATTTAAGAGGACAAACATACTGATAGTTTTTCTTGTGCCTCGATTACTTAAGATTTTTAAAATGACAAGCTGACAGGTGTTGCCAGTATGATCTTTTGCAGGGATGTCACGGAGTTTCAAACAAAAGAAAGTTATAAAAAGGGAGGTCCCTCGGTTTGCAAAATGAATTTCGGTGTCTAAATTGCAAATTATTGATTTTCTTAAACTTATTTTTGGTTTTGCACTATTTTTAACTTAAAAGGGGCATGTTTTTCGAGAAAGTTTAAGATTTTCGAGTATATTTGGTTTGGGTTTCATAGATTTCAAGAATCCTTGAAATTCCATAAGGGGCGGCGTAATTATCTACCAGCGTATTTGTTAATTTGTTAAATACGCTGGCAGATATTTTTTTGTATATATAAATACATTTTTTCAAAATTTGAAAAATTTTCATAAATCATCATCATACTCATCTCTAAACAGTTAACTCATTAATTCATCAACACCTCAACAATCCGTAACTAGGCAATTGATATCGGTATTTGTTTCATATTTTAGAATGGATTGTCAAATGCCCTTATCACAAATATCAAGTACAGAGTATAGATGTTATTGGCATTGTCTGAATAGGGTGTAAAGGGATTTCAAAGGGTTTAGGAAGAATGTTTTGAAGCCAGCGGAATTATTTTGAATATGGCGTAATTATGATTGAATGCAGCTTACTTATCTCATATCAAAGGGTAGCAAATTAAAGTCTTGAACGCGAGTTCGAGCAACCGGCATACTTGATAAGTACGTCGGTCACTCAGCATAGATAGATATCTACAGTGATTGGAGTCTCGAAACTAGACTTAAATACGCCACCTATTACCAGCGTATTTACCTGGAACTTAACCAAATCACAGCGTATATAACCGGCGAAATTAAACTTTCTTGTAAATCTCACAACGACTTGAGTCAACGTATTAACTCGATGGAATAGACAACGGTTTTATTTTATATTTTTTCTTTAAACGGTATATAGTCTTTGTCAAATTTTTTATATATAGTTTTTTTATTTTACGTTTAATAAGTAAATTTTTTTAAATATCTTAACTCACTAATAGTTATGTTTCGAAAACTCGGATCTCACTTGGCTTGTTTCCATGTTACATAAATGGCTAAAGAAATAGCATGGGATAATACAAGGAAGCACAACCAACCCATTACTCTAGATCCACCAGTACCTGATTTGGAAGATGTAACTGATTGGATATCAAGAAGCAAGATCAGTTATACAGTGCAGGCAAAGCCACCGATCTACAATATTCACATCGTGGAATTCTGGAGAACCGCCAAAGCCAAAACCATCGACATAGTAAAAGACAATCACGAAAACCGTACAAAACAAACAAGTGATCGTGACCGAGGAAAAGGTTTGAAAAGTTCTGTGTCTAGGAGATGATGCCAAGGATCCCATGAGGCTGTCAAAAGAGAATATTCTAGAAGGATTCAGGGGAATGAACTATCAGTGTGACTTTAGTGGGAAGAGTGAGATAAAGAAAAGTGGGATGACAAAAGACTAGAGGTTCATTCTGTATGCCATTGCAATGAGCATGACCCATCGAAAAGGCGGATATGATGGGTTAAACTTATAGTGGTCGGCAGCTATGTTGAATTTGTGCACAAACCATCCGTTCAATATATCTGGTTTAATCTTCTACAGCATGGTCGACAATGCCAACAAAGTAACCTGGGCCATGTATCCAAGATTTGTTCAGCTACTTATCAACGATCAACACAAAAATCTTCCCCACGATGGAGACCTGTACACATTCCAGCTTCCTAGAGGACGACAATTCACATAATTGAAGACTAAGCAATGGATCATGCTACACAATTGGATGTACGGAGATGAAAGACTTCCAATTGTCCTTGCTGCATACAACAAATACCGAGAGGGTGTAAGGCAAGCACGTGAAAGACAAGAGAAAGAAGTTGCCGAAAAGCAAGAGGTTGATGTTGGAGAGGAAACACCGTTGGTATGCAAGCGTAAAGATAAAGGGAAGAAGTTGGTTGAAGGAGAACCGTCGAAAAAGAAAAGCAAGAAAGACTCCTCAAACCCAGAGCGGATCATGGGTGAAATCATTCGCGCTTGGTTAACTCAAGAAGCAATTGAACAGATGCAAGTCATTCATGCCGTCAAAGAAGCCGAGAAAAGAGAAAGAAGGCTAAAACGGAGAGCAATGACTGAGTTAGATACACCTGTCGTGGTGAAGTCGGAACAGGAGCAACGGGATCAGTTTGTTGAGAGTTTAATCTCTGATCCTACAGAAAGTGCTCCAAGCAAATCCCCTGCACACAAGAAAAGAAAAACCAGAGAGGGATCTTCCAAAGATGCTCCACCAAATCCAGCCTCAGCCACTCAAGTACCACCACAACAAGCTCCAGCAAGACCACGTCCATTCCAAGAGCTTCACGATCGTCTATCCAAAGAAATCGGGAAGTTTCCTGCTAAAGAGTTCTGGTTGTTGAAAAATCAAGTCAACGACACCAACATGCTCAGAGAAAAGTTGAAGGTGCAAAGAAAGAAAAACAAGGAACTGCAAAGCTACGTGTCCAAGCAAATTGATTTTATAGGGTTCCAATAAGAAGGATTGGAGAAATTGCACGAGATGGTGCAGGATCTGTACAGTTCAACAAATCAAGAACCAAAATACACAAGTGAAGACATCTTTAATGTTGACAGTTTTAGAGAAAGAGAAGAGAAATGAAAGGCTGAGATAGCAGAAAAGAAGAAGGAACAACTCAATTCTGATGTTGATGTAAGTGTTGGTGAAGATAGTGATGAGGAAGAGGTTGACAGGATCGAAATGCCAGAAAAGTTCATTGAATGGGGGTTGGAGGATGAAGTTGTGTATGAAACTGACGGAGGAGATGAATTTGCTCCACAACATCCTGAATGGTTTAAGAAAGAAAGAGCTAAAATGCCAGATTTCTACCAAGTAATAACAGTTCAGAAAACAGAGACCACAGACCGAATCATCATGTGGAAATATGCAATCTAACTAGGTGGTTTGTTGTGAAGCGAAGAGGAGGTGTAATCCACTACTTCAGGAATGGAAATGATAAGCAAAGTCTACCTACATGGGATATCTGGAGTTGAGCAAGCACGACATGATAAACCCCACTAACAGCAGCATTGGTGGGGACTTTGAAAGATTGATTCTCAGAGAATGCTTGCGTGGATTCACCATTTTCAAGCCTCAACGTCCGAGGAGACATTTCGAAAACAACCAAAGACCCAACAAATAGTAAAGGCTTGGGTAATCAATCCAGCTAAAGTGGTCACCAGGCTGAAACCTCCTCCAGAGCAAGCAACCTGTGACGCTCACAAATTTCAAAAAATGGTTCTATGATGGTAAAACAGGTGAAGCAGTCATCAGATCCAACTCAAACGAAGATATACGTATTCTGGATCCAATGGACGTGTTCATGTTCTGCCTATCCGATCTAAATATTCTTTATGGGGACAAGATACATGTTGGGGCAGGAAATGAATATCTGTAGGAAGGGATGCTTTTTCAACGTGCAGTTGAGCGTGCAAGAGACAAAAAGAAAGAAATGATGGAGATCATGCTCAGAATCAACCAGCAAAAGGAAAAGGACGAGACTAGAAAGAAGAAAGCTGTTGAAAAGTCTGCAGGACCGCAATCCTCCTCTCCTCAACCAAAAGATCCATCACCATAATCTGATGTTCAAGTCATCCCACCACCTCCGACTTCATCTACATATGAAGTCTCTAAGGAGGACCCCAAGTCAAGTGAAGCTGTTATCAACCAACCTGAAGCACCACCTGAACCGACCGTAGACCGAAGCTCAAAAATGAATATTAAACAAGTACACAACGATCTAGGAGGATATTGTTAGAACTTTTGAGATCGTTGATACTTAATTATTGTAGGTTTTGGATAGTTTTGTAGTAGTTTAACGTATTCTAGAAAGTTCATGGGTTGAATATTTACAAGGAAGTTTCCTTGTGGCGGCATAATTATATGCCCATCGTATTTATTAAATACGTTGGGTAGTCAGATATGTATATATATGAAGCTTAATGGAAAACCCTAGTCCAAGGTTCTTGGACAAGTTTTTGGTGATTTCTTTGTGTTGTGATTATTGATCTTGTGCTAAATACGAACATCCAGGTGCTTTTATTGATTATATATGTTGGGATTACAAATACAACACTTGTTGTTTGATCCATACAAGAATTTTCATCTATACTTTTGGTTTTTCTTAACTTTTACACATTCAAACACTTAATCAATAGTTGTTTGGGTGTTAACAATCAAACCACTGTGATTCATATCGGATTTAGGACTCACAGAGGGATATGACCTCGTGCACCCTGAGCCCACCCTTGTGCATGTTTATTTTTTTATGTTTATTTTAGGGATGGGAAGGGAGGTTGGGGACCATAATGCATAAGTTTAATATAAAGCGGATGAATTTAAGGTATACCGATATGACGTTGAGATAGTGGTTAAGGATAAAAGGAAGGTTAACAACCAACACATAGCCTTAATGCTCATATAGCATTGCTTGTTTGGTGTATGTTTTTAATATACCCATGAAAATAAAGAAACATTAAGAAGCATTGGACTATATGAGGTAGAGATTCTGAGAGAAGTACCCTGTTTGAATAGAGAAAGGTAACTAAATATTATTGAGTATAAATACTATAAATTAGTTAGACTATAACTTCAATTTTGTAGTTATTACAATTAATAATGTAATTTGTAGATCCCCAAATACTTCAAATCACAGTGATATTGATTGATTAAACACACAAACGCCTAATGATTAGGTGTTTGAGTGATGAAAACTAAAAAAAGTGATGAAAAGGGATGAAACTTGTATAGAGCTAAGTAAACCAATAGATAAAGATGATAGATCCCATATGATAAACACAATAATCTCCCAGATACACAGATTAAGAGCACTTATTTGGATTGAGAATACACACAATAGCAAAACCTCTAAAAAACCCTAGTGTGCACATCCTACATATATATATCGGCTGACCTGTGCATTTATAAATGTGCAGGTCTAATAAATACGCCGCCAAAAGATAAACCAACTATCAAATGTTTACATTTGACCTGCTAAACTATCTAAAGCTATATCATGTTATCTCATATACCAACTGTCTCAAACGGTCGTAACAATATCCCCCTAAACCGTTGCGTATATGACGATTGACGATTTGACTTCTGCATCCTCGGTTGTTGTTTTATTTGTAACAACTTCATGATTTGGCTCTTCATATTCTTTAGCAACTTCATATGTAGATGAAGTTGGATTTGGATTTTCTTGATTCACTGGTTTGGTTGGGAGATCCCAGCAGTTGATTCTCGGATATTTGATGACGAAGTAGCGGTACGCTGAGCTTCCTTTTTTCTTGCTTCTTCCCTTTCGTTTCGGTAGTTGATCCTGTGAGCAATCTCCAACATGTTCTTCTTTCTCTCTCTGGCTCTTTCAACGCCCTTTGATATAGCATTCCTTCTTCAAAGTAATCATTTCCTAAACCCACGTGAATCTTGTTTCCATAAGACATATTTAGATTAGACAAGCAATACATAAACACATCAACTGGATCGAAAATTCGGATATCTTAGTTATTGTTTCTTCTAATCACAACCTCTCATGTTTTTCCATCATAGAACCACTTACTGAAGTTATTTAGCATTATTGGTTGCTCTGGAGGAATCTTTACTCTAGTTACCACCTTCGTTGGATCGATCACCCATGTAATTCTTCCACTACCTGTTGCAGGGTCCATGGTGGTCTTGGAAACTCTTCTTCTTGGTCTTTGAGGAGTGAAGAGTTCGAACCCTCCGTAACATTCTCGCTTGAGCAATCTTTCAAAATAGGAACCAGTACAGTTGGTTGAATTGATTAAATCTAATTTTCCCAACTGATGAGCATCCCATGTAGGTAGAGACTTCATATCTTGCTCCTTTTCAAAGTACTGAACTACTACTCCCTTCTCTTCACAATGAACATGCCCTTCAAAACAAAATACTTCCACCCAATGATTTTTTCTAGAGCTTTGGTTTTATGGACTCTAACAATCTGATGAAAATCTGGAATCTTCTCTCTATCTTTCTTAAACCAATCAGGGAGTTCAGGTGACCCCTCTTCTCCTTCATCATCTTCATATATTGTATCTTCTTGGAGACCCCATTCAACAAAGTTAGGGGCATTTCCTCACGATCAACAAACTCTTCTTCACTATCTCTCCTCATTCTTCATCGTGTAGGCTACACCTGTGATATCCCGGGTTTTTCGGATAACTTACACGTGACACTTGTCGAATAATATGTGTGCTAAGTATTAAACGTGCATGGAATGAATACGTGATGAGTGTTTGTGTGATTGTTTTAGTGATTGAATAATTAGAGTTGATATGTGTACGAACTGAACCGAACCGCGACACGTTCCAACCTTGATTCATGGTGACTCTAGGAGTTCACAAAGTTTAAACCTTGAACCTAAGCCTTCGGCTAGAAGAGAACAACGATCAAACCTAGACTTACAACTCTAACTATTCGGCCAAGATCAAAACCCAAATCAAATTAACTCACCCAAGTCCCTCGGCCACAAACACTAACCAAAACCGAAACTCATAGCATGCAACTTTAGTCCTCGGCCACGTGATCAAGATCCAAACCAAACAACCCAAGATTCTCGGCCATGCTTTCTATCCAAAACCCAAGACCATACCCGCGAGCAACTCAAACATATCTTGGCCGCAAGATCAAGCCCAAACCGCAAACTTATTGCGTTCAAACCCAAACTAAACCAACCCAAACCCTTGGCCGCGAGAACTAGTCCAAATCGGAAACCCATCCCCTATTTCTAATCACCTTGCGCCTATATATACACACACTAATGCATGCTCTTTCACAACTCCAAAACCCTAAAAGAAATCAGCCGTCGGCAGCCAAGTCTTCACCTTGTGATCGCGAGCAGCTTTCATCTCGATCTAATCAGCCTTTGTTCATTCCATTCGACCGTAAACAGCCTTTGTCCACCTTCAGTCCCTTTTCGGTTTCGGTCGCGAGATCAGCTTTCCTTCTCTCGGTCTCAGCAAGCAGCAGCCGAGTCGCACTTGTCCACATCTAGGCTTGTTGTCTAGTTATTCAAGGTTAGGACTACACTTGATTACAAGATCATGTTTCGGTTAAATATATGTTTGAATGATTTATTGATTAGTTGTGTCGGGTCTTATATGTTGAATAAGTAATCGGCTGTTTTGATCATGTTCTTGTGAATAATTGTTTGCGGAAATCCTAAGTGCTTGAATGAATTGATTGTATTGTCTTCGGATTATATGTGCTTGCAAGTAATCGGCTGAATTGATTGTGTGGGTATACATGACTGTTTTCGGAATTAACAGCTTGCAACTGTGATTTGTTTATAAAGATCATAGTTATTGAGTAGGGTTTGCATGGATAAGTCGTTAGTAGTAAACTATGATCAAAAATCAGTTTTTGCTCGCTTAGGTCGATCAATAGGAACGGTGTAGGTAAGTTGTAATAACAATAATGCTGAAACAGGATGCTGAGTCATAGATACAGCCGACTTCATCAGGCTGTAACTTGGTCGTTAGTTGTCGAAAAACGGATTTTCTGATGTCTAGAACGTAGAGATTTGAATAAGGAATCTAATGGCGCTGGATTCATAATTTTCTGAAATCGTTTGATATTTTTAAAGGGCTAAACAAGTTCAGTAGGTAAAGCTGTTAAAATTCTGGAATTTTGTTGGTTGTTTATCAAGCTAGATTTTAAAATCAGTAGAGAGTTGAGTCATGATTTTTGTACAGAAACTAGGTATAGAAATTTCCGGGCAACTCCAACTGGAATTTTGTTAATCGGACGATCAGTGATTTTTAAATAAATTCTTCCGTGGACTGCAGTCAGAAAGCGGTAAATCTGACTGCAGCTTAGTGAATTAATATTTATGGTTAATTGGTAAAGATTTAGGACTTGGAAAAATTATATAAATTTCTATGGTATAAATGTCACCTACTGTAAAAATATGGGAATTTTTGGAATGTTAGAACTATTTTATAAAAATCCTAGAAAACAGCTGAATAATTGAGTGTTAAGCAGAAAGTTGATAACTTGTGATTGTATGTATAAAGTGTTGTATGGATTTGGAATATGTTTATGATAAGTTGTTTGATTACTATGATCACATGAGAATACTTACATGCATGTTTGAGTGTTAGATATGTTGTTTGTGTGTATCACTTTGTGAGTAAATCGCGTGTGGAATTTGTATTGGTGTGATTTCACACTGACGTGGAATTAATTGGTTTGTTAGGACGCAACTAGCGGTCCCATCTCTTATAACATCTTTGCTACACTAACCGAGCAAATAAAGGTGAGTTCACGGCCCCTAACTTTATCCGGTTTTTAAACAACAGGGGGAGAAACATGTATACACTCTCAAACTCAAACTCTTTACGTTATACGAATTTAACGTCACATAACTATACGGTAACTAAGTTAATGTTAATGTAATGTTATGGGCACTAAGCAGCTTTATCACTTAAGTCCTCGACAATCTCCTCGGATCGTTAGTATTTGGGTTAAATAGCGGGGGAATTATAAGTAGTACTACTGGGTCTGACGAGCCCCATCCGAGCTAGTCGCGCTAGCCGACCGGGTATGGTCAACGGATGAATGATTGGCCTAACACCGCCATGGTCATGTGATAGGCCTGGCAAAACGGAGGCACACAGTCAGCTTCGATCGCGAACACTTAGTGACATGACTTTAGGCTAGCTACCTATATACATTAATATTGAACTTAATTACGGAACAACTTAATATTCCGGGTTTGGAATATTGGAACATCAACTTATTATCCCGGGTTGGGGATAATGGAAACAACAACTTAATATTCCGGTTTGGAATATTGGAAGCAACAACTTATTATTCCGGGATTGGAATAATGGAACTGATATGTTATCCCGGGTTAGGGATAACGGAGTAACAAACTGAAACGGAGTAAACAAACGAATTTATGAAAACCTGTGAACTCACTCATCTTTAATGTTGACACTTGTTTCTTTACATGTTTCTCAGGACGCTAGGAGCTCTAGGTGCACGCACACGCATTGAACAAGACATCATTATAGAGTCTTATTTATTAATATTGTTTTGGGATTTTTCAAGTTGTTTTGGCGTTTGTGTTGGCGCCCGCATCATTACTTATTTATGCTTCCGCTCAATCTTTAAAAACTGATACTCATGCTAAATATTGGTAATATAAAATCGACAACAAATGATTTTGGAAAACGTATAATTAAATCATGTAGAGTCGTTCAACGTACTAGTGTTACAGATTCTGGTTTGTTCACACGCCTCGCGGTAAAACTCCGCAAGTGGAAATTGAGGGTGTGATAGATTGGTATCAGAGCCACTAGCTATAGAGAACCAGGTTTGCATTAGAAGTAGACCTAAACTATAGCTGAAATCACGACACTAGACTTAGTTTGGCACTGAATTATTATATCTTGTTATGTAATATACCACAACTGTGTTTGGTAGGTTATACCTTCATAATAAGAAATGAAAACAACTCGTAACTAACTACACGACCTAACAGGCAATGTCATCATCCTCATCGTCATCATCGTCCGACAGACTTACGCCACCAAGAGCACCAGGAAAGGCACCAATGGTGGAACCCATACCACCTTATGGCGTGGAGACACGCTCAGCAGCGAGGAAAAGGCTCGCTCTGGGGGAGGAGTCGTCGTTACGCCCAACTATTGCTGTACCGGTTGAACCGGTTAATCCTGTAGAAATAGGACTTGACATGCTTAGAATCCTGGTACATACACAACAAAAACAGTTAGAAAGAATGCAGGAAACCATCTTAGCACAAGGATGGATGATCCGACACCTTACGGGAAAGACCGACTCGCTCGAGGAAGAGCATCGTACGAGTAAGATAGCTCGTAACACCATAACCAGAGATCTGCGTGCGGAGCAGATAAGAGCTGACTGGCTTGAGGACAGAGTCCTGGAAAATAGTTGGAACATTCAGGAACTGCAAAATCAAGCACTTGAACCAGCACCTGCCCCTCCAGTGCCGGTAGAGGAGGATCCAGAAGAGGATCCAGAGGAGGATCCTGAAGAGGATCCGGAGGAGGACCCAGCTGAGGAAGCTGGAAATGCCGCACAGGATGACGGCAACGACAGTGACTTGGGGGATGGAGATGTAGACGACTGACACGTCTCGTTTATATTATTTTTTTCCTTCAGTTTATGATTTTCCACTTGTGTTTAAACTTGAGACTTTATAGTAAATTCGTATGTTTGATTTGCACTTTTGTAAGACGTTGAGATTTCAGTTAATCAAGTATTTCTTTTACTATTTAACATATTGAGTTGACATAACTAAATAATTATTAAAGTACGAAGTAGGATAACTATATTGGACATATAGACTTATCGGGGTGTGTTTGTGTTGTGTTTCGAAGATCTAAATGGCGACTGGAAGACGTGGAAACCTTAACTTGACGCCCGAAGAGCTAGCTGCCATGATCCAGGAGCATGTGAACGCAGCATTAGCGGGTGTGCAGAACCAGCCGGCAGGTAACCATTATTAAGTTTTCGCGTGAAAATCTAATAGTGAGGCTAGTACAATTCCTTGCTGACTTCCTGTTCTCTGTCAGCAGGAGGGGGCTTTAATCCCTATAAGATGTTCCTTGACGCAAAACCTAGCAAATTCTCGGGGGCGGAAGGACCCATTGGACTGGTCCGCTGGATCGAAAAGTCGGAATCCGTTTTTGAAATGTGCAACTGCTTAGAGGCCAACAAGGTCAAATACGCCGCCTCAACACTGGAAGATGGGGCACTGACATGGTGGAATGCCCAAGTCCAAACACGTGGACTGTTAGCTGCAAATGCTATGGCATGGACTGAGTTCAAGGCCCTGATTAAAGAGGAGTACTGTCCACGAGACAGAGTGCAACAGTTAGAGCAAGCTTTGTGGAACCACAAGATGGTGGGATCGGAAATTGAAGCTTACACCGCAAAACATCATGATTTGGTATTTCTGTGTCCCGAATTGGCCAACACGGTGGAGAAAAGACTCGAGTTCTATCTCGGGGGTCTGGTTCCGGAAATTCAGGGTATGGTGATGTCTAGTAACCCTGTAACAGAACATCAAGCTATCCGATTGGCTCACAAACTCACCGATAAAGCGGTGGAACAGAAGAAATACCAGCACGGGGTACCACTGAAGTTGCCCCAGATAACAAAAGAAAGTTTGAAGACTCCACCATTCGACAGTCTTCGTCATCTCATCCGCAGCAAGGGAACCAGAAATGGTTCAATCATTACCACAGCCACCGGGGTCATCAAAATCATTCCAACAACAACAACAACAACTACAACAATAACAACTAGAATGCAGGCGACTATGTAGGTCGAAAGCCGCAGTGCAATCGCTGCAATCTTCATCATCACGGCCCTTGTGCCGGAATTCGCTGCCAAAGATGTGGCAAGATGGGACATGCGGCAAAGGATTGTCGTGGGGAAACCATGCCCCGACAAAATCAGAATCAGCCTCAGGCTCAGCAGCAGGGTATAAATCGGGGATGCTATCAGTGCGGTAGCACTGCTCATTTCAGAAAAGACTGCCCACAGTTGCGCAATAACAACAATAATGGTGGAAACAACCACAACAACCGCAACAATAATAACAACAACAATAATGGGAACGGTGGCACAGGAGGTGCCAAGGGTCGCGCATTTACATTGGGCCGCGGAGAGCCAGAAACGACACGAACGTGGTCACCGGTAATTTCCCCTTAATGAACATTTTGCTACTGTGCTTTTTGATACGGGTGCGGATAGGAGTTTTATATCTGAGTCTTTTAGGAAGAACCTAAATCTCACGCTTAAACCATTAGAGACCCCTTATGTGATAGAATTAGCCAATGGTAAATCGGTAGATGTGACCCAAATCGTATCCGACTGTCAACTCAAACTCGCGGGCCACACTTTTACCATTGATCTGATGACAACTACCCTGGGTAGTTTTGACGTGGAGTCGGAATGGACTGGCTATCCGACGTCCGGGCTGAAGTTCTCTGCTTCGAAAAGTCTATCCGTATTCCACTCACGAACGATGAAATCCTGACGGTACAAGGCGACAAGGCAAGCGCCGTCACCAACATCATCTCATACATGCAAGCGCAGAAGTATCTTCGGAAAAAGAATTCCTTCGCTATACTTGCACTAATTACCGAACAGCCTAAGGACGAGAAACGTATAGAAGACATCCCTGTCGTCCGTGATTTTTCCGATGTATTCCCAGAAGAACTACCTGGTCTTCCACCACATCGACAATTGGAGTTTGAAATCGAATTGGCAAGCAATGCAACTCCTATCGCCAAGGCTCCATACCGCCTAGCTCCAGCCGAGCTGCAGGAGCTGTCGACCCAACTTCAAGAGCTGTTGGAAAAAGGATTTATCCGACCAAGCGTTTCGCCATGGGGAGCTCCAGTCCTGTTTGTCAAGAAAAAGGACGGGACTTTCCGCATGTGCATCGACTATAGGGAACTCAACAAGGTTACAGTCAAGAACCGATACCCGTTACCTCGCATCGACGATCTATTCGACCAACTGCAAGGGTCAAGTTACTACTCTAAGATTAATTTACGGTCCGGTTATCATCAGCTACGCGTCAGGGAGGAGGATATCGCTAAGACAGCATTTCGCACTCGGTATGGCCATTACGAGTTCTTGGTCATGCCATTCGGTCTCACTAACGCACCTGCGGTATTCATGGACCTCATGAACCGCGTGTGTAAACCATACCTCGACAAATTTGTCATTGTGTTCATTGATGACATACTCATCTACTCCAAAAGTAAAGAAGAGCATGCTGAGCACCTACGATTACTGCTAGGATTACTTCAACAGGAAAAGCTATACGCCAAGCTCTCAAAGTGTGATTTCTGGATCCGGGAAGTTCAGTTTCTCGGGCACGTCGTGAATGAAAAGGGTATCCACGTAGACCCTGCCAAGATTGAAGCCATCAAAAGTTGGGAAGCACCTAAGACTCCGACGGAAATCCGCCAATTTTTAGGATTGGCTGGTTACTACAGACGCTTCATCGAGGGGTTTTCAAAGATTGCACAACCGCTCACTACCCTCACCCAGAAAGGCATCAAGTATGCTTGGGGTGACAAGCAAGAAGTAGCATTTCAACTGCTGAAGCAGAAACTTTGCAGTGCACCCATTCTGTCCTTGCCGGAAGGGACAAATGACTTTGTAGTGTATGGTGATGCTTCCATTCAGGGATTGGGATGCGTACTCATGCAACGCGATAAGGTCATCGCGTATGCGTCACGACAGCTGAAGGTTCACGAGAAGAACTACACGACGCATGACCTAGAATTGGGAGCAGTGGTGTTTGCACTTAAGATTTGGAGACACTACCTTTATGGAACGAAGTGCACAATCTTCACTGACCACAAAAGCCTCCAGCACATCTTTGATCAGAAGGAGTTGAACATGCGACAGCGTCGCTGGGTCGAACTCTTGAACGATTATGAGTGTGCCATTCGGTATCACCCGGGTAAAGCTAACGTGGTAGCTGATGCCCTCAGCAGGAAGGAACACTTGAAACCTCGTCGTGTACGAGCACTACAACTCACTATTCATTCGGGGCTACCCGATCAAATACGCGACGCCCAGTTAGAAGCAGTTAAGGAGGAAAACATCAAAGCTGAATCAGTGGGAAAAATGGAACGCGATTGGGAAGTAAAGCCCGATGGAGCCCGGTATTTCATGAATCGCATATGGGTACCTCTCTACGGGAACCTCAGAGAGCTAGTCATGGATGAAGCTCACAAATCTCGATACTCTATCCATCCGGGTTCGGATAAGATGTATCAAGACCTTAAAGTTGCGTATTGGTGGCCCAACATGAAAGCCGATATAGCCACCTACGTGAGTAGATGTTTGACTTGTGCAAAAGTCAAGGTGGAGTATCAAAAGCCATCGGGGCTACTCCAACAACCTGAGATCCCAGTGTGGAAATGGGATCAGATCTCCATGGATTTTATCACTAAACTCCCGCGAACCTTGGGTGGTTGCGACACCATCTGGGTGATTGTGGATCGTTTAACTAAGTCCGCACACTTCCTAGCTATCAAAGAAACGGATAAGATGGAGAAGTTGACTCGCATCTACATTAAGGAAGTAGTTTCTCGGCACGGAGTGCCAACGTCCATCATCTCAGATAGAGATGCTCGTTTCACGTCAAACTTCTGGCAGTCACTCCAGAAAGCGTTGGGAACACGCTTGGATATGAGCACAGCCTATCACCCTCAGACTGATGGTCAAAGCGAAAGGACCATACAAACCTTGGAAGACATGCTTAGGGCATGCGTAGTGGACTTCGGAAATAATTGGGAAATTCACCTGCCTCTAGTGGAATTCTCATATAACAACAGCTATCACACGAGTATTTCGGCAGCACCGTTTGAAGCATTATACGGTCGCAAATGTAGATCACCGGTCTGCTGGGCAGAAGTCGGTGACAGTCAACTCACAGGCCCAGAGTTAATACTTGAGGCTACTGAAAAGATTGTACAAATCAGAAACCGCATGGCGGCGGCACGAGATCGACAGAAAAGCTACGCTGATCAACGACGCAAACCGCTCGAATTCCAAGTAGGCGATCGCGTCCTACTAAAGGTGTCACCCTGGAAGGGTGTAATCCGTTTTGGAAAACGGGGCAAACTTAACCCACGGTACGTAGGCCCGTTTGAAATCTTGAAACGAATTGGACCCGTAGCATACCAATTAGACCTCCCTGCCGAACTCAGTGGAGTTCACAACGTATTTCACGTGTCAAATCTGAAGAAGTGTCTATCAGATGAAACTTTAGTTATTCCATTGGATGAGATCCAAGTGGATGAACAACTACACTTCGTGGAAAAGCCTATCGAGATCATGGATCGTGAGATCAAGACTCGGAGGCACAGCAAGATTCCGATCGTTAAAGTTCGTTGGGACTCTAAGCGTGGACCGGAGTTCACGTGGGAAAGAGAGGACCAAATGAAAAGCAACTACCCACATCTCTTCGCAACTGAGCAGCAAACTAACGATGACAGTACCTAAATTTTCGGGACGAAAATTCTTTCAACATGGGGATGATGTGACAACCTGGAAATTTTCTCATACTTTCGTGTACTATTGTTGACTAAATTCTTGTACATGACACTTGGAAATCTTTGCGTATGACACTTGGGAATTTCTTGTAACGTTGCGTACCATTATAAACGAACTTACTCTTTGTGCGTGGCACTCTAAACATGTACGCTACATGCTAAACCGCGTTTACTCAATTTTCGGGACGAAAATTCTTTCAACATGGGGATAATGTGATATCCCGGGTTTTTCGGATAACTTACACGTGACACTTGTCGAATAATATGTGTGCTAAGTATTAAACGTGCATGGAATGAATACGTGATGAGTGTTTGTGTGATTGTTTTAGTGATTGAATAATTAGAGTTGATATGTGTACGAACTGAGCCGAACCGCGACACGTTCCAACCTTGATTCATGGTGACTCTAGGAGTTCACAAAGTTTAAACCTTGAACCTAAGCCTTCGGCTAGAAGAGAACAACGATCAAACCTAGACTTACAACTCTAACTATTCGGCCAAGATCAAAACCCAAATCAAATTAACTCACCCAAGTCCCTCGGCCACAAACACTAACCAAAACCGAAACTCATAGCATGCAACTTTAGTCCTCGGCCACGTGATCAAGATCCAAACCAAACAACCCAAGATTCTCGGCCATGCTTTCTATCCAAAACCCAAGACCATACCCGCGAGCAACTCAAACATATCTTGGCCGCAAGATCAAGCCCAAACCGCAAACTTATTGCGTTCAAACCCAAACTAAACCAACCCAAACCCTTGGCCGCGAGAACTAGTCCAAATCGGAAACCCATCCCCTATTTCTAATCACCTTGCGCCTATATATACACACACTAATGCATGCTCTTTCACAACTCCAAAACCCTAAAAGAAATCAGCCGTCGGCAGCCAAGTCTTCACCTTGTGATCGCGAGCAGCTTTCATCTCGATCTAATCAGCCTTTTTCATTCCATTCGACCGTAAACAGCCTTTGTCCACCTTCAGTCCCTTTTCGGTTTCGGTAGCGAGATCAGCTTTCCTTCTCTGGTCTCAGCAAGCAGCAGCCGAGTCGCACTTGTCCACATCTAGGCTTGTTGTCTAGTTATTCAAGGTTAGGACTACACTTGATTACAAGATCATGTTTCGGTTAAATATATGTTTGAATGATTTATTGATTAGTTGTGTCGGGTCTTATATGTTGAATAAGTAATCGGCTGTTTTGATCATGTTCTTGTGAATAATTGTTTGCGGAAATCCTAAGTGCTTGAATGAATTGATTGTATTTTCTTCGGATTATATGTGCTTGCAAGTAATCAGCTGAATTGATTGTGTGGGTATACATGACTGTTTTCGGAATTAACAGCTTGCAACTGTGATTTGTTTATAAAGATCATAGTTATTGAGTAGGGTTTGCATGGATAAGTCGTTAGTAGTAAACTATGATCAAAAATCAGTTTTTGCTCGCTTAGGTCGATCAATAGGAACGGTGTAGGTAAGTTGTAATAACAATAATGCTGAAACAGGATGCTGAGTCATAGATACAGCCGACTTCATCAGGCTGTAACTTGGTCGTTAGTTGTCAAAAAACAGATTTTCTGATGTCTAGAACGTAGAGATTTGAATAAGGAATCTAATGGTGCTGGATTCATAATTTTCTGAAATCGTTTGATATTTTTAAAGGGCTAAACAAGTTCAGTAGGTAAAGCTGTTAAAATTCTGGAATTTTGTTGGTTGTTTATCAAGCTAGATTTTAAAATCAGTAGAGAGTTGAGTCATGATTTTTGTACAGCAACTAGGTATAGAAATTTCCGGGCAACTCCAACTGGAATTTTGTTAATCGGACGATCAGTGATTTTTAAATAAATTCTTCCGTGGACTGCAGTCAGAAAGCGGTAAATCTGACTGCAGCTTAGTGAATTAATATTTATGGTTAATTGGTAAAGATTTAGGACTTGGAAAAATTATATAAATTTCTATGGTATAAATGTCACCTACTGTAAAAATATGGGAATTTTTGGAATGTTAGAACTATTTTATAAAAATCCTAGAAAACAGCTGAATAATTGAGTGTTAAGCAGAAAGTTGATAACTTGTGATTGTATGTATAAAGTGTTGTATGGATTTGGAATATGTTTATGATAAGTTGTTTGATTACTATGATCACATGAGAATACTTACATGCATGTTTGAGTGTTAGATATGTTGTTTGTGTGTATCACTTTGTGAGTAAATCGCGTGTGGAATTTGTATTGGTGTGATTTCACACTGACGTGGAATTAATTGGTTTGTTAGGACGCAACTAGCGGTCCCATCTCTTATAACATCTTTGCTACACTAACCGAGCAAATAAAGGTGAGTTCACGGCCCCTAACTTTATCCGGTTTTTAAACAACAGGGGGAGAAACATGTATACACTCTCAAACTCAAACTCTTTACGTTATACGAATTTAACGTCACATAACTATACGGTAACTAAGTTAATGTTAATGTAATGTTATGGGCACTAAGCAGCTTTATCACTTAAGTCCTCCACAATCTCCTCGGATCGTTAGTATTTGGGTTAAATAGCGGGGGAATTATAAGTAGTACTACTGGGTCTGACGAGCCCCATCCGAGCTAGTCGCGCTAGCCGACCGGGTATGGTCAACGGATGTATGATTGGCCTAACACCGCCATGGTCATGTGATAGGCCTGGCAAACTGAGGCACACAGTCAGCTTCGATCGCGAACACTTAGTGACATGACTTTAGGCTAGCTACCTATATACATTAATATTGAACTTAATTACGGAACAACTTAATATTCCGGGTTTGGAATATTGGAACATCAACTTATTATCCCGGGTTGGGGATAATGGAAACAACAACTTAATATTCCGGTTTGGAATATTGGAAGCAACAACTTATTATTCCGGGATTGGAATAATGGAACTGATATGTTATCCCGGGTTGGGGATAACGGAGTAACAAACTGAAACGGAGTAAACAAACGAATTTATGAAAACCTGTGAACTCACTCATCTTTAATGTTGACATTTGTTTCTTTACATGTTTCTCAGGACGCTAGGAGCTCTAGGTGCACGCACACGCATTGAACAAGACATCATTATAGAGTCTTATTTATTAATATTGTTTTGGGATTTTTCAAGTTGTTTTGGCGTTTGTGTTGGCGCCCGCATCATTACTTATTTATGCTTCCGCTCAAACTTTAAAAACTGATACTCATGCTAAATATTGGTAATATAAAATCGACAACAAATGATTTTGGAAAACGTATAATCAAATCATGTAGAGTCGTTCAACGTACTAGTGTTACAGATTCTGGTTTGTTCACACGCCTCGCGGTAAAACTCCGCAAGTGGAAATTGAGGGTGTGACAACACCAACTTGTCGTTTCTTCGCAGCAACTTCGGCTTTATGTTTTTCTTCTTCTTGCCTAAACTTTTCGAGAATGAACAAATCATCACATGTGTATTTAGGCTCTAAGCCAGCTATGCTTTGGGCTTCCTGCATCATCTCATACAGCCTCATCATTACTCCGTGTGGGAGCTTCATATACTCTATGTGCAAAGACACGTGTTTCTCCATACCTTTGTTTCTTTTCTTTACTTCTTTTATCTTCTCTTTCAAAACACGTGTATCTTCATCCTAATTTTTCAGAAGACAAATTCCCTTTGCATGAAAAGTGTCGATTGCTCTTGAAATTCTATCATACAACTCTTGATATGGTCTGGGTCTTTGGGGAGCTGGAGCTAAGGGTTCAAGTTCTGGTTGGATTTCCTTCGATGATCCTTCACCTGCTTTTCTTTTTCTTTTCTTAGGCAGAGACTTGTATAAGTTTACCTCAAACAGTTCCGCGATCATTTCTTCAACGAAGCCGTTGTCCTTCTTCAGTCACGACCACTAGTGTTTCTAATTTAGTCGTGCGAGCCCCCTTTAATCTCTTTTCACTTTTTCTCCATTTCTCTAACGACATGGATATTTTTCATTCTTTCGATTTCCTCAGTTGTTCTTCCTACCCTTCTACCATCACCCAAGAAACCTTCATGATTTTTGCTTATCTTCTTGCTCCTTTTGGAACTACTTTCTTCAGCTATTCATTTGTCGTGAGCTTTGCTATTGGTTCTTTCATCTTGATCCTTTTGTTCTTCATTTGCTTTCTTTTTTTGCTTCAAATGCTTTCATACGCTCTGTGTATCTCTTGTCAGATTCTAGGACTATTTGATACTTTTTAGCTCGATACATCCATTTAAACATCATTACCCAGTCATCAGTTATAGATTCGGTGTACAGGCGGCTAATGGGCAGGTTAAACTTGTATGTGTCACCATCATTGGGAATTTATTGGATGTTGATCGTTGATGAGATTCTAAATGAATGTTGGATACAGGCCAATCTTGTTTTCATGTTGTTGGCATTGCCAACCATGTTGTAAAAGATCAGTCGGGAGATGTTGAAAAGTTCGTTCTAACAAAGATTGAGCATTATTGCTGGCCACTCTAGATTCAAATCGTGGTGACCACCTTTTCTATGATACAAGTTGATGGTAAATACATGGCTTATAAATCTCCAATCTCTCGTCAATCACTTCTTCTTGATCTTAGTTCTGTTCCGCAATTGAAGTTTCTGTCATACTTCATCGTTTTAAAGCCATCATGAATATCCTCCTTCTTCATTCTCATTAGATCTTTCGGACCATCACCTAGCTTTAAAACACTCCTAACACGTTCTTTGGTAACAAAGATTTTTTTGTTTCTGACGGTAGCAGTTATAGTTTTCACTATGTTTACAATAGACACTTTGGCAGATTTCCATAATTCTGCTATATGTGTGTTATAAATGGTAGGATTTTCTTGAATAGCAAAGCCGACTCGGCATCTTCCCAACCAGTCCATCACATATTCAAATATGGACTCTCGAGGATCCAATACTACAGCTTGATTGTGCTTTTGCATTTTATCCCAAGCAAGCAGAGCTTCCATCCTGACACTTAGAAAAACATACCAAATGAGATCCAAACGCGAATAAACAAAGGTATATATAATATTTACAAAAATTATCAAATACGCTATGAATGATAAATACGCAGATGACCCTTTAGCTTGTTACTTAAAAACGCAGGTTGAAAAATAAAAGCGCCATGAGTTAGATCAAGACAAAAACATGGGTTTTGTTAATAAATACGTCGGACACTTTCAGACAAAAACACTTAAAGACGTTGGATGACCTGGATTAAATACGTTGATCAAGGATCAATGTGTTTCATTCATTTACACAGCTTTGTTCCATAGATTTTACCAAATATGTTGGTTTACCTGTGCTTTTATCATAAAAGCGCAGGCTGCTCGAACTCTCGTTTGAGTCTTAAAAATGCAATACTCAACAAATACATAACATTCAAAATTCAAAAACCCTAATCAGCAAATACGTGCCATCGTTAAACCCTAAAAACATCTAAATCGAACTGTTTTCAACGTTTTGTCATCCATTAACATTAATGAAGCCCGATTTAGTGAACGGATTAACATGTATAATGATTCACACCTGTTTTCGATAATCAACGGTCACTTAATCTTTTGAGAAGGATCAGATTTTGATCAAGAACCACTAACTGTGTGTAGATACAGGTGTTCAGTATGTGTGTGGTTTTTGAAAAAGTGATCATTTGATCTGAACTTGGGGTTTTATATTCGTTTGTCACACATCCGGTGCTTTTATAAAAGCGCTAGAAAACAAATGATGCCGCCCCTATATCCTTTATCCATTTGATGTTTTGAAAAACCCATCCTAAATACGCATAGTTTGCACCATTTGTCTCGAATTTTGTGCCCTTTTTTTCTTAAAAAAAATTGAAATATAAAAATAATTTTGAATTAAAATAAAGCTTGGATAAAATGGACAAATATGAGTTTATTTTTCAAATATTTGAATTTCCAATCGCTTTCCTTTCTTTTTGCTGATATTTCCCGACATCCTGCAAAACTTCATACTGGTAATACATGTCAGTTTTCTTTTCAGTTTTCTTTTGAATAATCGAGACGCAAGAAATATTGGCAGTATATTTGTCCTTTTAATTCCATGCATCAGTCTTTCTACTTGCTTTTGGTGATGATTTATCATGTTGAGGATAATATTCACATAAATTGCAATGGACCCCACTCAAACGTTGGATGACCTGGATTAAATACGTTGATCAAGGATCAATGTGTTTCATTCATTTACACATGATTTTTACCAAATATGTTGGTTTACCTACGCTTTTATCATAAAAGCGCAGGCTGCTCGAACTCTCGTTTGAGTCTTAAAAATGCAATAGTCTTCTGAACAAATACATAACTTCAAAATTCAAAAACCCTAATCAGCAAATACGGTGCCATCGTTAAACCTAAAAACATCTAAATCGAACTGTTTTCAACGTTTTGTCATCCGTCAACATTAATGAAGCCCGATTTAGTGAACGGATTAACATGTATAATGATTCACACCTGTTTTCGATAATCAACGGTCACTTAATCTTTTGAGAAGGATCAGATTTTGATCAAGAACCACTAAGTGTGTGTAGATACAGGTGTTCAGTATGTGTGTGGTTTTTGAAAAAGTGATCATTTGATCTGAACTTGGGGGTTTTATATTCGTTTGTCAAACATCCGGTGCTTTTATAAAAGCGCTAGAAAACAAATGATGCCGCCCCTATATCCTTTATCCATTTGATGTTTTGAAAAACGCATCCTAAATACGCATAGTTTGCACCATTTGTCTCGAATTTTGTGCCCTTTTTTTCTTAAAAAAATTGAAATATAAAAATAATTTTGAATTAAAATAAAGCTTGGATAAAATGGACAAATATGAGTTTATTTTTCAAATATTTGAATTTCCAACCGCTTTCCTTTCTTTTTGCTGATATTTCCCGACATCCTGCAAAATATCATACTGGTAATACATGTCAATTTTCTTTTCAGTTTTCTTTTGAATAATCGAGGCGCAAGAAATATCGGCAGTTATTTGTCCTTTTAATTCCATGCATCAGTCTTTCTACTTGCTTTTGGTGATGATTTATCATGTTGAGGATAATATTCATATAAATTGCAATGGACTCCACTCAAACTAGCAAATTTCGATAGAATACTATGCATGTGAATCCCACGTCAGGACATACCTCCGCGATCAAGTCATGCGCAAAACTTCCTCATAATAGGTGAATATATTGTTTTCGTTCGTTATATAATTACAAAGTCAGGACATTGGTGAACAGTTAAGTACTTCTCTACAGTCAAAGCTACCAATGTTTGTCTGACTAGGGCTAGGCACATACCTCATTAGGGTGTTCAAAACCGGATATCCGAAGTTTTCGGAAGTTAATATCACTATCCGAATCCGTATCCGAAATTTTGGATATCCGAACTTCGGATATCCGAAATTTCGGATACGGATTCGGATAGTGATACGGATATCCGATTCCTAAACACACAAAAAAAGGAATAAATACAAGTTCTTGAAGTAGTTTCTTAGGATGTTTACAACCATATGGTTATCTTCCTCCACTAATTTTGTTTCTCTCTGCATAAATATAACTCTTCATCAATGTTTGAAATCTACAACAAAACTTTTTAAATATTCCCCATAACCTAACATAAAAAGACATCAACGATGTCTAGAAATAAGTTAAGAATCACATTGGGGAAATTCAAAACATCCACACAAGAACAGAAGCGAACAGAGGGTCCATTTCCAACTTCATCTTCTCTAAATTAAAAAATAAAGAATAGCATATAACTAGCCAATGTTGAGCAGAAGAACAATTACATATTAATATCAAGGAAGAACAATCGAAAAAGGGGGCGAAACTCAGCCTTAGAGGTCGATCCAGATGATTAGCAATTGAATTGTTGAAGAATATGTGGCGTCTGAACTTCACGGAAGAATATGTTTGAAGATTTAGGGTTTTTCAATGAACCAGGTTGTATATATATATTTAAAATATAACTAATAATTAAAAATAATAATACAAATATTTTGGATTCGGATATCCGAAATATCCGAATTTTTTTAATAGTACTATCCGAATCCGAATATTCGGATATCCGACTTTCGAATATCCGAAATTTCGGATATCCGATTTTTCGGATAATTCGGATTCGGAATTTGGGATAATTTGGATTCGGTTTCGGATTCGGATTTTTTAAACACCCCTAATTGGGATATGTTTTAAGATTGAATGACTCTTTTAGACGAGCTTCTTCATTTCTTGGGTTTTTTTTTGCCTCTTTTGCTCTTTTTAAGGGTATCATGATTGTGTTTAGGTTTGCATATATCTGGATGCAACAGAAGAGCGACCATGATATCCCCGACTAAGAAACAATATAAAGACCCAAAATCTCGAATTTTGCAATCTGTCAACGCAAAATTTAATGCCATTAAGTCATATGTCGCAGCGTGTCACCCAATATATACACAAGATTGTGAGTTTCCAAAACTTTTGTGTGAGCATTATCTTTATCTCCTAGTCACAGTTTACTCGTTAGTGTTGCTAAACCTACCGACACGTCGTTACTTAGCACCACGACATTCTCTAGATCCTATTCACATGACGACAAAACACTATCAGTTTTCTATCATTTCTCTAAACAGGAGTCAATAATCAAATTTTCTTCAGGTATTCACAATTTTGCATTTTTAAAGTTTTTCTGATTTTCTTCCCCCTATAATTTTATTTTCGTATGTCCATATACGAGAAAATGAAATTTTAAGATTCAGGAAAAAAAATTTGGTGGGCACAAATTTCAAACCTTTCACTTTGAAAAAAAAATGTTTTTGTGACATTTAGAATAATAAAAAGACAGAGTATGTACAAACGGTAATTTAAAAGACAATCATTTGAAATTTATCTTTTTCAACCAGGTTACCAACTAGTTCAAACGTGATTTATCAAAGGTTTTCTTGCCTTCTATTGAATTGTATCCACAGGAACCACTTGTATGTAACCCTTTTCGTAAGCATCTCGAATAGCATGAATTCGAATTTCGATGTGCTTTGTCTTCAAGTGGTGGATGAGGTTCTTTACAATTCCAAGACGCGCTTCAATTTTATAAATATGGGAGGCTTCATAATGTTGGTTCCATAATCCAACAATTGATGATGTATCCCTAAAACCGGTGAACAACATCTAGAAGCCACGGTATATTTAGCCTAAGTTGAGATTAACATTGTGGTTTGGTTCTTGCACTGCCATGAAATAAGACGATTCTCAGAAACTGACAGCCGCCTGAAATAGATTCCCTATCAACTATGCAGCTGCCGTAGTCACTATCAAAGTAAGCAATAGGATCAAAATTACTATCTTTGGGATACCAAAGACCGAACTTTGGTGTTCCTTTTAAGTAGTGGGAAATTCTTTTGATCGATGTTTCAAAGGATTCCTTTGGATTAGTCTAATAACGTGCACAGATACAGACAGACCACATGATGTCAAGTCTACTTGCAGTCAGGCGCATAATTTCTTTAGAAATCTAGTATGTACTATGTAAACAATCAATTTCCAGTTTAATATTTTTATAATTGTTTTTACTTCCGGTACCAATTAATTTCTCAAGTGCTATGTAGGACCATCCAGTGAGGGGGAGGGGAAGCCCCTCCACACTCCCTACACCACCCTCAGCATGGCGTTTAAAGGTGTGGCCCCTTTGGGGATTGAGTATTTCCAATGGCGTGGGAGGGGGGGAATGGGTTTTGGAGGTGGAAAGTGGTGATTGATTAGTTTTTTAAATTAAAATAAAACGTTTCCTTCAACTTGCCTACCATCCTTTGGTTTTTGAGTTTTTGGCCTTCATCCCTCCTCTGCCTACGTGGCAGACACATGACGCTCCACCTTCACAACTACACCGACTAATCTAACTATCTTATGTTTCTACTTAAAATCACATGAACACCTTTAGTTAAAAAAGAAATTACAAATCATGGGTGCAACAAGTTAATCATTAAAAAAATCCAACTAATTAATAAAACAATAAAGAATTAGGGAATTCAAGTCTCATTTGACTTATCTACAACATGATTAGGATCCTAGTCAGCAATCATGATATCGTCATCACATCACACATATATATAAACCAAATCATGATTCCAAATTCTAATCACAATTTACATTTCTTCCATTTAAAAAAAAATCTTATATTCACATAAGATGAAGACGATCTGCGAAAAAATAGAAAATGACGTAAGCAGCGGCGGTTTCCGGTCGTCGGAGACAAATGTAAGAAGCGCCGGAGTAATGAATTCGACGGTGATCGTACCGGAAGATGAATGCAATTCCTCTAGCAGTTCTTCGATCGGAGACGATAGCGATGCCGATCGAGAAGATGTTGTTGAGAGTCGTTACGGTTATGATCGAAAAAATGATGATAATAACAGCTTCGATGATGCGATTCAGGCTCTGGAACAAGCGCTTCCGATCAGGTTTAGTTTCTGCTTTGATTGGTAGTTATTGAGATTCGATGTTTTGATTTCGTGAAGATTACGAAATGTTTGTTAGAATCATACGGAATTGGAGATCTTATGCATTTTTTAACAGTAAACTGCATTTTGTGTCTTCTGTGGTTTAGTGGCGAATCGTGTTTTGATAAAAATGGATACATGAGTCTCCGTCATCCAGCATCTACCAAATAGCTGCTATTGCACTAACGGTGAGATGACAGAAGGACACGCAAAGTGTAGCGATAAACAAATGACGGGGACTCAGGTATTATTATCTTAGAAAAAAAGGATACAGGTTGATCCGGGCACTAAACTACACGAACGCAAATTGCCGTTGACTCTTGTTTCAACATATGTGAATAAAGTTAGGTAAAACGAATTTGTTCATCTCGAGTGACGTAATAGTAACTTATGCATTTTTCAGTTATTGACTACACAGTCTTGTGATTGGTTAGTCTAGTATCAAAGCCTTGTTTTACTGACATGACCAATGGCCGTATGTGACTTGTTTTGTATAATGTGTTTTTGTTGTTACAGGAGAGGGATATCAACGTTCTACAACGGCAAATCAAAGTCGTTTGCGTGTCTAGGTAATGTGTGGCCGACGACGTCTTCGGTACAAGACATTGCAAAGCCAGAAAATGCTTACACGAGAAAGCGAAGGAATATTGGAGCTTTTAAACTATCAAACATAAACACGAGAAGGATATGTAAGAAGCCCAAGACCTCGAAATTGAGTTTTACAATTGAGAGAGAAGAGCATGACTTTATCATGTGTACTACACGACCTCAAATCAACAGACCGTTGGCGTTGAGATCGTTCTCGATGGTTAACTTGCATTGAATAAAGATTGGAATGTTGACCAAGACAGAACAATATCTACCATTTGATTTTGATAACGGTCCACTAGAATTAACAGCAAATGATGAATACAAGCTTTACAAAAGAATTTAAAACAAAGGTTATTGTTGGCATTTTATATAATGCAATACTAGTAGATTAGGCTGTGATACTTCATGTACATGAACTTGGCCTTTGACATCTAATACTTGTCCTAAACTAAGACCACAAACACAGAAACCATATGTTTCCCCATTTGCTACACAGCCACACTTTATCTTTATTATGCACAGACGACTCACTTGGGATTTTGAAGAAGAAACTGTACTGAAGGATACTCAGATAAGAATGCAGGCGCCTCTATATCTGAAGGATCAATCGCGGGAATCGTCATGTAGATGTCTTCGGTAGAGAATGGAATGCTGCAACACCATACGGGTGGCCGTTTTAATCAATTTTCTTCTAAATTGGTAGATTTGGGTTAAGGTGTATCTCAAACAAGTCAAATAAAATGATTGACCATATGTAATTCATTCTTGGAAATATGAGAAACATAAGCAACTTACCTCAGATCATCATCCAACAAGAACGAATTGGATGTGAGATTCTGACTATCCTTGCTCAACATTTCTCTCATCTCGGCAACAACCTAGAAAAAACAAAAAAAACATTCAGACTATGTCCATACTATTTCACCAATAAATCACTAACAATACTTGCCTCGTTTGATACGCTCTGAGTCCCATATTTGTCGTCCCAGTACATTGTACTTATACGATATATTTGCCTAACAGTCAATGCCTGTCCAAATTGATGAATTAAATGTCATGTCTGATTAAAAAAAAAAGTTAAACGTATTTTAGCTGAAATTAAGATATACCAGACATAGATCATGTCTGATCTCTTCCAAAGACTTTTTTCTTTTTTGGTGTATTACCTATAGAAATTAAAAGTATTTATAAGTGAAATGAAGATAAAAAACATTATTCTACCAGTAAAGATCACTGTAGCAAGCGGCGACTTACCAGAAACCCGACCGCTTGTCTGATATAATTTAGCTCATGCCAAGATTGTCCTGCAAACTAAATTGAGTGTTGAGTCAGCCTCAAAAGGGATAATATGCATTTATAACAAATCTATCATGTTAAAAGAAACAAAAAATTTATTTAGAAAAAGTACCTCTTCTTTTGCATTGGCTATCCATTTCTCCAGTTCTGCGAGACCAGACTTGACATATTCCCCATTGGAAAACGTGCAACATTCTCGTCGCAATAAAAGACTTTCAAAAATGTTCTTGATTAGTATAAACAATCTCATAAAACCTAGAGAATATATATATCAAATACAAAAAACAATACCTGTTGAAAAGTGATATGTTGATGAATGAAAAGACCTGGGTGGTAAGCTTACGAATGAAAAACGAAGGTACCTGCATGTACCATTTACCGAGATGGGTTCAGCATATATTTCACGAATAATTACAACCTAAATAAAAAGAGTAAGAGATGTTACAATACATGATTTCCACGTAAGCGGTCCATAAGAGAATCCATGAACTCTATAATTTTCTCCCACTGACTACCAGCAGCCTGCTGAGGAATGCCGCTAGGTGACCGTGACGGTTTACCACCGTGTACTCGTTGGTTTTTGGGAGCCTTCACAAAGAATTTTTCATAATACTAAGTTCTAGAACTTAAAAAATAGACATAAAATGTGACACCAGCGAAACAATAGAAACTATTATATATGAATAAGTGAGATATAACAATATAACACTAACCTGGATGCATGAAGCTAAAAGAGGTGATATTTCCTTCTTCAAGTTATCACGTATTAAGCCAAATATCTTCTCCACACAAGCGGTTAACTGTTGTTTAAATAGTATCGCCGGATACCTTGCTTCCATAGGTGAAATACCATCATCAAACCCGATATATTTGTGTGGAGTGTAGCTCTGAAAATTGCATACAACATACCATTAAACCTTAACTAAGTAAATTACATAAAATGCTTGATCATATGACACACCGGTATTCAATACGAAACTTACTTGTGCAGCCCTCCCATTGGGCAAAGTGGACACACCGGAACGTTGAGATATAGGTGTCAAGAAACCATTAGACCGGAAATTCCGTTGCAGCAGACATAAAAGAGCTGAAGCATTAGATAACCAGTATGGCAAGGTAACACCCTCATCCCCCTCCTACAAATAAGAGCATACGAGACAGATGGTAATTTCACCAATTTTATAAAAAGGAAACAAGTAGAAATTGTAGAATGTAGATCTACAAACAAAACCAGCTCAAAGTGAACAAATTACTTTAAGAACATTGTTGATCTTCTCTATAATGAAGTCAAATATCGCAGTTCTTTCAGATTCAAAGGCATGCCAATGAAGAAGGCATTTGTATATGACACTAGCAGCCACCGGTTTTCCATCCTTGAATCCCAAGTTTTCTTTAATGCACCGTAAGAGGATTTCAGAATTCTCCTGTAACAAAAGTTTGACAATGAACAATCATACAAATTGCAAGGTGTATGTGTCCAACTGTCCACACGGACAATCTTGTTGAAAAACAAACCTGGTGCCTTTCAGTAGTCATCTTTGACCGACGTGAATCGGTCACACCTTGAGACATAAGATTTCCGCTTTTGGTAGGCGTAGGTGTTTCCTACACCAGAATTACAAGACGCCATGAGAAAAATAGAAAATAATGTATTTATAGAAAACTAAGCACACTGATCTTTACATATATAGATTTTCGCTCCGAGAAGGGAAGAGCAAGTGCACCAGAGAGCTTCTGCATAAAAAACCATAAGAAAATAAGCACTGTTTTGAGTCGAGCAAATGTCTACTATCATTTTAAAATTAGAGTAAAGTATATGGATGGTCCTTGTGGTTAACAAAAATTTTGGATTTAGTCCCCAACTTCTTTAAAGTACACAGATGGTCCTTGTAGTTTGTCCTTTGTACCACATTTAGTCCCCAACTTTTGCCTAAAGTACATGGATAGCCCCTGTAGTATGCACTTTCTAACGCATTTAGTCACTAAACGTTGGGGACTAAATGCGTTAAAAAATGCAAACCACAGGGACCATCCATGTACCTTCGGCAAAAATTGGTGACTAAATACGTTACAAAACGCAAACCACAGGGATCATCCGTATACTTTTATAAACTAGGGACTAAATCCAAAATTTTGATCAACCACAGGGACCATCCGTGTAATTTACTTTAAAAATTACCAATAAGATCAGAATACCTCAATAAACGGCTTGGTGTTACTTGGCCAGTTTCCTTTCAGAGGGGTACTTAATGCCTTTTGTCTTAGAACAAGGTTCTCTTTCTCCAAACTCGAGAACTTCTCCTCAAAACTACGTAGAAAAATAAAGAAAACGTAGAACAACACAATAAGATTAGCAAGGTCTTCAAAAGAGGCTTTCAAATGAACATACATATATAGAAGCTTGAAGTAAAGAAATTATAAACAACACCTCTTTAACTTCTGCTGGAGTTGCAAGCACGTTTTCTCAACTTCCCTTAACTTTTTGAGGTTAATAGATGCATCTTCTTTAGCTTCAGTAAGTTGGCTCTGTAGCGATGAGTTCTTCTCTTCCAATGTACTAAGTGAACTCTGCAAAAACAAAAGCAGGTTTTGAAATCGCGTTACTACATGTGAAATTTCAAAATACGTTTACTTACCTTCAAATACGAATTCTCGTTTCTCAGGTCAGCCATTCCAACAAGTTCTCTTTCCAGGGAAGATTTTTCTTTCACCGACATTTCCAATTGGTTTTGCAACACTGCATTCTTGTTGCATTCATTGACTGCAGCCAACTTTGCTGCGTCTAACTCAAGGGTCAATGATTGTACTAGTTTCTGAAGTCTCGCGATTTCCACAGACTTAGATTCATCGTTCGAACCCTGCATTAAATAGTGGTCGTGTTACACACCAAATATATAGAGGCCAGTCAACGTAGAGGACTATCTTATCGTGCATTCATGTGATGCGTACGCCAGCATCTCAACCACACATCTGATCTAATCTATTCTAGGCCTTCAATTGAACGCAGTGGCACAATAGTAATTAACTTTGCATAATTACGAATGGGTTTATTTAAAACCTAATTACCCATGGGTTGGGTGTAACCATAATTGCGCACATTATTTGCATAATTACGCACATTATATTGGTGTCGTGTATCTTCGCACGTTAAGAGCCTTTTGTATTTTAAACTTTCACTATAAAAGTCCCTTAACGTGCAAAGATATGCGACCACCAATATAAAGTGCGTAATTATGCAAAGAACGTGTGTAGTGAGGGTTAACCCAACCCGTGCTTAATTATGCAAATAACATGCGAACTTAGATTTTAACCCAACCCATGCGTAATTATGCAAATAACGTGCATAATTATGTATTATAACGTGCGTATTTATGTAATACCTTCACACGTTACGGGCTATTGTACATTAACCTTCCCCTATATATAGATATAGAGAGGGGGGGGGGGGGGGGGGGGGGGGGGGGGTTAATGTACAATTGACCTTAACGTATGATGCGTACACGATGCCAAATCCGCACGTTATAAACCTCTAAACAGAAATCCCGCATGTTAAAAACACAAATCCGCATGTTTACGAACATAAAAAACCGCATGTTATATCCACAGATCCCTCGCACCAGAAGAAGAAAACCGCATGTTTACAGAACATAAAAAACCGCATGTTGAAAACACAAAACCGCAGATTTACAAACATGAAAATTCGCGTGTTAAAAACACAAACCACATGTTATATTGGCATCGCGTACACATCGTACGTTAAGGCCAATTGTACAGTGTGTGTGTGTGTGTGTGTGATATATTAGCAAAACAGTTGCTGTTAGTGTTTAGTGAGAACAAAATCGAAACCAAAACCAATACCCTTAATTTTTTCTCTAGTTGCAAGCGCCACGTGAGATCCTCCAGCTGCTTTTCTAGCTTAGATTTTGCTAAGCGCAAGGCACCACTCTCATTAGCCTCCTGTCAAATATGACAAAGAAAATGATTTCGTCATACACAAATAGAAAGAAAGAGATGATACAATCACAGAAGCATAGGGTACAAGTACAGCCAATGCTTCCTTACCTTCTTAAGCTTCCTGAGCTCTCTCTTCGCCAATTTTCTTCTCCAAAGACACTGTATTTTTGTAATATCACGATGACGATGTCGAAATGCAGAACGAACCTTATACATCCTCCATCGAGCCTGTGAGAACATTTTTTAATATAATGGCAAGATCTTGCATATAGAAAAGTGTAGACGTGGAAACTGTACCTGAATTACAGTGGCAGCCCTATGTTCCCGTATATGTAGAAATCGTTGCCGAGTAGTGAAACCACGGATGCTTGCTTGCAAGAGTAAAGCCAACATGTATTTCTGTGTATAAGCACTCCTCAACAGCCATCCACGAATATACTTCTGTATGAAAATGGCAGCAGCATCTCTTCGTTTTGCAGCATATGTAACTCTAGCAAGGTAGCCTGCATAAATATCATTCAAAAGTTAAGATAAATTAGTGAATTGTTACAATAAGAACAAATGAACATGAACTAAATTTGAAGCGAAGAACCTCTGCAGTATGCTTGGAAAGAAATTGCAGCTGCTCGTTTTAACGTGAAATTCTTGTGTGCAATAAATGTGCGTAGTCGAAGCTGAATACGCTTTGCAGCATAATCCAAAACTCCAGCACGTTGAGAGTCCAATATACCAATCTGACCAGCCCTCAGGAAAACTTTTGTCTTCCCCAACTGTAAAAGATTATAAAGGAATATGGAGAGATTAAACGTCAGAGAAAACAAAAGGTTAAGCACAATCACGTATTATGTTGCAGCATAGGAATGAGCAAACCTGGTAGTTCTCAAGTTTAAGTTTTTGCAGGATTTTTTCTGTCATGGCTCGTCCGTCGTAGCTGCAAGTCACAATATAGACAGTATTAGAATCAGCTTCAATAAATATTAGAAATGGTCCACTCAGCGGGCCCGCCTTAAACTTACCTTCCATCCATAACTTCCATGGCAATGATTCCGAATCGATCTACAAACTCATGGTAAGTTTTCCGAGTAGGATAACCTGCAAGACTTATTCGTACAGCCTCCAAAACACCCTACAGAAGATCACATTACAACTTCATAAAGCTGCTAGACACAAAGAAAAAACAAGAATAAAACATACACATACTCTTTGTACGTTTTGTTGCTGGTGGGTCACCCAAATAATTGAACAAGATATTACATAAAGCAAATAAAATACAAAATATATATTGATTATATTACAATCATTTGATAAATATTTCTTCTCAGTTAACACGATCAAGTAGTGTAGAATTGAGAAAACACAAAGATACCCCGTACTCTATATTGCCAATAAAGAACGTCAATACACAATAGAAATTGGAAAGGGATAAGATGTCACTAACCCCACAACGTAGCTGATGTAACACACTCTGATTTTCAAACTTTTGAGGTCGATTAACTGAGTTTGGCTTTACACAGCGGACGTAATGAGGCTCTGTTGAACTGAGGGTATCCATAAGAGCTTGCAGTTGTTGCTATAACATGAAGGGAAAAAAATAGATTACAAAACAATGTCTAAAAAAGTTCGTTAGTATCCTCAATAAATAACCATACTTTAAATCTAGATGCCACTGAAGAGAATTTGTATGAAGATCTAGAAGATTCTTCAGCCAATGCTGGGAAAAGACCAGCAATAAAACCACACTTTGACGAAGACATTAGATTACAGTGATCAATAACAACATAATCACGGTTTTTATCCAAGAACGAATCTGTTTGATAATTGACCTGCATTTGAGGAAATACGATTGAATATTATGAAGATGTGTATTGTGTTAGTAACTAAACACTATGATATATGACTTACCTTGCCAGCATAGTGAGAAATGGTGAAATCTGTCTCAGAGAATTTCGCCTTCCCTAACCTTGGGTGGGCCCGCAAGTTCTGGAAAAGCTTGTTTGCAAATGTTTCGTGTGTTGACTTGGGAAACATGCTGCAAGAACATGTAAATCAAGATAAGAATATTTTTCAGCTAAGATGTGCACTAATACGAATCCTGTAAAAATCAATACGTACCAAGCTTCATCTAGTAGAGCAATTACTCCTATAGGCTTCTGCAATGTCAAAGAACAATATAAACCAGTAAGTAACGTCATAAAACTAATTCGTTATCAGAATACGAGAGAACCTTTTCAATGAGATCTAAAACATCTTGATTATCTATAAACTCAATGTAGCTCCACGTGATTGCTTCTTTCCGGTACTCCTCCTGCTCCATCTTAAAAACATGCTGCAACATCCAGCGAAGTATGGTTGCGAAGATTAAGGTAAGTACGGGAATAATAAAAAAAAACAGATTAATGACATGCTGGAAAGGTTAAAATATACCTCACATCACCTACTTATATATATTAGCAATGAAACACAATAACACATGAAACTTATGCACTTATAAATCAGCGCTCACCTCATTGAAATGTTGCTGAAGCTTTTCATTTGCAAAATTAATGCAGAATTGCTCGAAACTGTAAGCAGAAAAACAAAAATGGACATTTTCATAAAAGCTTACGTACAAACATATAATGTTTGTGCATCTATGCACATATGTGTCATCAAAGCTGACCTGTTATGCTTAAAGCATTCAAATCCATATATATCAAGAACTCCAATTTGCATTCGCGAATTACTATCTTGCCCAACAGACCTATTGATCTTTTCAACAAGCCTGAAATAAGACAGAAGTTGAGTAAATAGAGAATCAATAAAGAAATATTAAAAAGGTATATGCAAATAAAGCCTGACCAATCAAACAGGCGAGCATAAACAGTCTTTGCTAAAGCATCACGACTCGCAACCGCAGCATCACAATCAAGAGCTTTAATAATGATCCCTTCACGAGTTTGAATAGAACGTGTGCATAGAGTGGCCAACAAGTGTTTTGCATCGCACCTGAAAACAAAGCCATTAACCATAAGCATTTTCTGACGAGAAAAAATCACACGAAGACCTAAGCTGATATTGAGTACCCACATAAAAAGGTTAGCGGCGGTCTGAAGATGGAAATTAGATTTCTCGTCTTTCACCATTGAAGAATCGTGCTCTTTTCCTGGAGAAAACTCTATGTTCCCCAAATGCAAAATGGCAGCCAATGTACGAAATATGGCTTCCTATCAAGATAAGAAACCGACATGAAGAAAGCAGTAAAAAATGGTAGTAGACTACCATATCCAAAACTTCTAAAAAGCAATACATGTAAGATCGTGTTTCAGATCTTGAATCCTACGGATTGGTGTATAGTTCCATGTTCTTGACGGAAGTTTAGATAATTAGAACAATTTCGGCAGCATAACATTTAGTCAACACAGATTTTATAAGATACCGAAAGAGTTTACATCGTTAAGCACAGGGAGAGAGCAAGTGTGTTGGATCTCCAAAATCTCAAACATCTGGTGTCCAGCGCATGACTCCCTATGTATAGGCTATGAGACATGCGTTGGGAGCCTCAAACGCATGTCACATGCATTGGAACACGAACACGCATGTCACATACATTCAACATCACTGAACGTATGTTTCTATATCAACCGCATTCTCATGCATTGACTGATCTCATGCGTTAGACCTATCTAAACATAAACATATACAACACACTCCATCTAGCCTATTCGCACGGTGACGGACACACAAATTGCAGTAACAATACATCAGTTAATATAATGTTTGTAGAAATGTAGAGTACCTGCTCATCATTACTGATTCCAACAATATCCATAGCCCTTCTGGTCTTCACATATTCCTCTGCACTACTCACACCCTCTAACTCATATACCGTGCTTTGGTTTAAGTAATGAAAGTTGCTTGGATGACCTAGCTTGTAATTGTCTGCGTCCTGGAAACAAGAGATAAACCAACTAAACAATGTGCATTCAAACTTTATAATGAAATATAGGCGCTGGTTACGTGCATTGTGTGTTGTAGAATGACATGCTCCTCACATATGCACGTAGGTTATAATAATTAATTAATTATATGCCTCCAAAGTAGCATGTGTAGAAATGGTTATCACTTTTTTGCTATAGATAAGTGAATTATACAAACATGTGTAGCTATCATTGAAAGAGAGTGAAATAGATGAGAGAGTACTCTTCCAGACGCACACAGCTGGTAAAAGCAGTGGTAATTTCTTTCAGGGTCTGTAATTTGGACTACACGTGACCGCTCAAGTAGGTACGTTCTGATTGCAGCACCCGATATTCTTCCATTTGCATCAAACTGAATCTCCACAAACTTGCCAAAACGACTACAATCGAAAGCAACAGTAACAAATTCCTGGTATTAGCATATGAGCATAAGTGCTATATCTTTCACACTAATATATCACCTTGAATTGTCATTTCTAACAGTCCTTGCATTTCCTAATGCCTCCAAAAGGGGGTTTGACTGTATAATGAAAAAGAAACTAAAAGTCAAAATAATGTGATTGACTTATACTAGTCAATGAACCGATACAAGGACCAGCAGAACTTACTTCTAGAACCTGCTGTTCAACTGTTCTGTCATCACTGGCAGCACGTCCACCTACATAAGTAAGATACTGCATAATCAATTTAGTTGTTTCGGTTTTTCCAGCCCCACTTTCTCCACTAACCAATATTGACTGACTTTTTGCATCACCCATCATTGCTCTGCATTTGAACAACCAAAAAATAGGCTAATGTTACGCATCATACCACCATCATTGACAAAAAAAGCACAACACTTAACGAACCTGTAAGATGCATCTGCTACAGCAAATACATGAGGGCTTAGCTCACCAAATGGAGCTCCCTTGTACTGCTCCATCATGTGTACGTTATAAAGATGTGGAAGCTTTGTGAACGGGTTTACAGCAATCAGAATACTTCCAGTGTATGTCTGACATAAACATCAAGAACCCAATCAAACAAGTGAAAAACATGATTCGAAATGAAGCAATGCAAATTATAAACAAAGCAAAATGCTCAGAAACCGAGAAGGTATGAGAGTATACACGTACACAAACAATATATTATAAGTACACACACATGCGTAGATTTTGAAATCCATGAGTTGTTTCTTTCATTAAAAATGTTCTCAAATTTAGAATGAAAGATGTCACTTACATATATCTCATTAAGTGCATAACGTTTCTTAAGATTGTCAAGCACTCCAGGTTCATTTAAGTATGCCAATTTGGTCATATCGTCCACCCCGCCATGGTCTGCATCAGCGTCTCTTAGTAACAGCTTCTCCGCAAAAGCCAAAACCTTCACAATGACATGATAGGTTAGACTGACCAAAGTCATTTTCCATATAATTCTCTTACATAGTTGCATCAAATCTCACATCATGAATTGACCGATCATTTCAAGTTGGTTGTCATTTATATGCTTCTTTTACCAATAAAATGTATGTTAGTGCCACTTAATACGAACATTATGACATCGCTTGCTTCAGTCCATATGAATAATCATTTCTTTTCTTCATTTTTTCCCATTTGCCTCTTTTTTTTTGCTGCCGATGTTAGTCTAGACTGCTCATCCCACTACGCAATTTGATTATAGATTGGTTTGATCATGCGTTTGCAAATAAAAGAGTGTAATATGTCTAGAGATGCTCACACTATATCCTTACCCAATTAATTGAGTTACTAAAAACTGCCAGTGTGGTTGGTAATTTTAGCATATATTTTCTGACGGATAACTTTCCCATATACCGTGCCCCTAACAAGTAACAACCTTAACAAACCGTCCATATCTTTGATAACTACCATAATACTATATCTGCCATAGTACATAAACTCAAATCATTATTCATCACGTTAATAGCTTATGGATGATAATTAAGTATCCAATGACCTTTCATTGGCATTACAACATTAATCTAACCACGAATAAGATCATTTATCAATTGCATAAATCAACGATTCCCAAACTCCGACTTAAAGTCCTACTGCTATTTATCCATATGAAAAATAGGGTCATCTTATTCCCACGTCCGCCAAATCATATTCCCACACCCTTTTCACTCTATCTCTTACTATATATATCTATGTGTATATATATATATATATATAGAGAGAGAGAGAGAGAGATAGAGGGGAGGGGTGTGTGAATATGGTAATATAAGTATCAAGCTTCAAAATTTATATTTCATTCTGATTTAGAATTAAAAGTTAGGCCATTTAACATCATAATTGTGTGATCTTTTCACCAATTAATAAAACCGGACCCAAAACGTGTCCATGGTAAATCAAAACATAGCAGGCCCTATCAGCAGAATCCTAAATTCCAATAGACATAAAATCTATGGTTACTTTCTACATCAACGAAAAACTAGATCCTAACCCCCATCAACAAACATGATCTAACATTTCTTCTATGTTATAATGTGTCTAACTCCAAAGTATATTCCTACTGATATTTCTCCATTTCAAAAGTGAGACCCGACACATGAAACGATAACGAATTCAATTCGTAAAACCTACAGATCGCAATAAATTTAAGTATCAAGTTTCCAACTTTAGATTCCATTCTAATTTAGACCTGACAATTAGTCGACAACATCATTATTGTGCAATCTTTTCACCATCTAAGAAAATCAAAACCAAACATTTCCACGGTAAACTTAAATTAGTTTCAACACTAAATCATTCACTCCGATCCTATAACTTCCTACATCAACCGACAACTAGATCCTAACTCCAACCAACAAAACTTCTTCCAACATGATTTAACCTTTCTACTATCTTATAACAACCGTCTCAAACAGGACCTATCTATAAATCAACAAAAGCACAATCAATGAACTAACTTAAACATCAAGTCGAAACCCTGACAGTCAACAAACTCCATACAGATCAACAAACAGAAATCCATTACCTGTTTACCGGATTCAGTAACAACTTGCACCTGTTGACCGGCGAAACCGGTAACATCTCCGGCGACCCAGGCGGTGTCTCTATCCTCCAGCCAGACCTTGGAGCCCTTACGGAGACTCATAGTAGCGTTGCTATTAGTCATCATGAGGAAGAAATTGGTTGAATGAGGTCATGAAGATTAAAAACCCTAAGAAAAGCCCCAAATTGAAAGTTTGAAATTGAAAGGAACCCTAGGGAGAATTTGTAAGTGAATTTGGAGTTCCCGCCCTAACAGTGAAAGTAAAGGTCCTACAAAAGGTGCACTATTTTAATGGTGGGAGAGGAGGGAGGATTTGGGGTTAAATGTTGCAGTTACACGTAAAGATGGTAATGGTAATACATAACATTTCAAGTTTGAACCGACTTTTGTTTTTAACTGTGGGTTTTTGGGTTTATAACAGTCGCCGGTTATAAATTGACATTTTCAAATCTTATATTTGCATTTCTAAGCCTTTCTTATTTAATGGAAAACTACACTAAACTAATACATCACATGTCACAAATTAACAGGAAAAAAGCATCTATCATTTAACTAAAACTACAGCTCTAAACGTTTGATTAACAGATCTATTTATAGCTATTTATATACATGTATTTTGACAAGAGTGGGACGTCATTAGAATGTGAGAGGGGTAATTTAACGAGGGTATATACATTCATAATTACAAAATCTTTGTATATAATTGTATGGGTGAATATTTTGACCAATATTTTGGACGTAATTTACCATCTGGTATATTCAACAGGTTATATATTATGAACTTGTCCTTTATTTTTAAACTAACCTATTTCGCATGTGCCATATATTAGTCGCATGTCGATCAATGAAAAACCAAGTCCAAGCTTAATTCTCGCTAGCTTGTTTAAGGAAGTGATCGTTGGACTCGACGACCTAGACTCCAACGTTTGAAAAGGCATATACTGGAGCATCCTTGGAATATCGGACTTGTAAATAAAGAGACCAATTGATCGATTATACTTTCTTACGAACCACTGTTCACTTACACTCGCAAACTTTTTTTCACAGATTGCACACTACTCAACAAGTAATCACTTACATTTTAGCAATTATTGTACCATCAATCACATTGGTTCTCGAGTTGTACTTCTATTTCTTGTTGCAATAATATTGACTGTGGCAGACGACTTTATAGTCGTCCCCTGAGGTTTTGTGCCGACGATCTACATTGATCAAGGGCTTTCCTCGTGACTCCTTGTGTCCTTGGTCGCTACATTATTTAGTTTTATCGCCAATATTCTGAGCCATATTCTAATATTTTGAGCAGTATGTTTAGCAAGTCGAACCATTACCTGTTATAAACTCTTAGCATCATTGCCCAACGTCTTACTTACATATTTTTTCAACATAAATCTTAATCGACTACGATCTAGTACAATCCACACATAACAAACTTGATCAATTAATTGCTTAGGTGATTTTTTACCAAAACACGCATGTTATAGATTAAGATTAGTAGTTGTATTATGGAACTGGTTTTCCCTACTTCGTTTACGACAAAAAAAAACTAATATAAGGTAATTATGTTGAGCTAGATTTCAATCTATGTTTCTGTATCTGCTTAATGTTTAAGATTTTAGCATTGGTCAGGTTAATTAAACCAGAGTCATATTTTGAATGATTTGGCACAAGAAAATCAGACTATCTGTTACGTCATGTATATCAGATTATGGTAGTTGATATAAAAAACAGTAGATAAGTTCAGTTATCAGTTTGATTACTTCAAGTGGAATGTGTTTTATTTCTTTTTTTATTAACTCCTTGAATTATATACGCAGTTACTGATTTAAATAATTTGATTTCAGCGATGTTTAGACAGTGTGTAAAAAAACTAAAACCAACAATTTGGGGAAGAAGCTTTGCTTCTAGAACACTGGAGCAGAAACAAGAGGATGCTCTAAAATCCTTACAAGACTTAGGAGTCTACATGGTTGATCAAAAGCTTCTCACTTTTAATGAAACCAATTTCGACGTCTCTCGCCGCATCTGGGCCATTATTGAAGGCATATAGCTTGATTGCTACCACCCTCTACCCCTATGGTAAAGAACATGATAATAATGCTTAGTGATTATTGTTATTAAGTTGTGAAGTTTATTAGTTAGAAGCAATGCGTTATATGATTGTGCTCATGCCTTATCATTGTGAAGACGAGGATTAAACAATAAGGTATATTTGCATTATTGTTTTCAACATAATACGCCACCAACCCATTAATTAGAGGAGAAGGATGCAAACAAAAGGACTTGAAGACTTTTGAAATAGTTCTATCTCTGTGGCCGAGACTGTATTGGGTTGTATAAGGGGTTTAACTTGAAGAAAGAGCAAGAACAACCACCTGCTTAATTGGAGGCTCGAAAAGCTTGCAGAAGTGCATAAGATGATGTTGGACACTTGTCCACTTGAATGGGGGGAAACGGGAACTTGGTATTGGTTTAGTTCATCGGGGCTTCTAAAAATCAAACGGGTGATAACACTAGGTAAGCTTCCATTGTGTCTTTCAATTTTTGTATAAAATCCAAACTAGTGTATGGTGAGACTTTGAATAGTATAACTTTGACAATTGTAAGCTTTGCAACCTGGTGAATAGCCAGTGAGCACACACTTGGTTAACTTTGGATCCAACTTCTTTCTATGTTGCTTGGGTGTTAAAACATAGACAACACACCCACAGATGTTAAGATGGTGAACTTGTCTGGGTGTTAAAACATGTCCTACAATAGTTTTATTTAGACGTGCCTAATTGTAGAAGAAATTGCAAATATGTTTAAACAACATATGGTATTGAATACATACCATATGATTCATGAGTGATTGTTATTGGCTACATGCATATCTTTGACTTTTTGTTCAATTTGCAAACTATAGAAAAATATTCAAATATAAATTGACCACATTTAAAACTATTTATTGCAATGTGATCGGTTTTGTAGTTAAGCTTATAGTGAAAGGGGGAAAATTTCAAACCACAAGGGAGATCCAAAGTCGCACTTTCATGCATAGCATGACACAAAGTGTTTTCTCTACAAAAATAACCACCAAATTTCTTATGAAATCCAATCAAAAATATTACACGACTATATGTATATGTTTCACTTTAATGTGTCATGGTTATAGTTGCAAAATATTTTGAATCAAAATGGAACAAAGCAAGGTTAAAGAATAGGGTGTAAACACTTTTTCTCATAAAATGTAAAATACAATTAATTAGCGCAAATAGATTGAATAATACATTTTGTAATACTATATTTTTTGGCTTGTTACTTTGTAAAATCCGGCATGGATAAAGAGTAACCAGAATTAATAAAATTATTAGCAAGCGAATAAAAAATCAACCTCTCTAACTAATGTGAAAATAAAAATGAGCAATATGTCTAGAAAAAAATATACTACAAGACAAATGGAATTACTCAAATCCTACCAACTTTTTTTATAGGTACATATTATAACCAACGCTATTACAAGTACAACACTAATATTCAATATTAGCTAAATTTGTTAAAGCCAAACATTCAAAACACTTATACTATGTTTCTTACACATAGAAATTCTAATTAATCTCTAGACTCTAGCCAACTAGTATCAGCCTCAACTTAAAGCCCCATTTATGTATGTTGAAGTGTTAATTGATAGGTTTAACAACCATAACTAAAATCATTTACTTGAGTAAATAAGGAAGATTATCATCATGCAAGGCCATAAATAGCAAAAGTTAAGGCGATGAAGGTGTGATATCTTTTTTTCTTTTTTGGTTTTTTGATTTTGTGAATACAAGCATGATAAGTATGATATAAGAGTACACTTATCATTTTTCATTATCGGCAACTAATCATTCTTATATATTTAAATAGGTATCATAGTCAATTTGTTATATCAATATGTTAAAAATCGATTGAATTAGCTAAGTAATAAAAATAAACATTAGGAATTTGGTCACTAGATGGAATAGGTACGTATAGGGATGAGATTGGTATAATACATGTACCTATACAAAAGATATCGGTACTGAATTTGAATAAAAGTAGATACCAAATACTTTATCGAATATGTTGGTACAGTACGGGTATTTCGTTACAGTACCCGCTTTGATACCACTTTGTTTTTATTTTAGTTTTTGAGCACTTATATGAGTACTAAATATGTAAAATTGACACGCGTACCGAATAGGTAAAATTGGTATGAGTACAACTTTGATACGGGTACCAAATAGGTAAAATCGGTACGAGTACCATATATACCATAATACGAAATAAAACATAATGTATATAAAAAATTCTTATAAAGTTTTATATAAAATTCGGTACCAATACTTCTTTTTACCCATAGACGTACTGATACTAAAAGTACGAATACCGAAATCAATAAAACCATGTACCAATACATGTACTGGATACCTAAAATCGGTACGTATACACGTAGGTACGATATAGATACATGTATGAGTATTTAGGAAAAAAAGCTTATCCTTATATATGTACTGTCAAGGTAATATTTTGGTTGGCTTATTTCTATCAACCATCTTTCTACTAGACTAAAGTTAGTAGATCCGGAAGTAGGTGTTCCTGATGTTTTATGCCAATCGGGCAACATTGCATAAATGATCGTGTCCACCATACTAGTGGGTTGGTTAGCTATAATACTACTAGTAATACGATTGATTATATATCTTATAACTTTATAATAGTCAAGAGTTAAATTTTACAGTTGTCATTTTAATCAGATATAACCCAATACAACCTATTTTAATTTATTATGACATGGCATGGCCTAATATTCCCTATCACACCTTAGTATAGTCTTGTTGGGATCTAAAACAACCCAATATGATAATGCTACCCGTCATAGCCCGTGACAAGTCATATTGGGCCTTGAACTTGTCATTAAATACATTAGGTTATAACATGTCATTTTAAGTTGTAATGAGTTTGTAACTAGTGGATATGCTCTATTATGTTTTGATGGATCGTATTCGATCATATTTCTCGAATCGGTTTAAGAAGAAATTTTAATTCTTTGCTATTGTCACATGGTTTATAAAGTGTTCATTACGTGTTAACTATTTGTAGATGCAAAGGTTGAGACACAATGGTGGAGGAGATGACAAAAACTTGTTATGAACCGGACCCGGGCCCAACCAGCCCAACTAAGGCAGCCCAACAAAAGAAATAGGAATGTCGTAGGATATAAAGAAACGGAGCAGAGCAAATAGGGCATGACGATTATGACTATCAGTGTGCATCTTCTTCTTCTCATCTCTATTCTATGTGTCTGATTCCCATCCCCTTTCTCTAATACTTATCTTGTTCCTTACTTGTAATCATTTACAAAAACTAATAGAATTCAATCAGACTATATTCTCAATCGTATCCATTTTAGTTGCGAAATATCTGTTCACAACAAACTTCTCAAAGAATTTAACAATTATGAAACATAGATGAATGGACCAAAAGCATATCACCATATTTACGTAAATTCCACCACCGATTCACCGAACCATATAATAGACTACTCAATGCTGAACACTTTTGGCTATTGCCGAACATTTATTTTTATATATTTTTGGAAGTTTATACTTTCAGAATTTGCTGCTTTGATTTTTGTGTTTAAAGTTATAGGATTTGTTAATAATCACATATGCATGGAGTCATGGATCAATTAGTTTGGGAGGAGGCATTTTATGGTTTTTTTTTTAATGTGGAGGTTATAGGTCGGAGTCTTATTTGGTGCAATATTATTTTTCAGGTGGGTTAGGGTTTTACCACAGTGTGTCTTCGGACGGTTACCTTCCCTGAAATGGTGGGTAGGCCTAGTCACCAACGTTATCTGTGTTTGCGGGATGTGGGTGGACTTTCACTACACCCTCCACGTGAACGTCATGTCAGTGTAATTTTATCCACCACTCTATATGGTGTAGACCATGACCTCACTATCATCCACCATCCACTCCCACCAATCAAAATCCCCTAATTGATTGAAAGGGGGACATGGTTGTCATGGATTAAACCATGCAAACCACCATGCTTTGAGAAGAGGGGCGGTGTACCACGAGAACCATGTCACACGTGACAATCCATGATCCAATCCACCATACCCATAGCCTAACACTAGGAGTTGCTACAATACTTTTCGATAAGTGTTTTAGAATAGACTACAAGTAAAGGAAGTTCGTTTGGTGGGTAAGCTCATTCGATCTTCACCTTCATTTGCTCTCGTTTATTATCCTTCACCTTTATCACTCTATACCCGATGCTTACAATCGTGTTAGGGTCGAGTCACATGACATACGCTACACATGTGTCATGTGCTGAGATTAAGGGTAATTTGTGTTGCAATATCATTTTAAGTGTCCAAAACACAAATAAACAAGTACTTGATAGACCTTGTTAAATGTAAAGAAAATAATAATACATCTTGATCATACGATGATTTATTCAAAATATTTAATTAAAGTAGTTTATCACGAAAAGAGTATTGTAGTAAAATCGGATTTGTTCACTTATTATCTTATTATCTTTTACGCCAACTTCTGAAAAAGACATGAATGGAACATATTAATTTAATGATTAGAGTTAAGTTCCGTTGAAAATAAAATTAACATATAAAAGTACAAATTGAAGAAAAAGACAAAAAAATGCGATGGCATTTTCGTAAATATATGGTCGTAGGGTAATTATCAAAATTACTCTACAGGATCATTTGTAGAGTGATTTTGGTCTTTAGAGTAATTTTGTAAAATGTTCATGTAGAGTAATTTTGATCTTGTAGAGTAATTTTTAAAAATATTCTTGTAGAGTAATTTTGATAAAAAAAAAAAAAAAAAAACCTAACCCCCCAAAAAACCTAAAAAAAACCTAACCCCCCCCCCCAACCAAAAGCAAAAACTAAACCATAAAGCTATACCCCATAACTAAATGCTAACAAAATTAATCTACAATATCAACATTACTCTATATGATCAGTTTACAAAATTACGCTACAAGATCAAAATTACTCTACAAGATCAAACTTACTCTACAAAATATCAAAATTACTCTACAGGATCATTTGTAGAGTAATTTGATAATTACCCTACAAGAACAAAATTACTCTACAAGAACATTTTATAAAAACTATATAAAAGATCAAATTACTCTACAGGGCATTTGTAGAGTAATTTGATAATTGCTGATAATTACCAAAATGCCACCGCGTGTTTTTCTTATTTCCTTCAGTTTGTACGTTTAGTACATTAAGTTTATTTTATTTGATATTTACACTTAATGATTATCCATCTCAATCTTTTACGCCAAATTCTGAAAAACACATAAATGGAACATATTAATTTAATGATTATCCATCTCAATGTGTTGCATTTAAGTGGAGAGGGTTGCCAAAAAGCACTTAAACGATATATAATACTTAAACAATGATTCGTTTATACAATACACCGATATAGAAAGAGACACATGCTTTTTAGATATTGTATCAATCTGGTGGTAGAGGGTTTGAATGAAAAGGGGTAAAATTCTAACCGTCTTTTAAGCGGGGTTAAATTAGTTGATCGGCCAAGTACTTTAATGCTAAAGAAACTACCATTGAAGACATTTAATCAGGTTAGCAAGGAGTGTCCTTGTCTCTTATTCGACCTGCTGCTTGGTGTAATTAAAAAGTATCAACATGTTCAATCCTTCAAAATAGGTATTATGTGTTATGTTAGATTCATATTGGACAACCTAAATCCATTTGAAATTAGGATATATAAGTGGTATTTTTAAGGTGAATATTAGAGACCAATGAAAATCAAGAGAAAGGTGTAGGTTGTAAAATTGTAAGACATGTGAATTTGTTTTCTGCGTTTGGTGACAAGTTTTGGCCATTTTGTTAAGAGCTCTTTCCTGATGGAATTCTCTTACTCTACTTATCTGCTCATGTAATAGAATAAGATTTTAATTGATCATTTTCATTAATATATGTAATACACAATTTCAGTTATAACTTATAATAAGTATTTAGATATTTTAAATTTAATCTTTTTCATTATTTATAACTTATAACTTTGTATATACTCTAATAAAAGAGTACTAAGGAGGACACATGACCTAATTCTAGAGCCCCTTCAATTTCATTATCTCTTCTCTCTCTCCGCATCCCTTGGGATTTCAACCGGCATGAGCTTTAAATAAGCGAAAGTAGGGTTTCAGCGTCGACGGTACAACCCATACCATTATTTAAGACGTACAATGCTCATATTAAGCCTAAAGCCTAATAATAACTTGGCGAGCACGTTGTTCGCTTTTGGGGCGTACGACTCGTACCCTTCTAAAAGAGCACGGCCCGTACCCTCTTCAAATCCCATATTTGGATTCGTCTTGTCGAAACACTTAATTCATATATTGTGGGCCCTGTAACTAATTTTCTAGCCCAAGATATGCCGTTTGAAGTCTAGATTCTTCCCTATCGCACTTTTTCTTCAGTTTTGCTTTGTTTCTTCAGGTTTTCATCCAAATTCTTCACAAACAACTTCTAAACCTGTAAGTGCACAATATGAACGAATAAGTACCATAATCTTATCTAATTGCATAGAAAACATATATAATTTAGCGCACATCATAAGCTCATCCGATCCTCCCTACTCACCTGCATTTGCTCCCATTTAATATCCTTGACCATATCACTCTCTACCTGATGCTTACTATCATGCTAGATGTCACACCCCGATTTCCACGTGTATCCCAGTGGGCCCGGTGGGGAGTATTGTGACGTAAGTTGATAACATCATAACCAAATAACACAGAGCAACACAGCGAAAGTCTTGGATTTAAATATTATTACAACCCGATAATGTTCAAAGTTCAAAATAAATATTACAGGCGGATTGTAATATAGATCCCCAGGCGGATCGTAAAAAAATATATATACAAAAGAGATCAACAGACTTTAAAGCACAACTAAGGGTAGTAAATCCTCTACGTTGTCGCCTACGCAGCTTCCGACCTATTACGTGTTGTACCTGTAACTTAATCTTTTGAAAATACGTCAGTTTTCACTGGTAAATACAATCAACCGACACATTTTGAAAATCTTTTCAAAAATGGTTTTAAGTGCACCTGGCACATTTTTATAAATAACTTGGGACAGTAAAAATGACCTTGTATACAGTTTTACAAGCCTGTTAATACATATGGGGCCCAGTACGGAAATTGAGACATGATCGACCGACACACCACTTCTGAACTTTCACACAGAAAGCAGATAATAATAATAATTGGCACTGTCGGGTGTATGCCTACACAGTGCATAAGTCGTGGCCATTAGCACTTTAATGAGCCTAAGGATATCCCAAACACAGTCAAGCCCACCCCCAATGTTTAAGTTATCAGGCAATACAGATTAAAACGAGTTATGAGATTTAGTTAAAATCACAACTGGATAATACATGATCCCATACCCGACCAAGCGGTAATAATTTACCGTATCCCAAGCCCGTATAAGGGAAAATAGGTTAAAAGTATTTACCTGAGCTAAATCTTCGAGAAAATAATAACTCAGCTTCAATTCAAGAGATAAGTAAAAGCACAATCTACCGAAAGGCGTCTAGTCTGGAATGATGGTATTATTAACCAATTAGAATGCTAACGGGTCCTTAGTTAAGTCATAGACTTGAACTGGTTAGTCTTACGTTTAATGAATACGGTACATATGCTAGATTAAGCGATGACCGGAATAGAATGTAGTTTAAACCCGACAAGTAATAAGACTTGTTTAATATGGGTAAGCATATTACATTCTGGATTTTGAAATAAAAATGATAAGGTTAAACCCGTTTTGGTTAAAATACGTAAACTAGTCACGTAAGCTTAACCGTTCGCATATAAGCGAAACCGGGTAACCGGATGAGTCGTATACAAGTTCCATATGCCAAATAAGACTAGATAGCTCACGGGATGCTCCTATTTGTTTCAGGAACTTCCAACTTGAGCAAGAGAGGAGAAAGAGTGGAGTGAGCAAGGAAGTGAGGCAAACATGGTGCCCTTTTATAGTTGAGGAGGGAGCATGAGGGCTTGCCAGGTGTTAGGGGCTGTTGTAAGAAGTGTACAGGTGTTTTTGGATGTGGCCAGACCAGCCAAAGGGTGGCAACTCGCGACATAAGTGGCAGGGCAGCAAGCTGCCAACAAAACTGTCTCTGGCAGGTCCTTACGGACCGTAAGGGCATCTGCTTGCGGTCCGTAAGGGCCTCCTGGCGCCCATGGTATTTGAATGGTTACGGACCGTAACCATATAGGTTGCGGTCCGTAACCGCCTTACTGAAACAATTCTCCTCCTCATCTTACGGACCATAACCACACCTGGTTACGATCTGTAAGACCTTGCCAGAAGTTGATATTTTGAAATTTAAATAATTGGCCCCTCGACTTTTATAAGTGCCGTTCAGAGGTTATAACTTTAACATAACGGCAACTCCGGTCCCTCTCGCTTAGCACATGGCGTACGAGGATCAATGGGACACGTGTCGGGATTTCATTGGACGGGTTTTTTTACGAAGTGTTACACTGGAGTAGAGCCATAGGAGTGACATTACACGTATGTCTTGTGATGAGACTAAAGGTAATTTGTGTTGCAATATCAGTGAAGCGTTTAGGTTACATATAAACGAAACGAGTACTTGATACTCTAGTGACCTAGCTTGTTATTGGAACAATATGTCTTCATGGCCCATGGGTGTTTTCTGTAATAAGCATTGAAGAAAAAGAGAATACATACATTGATATTAATCTAAAAAATCACATATAAAAATTGAAGAGTTGTCCGGCTGGTGAATCACATATAAAAAATCTGAAGTGAATCCATAAAAAATCTGAAGTAATTCCATATACAAATTGAAGAGTTATGGCTGGTTTAGACACTATTATAACAAATGGATCATTGGTTTGAGTCTCCTTGTTTTTAAAAAACAAAAAACAAAACTCACTCACATAGATGCAAAGACATTTCTACTTTTCATGTGTAATGCCAGCCAAAAACAAAGAACCAAATAAACAAAACGTGCAGTATCAAAGAGATACCAATACACATCCAAAGTATTCTTGAGATTAATTTATTATTTATGATTGTTTTATTGAAATTATTATACTTTTCGTTTGACAAAGCAGCCAAAAACAAAGACCTAAATAAACAAAACGTGCAATATCAAAGAGATACTGTTACATACCCGTTATTGAGTGACCCAGAACCCGACCCAAATCCAGACCAGCTGCAGATTCAATTAATTCAGAAAAAAATAGCGGGAACATTTTTACAAGTGGTTTTCTAGCAGTTAATTAACTTATGTTTCTTTTATGTTAAATAAGGCAGATTAGGTTATCTTTCTGGATGTTGATGTTTTTTATATAAAATTAGGGTTTTTATACCTTTGAAATTGGAGACCTAATCCTTCTCAAAATGGATTATTCTATCAATTTTATCTTTGGATTTCAAGTTTCTATCAATGGTTCCATTGCCGGGAAATCGAATGGTGCCTACAACCCGGAATTCGGTTACCTCTGGCCAGTTATCAGCCTTTGTGGCTCGATTAGACGCCATCTTAGTAGCCATGAAGGATGATATTGCAGCAATCAAGACTCAAATGATCAGGGATGGCAGTTATTGTGAAGAATCAGTCAGTGATTTGAAGATTACGGTGGAGAATGGCATGAAAGAGACACCAACTGATGAAGAACAAGATGGTCCGAAAGAAGAATTGAAGGTTGAAGTGCGTATCCAGAAAATTGGAACAGTGTATAATGCTGCCACTATTACCCTAGATGAGTCCAAGATCTATTCATCTAAGCCCACTAGTAGTTTTACATGGAACCCAAGCCCAAAACCTATCTCAGCCTATGCTAAAAATGCCTCTCAATCTATTACCCAAAACCCTACACCCCAGCGCCAATTTCCTCGAACTACAGAGATAGAGAACCAAACTCGGTTTCTCAAAAGACGAGCTGCTGATCATAGGTTCAGAATGGGTATATTCAACCAGCTGGAAACCTCTGAAGGACAATACGAGCCACTCGGCACCAACAAGGAAGTTCCTTCCGTGCGAGTTCATCGACGGGTCCTTCATTCCATCCGAGACTGTTACGGGGTCTGTGAAGATGGTCAACCTACAATTGAATGGATGATCGCTTGGCACAACTATCAGATTTTTGACTTGAGGAAAAGTCGTTTGTCTGGGTCGGATGTATTGTTACATACCCGTTATTGAGTGACCCAGAACCCGACCCAAATTTCAGACCAGCTGTAAATTCAATTAATTCGGAAAAAATAGCGGGAACAGTTTTACAACTGGTTTTCTAGTAGTTAAAATTAACTTCTGTTTCTTTTATATTAACTAGGGCAGATTAGGTTATCTTTCTGGATGTTGATGTTTTTTTTATATAAAATTAGGGTTTTTATACCTTTGAAATTGGAGACCTAATCCTTCTCGATTTGATTATTCTATCAATTTTATCTTTGGATTTCAAGTTTCTATCAGATACCAATACTGATATGTCACACCCCAACCGATGGCGGAATCATCGGGGTAGTGGCACTAGGCGAATCAAATCGATCAAGAGATCCCATAACAATCATTTCAAAGATAATAATCAACATTCAATATCTCATACTATCAAACTCATATAACCTTCAGAACAACCATTACAATTCAACAAAATCTCTTAAACACAATCCAATTCGATCTCCCCTAGATTTTATTACAAACCGTTCTAAAACAAAGTAAATAAAACAAAATAATCTAAGCACGCAACATCCAAGGCATCCAAGCTAAATCCTCAATCTGTTACATACGTTAAAATACAAGTCAATACAATTTAGTAAAGGTGAGCATACAAGTTTTTGGTAATACTAGCATAATAGAGAAAGCGTTCGCGAAATAGTCTAACTACATATCATGATACACCGAAACACATCACACAGGTTAACATAGGCTTATTTCTCATGCTAACTACCGTGAGAAAGCTTGCGCATCCATCCTAACTAGACCCCGTCGGGTGTAAGGCACACTATAGTACCATACTAGCTAAGGAGGCAAGTTAACGAAAATAAGTCCTAGTCACATGCTTCTAGTATCACGTATTGAGCATATATAATCAGGTTATTCACGTGTGTATAAACAGTTTGATTTGTGAAGTGATTTTGATATAAGAACGTATGTAACACCCAAAAAGTGCGTTAAAACGAAAATGGGTCAAGTATACTTACTGTGGGCGCGTTTAGGAGAGAGATGAATGATCTGAGGAGAGTCGTGAAGAGCGCCGGATCAACCTGTATACGCGAACGGAAGTGCATCAGTCTCCGAAAAGCTGAAACGGTTAAGTTTGGATTGAACAGTAGACAAGTTCGGCCGAACTTGTATGTAAACATACAAGTTCGAGCGAACTTGTATAGTTCTGCTGAGTTGAGAGTCATGTTCGGGCGAACTTGTGGGGTTTTGGTAAGAGAAGAGACAAGTTCGGCCGAACTTGTGAAGTTTCCTGAGAAACTTTGCATGTTCGAGCGAACTTGATGGTTACTGAAGTAAAATGTGAGTATTTCCACTCAAGTTCGGCCGAACTTGACCCCTTGAGGGCAAGTTCGAGCGAACTTGACTTCCTGTGCTGTCAAAATCAGTGCAATCTCGAGCGAACTTGATGTTTTCGGGTTCAAAATCTTGCGTTTTCGCGCCGTTTGCTGAGGAAATCGAGTGCCCATCCCCCAACCTTAAGCCACTGAGTAAAACTTAGGCTGGAGAGTTCTTTTGGAGCGAACTTAGCAATTTTACAGAAACTCGGGCTAATCCGAGCGAACTTGATGGTTCGTACGGGTTAGTCCAGCTTGTGTAAAATGACGATTTCATCCTTGTGCTTCCGGATCTGAGATTTAGCTTCGACAACGCCTCGTTCCACTCAAAAATGAACGAAACATACGTCATTAGTCCGAAAATATTGTAAAAATCAATGCTTGAAAGGTTTTACTCAGATCTAAGTATAGATCTGAGTGAAAACAAAAGTTTTAAGGAAAAAGATGAAGATTTTGTAAAACAGAAGAGATTTGATGAAAAACGAAGGCAATGCCTTGTGCAAAATCATTGTAAACGTTTGTAAAACGTTGTTGAACATCATTGTAGTTGAAATCGGGTTGATTCTTGCTTAGAAAACAGAGGGTTTCGGGTTTCGGGAGCTCAGAGCGAAGTTGCAGCAAGCTCAAATGAGAGAATGGGGCTGACTATTTATAGGAGAAGGCAAAAATGAGAGCTGGTGGAGTCAAGTTCGGTCGAACTTGCATGTTTTCATGCAAGTTCGGGCGAACTTGCTAAGTAATTGAGGGAGATCAGTCAAGTTCGGCCGAACTTGACCCTTGAAGGGCAAGTTCGAGCGAACTTGAGGTGAATGAAGGATTCCGAGTTAATCAGCCAAGTTCGGCCGAACTTGGGGTCACCCAAGTTCGAGCGAACTTGTCCAAATATTGGATTTTCGTCGTTTATTTCTTGTTAAGTGTTCATTTGGCTATTCGGTTCGTATTAAATAGTTATATTAAGCATTATAATTGATATAATAGTGCGATTTAGCGATTCGAGTGTGCGAGAGCGATGCGATAGCGAGGTAATCATAACCACAAACATACAAAACACATAAATAACATAAAACCATATAATTAACTGCGATTTGCGATGCGATGAGATTAGCGATGCGATTTAATAAGCGATTAGATGCGATATGTCATACATACTCATAATTAGTTAACATAAACTTCATTAATAAGCGAATCTCGGATTTACAAAGGATAGATACAATCGATAACAAAGAAAAAGATAACAACGAATTTCCGAGTTGTTACAGTCTCCCTACTTTAGGGAATTTCGTCCCGAAATTCAAGTAGTAGATTTAAAAAATAGATGTGGGTACTTGGCCTTCATGTCACTTTCCAATTCCCAAGTAAACTCGAGCCGCATTTGCCTTCCCATCGGACCTTCACGATAGGGATGCGAGAGCGTCAGAGTTTTTTGGTCTCTCGGTCCATGATTTCCACAGGCTTTTCCACAAAATAGAGAGTCTCGTTGATTTGCAGATCTTCGAGTGCTACATGGAGATTCTCTTCGGCTAGGCTCTTCTTGAGGTTAGACACGTGGAAAGTCAGATGAACGTTGTTAAGTTCCGCAGGTAGTTCGAGACGATAGGCTACTTTACCGATCCTTTTCAGAATCTTAAAGGGACCAACATATCGAGGCGCTAGCTTTCCTTTCTTGCCGAAGCGGACCACTCCCTTCCAAGGTGCAACCTTTAGGAGAACGTGATTTCCCACTTCAAACTGCAGAGGCTTGTGGCGTTTATCGGCATAACTCTTTGGACGACTCCAAGCTTTCAAGAGATTGTCCCTAATCTGAAGGATCTTGTCCGTCGTTTCTTGAATTAGCTCGGGACCGGTGATTGTGCTTCTCCGATCTCGTGCCATGCAATAGGCGATCGACATTTTCTTCCATACGGTGCCTCAAAAGGAGCCATTTGAATGCTGGTATGATAACTATTATTGTATGAGAATTCGATTAAAGGTAAATGCGTATCCCAGTTACCACCGAAAACTATGATGCACGCACGAAGCATGTCTTTGAGGGTGCGGATCGTTCGTTCATTCTGAACGTCGGTTTGAGTGTGAAAAGCGGTACTGAGATTGAGAGTAGTACGAGAGCGGATTGAAAAGTCTCCTAGAGACGTGAAGTAAAGTGACCGTCTCGGTCAGAGATGATGTCACGAGGCGTCCCGTGTCGACATATAACTTCGTCGGTATAGATTCGGGCTAACCGTTCGACCTTAAAGTCTTTTCGTATAGCAATAAACAACGGTAACCCAAATGCTATCGTGACCAGATGAAGTGCGGGGAAGTTTTGTAATAAAGTCCATAGCTATACTCTCCCATTTTCACATTGGGATTTCAGGTTGCTCGAGTAAGCCAGAGGGCCTTTGATGTTCGGCTTTAACTTTCGAACAAGTTAAGCACTTTGAGACGTACACACGATATCCTTTTTCATGCCCGGCCACCAATACTTAGGACGAAGGTCCTGGTACATCTTGTCGGCACCGGGGTGAATGGAGTATCGAGATTTATGAGCTTCGGTCATTAGCAGATTTCGAAGATTATCACGGCTGGGAATCCAAATGCGACCGAGATAATAATAGATACCGTTAGGTTTAACAACGAGCTGAGTTTCGGCACCACATTTCATTTCTTCCTCCAAAGTATTCTCGTTAAAACAAGCAAATTGAGCGGAGCAAATAATGATTTCGAGATCATTCAAAGCTTGAGAGTCACGTACACTATATACATAGCTTCGTCGACTTAAAGCATCGGCGACGACGTTTGCTTTGCCGGGATGGTAGCATATCTCGCAATCGTAATCGTGGAGAAGTTCAACCCACCTGCGTTGGCGCATATTCAGTTCCTTTTGATTGAAGATATGTTGTAAGCTCTTATGGTCGGTGAAGCCGTAAAGGTAGTGTCGCCATATCTTCAATGCAAAAACAACTGCACCGAGTTCGAGGTCATGGTCGGTAGTTTTTCTCGTGGATCTTGAGTTGTCGAGACGCATATGCGATAACTTTGTCTCGTTGCATGAGGACACAACCAGACCAAGGTTTGAGGCATCGCAGTAAACAACGAAATCGTCGTTTCCGTCGGGTAAAGCGAGTACAGGAGCGTTGTATAGCATACGCTTGAGCGTTTAAAAAGCTTCCTCTTGCTTGGAATCCCAAACAAAAGGTTTTTCCTTATGAGTTAAAGTGGTAAGCGGAACGGCGATTTTTGAGAAGTCGGCGATGAATCGACGGTAATAACCCGCCAATCCAAGAAATGAACGGATTTCGGATGCATTCTTCGGCGTAATCCAACTTTTGACGGCTTCAATCTTTGCAGGGTCGACGTGAATTCCTTGACTATTAACAATGTGGCCGAGAAATTGGATTTCTTCGAGCCAGAATTCACATTTAGAAAACTTAGCATAAAGGCGATTACCTTGGAGAAGTTTGAGAACTAAACGAAGGTGACGCGCGTGTTCGTCTCTCGACTTCGAATATATAAGGATATCATCGATGAAAACAATAACGAAACGATCCAAGAAAGCCTTGCACACACGGTTCATCAAATCCATGAAAACCGCGGCTGCATTTGCAAGACCAAAAGGCATGACCACAAATTTGAAATGGCCATAACGAGTACGAAAGGCGGTTTTCGGAATATCTTCTTCCACACGCGTAACTGATGATAGCCGGAACGAAGGTCGATTTTTGAGAAACAAGTAGCACCTTGAAGCTGATCAAATAAGTCATCGATATGAGGAAGAGGATAGCGGTTCTTTATCGTAAGCTTGTTAAGTTCACGATATCGATGCACATTCGGAAAGATCCATCCTTCTTTTTCACGAAAAGGACGGGTGCGCCCCATGGCGAAGTGCTCGGGTGTATGAAACCTTTATCAAGAAGCTCTTGAAGTTGGCTCGATAGCTCGCGCATTTCTGAGGGTGCGAGGCGATAAGGAGCTTTAGCAACGGGAGTAGCTCCGGGAACTAAATCGATACGGAATTCGACATCTCGAGTAGGGGTAAACCAGGTAAATCGTCGGGAAAGACTTTAGGAAATTCACAAACAACGGGAACGTCTTTATAAGTCTTCTTTTCTTTCTCCGGGTTCACAATATGGGCGAGGAAGGCAACACATCGCTTTTGCAAGCATTGTGTGCTTGAGTACATGACAAAAGCATCAATTCTTTGAGGGAGTTTCACCATAGACATGGAGTTGATCACCGTTAGAGAGAGGGAAGCGAATCATTTTATCGAAGCATACAACTTCAGCATGGTTTTCACGAAGAAAATCCATACCTACTATGATATCGAAGCTACCTAATTTCATAAGTATGAGATTAATCGAGAAGATGCTTTAACGAGAATACAACCACGTAAAACAAGTTAACGGTAACGTTCTTCCGGTGGCGACTTCGACATTGAAAGTCTTTGGGAGTTTAGCACGTTTACATTTTAAAACTTTTTCAAATTCAAACGATACAAAACAATTATCGGCACCAGTATTAAATAAACATGAAGCATAAATACCATTAACGAGGAACGTACCATTGACAACGTTGTTGTCATTCTGGGCCTGGCGGTGGTTCAGGTTGAAAGCTCTTGCACGCGCAGCTTGTTGTTGCTGCTGGGGCTACGGTGGTGGCTGCTGCTGGGGCTGTTGTTGCTGCGACTCTTGCTTGATGGTACAGTTTGGGCAGACATTTGCAAAGTGGTTCGGATCACCACACACGTAGCACACACGTGCCTTTGAGCTGCTTGTTGTTGCTGGTTGTTCTGAGGAGCACGCTGTGGAGCTGGCAGTGCTGGAGCTGGAGGAGCCTGAGGAGCTGCTTGGCGAGGGCCGGTACGGCAACTAACAGTAAAGTGACCGTAGATACTGCAGTTCGTGCAAAAATGGCAGTTTCCACCCACCACATGATGATATGTGCACTTAGGGCACAATGGGTGAGGACCGGTGTACGCACGGTTAGTCGGGGGTGCGTCCTGAGCAGGAGCCTGATAAGGCTGAGAGTTGAGCGGTGTAGCAGCGGCGTAGTTCTTACTAGGGTTTCCTCTCTTGCGTCCCTGACGCTTTCCCTTGGATCGCTGGATGGTTCGATAGCACGGTTGGTTCGGTAACAGCTTGATTGGCAACTTTCGCATGGTTCTTGAAATAACCATCTTGAACTCGTTGATCATTAATCTCAGCGGCGAGCATGTAGGTTTCCTCGATGGTTGTGGTACGAGCAACTTTTACAAAATTCGTGACACATTCGGGTAAACAACGGATATTCTTATTGATAGCTTTCTCAGTAGTATCAACTTGGCTGGCCAACAGATGATGCTCAAAATCTTGAATCGAGCAGTGAATCCAGCATTATCGGGACCATCTTTTTTATACCCCAAAATTCGTTCTCGAGCTTTTGTATCTCATGCGGAGGACAAACTCCTTCATCATCACTTCCTTGAGTTCCTCCCAAGACAGATTATAGGCTTCATCATTACCGCGCCTATTCCTTTCGGCGGTCCACCAGTCGAGAGCACAAGACTGGAAGACTCCGGTAGCATTCACCGTGCGAAGGTTATCGGGGCATCCACTTTGCCTAAATGTGACCTCAATGGCGTCAAACCAATGGAACATAGAAGTCGGTCCGTCGTTGCCCGTGAAGGCGAGAGGTGCACAAGCCTTGAAGTTTTTGAAACTGAACCGCGGCTTGGGGTTTTCGGCTTTCGAGTCAACCGATGAGTTACTGCTCACAGCATGGATTTCTGAGATGATTTGCGGGATGACCATAGCCATTTCCTTGGCTACCATGGTGGCAATATGCTTGTCGGTGTTGCTGCGTTGGAGATTCCTTCGGGTATGCAATCCAGTGAAGACATCGACATTGAAGGATTTGATAGGATGAGATTCGATTATAAGAAGTTTATGTTAAAAAATTTATTATCATTATTCATACAAGGCACATACACACATAGGCAAGTAAACACGTAGGCAAGTAAACACGTAGGCACATAAGCACATAGCACATAAGCACGTAAGCACGTATTTTGCACGTATTCACCTTCTTATAAGTAAAGCGTAGCGCGTTTGAGATGCGATAGTATATAAGCGAGTATAAGCGAGATATATGCGATATTTAATACTGAGATAAGCGAGATAATACCGCGTATGAGAGACGCATGTCCTCATGGGCGTAAGCGAGTTAAGCGATTAGTTTTGTTGGTGTATTAATTTAGCGTTTTAGATTACGAGAGTTGTGCGAGTAGTGCATGAGTTTAGGGAGCTCTAAAGCAAGAAATCGATAATGCAAGAAATAAATAATGCGAGAAATCGAATAAAGCGAAAATTCTCAAAATTTTAAACACATAATAATAACAAACTCGATGATGCGTAAATCGACGATATAGGCTTAAATCAATTGGGAATGTCCGGGGTTTTGAGACGTTGACTACCCAAAGTGATTTGAAAATTCTCTGAGTTCGGACACACTATTTGGCCTAATAGACAAATGCTCTCGCCGTACAACGGTTAACGGCATTTGTCCTTCCAGTTACGTCGTGTTTCGAGTCATCGAAATAATCGAGACTTTGGTGAGATTGAAAATCGAATAGCGGAATTAGTCATTAAGATGCGGTTTCACCCTTAACTTAACAACTTCATTCCTAGATAGAAATGGAGATTTTCGTCGAGGTTTGGATATCACTCCTAACTCAACGAAGATATCTCGTGCGAGAGAATTGCGGATGTGATCGAGAGTTCTTGGTTTTCACACCTATTCTCGACTTGATCACTCGTTTTGTGTGATACGAGCGTTTCCAAGCGTGTATTATTGTATTAGCCTTAGGAAAGGCACATTTAAGCATTTTTGGCAAGTAGTTTAACATTTAAGTCAAAGATAGGTCAATCGGGTACTTAAACATGCTACTAGGTCGAATCATGGCAATTCTACCTATTATCCTAAGTTATGGGTTCTGATACCAATCTGTCACACCCCAATCGATGGCGGAATCATCGGGGTAGTGGCACTAGGCGAATCAGATAGATTAAGAGATTCCATAACAGTCATTTCAAAGATAATAATCAACATTCAATATCCATACTATCAAACTCATATAACCTTCAGAACAACCATTACAATTCAACAAAATCTCTTAAACACAATCCAATTCATCTCCCCTAGATTTTATTACAAACCGTTCTAAAATAAATAATCTAAGCACGCAACATCCAAGGCATCCAAGCTAAATCCTCAACCTGTTACATACGTTAAAATACAAGTCAATACAATTAAGTAAAGGTGAGCATACAAGTTTTTGGTAATACTAGCATAATAGAGAAAGCGTTCACGAAATAGTCTAACTACATGTCATGATACACCGAAACACATCACAGAGGTTAACATAGGCTTATTTCTCATGCTAACTACCGTGAGAAGGCTTGCGAGTCCATCCTAACTAGACCCCCGTCGGGTGTAAGCCACATTATAGTACCATACTAGCTAAGGAGGCAAGTTAACGAAAATAAGTCCTAGTCACATGCTTCTAGTATCACGTATTGAGCATATATAATCAGATTATTCGCGTGTGATAAACAGTTTGATTTGTGAAGTGATTTTGATATAAGAACGCATGTAACACCCAAAACGTGCGTTAAAGCGAAAATGGGTCAAGTATACTCACTGTGGGTGCGTTTACGGAGAGAGATGAGGGATCTGAGGAGAGTCTGAAGAGCGCCGGATCAACCTGTATACGCGAACGGAAGTGCATCAGTCTCCGAAAAGCTGAAACGGTTAAGTTTGGATTGAACAGTAGACAAGTTCGGCCGAACTTGTATGTAAACATACAAGTTCGAGCGAACTTGTATAGTTCCGCTGAGCTGAGAGTCAAGTTCGGGCGAACTTGTAAGTTTCTCAAGGAAACTTGACAAGTTCGAGCGAACTTGTGGAGTTTTGGTAAGAGAAGAGACAAGTTCGGCCGAACTTGTGAAGTTTCCTGAGAAACTTTGCATGTTCGAGCGAACTTGATGGTTACTGAAGTAAAATGTGAGTATTTCCACTCAAGTTCGATCGAACTTGACCCCTTGAGGGCAAGTTCGAGCGAACTTGACTTCCTGTGCTGTCAAAATCAGTGCAATCTCGAGCGAACTTGATGTTTTCGGCTTCAAAATCTTGCGTTTTCGCGTCGTTTGCTGAGGAAATCGAGTGCCCATCCCCCCAACCTTAAGCCACTGAGTAAAACTTAGGCTGGAGAGGTCTTTTGGAGCGAACTTAGCCATTTTACAGAAACTCGGGCTAATCCGGGCGAACTTGATGGTTCGTACGGGTTAGTCCAGCTTGTGTAAAGTGACGATTTCGTCCTTGTGCTTCCGGATCTGAGATTTAGCTTCGACAACGCCTCGTTCCACTAAAAAATGAACGAAACATACGTCATTAGTCCGAAAATATTGTAAAAATCAATGCTTGAAAGGTTTTACTCAGATCTAAGTATAGATCTGAGTGAAAAACAAAAGTTTTAAGGAAAAATATGAAGATTTTGTAAAACAGAAGAGATTTGATGAAAAACGAAGGCAATGCCTTGTGCAAAATCGTTGTAAACGTTTGTAAAACGTTGTTGAACATCATTGTAGTTGAAATCGGGTTGATTCTTACTTAGAAAACAGAGGGTTTCGGGTTTCGGGAGCTCAGAGCGAAGTTGCAGCAAGCTCAAATGAGAGAATGAGGCTGACTATTTATAGGAGAAGGCAAAAATGAGAGCTGGTGGAGTCAAGTTCGGTCGAACTTGAAAAAAATGCAAGTTCAGGCGAACTTGCTAAGTAATTGAGGGAGATCAGTCAAGTTCGGCCGAACTTGACCCTTGAAGGGCAAGTTCGAGCGGACTTGAGGTGAATGAAGGATTCCGAGTTAATCAGCCAAGTTCGGCCGAACTTGGGGTCACCCAAGTTCGAGCGAACTTGTCCAAATATTGGATTTTCTTCGTTTATTTCGCGTTAAGTGTTCATTTGGCTATTCGGTTCGTATTAAATAGTTATGTTAAGCGTTATAATTGATATAATAGTGCGATTTAGCGATTCGAGTGTGCGAGAGCGATGCGATAGCGAGCGTAATCATAACCACAAACATACACAACACATAAATAACATAAAACCATATAATAAACTGCGATTTGCGATGCGATGAGATTAGCGATGCGATTAGATGCGATATGTCATACATACTCATAATTAGTTAACATAAACTTCATTAATAAGCGAATCTCGGATTTACAAAGGATAGATACAATCGATAACAAAGAAAAAGATAACAACGAATTTCCGAGTTGTTACATGATATGCATCCAAAAATTATATTGACAGAGCTGTAAGGGGTCGGTTTTAGAGGGCTTGATTATGTGAAATCGAATTAGTGATGTTGATTTTTCAAAACTTGAATTTGATTTTATAAAAGAATGAATACACATTAATTTAAGACACTATATTTTGCACTATTTGGAATCAATAATATCCTTAACCTATATTTGATTTTTCTTTTTTAGTTGCAATTGTGTGTTGGGTTGTTTTGTGATTTATCTAGTGAAATATATTGTAGTTAAAAAAAGAGTTAAATGCTTGGTTGGTCCCTGTGGTTTGCAAATATTGCAAATTTGATCCTAGTGGTTTAATAATTACACGCTTAATCCTGATGGTTGTAATTTTTACACTCGTGTGGTCCTTATCACTAACATATATTAAGTTTTTCAGTTAAGTCTATGTTAAATGACCATAATATCCTTACTTATTAGAAAAACAAAAATAAAAAGAATTTAATTAAACAATACCACCCACCTACCACTAAACCCACTATCACACACGATAACCTGTCAAACTCCACCCACCTTCTCTTCTCAGATCAAAGTCCACACACCAAAGTCAAAAACTCCACAATCAAAAAAACCTTTTCAGATTTTGTGGTATTGAAACAAAAAGATAACTCAGTTAAACAATGATTAATTCAATTATTCATTATCATGATATTAAGTGTTAAAAGAGTGAAATTAATATTTTAATTTCACTTACATCTAATTGTTTCCGAATATATATCTCGGTCGCTTCTTCGGCTTACGTGGCAGATCTCACCGTCGCCGGAAACTGCTTTCATTTCCTCTTTTGAGAATCGCGTCCTTCATCTTCCCAACCTCCGTTTGAAAATCGAACATCAAGTTTTCTCTAGTCGCCTTGTTCTCACCGTCGCCGGAAACCGTATTCCCCGACACACCTCCACCGCCTCTAGAATACTCCGCCGATCGTCTCCGATCAACTGCCGACACGCCATCTTTCGAATCAACCTTTATACAGCGTAACAGCTTCTGATTCCCCCACTTTAAGTACAGATAGATTGAAATTATGCAGCGTCTTCAATCTCTCCATCTCTTCATTCGACGGTTGTTGTTTCTTGCCGGGTGGAGTTTGATCTGAGAAGAGAAGGTGATTGGAGTTTGACAGGTGATGGTGTGGTAGGTGGGTGGTATTGTTTTAATTTAATTCTTTTTTTAAATAAGTAAGGGTATTTTGGTCATTTAATATAGACTTAACTGGAAAGCTTAACATATGTTAGTGATAAGGACCACACGAGTTCAAAAATTACAACCATCAGGATCAAGTGTGTAATTATTAAACCACTAGAATCAAGTCTGCAATATTTGCAAATCACAGGGACCAACCAAGCATTTAACTCTTGAAAAAACAATAACTCTAATTTTATTCCTTCCTAAAATCACCTATAAGCTTAGTTATTTAAATCATTGTCTGTCTTCTAATACAAATGTGGGCTTGGAAGAGTAAAACCTTCAAGTGCATATGTTTAAATGATGTAAGAGAATATAAAAATGTAATTTAAGAGTTCTATTTCTTTCCTCCTCTTGCTATGATTTAGTATAATCTTTCATCTGACCCTATATGATCCAATTTTAATGTTTGGTTGTAAGAAATTTGTCCAACCCGACCCGAAAATTTTCACGGTTGGTTGTAAGAAATTTTTCCCGACCCGAACAAAACTTGACCAACGAAAAAAGTGAACCCATAGAAATAAATCCTAGATTCGTCACTGAAGAAAGCCCATGGTCGAGCCCGTGTAGATCCCCAGCATTTCTTCACAATCAATCATTCAACCCCCCCCCCCCCCCCTTGCTCTCCCGGTTCGTCACTTCAAAGGTACAATGCATACAATTTCTAATAATCTTCAATCATTTAGAAATCTATAAACTTTCTGACCACTTTCAAAATTTGCATCATTTATAAAAAAAAATTAATGTAAAAGTTGATAACGTCTGCATGGATCACTTTATGTCCTAATCGAACCATACCCGAAAATTTCAATTAAGAGATTGTATAAACTGATCGGTTAATTCGATTTCAGTTAATTTCACAAATGAATACCCTGAACAACTTGGTATTTAAAATCTTGGCCCTCACCTAGAAACCTACCCTTACAATGAAAACTTTGTCCATATGTTAAGGGACCATTATCTATCACCATCAACTAAAGCTTACTGTTCTGCCTCACCCATCGGCCATCATCACGTATATATAATAATACATAACTAATGTTTCATTGGAAATTGTGACATGGCACCACATGTATTTACACCCCCATCTGCCCACTGGGCCCCATTCACGGACCCATTTATTACCCAGGCCCACCCATGTTCATCCCATGGGCCCACTCCTACTTAACAGTACCACCATAATTGTTCACTTCATAACAGTACAACAGGCCTGCTTGCACATGGATACACCAGTTTTTAGTTTTTTTACATTTCCAAAAATCTCCCTACACCCATCCAACCAACCAACCTTCTTCTTGTACTTGCTACAAATACTATAATGTTCCATAACCAAGGGCAACATAGACATTTTACTACTTTAAAGTTTAATCACTGTTTTGGGATATAACCTCACCAAATTTCAGAAACAGTTGGGCATCTGAGGTGCTAATGGATGAGCAGTTGACGAGATGCGGCGTCTTGAGGTTGGCGTACTCGTCCATGTAGCTAGAGACTTTTGAAGACGGAGTAGAACGGTGGGACCCGTGGGGTTGTGTTTGGGTGCGGGGAGTATGCTGCTGAGGATGCGAACGACTTCGTGCATTGTTGGTCGCTCGGATGGTTGACGCTTGGTGCACAAGAGCGCGAGTTGGAATACCTTCTTTACTTCCGCGAGGTCTTCGCATGTTGCGGATATTTCCGGATCCACGGTTTCCATGACGGAGTTGCTTGCTGTCTTTGACAAAATCTGAAAATATAAAAAGTAAAATAAAATAAAATAAAAATGAGTAGAAAATGACCCCTTACCCAACAAATTAAAATCTACAATATGGTCCATTTCATAACTCTATACCAAATCACATTCTTGAAATGAATGGCTCATTCCATTCCATTACTGCATAACAATAACTCAATATACTTCTTTTTAAGGGAGTTAATAAAAACCGCACCCTATAATCTTATTCTCACATCCTCTTTACGGGTCGTGTAGGGCTACACAGCCTGCATAGAATATTCTGACATGACAAAAATTGGGTCGTATAATGCTATACGGCTCGTATAGGTGGAGAAAATATTGGGTCGTATAACATTATACGGGCCGTATAAGGGGTTTTGGTCCTATAGCATTATACGAGTCATATAAGATTCTATACGGGTTGTATAATGCTATACGGCTCGTATAGATAAGAGACAAAAAAAACATTCTCTTTTGACTTTTTTTTGTGCAACATTCTCCTATACGACCCGTGTAACTCTATACGGGTTGTACAGAAGTAGGCGTGTGATAATAAGATGTTTGGGGTGTGTAAACTTACGGGACCCACCAATACCCTGCTAAGCAATGAGATCAGGAAAAGTAGAACTTGTGCGAAAAGGTGTTGGAACGGCCGGGCTTTTTTTTAACATAACTACAAACTATGTCAAAAGAAAGCTAATTAAGGCAAGAAGACTGACCAGATGATGAAGGTTTGATTCATTATCAACCGCTTTCCGTCCTGTAAGCAATTCAAGTAGAACAATCCCGTAACTATAGACATCGGATTTCTCGGTGAGCCGGGACGTACGGGCATATTCGGGATCAATATAACCGATAGTCCCCATTATATAAGTCGAAGTGAAGGTTTTTGAGGTGCATAGACTCTTAGCAATGCCAAAATCGTAAGATGTGCTTCAAAATCCTTGTCAAGTAGAATGTTCGATGATTTCACGTCTCTATGGATTATACGAGGACTGCAATCATGGTGAAGATATGCAAGCCCTTGTGCCGCCCCGAGTGCTATCTGAATTCGCGTATCCCAATCCAGCTTTTTCCTCTTTAACGGGCCTAAAAACCACAAAACGTTCGTAAATACGAAACAAATGCTACAAAAATAAAACAAATTAAGAACTACTAAAGGTAGCATATGTTTTTAAACGGGTCAACATGGGTTATTACAGTGTTATGAAACCCGGACCTGGAACCGGAGGTTGGATCGGGGTTGCATTGAACCGGCGAACTGGCCGGTCAAACCGGTTTTTAATGGGTTGGACCGGTTTTTTTATATATATTTTTTCAAAATTTTACCCTATTAACTTTTATAATAGTTACGAAACCGTCCGGTTCTTACGCCCAATCTGACTGGTCGGACCAGTGAACCGGTAAGGAGACCGGTTCGGTGCCCGGTCCGGTTTCTGAAAACATTGGGTTCTTGTTTATCTCAGCGGGTCAAGTGGGTTGATCAAGTATTAAGTACCCGTTTCGATTAGTTACAGACCCCTCTAACCCAACCATCTTGCGACCTTGAAAAACTGCTAATCAACAATATACTAACCATGAAGGAGATCCCAGAGGCTGCCATTTTCCATATAGTCGTAAAACAACAAGTTTCCGGAAGGTGATAACGAATAACCTTGTAAACTAACAAGATTCCGGTGTTTGATGCTGCCAACCGTTTCAAGCTCGGTCTCAAACTCTTTCAAATACTGAGGATAATGAGTATACAGTTTCTTGATAGCAACGGGCCGACAGTTTTTGAGAACGCATTTGTAGACCGTACTCGACGCTCCGTATCCAATTATATACTTCTCACTCAAGTTCTCGGTCATCCTCATAATATCATCGTACACATGAAGTGCCATGTTCATGTGAAGTATCACAAGCTTCGGTGATGTGTAATGAACGGGTTTGTCGTACGACCCGTCAATGAACGGTTTTGCGTTGTGGGGCCGGCATACTGCCACAAGGATCATAAGGAGTAGAACTAACGCACCAAGCGCGATTCCCAATATAACCGCTTTAGGTATCGTCACTACATATAGAAAAACTTGTTGTATAAGCATTTATACTATAAAGTTATCAAACCGACGATAAGTTTTGGTATTCCTTATTAACCTCGCTCGGTGGAATGAGAAGCATGACATGAAGAACCTAGCGAACTGCCGCAAAGACCGGGATTGGCAAGAAAGCTGCATGGGGAAATGTCATTATGTTAGTCGGTTTTTATGACGTTGAAAAGCTTACACTTGTACAAGTGTCGGTAACTCGGTATCATACCTATCGGGTGAAAACTTGGAAAAATTGTTGCCGGTTGGAATATCCCCAACGAGATTATTATATGATACGTTGCTGCGTACATGAAAAATAATCAGTCAAAACCATGTTAGCGAAAAAGCACCTTAATACGAAATAATGTCGATATTATGACTGAAACTTACAGAACAGAAAGACTAAGGCAATTCACCAACGAAGTCAAACCGCCCGTAAAGTTATTACTTTCTAACTTTCTGCAATGCATTAATCAAAGAACAGATGTCATTTTGTAGCGTTTAACGAGATTGTAACATACAAGTCGTGTGGAACATACAGCGTGAACAAATTCTGAAGTTGACTGAGCTCCTGGGCAGTACACCTGAGAGATGATTGTAAGAAAGATCTCTGCAAAAAAAAAGTTTTTTAATTATTATTTTTTACGTTCTCAAACTGAACAAAACTTATGAATGGACGTATGATCACTTACATGTCCATGACACTTCTTAAGTTTCCAAACTCGGCTGGTAAATACCCGGTGAACTCATTCCGACTCAGATTCCTGTTGTTTTACGACAAAACAAAAATATGTGATTAAGCGATATTGATGACATATTTTAGCTTAGTTATTGAAAGTGAACTTACAATTTCAAAAGATGTTCCAAATCACCAAGCGGCAAAGGGATCGGGCCGCTTATTTTGTTGTTTGAAAGGTCCCTATTTAAATAAAACAAACAACAGTCTTCACAACCGAAAGACCGATAGTTCGATCACGTTAAAGTAATCAACGATTTAGAACAACTTACAATGTATCCAAGTTACCAATTCGAGACAGCTCAATCGGAATAGGACCCGCGATGTTGTTTGACGAAAGATTCCTAACCGTATAAAACACATAAATTTCGTAAACATGATTTTGAGCATCGTAAATGCGATCGAGAACGGGGTACTTACAAGTATGTCATGCTTTCTAGCCTCTGAAGTTGAGCAGGGATCGTACCCTTTAACTTGTTTCCATGCACGTTGCTGTAAAGTCAAAACGATTTATTACCGATTGTCAAAAACGTACGCGTATATATGTAAATTTATAATAAGTTAAAAACTTACAGGCTGTTGAGATTAGTGCATGAGCTAAGATTATCAGGTATGTGTCCTTCCAGTTTATTTCCGGCAACATTACTACAATCGAAAAGGTTTATTAAATTAACGAAGAAAAAATCGAACTTGATTAAGGAAAAAAGTGAGATTTCAAAAGTTTACAGGTCAAACAAGTCGGTAAGCTTTCCGAGTTCAGGTGGAATATGACCAGTGAGCAGATTATCGTTCAGTTCCCTGTTAAAACAAACAAAATGACCTTCTTAAAGAACCTATAATAATTTAAAACATATAAAACCGTACGTATTACATACAAGTAATGGAGCTTAGACATATTCCCGAGCTCTGGAGGAATGGATCCCGTCAACTTGTTATTGTGGAGATACCTACAACAAAACCGTACAAGCGGTTTTAACAAGTGGATGTATAAATTATTATTCGGGGATGTTTGGATATCGGTTTTGAAACTAGATATCATATCATCACTTCAAAACTTTCAAAATGCATATCCAAACACCCCCTTATAATAACACCTAACAACACAAAAATCAAAACACGTTTTTTGTTTCTTACAATTTCTCGGTGTACGTCAAGTTTCCGATGATCGGAGGAATTTGCCCGCTTAAATTATTGCAACTCAAGTCCCTACAATACCAACGACATTAGTAAAAACTAAAAACATAAATTTCATGCTGTGAATACCAAACATAGATAGAATCGCTTACAAAACTGCAAGCGCCTGCATGAGTCCAATCACTGACGGGATTTCCCCCGATAACTGGTTCCCTTGCAGTGATCTAAAATAAGTGAATGTTATTTATTAGTATGCATGTGGTTTATGATAATTTGAAAAGTAGTCAAAGCTATAGGCTCACAATGTGGCTACTTGTAGGAACCCGATATTGAATGGTATCTCTCCGGTCAATCGGTTATATGACAAGTCCCTATTACGATGAACACAATCTTAATCACAACAAAAACAAACCATGCTCAATATGTTGTATGTTTAATCGTCTCGAGTTGGGTACGTACAAAACCTGGAAGCCGGTGCAGTTGCCAATGTTTGAGGGAATCGTGCCACTTAAACTATTGTTCCTCACATCACTGTAAAGATAACATATATAAGTATATACAAGTGTAACCCGATATGACAAAAGAAAAAGGCTACTTACAAATACCACAGGCCCGTTAACTGACAGATATCGGTGAGAGCTCTCCTACCAAATTGTTGCTCCTCAATCCTCTAATTTACGAGATCATATTTATTTGGTCAAAATGCATAAATAATTAACATTTAACAATATAGTAGTATTGAAGATTTAGAAACTTACAGATACTGTAACACTTCATTCCAGTATATAAGCCTCGGGATTTCGCCGCTTAGCTGATTTTGTGCCAAGTCCCTGGGATAACCATTCATTTTTATGAACTAAATAATGGATTGTTACGCGTTTTCGTGACTTTTTTTTAAAAAATAAATGACGGAGTAACGCTTACAAAATTTTCAAATTTGGAATCTGTGATAAGGTAGAAGGGATAGGACCAATTAATTGGTTGTTTTTCAAGATTCTGTAACACAAACAGGAATAGGGTCATAATTGTGACAAATGTTTAAACGGTAAATATTAATGCTACAATGAAAGAGTACAAACCGGACGTTAAACTTACAAGAGCTCGAGCTGTTTTAACTTAGATATCGAAAACGGAATGTCTCCGGTTAACATGTTGAATGATAGATCCCTGGTATAACACAAGTTAATCATACTCTAAGCGCGATAAAACGTGTCGAAATACAAAACAAATCTGAGTTAGTTAATGACGACTTACAAGTTTTTGAGGTTACTACAATCACCAATCTCATCTGGGATTTGACCAGATAATCTATTTCCACGTAGATCACTGTTTATCCATTATTAAAATCAGGTTAAAACTGTTTTTACCAATTTCATATTTTTTCAAAAAATATAAACTTACATGGAGAGTAAACCTTTGAGCTCTCCAATACTTGGTGACAATTCTCCATCAAGATTCAAACCTGAAAGATTACTAAAAAGTGGTTCCAAAAAAAGTCAACATTTTGACTGAAAAAAGTCAATATTTTTATAATTACTTGATTTTGGATAATTATACACTCACAGTGCAACTACATTGAAGGTGACATTATCACAAGAAACACCTCTCCACATACAGTAGTCTGAAGAAGGTGAATAAGTCCAGTCATAGAGCACATTATTCACATCCCTGAATGACTTTTTTACCTCCAACAATGCCCCCCCTACATCATTACAAAATATCAAAATTAAAGTAATTAAAAAATATTTTTTTAATATTTAATTAACCTAAAGCAAACAGTAAAAACAAACCCATGTCATTTAGCTGAATAATAAATTATACAAGTCAAATGCAATATAATAATGACTTCTAATTACTTACATATCTCAATTTAGTTTCAAAATCAAGAAACCCTTTTCCCATATTATAAAAATAAATAAATAAATTTATATTTAATTAACCTAAAAACAAACAGTGAAACAAACCCATGTCATTTAATAATAAAATAAAATAATAATGATAATAATAATAATAATAATAATAATAATAATATATTATACAAGTCAAATGCAATATAATAATGGCTATCTAATTTCTTCCAAATCTTAATTAACAAACACTTTCAAAATCAAGAAACCCTTTTTCCCATATTCAAAAAAAAAAAAACACACACACACACTCACCATCATCAGAGTTCACCAAAAGGAAGAAGCTTGAACAACTCAAAAGAAACAAAAGACACCCAATCTTGTTCAAAGCTTGAAACTTTCTTCTTAAAGACTCCATACCCACCACCGTAAACCACCGTCCTCCGCCGTGCTCAGCCTACTTCTCCGGCAAGATGCATGAAAATCTTTCAAGATTCACCATTTGCAGTAGAGTATCTATGGAGGATACTATTATGGGGAGATAAAGTCAAGAATTTTCTAAATAGTACCACAATAGTAGTGCCAAAGTATATAGCTGAGCAGCAGCAGCAACTGTGTTATAAAACCCTGCACAATTTAACAGCTATTGTTTTCCCCTCCTCTTGTTAACTTTTACTCACCATTTCTCTCTCTGCTGACAGGCCTTTTCAGGATAAGTGAGATGAAAAGAGACCCATTTCTGCTATCTATCAGTTTTATTTAAAATAAAATTTAATTTTAAAAAACTATATTATCATTTTCAGACTAAAGAATATTTTCCAGTTCAACAATATACATGTGGGTGAATCTGTAAATAAAAATCTTGGAAAATAGAAAAAAAGGGGCTAAAGATTTTCCATTTATATCTACAATGAGAGAAAGAAGGATGGAGCTATATACAATTAAGTCCCATCTTTAGTCACTATCAAGTTTTGGTTTTTCTGAGATGTTTGCAGGAGGAGAGAGAGACCTCTGCCTTTTGTTTCAGACTCATCACTCACTTGGGGGTAGGGTGGGGTGTGGCGGGGTAGGGTAGGGGTAGGGTGGTAAAGGTAAATAATCTTTGTTTGGGTTTGATAATGACTATGCTTGTGAGGGAAGATGGATGAGAGTAAATGAGTGATAAAAGAGTAGCAGAACAGGGCAGGAGACAAAGGGGACACTTTATTCAGACATCCATTTAACCTACAAACATCATATAGCTCTCTAATGTCATCCTCATTCTTGAGTTGAGTCTCAATATAATAACCATATATGCAACTATTTTCATTGTTGGAAATTCTTGAACATGGTTTAAAAAAACGGTTAAAGCATCCGCTTAGAGGGGCGATTTACGGTGCGACAGTAAGAAAATATGTATGAGGCGCGTCTTATAGGGTTATGTTTGTATGTACGTCTTTAAGGGCCGGGGCGCTAAGAATAAATGAGGTTGATTTTGAGATTAGTTTGAATAGTTTTGTAAGACTAAACAAGCCTATTATTATATGAATGTAAATATTTGTATTTTTATATAATAAAATGAGAAAAAGAACTATACAATATTTATTCTGTAGTATACTGATGAACAACTTTTATTCTTAGATAGTGGTAAACAAGCTTAAAAACAAACTTTCAATTTCGTGTACTAAGTAGTGTTTCGTTAGGTGATGATCAGGGGCAGACCCACACTTCATGGTGGGAGGGCGGCTCGCACCCCTTGAAAAAAGAAATTTAATGTTATTTTTCCTCGTAAATCTCGACCGCGTCCCTTGGAAATTTTCAACCACACCCCTTGGATATTTAATTTTTTTTGGTTAAACATTGATTTATACCTAACCCAATCCGGTAAACAAGTTACCCCACTAATCTCTTTAAAAACCTTATACTCTTGTAACCCAACTACTCAACAAGCCCACTTATGAAGTATGCATTAAGCCCAACCAAACTAACTAAAACAATTAAACAAAACAACAACCCAATCATCCCTACAACTCCCCTCGCTCCCTCTTGCCTAGGAACATCAGACACCCACCCAGCGTCCCAGCCCCACTTCTCTGCGCCGATCAGGCAAAAAATTAGCTGGAAATGCAAAAAACGGTCCACAAGTCGTCAACTAGTCGAAATCTTGAACTTAAATAGATAATTCGATTTGTTTTGATATTTTTTATGTTTTTTCAATAGAAATAGATATAAATATTTGTTAAAAAGGTTTAAATTTTATGTGTTTTGATGTATTTTTTGGTTGTTCTAGTCTTTAGTAGGGTAGTTTTGTTGATTATATGATTGTTGGTTGGTAAACAACAATTACTAGGGCTTGAAATTCAAAATTTTAAATTGAAAATTAAGGAATATGGGCTATGGTTGAGAACTTGAAGATCCTTGTTTATTTTGTATGTGATAGGATTAGGAAGGAACCATGAGTAGGGAAGTTGTGACACGATTTCTCAAGAGGAAAGGGGTTGAACCGTTTTTTTTCGCCGGATTCTTCTAATTAAAGATCAAGGTATGTTTTAGATAAGTTTTTTTGTTCTTTTATTTAATGATTAGGGGAATAGAAATAGGGAGGGTTTGGAATTTAATGTTTTTTTGTTATTACTTTACTTATGGTGTTTTTTTATGTTGTTTACTTGTTTTACTTGAAACTTTGTTTGGTAATGGATAGGAAGTTGGGAACTAGGTTTTGATTGTTTGAAAATTGAAATTGACCCGAACCCAACCCGATTTTATTCGACCCGCTATGAAACTTTGTTTGTTTATGCTTGCTTGTTTTACATGACCCGACCCGATCCGACCCACTACGAACCGAATTTTTTTTATATATAGTTAGGGGTCTAAAATCTTTAAAGTCGTAGGCAGAGATGACTAAGTGAAGAAGCCCCGCCCCAAGTTGTTCAAGAATAGTGTCGTTGAGTTTCTGACCCTTTGTCTTAGGATTAGTCAGTTCTATTTCTCGATGGGGGCAGGGAAGGGAAAAAGTGTTCTCACCCCAGAAAAAAATCATGGGTCCGTCCACTGGTGATGATTATTTTTTCAATTGGTCAACAACGAATGCGAAGTTATTGGTTACAAAGCTCTAAAAAGTAGAAGTGTTAGATTAATAGGCTTTCTATTGATATTTCGAACTATATAAACGTAATTTTATCATTTATTTATCTTTTTCGTTTTATTTATATCAATAGTACGTTGGTTGTTTTATTTAGTTTATGAATCTAAGAGCTTTATCATAATTTCTTTCGGAGAATTTCGTTATGATCAAAGTTGTTGCCGAAAATATTTGGGTTAAGAATCTTGGTAGAGAGAATATTAATGGTCAAACAAGGTTTCTCAATCGATTACTCATATTATTTATTAGTTTTATTTTATTTTTTACAACATTTTTCAATATATAACTACTATAATTTGTTTGCATATAATTTGTTTACGATAGGTTTAGTGTTGTTGGATGCATCATATGATTCAAGTTAAACATATTTCGTTAGGTGATGATTGGTTTTTCAATTGGTCAGAAACGAATTCAAGGTTATTGGTTACGAAACTCCAACAAGCAGAAGTATTAGAGTAACATGGTTTCAATTTATATTACAAACCATTAAAAACGTATTTCCTTCGTTTACTTATCTTTTCGGTTATTTTATATCTATAGTACGTTGGTTCGTTATATTTTCATCGTGAACTTCAGATTTCCATAACAATTTCATTCGTACAATTTCTTTATGAACATATAAACGTAAAACTTTATTTTGTAAACAATAAAAAAATATTATTTTGTCAAAACCACGATGTTCGTGGGTATTAGGGTGGAAGGAGTGCTCCCCATGTGGGGAGTGGTGACTCTCAACCCAATCAATCTTCTCATGCCATGTCAACTCCCCACTTTACTCTCCATTTGCATTAAATATTGGCATTGCTCCTCACATGATAAACCTATTTATCTTAGAAACCAAAAAAAGTTTGTGATTGGTTGTAAAGGAGTGGGGTCCACCATTAAACCACTCTCTCTCCTCCCCTCTTCTCTTCCCGCTCGGTGAATGGTCACCGTCTTTTACCTTCACCACTCACCGCAGAGGGGGTGGCAACCCCTTACCGATCGGCAAATCCTCTCCCCGTAGGGAGTCACCGCTGGCACTCCATCCGGCCTTAGCACTAGTTAGTTAATAAATAACTTATTTTTTTACGTGGATGTTAGTTAACTAGTAAATCTTCCCGCACGATGCAGCGGGTCCAAATATAAAGTAATTTGGATTTGTGCAGTAAATACCTGAACTGTTTCTAAACAAAAGTTACGTCAAAACATAGATAAACTGAATATGCACATAAAAATTATTATTGAAACGTGTTATATATATATAGCTCGATTTTTTTGCAAAAGAAATTTATGTCGAACACCCACCTAATCTTATATCGATACGTACATAAAAATAAAAAAAAGTTTTTTTAGGTTAAAAATGGTATCGCGCAGTGGTGGGACCGAAATGTAAAGTAAGCGGAACTTATAAAGTCTAATGAAACCATATTATATTTGACCCGACTTGTTTTAAATCTAAATTTATGCCCAAATGTAGATTAACTGAAAACATACCAAAAAGAGGAAAAACATATTATATATAAGCCTACCCATTTTCAAAGAAATGTAATCAACGCGAGTTGATACCAACACGTACATAAATATAAACAACGAAAAATATAATTATAAAGTTTTTAGAAAATTGAAGGGTTGTAAGTACCAATACTAAATGTTGAAGAGCAAAAAATGAAATAAACAAAAACTTACTAAAAGAAAAAAAAACAGTTTAAAGTTTTTAAAAAGTTGAAGGGTTATAAGTACCAATACATGAAATGTCGAAGGGTAAAGATTATAATGAACAAAAACTTGCTAAAAGGAAAAAAAGGAAAAAACTTAAAGGTGGACCAATTGCCAGCTGCCATGCAGCAGCATGACACTATTGATATAACCAACGCTGCACTGCGGAAACTCAATGGTATCGATTGAAAAAAAAGTATCTAAGAATGAAAAGGTCATGATTCCCCAAAAAAATATATGGATACTTATTTTACAGCGATAAAAAATAATAAATAACGAATATTGGTAATAATTTCTGTAGGACCAGCATTAGTACCGACATTGCTCGGTTAAAACGGCAATAGTAACGATATTGTGATAGCAAAACATTTGAAAGAATTATTAATATTAAAAGAATATCATAGATTATGTATAAATATATATTTAGTTTGAGTTTAAAAAGGAAAAAACATCTTAAGAAAATAAATGAAAAGTTACCTTCGTATTGACTTATCTAGCTAAAGATTTTGTGATATAGCGGAGAGACTCTGATTTGAATCGCGATGCCAACAATATTTCCATTTAAAGACGTTCATTTGAAAACAAGTAAAAGAAATTTAACGTTAGCATATTGATTTTTTTAATGAAATAGTAGAATAGAAGGGGTAAAAATAAAAAGATGAGGAAAAAAATAAAAGAAAAAACAAAGGAAAAAAAAAAGTAAATCATTAGTTCCGAAATGGAAAAGCAATTTCTAAAAGTTGGGTTTCATAAATAAAAAAGTAAAAGTTGGTTTTCATGGGGTGGGCTCGAACTCGAGTGAAGAGGTAGTAAAAGTCGTCACCTACCAGTTGAGGAATGAAACAACTTTGTTATTTCCTCACATCATAATAAATTTATACAAAAAATAAACCGGGAATAAAAAAAAAACCATTGACCACATGCCACCCAGCTGGGTGGCACTGGTTACATACCTTTTCATTGTACCTATATCAAAATAAATAACTTATTTATTTACGTGGATTTCTAACCTACAATATCTCATATGTCATAATAAATTACGTGGATTTCTAACCTACAATATCTCATATGTCATAATAAATAACTTCTTTAATTACGTGGATTTCTAACCTACTATGTCTCATATCTTATTACTTCTCGTAGGTTTTTTTCTTATGGGCCGAGGCTCACCTCACATTTAAGCCCATATGAAGATTGTAGCAGATTGCTAGTCGTGTAGAATAGAGGTGCATAAATCAGGTTTTTTTAATGTTCGGTTAACGGTATGGAATTGGTTTCGAATATGACCGGGTATTGAGATGAATCAGGTAGAGTTTGGGTACGAGTATGAAGGAGAAAAACCATACCCTATGCACCCGGATGTTCGGGTATAACCGGGTATTAATACTCGGTTTTAAAAAAACAAGTTTTTTTTTTATTTTACGTAAAAGTAAATTCGTTTAAAAATTAAATATGGTTTGTAATTTGTAGAAATAATTAAAATAAATTATAATCACACAAACTCACTCAAGTAAAAATTATTTGCTTTATAATATGCGTTTTTCAAAAACTTAAATATAAAAGTTGTGAAGTAAACAATAAAATATACTTTAAAATTCAAGTATTCTATTGGTTATTAAAAACAACCGATACCGGGTATAGGGTATAACCAATTACTGGTATTTTCGGGTACGGTTTCATGTACGAGTATTGAGCTCAAAATGCATACCCTAAAGGTAGGGTTGTGTTCGATTATGGGTATAAAATACTCGGGGTACAAAAATAATGGTTCTAGCTTTTTCTCGAGTTTGGTTTTGGATACGGGTTTTTTTTGCACCTCTAGTTTATAGAACGAGGATTAACAAATAAGACACGAGTTAAGGATATATAAACTATAGAGAAAGGATCAAATACAAAGGGTAAGAAGGATTTTAGTCAACTGATCTTAGATTTAGAGGGTTGAGATTAATTGTAGGAAAAAGAAGATAATAAAAGAGCATAAAAGGAATCATACATTTATGGATTCTTTCTATCCACATGCAAGGCACATGCCAATTCACCTATCGATTTAAAACGTTCATAAACTTTTTCATACGATATTTTTTTTTAAAAAACTTCACCATAATAACGAGCATTTTTTATCTTTAATATGAGCATCATATTGTCATATAAAAATAAAATAAAATTTTCATTTTTACCGTTTTTTTTTGCATTGTGTTAAAAGTTCACATCATTGTGTCTTTTAACTAGGTCTTGGGTGGGGTGGGGGGGTGTTTAGGTTTTTGGGGGGTGTGGTGGGGGGTGTTAGGTTTTTTTTAGGGGGGGGGGGGGTTAGGTTTTTGGAGGGTGGGGAGATGTTTTGGTTTTTGGGGGGTTTATTTTTTAGCATTTTAGCTTGGGTTGGGTTTGGGGTGGAGGGTGTTAGGTTTTTTTTTTTTTTTTTTTGGGGGGGGGGGGGGTGGTGGTTAGGTTTTTTTTAGGTTTTTGGGGGGTTTTTTGGGTGAGGTATAGTTTTTCTTGGGGGGGTTGGGGGTTTAGGTTTTTGGGTTGGGGTGGGGGCGGGGGTGGGAGGTTTAGGTTTTTGGGTTTTTGTATGTGTATGTTTTATAAGAACCTATAACACAATATATGACACAATAAAGATGATGTTATATATGGGTTTTCTATAAATTGCGTTATTTATTCAGGTCATTGTGTTTAATTTGTTATCCTTGTGTTTTAGTTTCTTGTTAATTGTGTTTTAGTTTGTTGTGTATTGTGTTTTTAGTTTGTTTTCCATTGTGTCTTCGTATGCTCTCCATTGTGTCTTCATATGCTCTCTATTTTGTCTTTTATCTGTTATCAATTGTGTCTTTTATCTGTTGTCATCAATTGTGATTTTATTTAGTTTGATACTTATTGTGATACATTATGGCCATTGTGTTATACGTCAAGGTCATGGTCATTGTGTTTTAATTTGTTGTCCATTGTGTCTTTATCTGTTGTCATTGATTGTGTTTTTACTCTATTTTATATTGTGTTTTACGTCATGTCCATTGTGTCATACACAACTGGGTTTTTGAATTTTTTTTGAAAAATATAACAATACGATACTCATATTAAAGATAAAAAACGCTTGATTTTATGGTATAATTTTTTTTAAAACAAATGATGTATAAAAAAGTTACGGACGTTTAAAAATTGAAGGGGAAATAGCCTGTGACTTGCATGTGCATATTCTCTCTCCTCTTGTAGACAAAATTACCATTCCTACTTGAATCCTCCTAGGACACTTGTCATTCTCTAGGGGCTTCTTACACTTCTTACAATTATGAGTCTTTGTAGAATAACTTAACCCATAAACTATAATCTTATAAAAATGCGTAAAATCATTAATAAAAGCAAGAATATTATAATCTTATCACATGGTTGAATATGTGCCTTGTCGATGGGTATATCAATTGTTTCATAAATTATAATATTAATTATATTTTCTGTGTGATAAACTCATTCGTTTTTTGTGTATAAGATCTGTGCGGAGGTGGTATATTATAGATTAAAATTATAATATTATTTGTATTACTATATAATGTCTTGTAATAATTATTTATAATATTATGAAGTTTGAACATTTTGTTAAAGTAAAAATCAATTGGTACGTATACCACATATGTCACACCCCGACCCGCAGCGAAAATAAGAGTCGGGGCATAATTGGGTTATCACCAAAGCACATGACATTTACTATTATGTTTCATAATTAAATTGAAATCAAAGTTACATTTCTCAGACATCCAAACATGTCCATTCATTACAAAAGAAAATAACCAAACATAATAATCCAAATACTAAATCGTTTTATTTCTTCTAATCCAGGTCCTATGTGTTCCTAGCTGCTGCTGGTTCACCTGTATCATGTGTAAAATGGGAGGTTTTTGGGTCAACATAAGTTGGCAGATAAACATTTGATAATAATTTTCTGGTTAGTTTATCAATAAAATTTTGTGCATAATCATAAAAGAGCACATGTATGAAATCAAACATTGGCAAACATCAGTTACAATTATAACATACATCAACAATCGATAGCATACATGAACATACCAACATCATATAATAATTAACATAAATGAACTGTGCGATCAAGGCTCAATCAAACGGAGCCGATCGTATTGCATGAACTGGAAATGTAAATTGAACTGTGCGCTCAAGGCTCAATCAAACGGAGCCGAACGTATTGCATGAACTGGAAAGGCTCAATCAAACGGAGCCGAACGTATTGCATGAACTGGAAATGTAAATTGAACAGTGCACTCAAGGCTCAATCAAAGGGAGCCGAGCGTATTGCATGTATTGAAATGTAAAATGAAATGACCGATCAAGGCTCAATCAAACGGAGCCGATCGTGCGCGCACGCCCTGATCAATCGCATAATAAAATGGGGATCAAACTCAACCTCGATGGATGGGGAGCTACGGCCTCGGCAATTTGCATGTACTGAAATAATAATTTGCAAACAATAATAACTACTTAACAGCAACAAACTAATACACATGTCATGATATGATATATGCACAATAACTTGGTTATAATATGTAAATGAACAAGACACATGATACACCCCAAAAACGTGATTAAAACGGGGAATTTGAAGGGTTCACTCACATTGGGTGCGTTGGATTGGAGATGGTGAGATGCGCACGATTTAGACGAGCGAGTCGACGAGGAATACTAACCTAAATAATAATGGAAAGATATATTAAATGGATAGATTTTATTAAGGATTTTAATGGGATTTTTAGATATATTTTTGTGAGTTTATGGCTATTTTCTATCTTTAAAAATGTTATTTTTAAGTATTTTTAATTGATTTTTAAATTAAAATAAACAAATAAATATTTAAAAAAAATATTATTATTTTTTTTTTTACTGTTTGACCGTTGACCGTTGACCGGTTCGGTCAGCGGTAAATATTTACGCCAAGCGGGATTCGAACCGGTGACCTTCCGTTCACGCGCACGTAGCTCTACCAACTGAGCTACGTGACTAACCCGTTAGAAACCCAGTTTTAATTATATTTATATACTTATTCGAATTTACCGAAAATTCCTTTATTTTGCAAAACGTTTTAATCTCATGGACCGGTGCTTGTGACGGGACTCGAACGCGCGACGTGAAGTTTATTTTGCACACAGTCCACCGCTGGACTGTGTGTCTAACCCGGTTATATTCTTGATTTATATTATACTTAACAACTACTCGCTCTAACCCGGTTAGTTCATGAATAAAAAGAAATGTTATTACGTAGAGCGTGTGTGTAGTAAGGATCGAACTCGGGACTTGTATATAAACTTTGCACACAGTCCACCGCTGGACTGTGTGTCTAACCCGTTTATTATCCGAATTTTATTTACTCTTATCCCGTTTTTAAGTTCGTCTTCTTCACTACAATTACCGACTTTACTCAAACAACTGGTTCATGATTTAACTACTTAAATAACATGACTACTAGCTTGAATGTACAAAACCGAACAGTTTGGGGAAAGGAAATACCGGACAGGTCGTCTTCTTTAAGGAGTCCGGCGAAAATCAGATAGCTCTGTTTTTGAACCTCCGGTTGAGAGAGTCTATCAACAGAATTAAGGAATTAGATTTGAAATTGAACCAGAGTACATGGATTATTAGCACGATTGAATGTGTTTACCGTTAACTAGCGAGTTTCCGGCAAATTCCAGAATTTCTCCGGCGAACCCAGAAACCCAGCAAAGTCTTCTGTGACTGATTTTGAGTGATGGATTAATGTTAGTAGAGTCCTAACAATAGATTGAAACCGCAAAGGAGGAAAATCTTACCGGTTTGTGTTGAACACGGTTTTCCGGCGAGTTCTGCAGAGAATTCCGGCGAACAGTTTTTGGTGCTCAAAAGACTTGAAAACGCGACGAAAAGGAAATGGAGTGTTGTTGTGACAGTTCTGAATCGCACAAATGATTGGAACTTGAATTATTCAGAGTTTGATAACTTTTCGGTTTCAAAAACCGAAACTTTAAGTTCATTCAATTTGGACTTAATTAGAAACCGATATTCATCGGTTATAAGCTAGCCAGACGATTTCGAACGGATTTGGCGATCGGTTTACCAATTTCCGTTATTCAGATAACATTAACTGTTAATTCGAGTTTGCGAATAAGAACCAATTGTTTTCCTAAGGTTAACAGAAAACACTTGGTGGCGGAGTGGTTAAAGGACCGGTTGATAAGTCTTGGCGACAGCTGACCCGGGTTCGAGTCCCGGCAGCTACAATTGATTTTTATTTATTTTATTTTAACTTTTTATCCAATTTAATTTTTATAGTTTAGTTTATTTATTAATTATGTAACGTTTAAACTCAAAATAACCATAAATAATTACTGTATTTTCATAACTTGGTATTTGATTACAAAACGGAGCGGGTTTTGGAGACCTGATTTATACAAATGTTACAGTATCCCCTACTTTTAGGAATTTCGTCCCGAAATTTAAACAGTTGAAGTAGTAGGGAAAAGACGAGGGTATTTTTCACGCATTGAGTCTTCACGTTCCCAAGTAAACTCAGGTCCCCGTTTCGACTCCCAGCGTACCCTAACAATAGGAATGCGACTTCGACGTAGACGCTTTTCTCCATAGTCCATAATCTCTACTGGTCTTTCAATAAAATGCATGGATTCATCAATCTGAATATCCTCTAGTGGAATATGAAGATTCTCATCAGCGAGGCACTTCTTCAAGTTCGACACGTGGAATGTGGGATGAATCCTGTCGAGTTCTTCCGGTAGGTCAAGCTTGTATGCTACAGGACCTACTCTTTCGAGTATCTTGAAAGGTCCTACGTAACGTGGTGCTAGCTTTCCCTTTTGACCAAAACGAACTACTCCCTTCCACGGTGATACTTTTAAAAGCACATGATCACCAACGCTAAACTCCAAGGGCTTCCGTTGTTTATTTGCGTAACTCTTTTGACGACTTTGAGCCGCTAGAAGATTGTTTCGGATTTGATGAATCTTATCTGTGGTTTCTTGGATCAATTCTGGACCAGTAATTTGTGCTTCCCCAATTTCGTGCCAACAAACAGGAGATCGACACTTTCGACCATATAAAGCTTCAAAAGGTGCCATGCCGATGCTAGAATGATAGCTGTTGTTATACGAAAATTCGACTAACGGTAGGTGGGCGTCCCAATTTCCCTTGAAGTCTATGACACATGCTCTAAGCATATCCTCAAGGGTTTGAATGGTGCGCTCAGACTGTCCATCAGTTTGAGGATGATAGGCGGTACTGAGATCTAGTCGAGTGCCCATAGCGGATTGTACTGCTTGCCATGTTCGTGAGGTGAAACGGCCATCACGATCAGAAATAATACTTAATGGAACTCCATGTCGGCTGACGATTTCGTTGATATAAATACGAGCAAGCTTTTCGTTCTTGAAATCTTCTCGAATAGGAATAAAGTGAGCTGATTTTGTAAGTCGGTCTATAATCACCCATATAGTGTCATACCCACTAGAAGTGCGAGGTAACCCGGTAATGAAATCCATGGTTATATTTCCCCACTTCCAAACAGGTATTTCTGGTTGGACTAGAAGTCCTGAGGGTCTTTGGTGTTCAGCCTTTACTTTAGAACAAGTGAGACACTTGGAAACAAAAACGGCAATATCTTTCTTCATTCCAGGCCACCAATAGGTGTACCGTAGGTCTTGATACATCTTATCGGCTCCTGGGTGTATAGAATATCGCGTCTTATGGGCTTCATGCATGAGTGTTTCACGAAGATTGATGTGGTTAGGAACCCATATACGATCTAGGTAATACAAAATTCCATCAGATTTAGTTTCAAGTTTTAGCTCGGCTCCACAGGACATCTCTTTTTGTACATCTTCCTCTGTTATGGAAACGTGTTGAGCTTCTCGAATTTGATCCTTAATATTGGTTATAATTTGCGAACATAGGAGATGAATGGAGTTCGCATAACCCTTTCGACTAAGTGCATCAGCCACCACATTTGCTTTACCAGGGTGGTATCTGATTTCACAGTCGTAATCATTTAGGAGTTCGACCCATCTTCGTTGCCTCATATTTAACTCTTTCTGATTGAAGATATGTTGAAGACTCTTGTGGTAAGTGTATATTTCACACTTCGTACCATAGAGATAATGTCTCCATATCTTAAGAGCGAATACAACGGCTCCAAGTTCAAGGTCATGAGTGGTGTAGTTCTTTTCGTGTGTCTTGAGTTGCCTTGAGGCATAAACTATGACTTTTCCTCTTTGTATGAGAACGCAACCTAATCCTTGCCCTGACGCGTCGCAATAGACCACAAAATCATCACAACCTTTAGGAAGAGTGAGGATTGGTGCATCACAAAGTTTTTGCTTGAGAGTTTGAAAAGCTTCTTCTTGCTTGGGCCCCCATACAAATGGTTTCCCTTTATGGGTTAAAGCCGTGAGTGGCACCGCAATGCGAGAGAAGTTTGAAATGAATCGACGATAGTAGCCAGCAAGTCCAAGAAAAGACCTTACTTCAGTTGGCGTACGTGGAGCTTGCCATTCTTGAACTGTTTTGATCTTTGATGGGTCCACATGTATTCCTTTGTCATTGACTACATGCCCGAGAAATTGCATCTCTTTTAACCAGAATTCACATTTAGAGAACTTGGCATAAAGCTTTTCCTTTTCTAGAAGTGCAAGAACAAGTCGCAGATGACGCTCATGATCAGCTTTAGATTTTGAATAGATAAGAATATCGTCGATGAATACAATAACAAATCGATCAAGGTAAGGTTTGCAGACTCTATTCATTAGGTCCATGAAAACAGCTGGTGCGTTGGTTAATCCAAACGGCATAACCATGAATTCATAGTGACCATATCGAGTTCGAAAAGCAGTTTTAGGGACGTCTTCTTCATGCACTCTAAGCTGATGATAGCCAGATCGAAGGTCGATTTTCGAAAAGCAACTGGCACCTTGTAGTTGGTCAAGAAGGTCATCTATGCGAGGTAAAGGATATCGATTTTTGATAGTTAACTTGTTGAGCTCTCTGTAGTCAATGCACATGCGAAAAGATCCATCCTTCTTCTTTACAAAGAGTACAGGTGCACCCCAAGGCGATGAGCTGGGGCGTATAAATCCCTTGTCAGTCAACTCTTGCAATTGACTGGCTAGCTCTTGCATTTCAGAGGGGGCTAACCTATATGGAGATTTTGCCACTGGTGTAGCACCAGGTATAAGATCGATACGAAATTCGACATCTCTGATTGGAGGAAGTCCTGAAATGTCGTCAGGAAAAACTTGTGGAAAATCTTTTACAACAGGGATATCTTCAAGTTTCTTTTCTGAGGTCCCCTTCTTGATGATATGGGCTAAAAACGCGACATAATTCTTGCGAAGGTATTTTTGAGCTTGAAGACAAGACATTAAGTTGAGCCCTTTCGCCGAGGTTTCTCCAATAATTCGAAGAGTCTGACCGTTTGAAAGAGGAATACGAATAAATTTATCACGACATACAACTTCCGCATGATGCTGACTGAGCCAATCCATTCCGATTATGATGTCGAAACTTCCCAGCTTCATAGGAATAAGATCGACTGAGAAATCGTGGTCGTTTAGGGTGAGCGTACAGTTGCGTAAAATAGAGTCTAACGAAACTGGTTTTCCGTCCGCAACTTCAACCGTTATGGATTCCGCGAGCTTATCCCGATTTTTGCTTAAGACAGGTTCAAATTCTAATGACACGAAACTTCTATCCGCACCAGTATCAAATAACATAGAGGCATATCTACCATTTATAAGAAACGTATCGTTGACCACATTGCCGTCAGCTCTGGCCTGGTTTGCGTTAATATTGAAAGCCCTTCCTCTAGCAGGTGGAGGAGCTTGGTTTGCTTGATTCACAGGGTTGGCTTGGGTCTGAGCATGAATAATATTGACCAGCCTTGGACATGTGTTCCTGAAATGACTTGGATCACCGCAATTGAAACAAGCCCGCATAGGTTGGCCCATAGGGTAGTTGGGTTGATAGTATGTTTGGGCTAAATGTTGAGTGGGTGGAAATGGTTGTTGTTGTTGGGCTTGACCCATTAATTGTTGGTGGGTTTGGGTTATAGGTTGGTGGCGGTTTGTTCGTTGAAGCGTGCGGCAGTTTTGAACAGTGTGTCCAGCGCGACCGCAGCCGGTACAGTATTGGCAAGGATAGTCAGGGGAGTGGTGATACTGACAACGGTTACATTTTGGTAGTGGCCCTGTGTATGGTCTTTTGTATGGCGCGGGTGGAGGAGTGGCTTGAGTGATGGGTGCAGCAGGAACAGGGGTGTTGGTTTGGGTGACTGCAAAGTTCCTGGTGTTACGCTTCCTCTTGTTAGCAAATTTAGAGGAAGGAGTGTGGTGGTTTGAGGTTTGTCCCTCAGCAGGGGTTTTCTTCTTTTCCTCCTTGAACTTCCCATTGCGAATTCGGTTTTCGGTCAGTTCTGTTGCCAACTCCATGGCAGCTTCGAGTGTTACCGGTGAAACGCTGAGGACCGAATCTTGGATTTTCGAGGGAAGTCCTCGAATGTAATGTTCGATCAGACGGTAGGTTGGAGTGAATAAGTTTGGTACCATTTGGTTCAACTCCAAGAACCTTTTGTTGTAAGTAGAGTGATCACCATCTTTTTGCTTCAAGGCATGAAATTCATCTTCCAATTTCTTAATTTCACTTCTAGGACAGAATCGCCTAGTCATGATTTCCCTTAACTCCTCCCAAGTTAAGGCCATCGCATCTTCCGTTCCCCTCTTTCCTTTCTCGGTATTCCACCAAGTGAGAGCTACCCCAAGTAGTCTCCCGGTGGCATAACGAACTTTGCGATCCTCAGGACAATCGCAGTTTAAGAAAACGTTTTCCATCTCCTCGAACCAATGTAGGAGAGCAGTGACTCCCTCAGTCCCTTCGAATTTTGGGGGATCGCAGGACTTAAAATGTTTGTAGGAGCATTTGATGGTAGGAGGGTTGTTGATGATCTGGTCCTGTTGTTGAGGAGGGTTAGTAGGATTTGCAGCAAGGGCTTGTTGTACTTGTACTACGATGTCAGGTAATATCATGGCCATTTGATTCGCGATATGAGTGGCCAAACGTTCCCGAGACTTTTCCGATTTCCTACTCCTTCGATGCGGTCTAGACGACATCTACAGGATCATAAAATAAGAAGATTGTGAGTTTATGGTATCTTTTTAGGTGTCATGTGTCTTTAGGAAAATGAAAATAACATAAATATCAATAATGCAACTACATCCAAAGGATGTCTTGGGTTCTCTCATGTTGGGCCTCAAATGTCCCCCATACCTTCACCTATATAGTCATGTGGGCCCCCATGGCTATTGGCTTGATAGGATTCACATTAGTATTGGCAATTTAACACTCGCATCCCCCGAATGCTAACCACAAAATATGTTCATGAGATGTTTGGTCGGAACGTGTCCAGGTGTAGACACAATGACAACTCAAAGTGGGATTAGCTCTCACGACGTTTGGTATAGCATGCTTTGGCCTAATAGGTATTTCGTACTCTCATCGTTAGTCCCCAGGTAGGCAAACTGGTCCTTTATTTTGGATTTATACGAATGCCAGCCTAGACAGGACGTTCCGACTACCGGTACTAGTACCCTTCCAGTTACTACATGCCCGTCATGAGAACTCACTTTGATGAGATTTGAAAACACGAAAATCGTTGTAAAATCAATCATGATGTGGTGTGTGCTTGCATGGATGTGATATATTATGATCATACGATTTCATGATAGGCATTATTTGATAATACATACTTATGAACATGCTTGAACAATATCAAATGTAACATTTAACATAAACATATAAACATCATGAAATTTGGCATATAACACACAAAATTCTTATAAGTTTCCAATCGACTATAGTATAGGCTCTAAGGGTCTAATAACCTATCCTATATCCCTATAGTCATGGCTCTGATACCAATCTGTCACACCCCGACCCGCAGCGGAAATAAGAGTCGGGGCATAATTGGGTTATCACCAAAGCACATGACATTTACTATTATGTTTCATAATTAAATTGAAATCAAAGTTACATTTCTCAAACATCCAAACATGTCCATTCATTACAAAGGAAAATAACCAAACATAATAATCCAAATACTAAATCGTTTTATTTCTTCTAATCCAGGTCCTATGTGTTCCTAGCTGCTGCTGGTTCACCTGTATCATGTGTAAAATGGGAGGTTTTTGGGTCAACATAAGTTGGCGAGTGAACCATAAACATTTGATAATAATTTACTGGTTAGTTTATCAATAAAATTTTGTGCATAATCATAAAAGAGCACATGTATGAAATCAAACATTGGCAAACATCAGTTACAATTATAACATACATCAACAATCGATAGCATACATGAACATACCAACATCATATAATAATTAACATAAATGAACTGTGCGATCAAGGCTCAATCAAACGGAGCCGATCGTATTGCATGAACTGGAAATGTAAATTGAACTGTGCGCTCAAGGCTCAATCAAACGGAGCCGAACGTATTGCATGAACTGGAAATGTAAATTGAACTGTGCGCTCAAGGCTCAATCAAACGGAGCCGAACGTATTGCATGAACTGGAAATGTAAATTGAACTGTGCACTCAAGGCTCAATCAAACGGAGCCGAGCGTATTGCATGTATTGAAATGTAAAATGAAATGACCGATCAAGGCTCAATCAAACGGAGCCGATCGTGCGGGCACGCCCTGATCAACCGCATAATAAAATGGGGATCAAACTCAACCTCGATGGATGGGGAGCTACGGCCTCGGCAATTTGCATGTACTGAAATAATAATTTGCAAACAATAATAACTACTTAACAGCAACAAACTAATACACATGTCATGATATGATATATGCACAATAACTTGGTTATAATATGTAACTGAACAAGACACATGATACACCCCAAAAACGTGATTAAAACGGGGAATTTGAAGGGTTCACTCACATTGGGTGCGTTGGATTGGAGATGGTGAGATGCGCACGATTTAGACGAGCGAGTCGACGAGGAATACTAACCTAAATAATAATGGAAAGATATATTAAATGGATAGATTTTATTAAGGATTTTAATGGGATTTTTAGATATATTTTTGTGAGTTGATGGCTATTTTCTATCTTTAAAAATGTTATTTTTAAGTATTTTTAATTGATTTTTAAATTAAAATAAACAAATAAATATTTAAAAAAAAATATTATTATTATTTTTTTTTACTGTTTGACCGTTGACCGGTTCGGTCAGCAGTAAATATTTGCGCCAAGCGGGATTCGAACCGGTGACCTTCCGTTCACGTGCACGTAGCTCTACCAACTGAGCTACGTGACTAACCCGTTAGAAACCCAGTTTTAATTATATTTATATACTTATTCGAATTTACCGAAAATTCCTTTATTTTGCAAAACGTTTTAATCTCATGGACCGGTGCTTGTGACGGGACTCGAACGCGCGATGTGAAGTTTATTTTGCACACAGTCCACCGCTGGACTGTGTGTCTAACCCGGTTATATTCTTGATTTATATTATACTTAACAACTACTCGCTCTAACCCGGTTAGTTCATGAATAAAAAGAAATGTTATTACGTAGAGCGTGTGTGTAGTAAGGATCGAACTCGGGACTTGTATATAAACTTTGCACACAGTCCACCGCTGGACTGTGTGTCTAACCCGTTTATTATCCGAATTTTATTTACTCTTATCCCATTTTTAAGTTCGTCTTCTTCACTACAATTACCGACTTTACTCAAACAACTGGTTCATGATTTAACTACTTAAATAACATGACTACTAGCTTGAATGTACAAAAACGAACAGTTTGGGGAAAGGAAATACCGGACAGGTCGTCTTCTTTAAGGAGTCCGGCGAAAATCAGATAGCTCTGTTTTTGAACCTCCGGTTGAGAGAGTCTATCAACAGAATTAAGGAATTAGATTTGAAATTGAACCAGAGTACATGGATTATTAGCACGATTGAATGTGTTTACCGTTAACTAGCGAGTTTCCGGCAAATTCCAGAATTTCTCCGGCGAACCCAGAAAACCCAGCAAAGTCTTCTGTGACTGATTTTGAGTGATGGATTAATGTTAGTAGAGTCCTAACAATAGATTGAAACCGCAATGGAGGAAAATCTTACCGGTTTGTGTTGAACACGGTTTTCCGGCGAGTTCTGCAGAGAATTCCGGCGAACAGTTTTTGGTGCTCAAAAGACTTAAAAACGCGACGAAAAGGAAATGGAGTGTTGTTGTGACAGTTCTGAATCGCACAAATGATTGGAACTTGAATTATTCGGAGTTTGATAACTTTTCGGTTTCAAAAACTGAAACTTTAAGTTCATTCAATTTGGACTTAATTAGAAACCGATATTCATCGGTTATAAGCTAGCCAGACGATTTCGAACGGATTTGGCGATCGGTTTACCGATTTCCGTTATTCAGATAACATTAACTGTTAATTCGAGTTTGCGAATAAGAACCAATTGTTTTCCTAAGGTTAACAGAAAACACTTGGTGGCGGAGTGGTTAAAGGACCGGTTGATAAGTCTTGGCGACAGCTGACCCGGGTTCGAGTCCCGGCAGCTACAATTGATTTTTATTTATTTTATTTTAACTTTTTATCCAATTTAATTTTTATAGTTTAGTTTATTTATTAATTATGTAACGTTTAAACTCAAAATAACCATAAATAATTACTGTATTTTCATAACTTGGTATTTGATTACAAAACGGAGCGGGTTTTGGAGACCCGATTTATACAAATGTTACAACATATATGTTGATACAAAATGTCTAATGCCTCTTGGTGTGTGCTAAGCGTACTATATTTTTATTGTCATTTTTAGTCCATTTTACGCATAGTCAAGTTTTAAATTTATAAAACACGATATTCTACTAACACTAAACACACACTTGGGCAAGTGCACCCATCGTGAGCGTAGTATAGCGTTGGTAAGATATCGAGATCGTCCAAGGACACAAGAGCTTTTAATACCGGTTTATCGTCAACGTCTAATGAATCTAAACTTTTGATAAAAGTTTTAAAACATATAGATGAGTAAAAAGATAGATAAAATAAAATGAAATAAAAATAGACAAGATAGAATCAATTGGATCCAACTTATCTTTTATGTATCCTTTGATAGTTTTCGCACTTTTGGACTTTTTAAGAGATTATCTTAGTTATACTAGTAGCCCCCTCTTTTGAAGGTGACGTTACCCTAAACCCAGTGGTTTGAGTCAGCAGGGATACAATCCCAAAAGGTCGCAATATTGGAAGACAATTAAGTAAGTTATTAATGCGAAAAGTGGTAGGCCCCTCTTTTGAAGGTGACGTTACCCTCGGCTAAGTGGTTTGAGTCTGCAGGGATACAACCCCAAGTAGCCGGTTTAAAGTATTAAAGTAGTTTACATATGAGGGGTTCAAGCCATTCGCGCCCCCGCCATCCAATACCCGTTGAGCATTGAAGGAGGCACTAATAGGCTTGAACCAAGTCCTCGCAGGATCTATACATTGAACGAGACAAGAACTTTACCAAACCACCCTTCTAACCCCCTTCCAATTAGTTAACGCGCTTTATATAGACCGTAAAGACACTAATGAGCAAATCAATGACATCATGAAGAAATGGTTAAGAAAATTCACTTTCAACATAAGAAACTAGTTAATAAAGTCATTAATACAAACCCAAATAAAAAGTGTCGAAAGATTAAAAACTAAAAGTAATACATAAAAGATTAGTCTTCACCAAGTGATGTAAGAAATTTAGCCAAGCATGGCCTTTGTTTGACAAGAACCCTTACAATCTATCTTGGATCCCGAGACTACTACACACACTAAAGATGGAAGATGGATGATGGTGGTGGGTGTTGGTGTTGTAGTGGTGGTGGAGTGGTGGCAAAGTGAGAGAGAAATGGTTTGCCAAGGGATGCCTTTGTGGGTAACCAAGCATCCCTATTTATAGTCTGAACAGAAGCCTAACCACGGCCCGTGTCCAGCGGACACGGCCCATGGCCAACATCCTTCTCTTTCTTCATTAATTGCATTTGTCGGCAGAGGGCCCACACGACCCCGTGGCCTCTCGGCACGGCCCCGTGGTCAACTGTTCGCTGTACTATCCAGCATCTGCAAATCTTATAATTGACCATGGCTCGTGTTACTCTGGACATGGCCCCATGGTGGGCGTGGAAGCTTCTGAATGTTTTGTCTTGTAGTGCAGGGCTTGACCACACCCCGTGCTTGGTGGACATGGCCCATGCTCATCTTCTGTGATCTGGTTTTTTTGTCTTTTGGGGTGTTGCTGAGGGGTCGGGCATGGCTTGTTATCCCTTCTTTCTGTATTTATGTTGGTTTTAGCTGCGTATTTGCTTCTTTTGTTCGTTTAAGCTCTTTTTATCCTGAAAATACAAAAGGAACAAAGAAACGTGCTTTTTCCAACTTTAGTACTAAAAATGGTTAGTTTTATGCCTCATTTGATGTAATTTATATGTTGCATTTTGTGTACATCACCTACGTCTTAGTTGTGTCTAGTTTTAATGTATAGGGTAGTGTATTTGTGAGTTTGGGAATGATTTTGTTGTAAACCAGATTCATATGCGCGTATGAGTACATACGTGCGTATGAGCCCTGATCATGCATGCGCATGTACATAACTTCCCACACTTGGAGCTTTGATATGTTTTGATTGATTGTAATGATACGCTGCCCATAAATGAAAACGTGAATTGTGAATCAAATGTGGTACAATATCATTATATGAATTTTGCGCATGTTTTGATCTGATGGACATCCGTATAAATGGCCTTTTGTGGTTTTCTACATTTCTAGCGTGCAATCCGATCCTACAGGTGGTATCAGAGCTTGGATAGCTGATTGCAGATCAAAGAATTTGCTTGGAAAGGCTTGTTTTGACCTAATTTGAAGATTTTACATACTTTCCACGGTTGCAAACCTATGATTCTTCTTCTACATCATTCTTTTTCACTTTTTAACAACATATCAGAAGCACACATCAAAATTCATCCATTTACCATAAAATTCTACCAAAATTTCATCAAAACCATGTTCATACACATGAGAGAAACCCTACGCGCATGTGCTCATCCGCGCGTATAAGCACTCACACATTGAAGTTTCCAAGTGCATAAGCCCTTATCCGCGCGTATAAGTCAGATACGCTAAAGTTCATTCGCTGGAAATTGATTCATACGCTCAATACATACGTTTGTAATTTTCATATGTTTGAAGAGCCTTCATACACTTGAACCTTCATCCGCTTGGGTTGCTCATACTTGTGGATTTCCTCATACGTGTGTGTTCATACGCTTTAAAGTGCTCATACGCCTATTTGCTCATACTCTTGATAGTTGATTGAAATTATCTAAGTATGGATCAGGATTTGTTTAATGCTTGTGTAGCCAGTGGAAGTTCATCGAATCTTATTTAAAACATGAATCTCGATAATGAGATGGGAACCACTAATAAGCCTCCCAAACTACTGAAGATGGAGAATTACTCGAGATGCGTTGGACACTTTGAAAATGTTAGGATCTGAGTTTGAATCAGTTGTGATTGTTTAGAAAATGGTTTAATGATTGAAGATAAAACAGAGTGAAATTTGCAACGGAATAAAACTTTATATCACAACTAATGGAAGATTGCTTTGATCATCATGCTTTCAAACTTATAAGTTTTGCATATGAATCACAAACTCCCCTCAACCCAATGATAGTTTGTTAGTATAGAATGTAAGAAAGATGATTGGAAGGAAATGCGTAAAATGATCTTTTGATAGATGGATGGAACAATGCAATGTACTGTTCTATATATATAGAATGTCAAACCTCTGAGCATCTTTGCTAACGTCAGGTTTGATAGTGATAGCTAACAACTAACTAACTCTAAACACTGACTAAGCTAACAACTGCTATGACATACACTGTTACATTAATATAAAGGAAACACTGATGATCCTCTCAACTATTGGTCTTCATCAGAGGTTCCACAGCAGAGCTTGTAATCAACAATCTTGTAAAGCAGTTTTAACTGGGTTGGTGGCTTGCATCAGAGGTTGTAAACTCAGTTATTCTGGATCCATCCTCTGATGTATTTTGGCTTTATATCATATGTTCCTTTGCAAGGGTTCAATCCCAACAATCTCCCCCTGGAACAGATGATGCCAAAACACAATTATTGTTGATCCTTATTTCTCGACATGAGTTCTCTTATTTGACCTTTGAACTGAAATTCAAAGTTAAGAGACTCAATATCACCAGCATCCTTTTCGAGCTCCAGATTCATGAGGTCTTGGAGGTCTTCTACACAGAGCCCATATGCATCCTCCTTTCTTATCTTGGTAGCATCGCCATTTGATTTGAGCAGAGTCAATTCGTGGGTGTCTTTGTCGACCTTCCACTTTAGAATTTTTGGATCAGATGGCTTTCTAGGATGTTGGCTTATTGTTGAGATTGGTGGTTGAATCTGATTTGCAATCTTTGATAGTGTCTCTCTTAGCATATCACTTGCATCATCAATATGAAACTGGGCCTGATTCTCTCATCTTCCTCAGACATACGCTTTTGCCTTTTTCTTTGATTTAAGGCAATGATGGAATGAGCAGATGTTGAAGAAGATTTTTGATAAGGTTGGGTCTGATGAACTATAACATCTGCTGAGTAGTCTGGTTTCTTAGGCACTAATGGATCTCTTTTTCTCAGCTCTTCCAATTTCTTGTAGGTATCCACTACCTTAACCTCTGACCACCCGGTAACCTACCTTTTTGTACAATAATTTGCAGCAATCAGCTCTTCCTTCATCCTTTTGAGTTTCAAAGCTTTGTCAGGCACATTCCTTTTAAATTTATTCTAGTCGGAGGAATGGGGTTTTTGTTTGGATCTTTCAACATCTCTTGCATTCTTTCTACTTCTTGTTTAAGATCATTCATAGACCGGTCTTTGAATTGTGCTCTTGTTTCCTTATATTGTTTTCTCCATGATATGATCAATGTAGTCTTTCCTTAGGCTTTCATCATCTCTTTCTGATAGCTTCTTGCACAAGTCTTTAGAGAAGTCTTCAAGTCTTTTGACTTTGCTAAGCTGATATTGCATGTAATTTTGTACTTCTCTATCACTCTTTCCCTTTGTATCCTTCTTGGTCACATCCTCTTCTTGAATGACCTTCAGTCGAAGATATTCATCAATGTTCTTGGGCTTTGGATATCCTTGCAGGGATGGGAAGTTTATCTTTTCTGGATCCTCTTCAGAATAGAAGGATTTGATCTCTTCCTTAACAACAGGCAGATCCAGAGGAAATTGAGTGGTAAGAGGAGGTAATGTAGGTGGTTTCACAGTGGTTTGAGATGATGTGGAGACTGGAAGAGAAACTGAGGTTGAGGTCAGTGGTTGTGACTTGTGATGATAGTGGAAGTGGTGAAGGAAGGATATTTTCATCATCTATTACATTTGTCATCTTCCTTCTTTTGAAAATGAGCTTGGGTGATGGTGGTTGATTGGGAATTCTTGTGGGAGTAGGTATTTGATGAGTGGTGGTTGGAAAGGTGATCATGGCAGTGGTTGAAGTAGCATCTGTTGTAACAACCGCTGTATCAACAGTTGTTGACACAATAGGTGTCACAACATCTGCTAGCAGTAATGATGATTTTGATGTGCTTTTAGATTGATCAGTGGTTTTGGAAGGGGTGGATATTGGTTGGCTAACCTTTCTGGTTGACTTTCTTCTTTGTTTTGAAGTACCAAGGTCTTCCTTTTCCATCTGAGCAATCTTTTCTTTTTCAAATCTTTGTGCACCTTTTGTTTCCAACCTCTCTTTTCTCTTTTGCTTTTCATCAGCAAAGAGGTTGAGAGTTTCATCAATTTTCTTGGTACCATCTGGCTTAGGGATTTCTACTACTGGTTTGGCTTTAGGATCAGGCTTCAATTTTAACCCCTCTTTATCTTTCTCCCCCTTTTTGGCATAAGCTGTTTCAACAAAGATAACTGTAGGAGGAGAAGTGTCAGTGGTTTGAAGTAGGTGAGCTTTTATGGCTTTGATGTCTGCAAGTGTGTCCTGATATCTTGCATCAACTATATTTCTGAATAGTTGCATGTGTTGTTCATGTTGAAGATCAGCATGTTGTCTTTGTAGTTGAAGTAGAGGATACAATTGTTGCCATAGCTCAGCAGTGCTTGGTGTTGAAACAGAGGATTGACTTTTGGAGTTTTCTAACATTTGTTGCATCATGTTTTTGATGTCAGCAACAGAGGTTTCAATGTTGGATACTCTCTCCGTCAATTCTTTATACCTTAGCTCATCACCTAATTTAATAGGACCATCCGAACTCCCACCAGTGGTGGTTGTATCTGGATTCTCAATGGAAGCAAATCCCATATCATCAAAACCAGATGCCCCTTTTTCTTGGTTCTGGGGACCTCTAACTAGAACAGAGGTTACCTTAGTAGCCTCAACAATTGTTGCCTTCAAGGGAGTCTTAATAATGAACCATTGTCCAATTGAGAAACAGGAAGTTCTGCAATTGTAGTGATTGCTCTACTTGAAATATCACCAAGGGTTACTTGTAATCCAAGGGATGTAGTCTCCTCAGCTGTTGATGGGATATCAAAGACATGAGTATCAGACTCAGTCACATGTAGAGGAGAACTCTCTTTGATGTGTGATTGAGAAGAACTGATATTTGTCTGATCCATGTCAATTGCTTTCAACAGAGGTAAAATGGTGGGTGGAATATTTGTTGGCGAGGGTTAAGGTGTAGAAAGCGACGTTGCCCTGGGAGAGGGGCTGTGGAAGATAGAACCAAGTGGATCTAGAGCTTCATATTGAGGTGTCCCTGTGCTTACAACTTGATCCTTTTGTGAGGATTCAAGAGGAGTTTGGCTTATTGGTTGAGATCTTTCTACCATCTGCTGTGAGGAAGTAGCAGCAGTGGTTTCAAGTGACTTTGGTGCTGTCACTGGGTTAACCTCTGGGATCTCATCTTCCAGAGGACCCTTTTTGTTTTTGGTTTGGTGGGCTTTTTGGATTTTGTTTTTGTTTTCTTTTTGGTAATGGCTGGTGTGGGTTTCAAAGCACTGGTTGTAGTACTTTGATCACCAGGAGCAGTGGGCTCAGTAGTAGTGGATTGAGCTTGTGATGTTTGTGCATCTAAAATTTGCTCATCCCCCTCTACTTGTGTTTCTAAAACTTTTGATTGGTTGGTGATGCATGTAAAATTTTCATGTGTAAGGCTACCATGAGAAGTCACAGCACCTTGTTTAGCATCAGCATCACCAACCTTGTTTTGAATGTAAATACTTAAAAATCTTGGATGCATCAGAAAAGCTTTGCCCTTTTTAATGTTGCCGATGTTTATCACCAAGTCATTAAACAATACTTGAGAAAAATTGAAATCAGAATTTGTCAAAATTGTATATCCCAAGTATTGCATGTTTAAAGGTATTTCATTAAAAGCAGTTGCCTTGGCTGAAAAATATGTCAACAATGTATGAAAGAAAAACTTCATTTCAGCATTTAGGTTTGTAGATGGTTTTACTTGTCAGTTGACCTTCATATCCTCTTTTAATGGATTCATTGTGCAAGTCAGGGATTGGGAAAGATATAGGATGATTTAGGTCATTTAAACCAAAAACCTCTCAAAAGAAGCTAGGCTTATTTGATACAATGTTTTGCCCACAGTGGAAACAATAGCATAAGGTTTCTTCTTTGTTGAATGGACCTCAGCATTTGCCTAGCTCTGTCGTAATGTATCTTGATAAATTGGGCATTTGATTTCCATGATGTTTTTGTATTTTGACTCTTTAAAGACTTTGATCATAGCATGATATTGTCTATTCGAGTCTGTTTCTTCAAGAATTGGTGTGTAGTTGTGGGGTGTTATAATGATGAGCGTCATGATGAAAGATTCAAGTGACGACAGTTGCGAAGAAGAAGAAGATTTGAGGAGAAAACCGCTTTTGGAATTTTGAATTCGATACGGTAGAGTGAAAACTTCTGATTGCAATAAAACAGGGTTTTATAAAGTGAAAAGTGAGTGATGATGTGGCAAAGATTTGACGGTTAACATCTATCCACGTGTATCATCTGATAGTGAATGGAAGACAGGTGTTTATGGAGAACCACTGTTGTGTGTCAATAGTGGATGAGAATAGTATTTTGATTTTACACTATCAGTGGATAAGGTCAACACAGTGGTTTGACAAACAGAGGATATACTTTTGTCAGTAGATAGAATATCAAGCCAATTAGTGGTTTTAGAAAAAGCAGTGGTTGTGAACAGACTTTTGAGATTTTTTGAAAACTTCAATTTTAAACTGTTTTTAAGGATGGAATTTTGATTTTCTTAAAACATTTTATTGCTATTTACACATGGAACACATTAAAAATGTTTTTATTCCATGTTTAGCATGCCAATCCTAGAGATCAGACTTTCAAAGATGGATGTATCTAATGCTTTTGTTAGAACATTTGCCAGTTGATCTTTAGTTGGAACATGAAGCAGAGAAATCAAACCTTTTTCATAGCAATCTCTCACAAAGTGATGTATGATGTCAATGTGCTTTGTTGTGGAGTGAGACACTGGATTTTTAATGATGTTTTTAGCTGCTTGACTATCTAACTTGAGAGGAGTCTTTAAAGCAGTTACACCAAAATCAAGCAGTTGGTTTTGAAGCCACAAGAGTTGAGCAGTGCAACTTGCAGCAGCAATGTATTCTGCCTCAGCAATGGATGTGGATACGGCAACTTGCTTTTGCTTTGCCAAGACACTAGACAATCACCTAGGAACTGAACTCCTACTGATGTGGACTTCCTTGTTGTCACAACCCAACCGATGGAGGAAACATCGAGGCGGCGAAAGAGATTACTCATTGCTCACAAATACTAATTGCGATAATATTTAATTAAATCGGATATCATTTCATAAGTAAAATATTTGAGTACAATACATGGAAATTCAAATACAACAATAATCAAGGCAAAATTTGATATAAAAATTATAAACCTAACGTCTGTGTATGTATCTAATCATCAACACTACTCCAATTTCATGGAATCATCTTCGTCAACCTGTAAAATGTTTAAAATACGAGTTCAATGCAAAGACAAAGGCGAGTACACAAGTTTGGTGAATACACAGCATAGGTATAAAATGTATAACTTGAATCCACATGGTAATTATAAGCAAAGTATATACTAATCACGCAATACAAGATCAAACCCCGAGTTTCCACAAAAGTTTACGAGATCGAGCTTCCCTCGTCACAAAAGCGACAAGACTAAAATGAGTATGATAATCTTAACATAACCCCAACGGGTGGTGTGCTACTCTTATAGCGCTATACATGTCAAGTTTGGGCTAGCTAAGTTAATGATCAAGCATGTATAATCTAGCATGTATCTAAGCATAACAAGTATTCATGTATAAGGATTGAGTATGTAAAAGCATAAGTTTATGATACCGTATTTTGATACGGAAACATGTTACAACGCTAAAGTGATAAAAGGTAAATGGGTCGAGTGTACTCAAGGTTTTGCTAAAGTGTTCCACTTAGAGAAATCCCGCGAGCTCGTTGTGATTAGGGTTTGGCACCTTGTCCTTCTACAAGAAGAGCATAGGTATTAGTTATGAGTGTAACGGAAGATTCAGATTATTCGAGCAAGATTTAAAGGAAATGAGAGTAAAGTATTGTAGTATGAAAATAATGACTAAGGTATAGCACTTGTTCTTGACACTATGAGAACCCGAATGGGTCTGATGTGATTTCATAGGTTCGAGACCTATTAGAATCGTGACAAGGAACTACACACTTTAGTGATAAAACTTATTAACTTGTAGGTGATTGTTTAGTCATTATCAATGGTTCGGTTTTGATATATTATATAGTCCATAGATTTATATATAGATATATAGTCATGTAGGAGGTGGGAGGATGAACCATCCACTTTGGAACCTCGATTGGTTTCACCACTACACAAGTTACAACAGACAACAAGGAGGGTCTTAGAACCATAATATGACAAGAATGGAAAGACAAGAATGTAAAGTGTGTCACCATGATATACCAAGTAGCCAAGTGAAATACAACCCGGTGAGCACGCTTTGACCCACGTTAAAGGCTAAACGAGGTTATGACACTTTCAATCTAGCAAACTAACTTGGGATAATAGCGAAAATCATCAAGTGATGTGTGGTCTCAAAGTTAGGATAGCCCAAGCTAACCAAGGTGGACACACATGAACAAGTTCATGAACTTGCATAACTTGTGAGCTTAAAGCTCCATGAAAACAGAATATTTGTGAGGATAAATCCTCTAGTTTGAATGTCTCAACCTTGTTTTTAAGCCTAACCAACCACAAGTAGTGTTGTAAGCATTAGGACATAGGTTTGAGATGAGTTAGACTCAAGTTTGATAAGATTAAACAAGTTTTGAAAGAGTTTAAAACACAACAGAAAGTTTTGGAAACTTTAGGTGCATTTCCAGGTCTGGATTCTCCATGGAGAACCCTAGGATCCAAACCTAAGTTTATCCAAGTATTTAGAAAGAAGAATCGAGTAAAACGAGCAAGATTTGAGCAACTTATGCTCACTTTTGTATGAACGTATATAGGAATCTGCCCAAAATGCTGATGTTGCAAGGATTTGGAGAGATTTAGAAGTGATTTAGGAAGGATTAGAGGGTTGTGAAAGTGTAAAATGGCTTGGAGGAGTGTTGTATTTATAGGGGAGAAGGTTGTGTTAGTTGGGAGGTGTTTAAAGAGGGTCCAAGGTGATTAGGTGAGCCAAAGATGTGTGGATTCGTGTTAATTCGTGAGCCAAAACATATTCTGCCCGCCCAGGACCCCTTGCGGACCTGGTCCGGGTTAGAATGTTGTTTTTGTTTGTTTTGTTCAAAGGTGACGAGTGTATGAGTTATATTAATGTATTTTATGAACAAGTAAGGTATTATAGTTATAAGTATCATGTCACATTGCATGTGTATGTATAGAATGATCGAGATTGAGTATAAACATCGCGTATTATGTATATATCAAGTATAACACGTGTATTGCAAGTATGCCACGTTTTTGAGTATGTGCATCATGTATATGAGTACGTGTAACAAGTATAGGGACAAAATGTATATTTCCACTATGATTCAAGTCTTGATTACAATGATTACAACAAAATGAAGCGTACGAATACAATGATTTCCAAAGATAGAATTACAACACGAGCTTGCTATAAATAGAAAGTATGGAAAACGCGAGGCGTTACAGTCTCCCCTCCTTTAGGAAATTTCGTCCCGAAATTTAGGAAGATGCAACGAAGAGATGCGGATACTTAGTCTTCATATCACTCTCGAGTTCCCAAGTAAACTCGGCGCCACCTTTTTCTTCCCATCGAACCTTGACGATAGGGATTCGACTGCGCCTTAGTTGCTTGACTCCTCGGTCCATGATTTCGACCGGTTTTTTCCACAAAGTGCAATGTCTCATTGATTTGAAGATCTTCGAGCGGAACTTGGAATCCTTCTTCAGCTAGGCACTTCTTTAGATTTGAAACGTGAAACACAGGATGAACATTGTTGAGCATTTGAGGTAGGTCTAGTCGATACGCTACCTTGCCAATCCTCTCAAGAATCTTGAAAGGACCCACGTAGCGAGGAGCGAGTTTGCCTTTCTTACCAAAACGGACAACGCCTTTCCAAGGAGATACCTTGAGAAGTACATGATCACCTACATTAAATTCCAAGGGCTTGCATCTTCTGTCAGCATAACGCTTTTGTCGGCTTCTGGCTTTAAGAAGATTATCATGAATTTGCAGGATCTTGTCCATTGTCTCCTGTATTAGCTCGGGACGGTGATTTGTACGTCTCCAATCTCGTGCCAACAAATAGGTGAACGGCACTTACGACCATACAATGCTTCAAATGGAGCCATTTGAATACTAGCGTGATAACTATTGTTGTACGAGAATTCAACCAAGGGTAAGTGCGAATCCCAATTGCTGCAAAATTGTATTACGCAAGAACGAAGCATATCCTCCAAGGTTTGGATTGTACGCTCGTTTGACCATCAGATTGAGGATTAAAAGTGGTGCTTTCGTTAAGTTGAGTGCCAAGGGCGGATTAAAAAGTTTGCCAGAGGTGAGAGGTGAAACGAGCGTCGCGATCAGAGATGATATCAAGAGAGTACCATGACGACTAATGATCTCACTTGTGTAGATACGAGCCAATTTCTCGACTTTGTAATCTTCACGAATGGCGAGGAAATGTGCGGATTTGGTCAAACGATCGATGATAACCCATATGCTGTCGTGACCAGAAGGAGTACGAGGCAATTTCGTGAGGAAATCCATGGCTATGCTTTCCCATTTCCAGATAGGGATTTCTGGTTGTTCGAGCAAACTAGAGGGACGTGGATGTTCTGCCTTGACTTTGGAACATGTAAGGCATTTGGACACGTAAAGAGCGATGTCACATTTCATTCCAGCCACCAATAGGATGCACGCAAATGATGGTACATCTTATCAGTTCCAGGATGAACGGTGTATCGGGATTTGTAAGCTTCATCCATCAAAGTAGTCCGAATGAACCATGATCAGGAATCCACATGCGATGGTTAAAGTAGAAAATACCATCAACCTTAGCTGCGAATGGTCGTTGGTCACCAGTTTTTAACTCAGTCTCGAGGTAGCCCTCGCTAATGACTGAATGTTGTGCATCACGAATGAGGTCAAGAAACGAACAATTTCAGAAGGCGACTTAGGTGCGATCCAATTCTTCACAGCTTCTATCTTTGCGGGGTCGAATACCGAGTTCATTGACGGTGTGACCCAAGAATTGAACCCCTTTTAGCTAAAATTCACACTTGGAGAATTTGGCATAAAGATGTTTGGTTTGCAAAAGCTGAAGAATGAGACGCAAATGTCGTACATGCTCTTCTTTCATCTTGGAGTAGATGAGGATATCGTCGATGAATACAATGACGAAACGACCGAGGAACGGTTTACACACACGATTCATAAGGTCCATGAACACGGAGGGCGTGTTTGGTCAAGCCAAAGGGCATGACCACGAACTCGTAATGTCCATATCTGTGCGGAAAGCGGTTTTAGGCACATCTTCTTCGATAACTCGAAGTTGATAATAACCAGAGCGGAGATCAATCTTAGAAAAGCACGTAGCGCCTTGCAATTGATCGAAGAGATCGTCAATACTAGGAAGTGGATAGCGGTTGTTGACTGTAAGCTTGTTAAGCTCACGATAGTCAATACACATACGGAAAGACCCATCTTTCTTTTTGACGAAAAGAACTGGAGCGCCCCAAGGATTATGCAACAGGAGTTCTTGAAGCTGGCTCGACAGCTCTTGCATTTCTGAGGGTGCTAATCGATAGGGAGCCTTCGCAACAAGAGTTGCGCTAGAATAAGATCAATACGAAAATCGACAGCTCGAGGAGGCTGAGGACCAGGAAGATCCTCAGGAAAAACGGAAGGAAATTCACAAACGACAGGAACATCACTTACGCTTAGACCTTTGTCTTTCTTTTCCACAACGTGGGCGAGAAAGGCCAAGTACTCCTTCCGCAAGTACTTGTTCGCTTTGATGCATGACATAAGCTTGAGATCTTTAGAAGGTTTATCGCCATAGACGCGGAGAGAATCACCTTGAGGAAGAGGGAGGCGAATGAATTTTTCGGAACAAACAACTTCGGCACGAATTCGCATAAGCCAATCCATGCCTACTATGATGTCGAAACTTCCCATTTGCATGGGGATGAGATCGATGGAGAACGTATGATCGTTAAGAATCAAAGAGAAACCAGAAAGAACGAATCAAAGGAGATGGTTTTATCATTAGCGACTTCGACCGCGAAAGGATTAGGCAATTTAGATCGTTCGCACTTAAGCAAGGGTTTAAATTCTAGAGATACAAAGCTTATATCGGCACCAATATCAAATAGGCATGTAGCATAAATATGGTTCACAAGGAACGTACCAGTGATGACGTCGTTGGAGCTTTGGGCTTGAGCGGAGGTAAGCATGAAAGCTCGTCCTTTTGTAGGCTCAGGCTGCTGCTACTGCTGATGCTGTTGGTTGAGGATAGGGCAAACATTGGCGAGATGAGTGAGATCGCCACACTTGTAACATGCTCACACAGGAGCATTTTTTCGTTGTGGTTGAGCTTGGTTCGGGTTAGGGTTAGGGACAATGGCTTGGTTGTTTTGGGGTTGGCGACAATGGCTAGAAAGATGCCTCATCCTGTTACAGTTGGCGCACTTTGACACGGGGTGGAAGGGAGATGGTGGTAGGTGCAACGATCACACCTAGGCCAAGTGCCGGTGTAGTTTCGTTTGGATGGATCGTTGTTTTGGGTAGTGGAGATGGCATTTAGAGGTGTAGGGGCAGGCAGAGTGACGACCGTGTTGTTTTGAACAGAAGCCTTCCGTTTCTTGTTCCCATTGTTGTTCTTTTTGGGTTGGGGGGAGGCGATCGGTAGTGGTGGTAGTATTGGCGGTGGCTTGGTGCACATGCTTCGTAGGAACCTTGTCGTAGCCCCCCTGAAGGATGCAATTATGGTTAAGCTGAATGGTTATGCTAAAGGCTTCATCGAGGGTTCTTGGGTTTGTGGCGGCTACGTGATTCATGATCATAGGCTTAAGCGAACAAAGGAGTTTAGCTATCGCCTTGGGAACCGTATCCACCTGTCAGGATAGATGATACTTAACTGTTTGAAGCACGCGATCAGTCCCTCAGCATCGCTTCCTTGTTGCGTGAGATTCCAGAATTCGTTCTCGAGCTTCTGGGTCTCATGGGGAGGACATAACTAATCCTTCATGAGCTGCTTAAGCTCGTCCCAAGGTAGAGCGTGGGCTGCTTCGTTGCCACACTTGTTGTGTTAAGTAGTCCACCACTCGAGGGCTCTCTGGCGAAAGAACCCTGTAGCGTTAAGGGTTCGAAGTTCATCAGGGCACCTGCCCTGAAGAAAGGTCAGTTCCATAGCGTCAAACCAATTAATCATGGCGATGACACCGTCCATGCCAGTGAATTCAACTGGTTTGCAAGCCATGAAATGCTTGAATTGGTAGGACGTTTTGGGGGCTTCGGTTTTTGAATCGGTGGAGGATTTAGGTGTGGCTTCGGTATGGATGGTTTGAAGTTGGCTAACAATATCGAGGATGACATGGGCCATTTGATCGGCCATTTGTTCAGCGACAAGACCAAGGTCTGGTTTGGAGATGGAGTCCTCATTGTTGTTGTTGTTGTTGTTGGACCCTTGTTGGACCTCTTGATTTCTTGGATGAGTTAGGAGAATTCATCTAGAGGTTTAACATAGAAGAAAAGGGATGAGACTTGGTCATAATATGGAAAAAAAACAAGGTTTGCATGTATAAGCATGTATAAGGTTCAAGTGTGGTTCACATAAGATTGCATGGGTTCATCAAGTATGGTTCACAAAGTTTGCATGAATGTATCAAGTATAGCATGTACAATCACGTATGAATGCGAATAAAAAGTATAAATTTAATGTGTTCACGAGAATTAGTATTGTTTTTGGATTGCGCTAAACGTGCGAGTTGTGTGACGGTTCGAAACGAATAAGGTAACAAGTATAAAATCACATAAAAATTGAGATAACATAAAAGATTGGCTTAATAAAACATGGGATTGTGTCGGGTACAGAAACGGCGACTATTCCAAAGTGATTCGTAAGATCTTTCGAGTTAGGGAACATGCTTTGGCCTAATAGGTAAAACGCTCTCGTCGAGAAGCGATTAATGGAATTTTACCCTTCCAGTTACTACATGTCCCTAGTCGATTGAAAATTCAAGACTTTGGCGAGATTGAAAATCGAGGAACGGGACTTAATCGACAAGGTGCGGGTTTCACCCATAACTTGACGGTTTCGTACCCTAAGTGTGGTTGCTTCTTACTTAAACGAGGAGCACATTCCGACTTGTTTGTAAGATCCACTAGAGTATGAAATGGAAGTTTCCATCAAGGTGTGGATATCACTCCTAACTTGATGGTATAACTTCGTGAAAAATCGAATACGCGAAATGAGGGATTTTACCAGAAATTGTAAGTCATTGGACCTATCTTGGTGCAAATCGCCTCGTTTGCATCACGAGTGTCTTCAAGTCTTCAAGTGTATTGTGTAAACGTCTTAGCAAAGACGTTATGTAAGTATTAAGACCAAAAGATAAGGAAGAAGCAATGAGGAAGAATAAAGTTTTAAGCATAAGACAATAATGGTCAAAGACACTTAAACTATAGACTAGGTCGAACATAGCAATTCTACCTAATTCCCTATAGTTATGGCTCTGATACCAATCTGTCACCCCCCAACCGATGGCGGAAACATCAAGGCGGGACGAAAGAGATTGCTCATTGCTCATAAATACTAATTGCGACAATATTTAATTAAACCGGATATCATTTCATAAGTAAAATATTTGAGTACAATACATGGAAATTCAAATACAACAATAATCAAGGCAAAATTTGATACAAAAATTATAAACCTAACGTCTATGTATGTATCAAATCATCAACACTACTCCAATTTCATGGAATCATCTTCGTCAACCTGTAAAATGTTTAAAATACGAGTTCAATGCAAAGGCAAATGCGAGTACACAAGTTTGGTGAATACATAGCATAGGTATAAAATGTATAACTCGAATCCACATGGTAATTGTAAGCAAAGTATATACTAATCACGCAATACAAGATCAAAACCCGAGTTTCCACAAAAGTTTACGAGATCGAGCTTCCCTCGTCACAAAAGCGACAAGACTAAAATGAGTATGATAATCTTAACATAACCCCAACGGGTGGTGTGCTACTCTTATAGCGCTATACATGTCAAGTTTGGGCTAGCTAAGTTAATGATCAAGCATGTATAATCTAGCATGTATCTAAGCATAACAAGTATTCATGTATAAGGATTGAGTATGTAAAAGCATAAGTTTATGATAGCGTATTTTGATACGGAAACATGTTACAACCCTAAAGTGATAAAAGGTAAATGGGTCGAGTGTACTCACGGTTTTGCTAAAGTGTTCCACTTAGAGAAATCCCGCGAGCTCGTTGTGATTAGGGTTTGGCACCTTGTCCTTCTACAAGAAGAGCATAGGTATTAGTTATGAGTGTAACGGAAGATTCAGATTATTCGAGCAGGATTTAAAGGAAATGAGAGTAAAGTATTGTAGTATGAAAATAATCACTAAGGTGTAGCACTTGTTCTTGACACTATGAGAACCCGAATGGGTCTGATGTGATTTCATAGGTTCGAGACCTATTAGAATTGTGACAAGGAACATACACACTTTAGTGATAAAACTTATTAACTTGATAGGTGATTGTTTAGTCATTATCAAGGGTTCGGTTTTGATATATTATATAGTCCATAGGTTTATATATAGATATATAGTCATGTAGAAGGTGGGAGGATGAACCATCCACTTTGGAACCTATTGGTGTCATGTAAGTCAAGTAGGAGGTGGGAGGATTAACCATCCACTTTGGAACCTCGATTGGTTTCACCACTACACAAGTTACAACAGACAACAAGGAGGGTCTTAGAACCATAATATGACAAGAATGGAAAAGACAAGAATGTAAAGTGTGTCACCATGATATACCAAGTAGCCAAGTGAAATACAACCCGGTGAGCACGCTTTGACCCACGTCAAAGGCTTAACGGGGTTGTGACACTTTCAATCTAGCTGTAACATCCGTCAAAAACGGATTTACCAAACCCGCTCCGTTTATCAACCAAACAGTCAGTCAAAAATTTCCTTGCGAATTAAATGCCCAAAATATTTTTAAACGATCCGTAATCAATTATTATACGGGAATATATATTTAGTTTTTGAAAAACTGTCAAAAATCGCAAAATAAAAATGATTTGCTTCTGTCGGGTTTCGAACCCGGGTCTGTACCGATCCGGAAATGACTTATCGCACATAACACAAACCACTGCGCCACTTGTTCCGTTTGTTAAATAATAGAATCATTTAATTCATAAAGTGACGTTACGAATTCAAAACCGGCGCCCAAACGGTTCAGTCGTCGGAATCCCGGAAATCTCGCGAGTTTTAACACCACTTTCAGTTATAACATAAACCATTAACAATACATCGGTTATAACCGATGTTTGAAGTCCGCGACACCTTTCTATAACCGCCGGAAATTTAAATCAGTGAATACAGTCGGAATTCAGACCAAGTGCTTTGACGATTTGCACTATAAATTCACCCACAACCCACGACAAACACTTTCGCTCAAAATCACACCTTTTCTCGGCGTAATTCCACTCGCCGGAATAAACCTGTTCGTCGCCGGAAAACCGGTTTCCCCATTGCCGAGCTTTTCTGAACCTCCTAAGCTTATACCGGAGATACCCACACTCTTTCCAAGCTTTCCGGAGACTTGCTGCTGCAAGACACCTGACGCCGGAGTTGAATTCTGTCGCCGGAGTTCTGCCGGAAAACAGAGAGTCCAGTCGGTATACCTCTCCGCCCAGTTTCTTTTCCTTTTCACTTTTATCTTACCTTAATCGACTGTAAAACACTAATAAACCGATAAAAAACCTTGAACCAGTCAGTCGACTTTCTCTGGTTATACTTTGATGAAGAAGACGATGTACTCGTTATATTATAAGTATAATTAAAATCATGAAATTAATCGGGTTAGACACACAGTCCAGCGGTGGACTGTGTGCACATAAAACGCTAAAGGTCTCGAGTTCGAATCCCGTTTCACACACGCTGCCTTAATAAAAATCAAATTTTTATTTAACTGAACCGGAGTCGATACAGTTATATGTTAAGTATATTAATAACCGGAATAATAACCAAGTTAGACACACAGTCCAGCGGTGGACTGTGTGTTTGTTTATATCACTGGTCACGAGTTCGAGTCCGGTCTTCTGCACCGACTCGGACAACTATCTCTTCTTTTTAAATAAGGCAGAAAAGGAAATAACTAATTAGTATTTAAGTATAATAAAAATCGAGTTATATAACATGTTGAACACACAGTCCAGCGGTGGACTGTGTGTTAGATTAAACCACAGGTCCCGGGTTCGAGACATGGGGAGTGCAAGTCCGGTTCGCTTAAAACTGTTTTTAAAATAAAATGATTTTCGGTTTAAATTAATTAATATATATATATAATTAAAATCGGATATATAACGGGTTAGACACGTAGCTCAGTTGATAGAGCTGCGTGCACGCGTACGAGAGGTCTCGGGTTCGAGCCTCACCCAGCGCATACATACACACGTCCGAACCGGTCAGGTCAACGGTCAACGGGCCGGTCAACGGTCAGAAAAAAAAAAAAATTTTTTTTATTATTTTTATTTAATTATTTTAATTAAAAATCAATTATACATACTTAAAAATAACATTTTTAAGGTTAGAAAATAGCCTCAAACTCACAAAAATACACCCAACAATCCTACTAAAATAGTTTAATAAAATCCGTTTACTTACCAAACCATAATGCGATTTATCTAGGTTAAATCTCACTCGTGGTTAAAACCACTTCGCGTGCATTCAACGTCATCAACCGAACGCACCCACTGTGAGTGAATCTTACAATTCCCCCTTTTAAATTACACGTTTTGGGGTGTGTCATGTGCTATGAAATTAATTAATTTATTTATTTAAACTTGTGCCATACCACATCATGACTTAAACTTAGATTGTTTCTATTGTTGTGATTTACTTATATTCCTTTTGTCAAATTACATGAAACTCATACATTAAGCCCATCAGTTCCTCGTGGAAGACGAGTTGAACAACGCGTGCTACAAATCAAATTCATTATTGTTTATGTGTATATCATTGAGTTTGTATTGTTTGTAGTTGTGTCATTATATTATCATGGTTATGCAATTCATTCATTAGGCCCCTCAGTTCCTCGTGAGAGACGAGTTGAGCATCGCGTGCCTTTAATTGTTCCATTATTGTTCATGAGTGTTTCATTTAACATCTTATGATTGTTGATTAAGTTACATCTATTTTTACTCATGTTTGGTTGTGCACATATTTCATAATCAAGTTAAATAAATTGTTCAAATGTTTTCCATAGGATTCACTCGCCAACATTATGTTGATCCAAAAACCCTTTTACACATGATACAGGTGAACAGGTTGAAGCAAGGAAAACATAGGATATGCCTTAGAAGAGAATCAAGAAGTTTAGATTGTTAGTTAGAACAGTTGTAACCTTTATTGTAAATTTCCATTTAATTTGTATTAATGAATATGAAACGCTTAATAAATGTCATGAGCTTTGATGATAACCCAATCATGCCCCGATCACCTTATCCGCTGCGGGTCGGGGTGTGACAGATTGGTATCAGAGCCATGACTATAGGGATATAGGATAGGTTATTAGACCCTTAGAGCCTATACTATAGTCTGCCTAAATTTTAATTGATTAGGTGGTTACATACAAACTTATGATATTTATTTGTTTCATATTTGTTTACATTTCAGTCAAACATACATGCTTATATACATATTCATTATACATATATACATATTCATTATATATATATCGATGTTCATGTATTCAATTTATTTTCATATTCTCATTATCCAAAGATTTTGTGCAATTTTCAAATCTCATCAAAGTAAGTTCTGCGACGGGCATGTAGTAACTGGAAGGGTACAAGTACCGGTAGTCGGAACGTCCTGTCTAGGCTGGCATTCGTATAAATCCAATATAACGGACCAGTTTGCCTACCTGGGGACCAACGATGAGAGTACGAAGGACCTATTAGGCCAAAGCATGCCACACCAAACGTCGTTCGAACTAACCCTACTTTGAGGTGTCACCGTGTCTACACCTGGACACATTCCGAACATCACACGTTGTATACATACTTCTCGATTTTCTCCGGGTTTTTGTGTACGCAACCAGGCAGAAACCGTGCGAACCATATGAAAAACCGGTATTCATGGGGGCCCACATGATTACACAGGTAAAGTATGGCGGCATGAAGGGCCTAACAGCGAGCAAAACCCAAGACATCCAATGGATGTAGTAATTTATTTATCTATAATTATTTTATGAATGTTCGTTCTTGAATGCGACCCATGATCCCAAAAGCATCCAACTCATACTCTTGTCATGTATTCATTGTAGATGTCTTCTAACCTCGCCCGTAGGAAGACGAGAGCAAGAAAAGCCCGCGAACGCATGGCTGCCTTAATCGCTCAACAAATGGCTGCCGTAATACCCAATATTGTAATCCAAGTTCAACAAGCACTTACCAATAATCCTGTCAATCAAGCAAACCAAAACATTTTCAACTCTCCCCCAAATACCACTAAATGTACCTACAAGCACTTCAAATCATGCGACCCTTCGAAATACAAAGGGACTGAAGGTGTCACTGCTCTTCTCCATTGGTTTGAAGAAATGGAGAACACTTTTCTAAATTGCGATTGCCCTGACGATCGCAAAGTACGATATGCTACCGGTCGATTATATGGGATAGCACTTACTTGGTGGAACACAGGGAAGGCAAAACGAGGTGTGGAAGATGCTATGTCCTTAACTTGGAGCGAATTGAAGGAAATCATGACCAGACGATTTTGCCCAAGGAGCGAAATCAAGAAATTAGAAGATGAATTCTACTTATTGAAGCAAGTGGAAGGAGACCACATCACCTACAACAAAAGATTCCTCGAGTTACATCAAATGGTTCCCAACATGTTCACTCCCCTTTACCGTTTGATCGAGCACTACATTCGTGGTCTTCCGTCAAAGATTCAAGACCCTGTTATAAGTATCAAGCCTGCAACTTTAGAAGCAGCGATGGAGCTAGCAACAGAGCTCACCGAGAACCGAATCCGAAACAAAGACTTCAAGGAGGAGAAAAAGAAGGATAAAGAACCGACTGAAACTTCCGACTCCACTCAAACTGAATCCCCTTCTCAACCCAATCCTAAGAGAAGAAGTGTCGGGCGACTTTTCACTGCGACCCAACGAAATCAACCAGTTCTACACGCCATACCCATCCGAGCTATCCCAATCACCCAAGTGGCACCCAACTCAGCTTACCCAAATAAGAAACCATATCTTGGACCTCACCCTCGATGCAACAACTGTTTTTATCACCATCCCCATACCCTACTTTGTCGTCTATGTGCAACTTGTGGACGCTATGGTCATTTGAGCAATGTTTGTCGCACCTTTCAAGACCAAACCTTTTCCCCTACTCAAAACATGGCCCAAACTTATCACCAACCCCAATACCCCATGTTCCCATATGCTCGAGCTTGTTTCAATTGTGGCGACCCTACCCACTTTAGAAACACATGCCCTCAATTGGTTAACGTTATCAACACTCAAGCCCAATCAAACCCAGTTAACCAAGTAAACCAAGAAAACCCAACCACTATGCCACCAGCAAGAGGAAGAGTCTTCAATATCAACGCCAATCCTGTCGAAGATAATGACGGCCCAGATGAAGATACTCAACTAGTCCTCTTCGCCGAAAATCCAGATTCAATTCCTATCGTTTAGTTTCATGTTTTTCCAAGTGTAGACTGTTAGAGTAATTATGGTATATTATATATTATATATTGTTTTCAGTATATGCTTTTGCCGAGGCCGTAGCTCCCCATCCATCGAGGTTGAGTTTGATCCCCATTTTATTATGCGGTTGATCAGGGCGTGCCCGCACGATCGGCTCTGTTTGATTGAGCCTTGATCGGTTATTTCATTTTACATTTCAATACATGCAATACGTTCGGCTCCGTTTGATTGAGCCTTGAGCGCACATTTCAATTTACATTCCCAGTTCATGCAATACGTTCGGCTCCGTTTGATTGAGCTTTGAGCGCACATTCAATTTCATTATCAGTATCTTGTGGTTGTGGTGTTTGTAGTAGAGTCGCATCGAACTAACCATAACTTGCGGATAAAGTCAATGAAAATTTGACAAGGATATGGTGGATACGCCGATGGTACTTCCTATATATAAGTATTCTTGTCAAATGATCGGAGGCATTATCAGGCGGTTATGAGAGGTTCCATGCATAGGCTGATTGTGTGATGGTTGTTTAAATTAAGTTGTTCAATTTCAGTACATTCAATACGTTCGGCTCCGTTTGATTGAGCCTTGAGCGCACATACAATTTCATTCAATACGTTCGGCTCCGTTTGATTGAGCCTTGAGCGCACAGACAATTTCATTATCAGTATCTTGTGATTGTGGTGTTTGTAGTAGAGTCGCATCGAACTAACCATAACTTGCGGATAAAGTCAATGAAAAATTGACAAGGATATGGTGGATACGCCGCTGGTACTTCCTATATATAAGTATTCTTGTCAAATGATCGGAGGCATTATCAGGCGGTTATGAGAGGTTCCATGCATAGGCTGTTTGTGTGGTTAAGTTATTCATTTTCAGTACATGCAATACGCTCGGCTCCACCCGATTGAGCCTTGAGCACACAATTTCAATTTCAGTACATTCAATACGTTCGGCTCCGTTTGATTGAGCCTTGAGCGCACATTCATTTCATTTTCAGTACATGCAATACGATCGGCTCCGTTCGATTGAGCCTTGATCGCACAGATATATTTCATTTCAGTAATTTATGTTTGTTGTATTGATTGTAGAGTTATAGGACTAATCATAATTCACTGATAAAACCAATGAAAATTTGACAAGAATATGGTGGATACGCTGCTGGTACTTCCTATATATAAGTATTCTTGTTAAAGGATCAGAGGCATTATCGGACGGTTATGAGAAGTTCTATGTAGGATTTATTAGTTTCTTGGTAACCAATCATAACTTGTGGATAAACTAATGAAAATTTGGCAAGAATATGGTGGATACGCCGCTGGTACTTCCTATATATAAGTATTCTTGCCAAAGGATCAGAGGCATTATCAGGCGGTTATGAGAAGTTCCATGTAGGATTTAGTATTGCCTTGGTTGGAATTTGTGTTACATTTATATCATTATGTTATTTAAAGAGATTGGAATGTGTTCCATTTCTACATAAACTAACCTCTCCATCATAACAAACGAGAAAGGAACTTCCATCATTCAAACATATATACTATCAGAATGTGGATTCAAATATTTGCTGTTATGTTTATTCATGTTCAAATATTTGCTGATGTGTTTATTCATGTTCAAATATTTGCTGATGTGTTTATTCATGTTCAAATATTTGCTGATGTGTTTATTCATGTTCAAATATTTGCTGATGTGTTTATCCATGTTCAAATATTTGCTGATGTGTTTATTCATGTTCGAATATTAGCTGTTGTGTTTACTTATGTTCAAATACCAGTTGTTGTGTTCCATATAGGTTGTAGTGTTAGAAGATTTGCCTTAGGATATAACCATACTTTCCCAAACGTATCTAAACTCATATGCATGATATCATTTTTAGCAAATCATTTCTGCTTATCAACACTCAAACAGTAGGCAACAAAAAGCGATTCCTGAATAGGGTACTTAACCCTTACAAGGAACGTTACCGCCTCGAACAAAAACTTAAACCCTCATTTTTCTGAGCATACAACTGTCAAACAAAACATCACCATCCTTTTAGTCAAAATATATCATTATTTAAATTTCGGGACGAAATTTCTAAAAAGCAGGGGATACTGTAACATCCGTCAAAAACGGATTTACCAAACCCGCTCCGTTTATCAACCAAACAGTCAGTCAAAAATTTCCTTGCGAATTAAATGCCCAAAATATTTTTAAACGATCCGTAATCAATTATTATACGGGAATATATATTTAGTTTTTGAAAAACTGTCAAAAATCGCAAAATAAAAATGATTTGCTTCTGTCGGGTTTCGAACCCGGGTCTGTACCGATCCGGAAATGACTTATCGCACATAACACAAACCACTGCGCCACTTGTTCCGTTTGTTAAATAATAGAATCATTTAATTCATAAAGTGACGTTACGAATTCAAAACCGGCGCCCAAACGGTTCAGTCGTCGGAATCCCGGAAATCTCGCGAGTTTTAACACCACTTTCAGTTATAACGTAAACCATTAACAATACATCGGTTATAACCGATGTTTGAAGTCCGCGACACCTTTCTATAACCGCCGGAAATTTAAATCAGTGAATACAGTCAGAATTCAGACCAAGTGCTTTGACGATTTGCACTATAAATTCACCCACAACCCACGACAAACACTTTCGCTCAAAATCACACCTTTTTCGGCGTAATTCCACTCGCCGGAATAAACCTGTTCGTCGCCGGAAAACCGGTTTCCCCATTGCCGAGCTTTTCTGAACCTCCTAAGCTTATACCGGAGATACCCACACTCTTTCCAAGCTTTCCGGAGACTTGCTGCTGCAAGACACCTGACGCCGGAGTTGAATTCTGTCGCCGGAGTTCTGCCGGAAAACAGAGAGTCCAGTCGGTATACCTCTCCGCCCAGTTTCTTTTCCTTTTCACTTTTATCTTACCTTAATCGACTGTAAAACACTAATAAACCGATAAAAAACCTTGAACCAGTCAGTCGACTTTCTCTGGTTATACTTTGATGAAGAAGACGATGTACTCGTTATATTATAAGTATAATTAAAATCATGAAATTAATCGGGTTAGACACACAGTCCAGCGGTGGACTGTGTGCACATAAAACGCTAAAGGTCTCGAGTTCGAATCCTGTTTCACACACGCTGCCTTAATAAAAATCAAATTTTTATTTAACTGAACCGGAGTCGATACAGTTATATGTTAGGTATATTAATAACCGGAATAATAACCAAGTTAGACACACAGTCCAGCGGTGGACTGTGTGTTTGTTTATATCACTGGTCACGAGTTCGAGTCCGGTCTTCTGCACCGACTCGGACAACTATCTCTTCTTTTTAAATAAGGCAGAAAAGGAAATAACTAATTAGTATTTAAGTATAATAAAAATCGAGTTATATAACATGTTGAACACACAGTCCAGCGGTGGACTGTGTGTTAGATTAAACCACAGGTCCCGGGTTCGAGACCTGTGGAGTGCAAGTCCGGTTCGCTTAAAACTGTTTTTAAAATAAAATGATTTTCGGTTTAAATTAATTAATATATATATATAATTAAAATCGGATATATAACGGGTTAGACACGTAGCTCAGTTGGTAGAGCTGCGTGCACGCGTACGAGAGGTCTCGGGTTCGAGCCTCACCCAGCGCATACATACACACGTCCGAACCGGTCAGGTCAACGGTCAACGGGCCGGTCGACGGTCAGAAAAAAAAATTTTTTTTTATTATTTTTTATTTAATTATTTTAATTAAAAATCAATTATACATACTTAAAAATAACATTTTTAAGGTTAGAAAATAGCCTCAAACTCACAAAAATACACCCAACAATCCTACTAAAATAGTTTAATAAAATCCGTTTACTTACCAAACCATAATGCGATTTATCTAGGTTAAATCTCACTCGTGGTTAAAACCACTTCGCGTGCATTCAACGTCATCAACCGAACGCACCCACTGTGAGTGAATCTTACAATTCCCCCTTTTAAATTACACGTTTTGGGGTGTGTCATGTGCTATGAAATTAATTAATTTATTTATTTAAACTTGTGCCATACCACATCATGACTTAAACTTAGATTGTTTCTATTGTTGTGATTTACTTATATTCCTTTTGTCAAATTACATGAAACTCATACATTAAGCCCATCAGTTCCTCGTGGAAGACGAGTTGAACAACGCGTGCTACAAATCAAATTCATTATTGTTTATGTGTATATCATTGAGTTTGTATTGTTTGTAGTTGTGTCATTCATATTATCATGGTTATGCAATTCATTCATTAGGCCCCTTAGTTCCTCGTGAGAGACGAGTTGAGCATCGCGTGCCTTTAATTGTTCCATTATTGTTCATGAGTGTTTCATTTAACATCTTATGATTGTTGATTAAGTTACATCTATTTTTACTCATGTTTGGTTGTGCACATATTTCATAATCAAGTTAAATAAATTGTTCAAATGTTTTCCATAGGATTCACTCGCCAACATTATGTTGATCCAAAAACCCTTTTACACATGATACAGGTGAACAGGTTGAAGCAAGGAAAACATAGGATATGCCTTAGAAGAGAATCAAGAAGTTTAGATTGTTAGTTAGAACAGTTGTAACCTTTATTGTAAATTTCCATTTAATTTGTATTAATGAATATGAAACGCTTAATAAATGTCATGAGCTTTGATGATAACCCAATCATGCCCCGATCACCTTATCCGCTGCGGGTCGGGGTGTGACACTAGCAAACTAACTTGGGATAATGGCGAAAATCATCAAGTGATGTGTGGTCTCAAAGTTAGGATAGCCCAAGCTAACCAAGGTGGACACACATGAACAAGTTCATGAACTTGCATAACTTGTGAGCTTAAAGCTCCATGAAAACAGAATATTTGTGAGGATAAATCCTCTAGTTTGAATGTCTCAACCTTGTTTTTAAGCCTAACCAACCACAAGTAGTGTTGTAAGCATTAGGACATAGGTTTGAGATAAGTTAGACTCAAGTTTGATAAGATTAAACAAGTTTTGAATGAGTTTAAAACACAACAGAATGTTTTGGACACTTTAGGTGCATTTCCAGGTCTGGATTCTCCATGGAGAACCCTAGGATCCAAACCTAAAGTTTATCCAAGTATTTAGAAAGAAGAATTAAGTAAAACGAGCAAGATTTGAGCAAGTTATGCTCACTTTTGTATGAAGGTATATATGAATCTGCCCGAAAATTCTGATGTTGCAAGGATTTGGAGAGATTTAGAAGTGATTTAGGAAGGATTAGAGGGTTGTGAAAGTGTAAAATGGCTTGGAGGAGTGTTGTATTTATAGAGCAGGAGGTTGTGTTAGTTGGGAGGTGTTTTAAGAGGGTCTAAGGTGATTGGGTGAGCCAAATATGTGTGGATTCGTGCTAATTCGCGAGCCAAAACATATTCTGCCCGCCCAGGACCCCTTACGGACCATAAGGGCTTCCCCTTGCGGTCCGTAAGGACCTGGTCCGGGTGAGAATGTTGTTTTTGTTTGTTTTGTTCAACGGTAACGGGTTTATGAGTTATATTAATGTATTTTATGAACAAGTAAGGTATTATAGGTATAAGTATCATGTCACATTGCTTATTGATGTGCACAAAATACAATATATAAATTACATCTAACGAGGCATAAAACCAACCCTTTTTCAGTACTAATGTTGGAAAAAGCACGTTTCTTTGTTCCTTTTTAATTTACAGGATTAAAAGAGCTTAAACGAATAAAAGAAACAAATTAGAGGCTAAAACCAACACAAAATACAAGAAGAAGAAATAACGTGACATGCCCGACTCCTCGGTAGCATCTTAAGAACAAAAACAAGAGAAACAGAAGCTAACCACGGGGCCATACCCAGCTCACCACACCCCGTGCCCAGCATCACCACGTCCCGTGCCCTGCTCACCACACCCCGTGCCCAGCGTCAAGCCCTCCAGAAAAAGATAAATTGTAGAATTCAGGTCACCACGGGCCGTGTCCTGCTCACCACGGGCCGTGGTCAACTCTTAGATTAGCAGAATCTTGATAGTATAGCAAGTACACTAACCACGGGGCCATGCTTGGTCACCATGGGGAGTGTTCGTACAAGACCTGGTATCTGTAGTTAATGAAGAAAGAGAAATTGGTCACCACGGGGCCGTGGTCAGGACTCTGTTCTGGATATAAATAGATGTTCTTGGTTCACCTCAAAGGCATCCCTTGGCAAACCACTTCTCTCTCACTTTGCCACCACATCACCACCACTACAACACCAACACCCACAACCATCATCCATCTATCATCTTTAGAGTGTGTATTGGTCTCGGGATCCAAAATTGATTGTAAGGGTTTTTGTCAAACAAAGGCCATGCTTGGCTAATCTCTTACATCACTTGGTGAAGACGAGCCTTTAATGTATTACTTTTGATTTTTAATCTTTCGGCACTTTTTATTTGGATATGTATTAATGACTCTAATAACTAGTTTCTTATGTTTAAAGTGATTTTTCCTACTACTTCTTCATGATGTCATTGATTTGCTCATTCATGTCTTTACGGTCTATATAAAACGTGTTAACTAACCCGATAGGGGGTTAGAAGGGTGGCTTGGTAAAATTTTGTCTCGTTTAGTGTATAGATCCTGCGAGGACTTGGTTCAAACTTACTAGGACCTCGTTCAGTGCCTCAAAGGTATTGGATGGCGGGGGTGCGAATAGTTTGAACCCCTCATATGTAAACTACTATTAATTTTTTAAACCGACTACTTGGGATTGTATCCATGCTGACTCAAACCACTTAGCCGAGGGTAATGTCATCTTCAAAAGAGGGGCCTACCACTTTTCGCATTAATAACTTATTTAATTGTCTTCCAATATGCCGACCCTTTGGGATTGTATCCCTGCTGACTCAAACCACTGGGTTGATGGTAACGTCACCTTCAAAAGAGGGGCCTACTACTATAACTAAGATAATCTCTTAAAAAATCCGAAAGTGCGAAAATCATCAAAGGATATATTAAAGATGAGTTGGATCCAAGTGATTCTATCTTGTCTATCTTTTCTTTCATTTTATTTCTTCTTATTTTTAGTTTTAATTTTATGTTTAAAAACTTTTATAAAAAATTTATATTGATTAGACGTTGACGATAAACCGGTACTAAAAGCTCTTGTGTCCTTGGACGACCTCGGTATCTTACCAACACTATACTACGCTCACGATGGGTACTCTTGCCCAAGTGTGTGTTTAGTGTTAGTACAATATCGTGTTTTATAAATTTAAAATTTGACTAATGCGTAAAATGAACTTAAAATGTTAATAAAAATATAATACGCTCAACGCACACCAAGTTTTTGGCACCGTTGCCGGGGACACAAGGATTTTAAGAAAGCTTAAAATCGACGGCCTACTCATTTTTCAAAACATTTTCAAAACTGCGCGCTCGTTTTTTTATTTTTTGGAACTTTTAGTTTTACAGTAGACTAGACACGGGGCCGTGCTCACTGAACACGCCCCCGTGCTGCAGGTGACCAAAAACAATTTAAAAACACCCAAATATAGAATCTGACCACGGGCCGTGCTCACTGGACACAGGGCCGTGGTGAGCTTCTGTTTCTGTCTCCAATTTTTGTTTTCTAGTCCCAAGATTCTGTAATTTGCTGAATATTTCCTCATGGATCAATATTCAGGAGATTACACTCACTACTACATAGAGGATGATTATGAGGAAGAATATTGTACCATTTGCGGCAACCCTCATTCGGTACAATATTGTGACCTTTTCCAACCATCCGCCTCATATAGCTATTATGAGGAACCAAGGTTTGAACTTCTAAAGACAAGCTTTGATTGGGACACCTATTTCTCATTTCGACACACCACCGACTATCCTTCCCGAAGCCGAAAGAATAATAGAAACTCTCAAAACTCTTGAGCGTTTAATAAAAGAATCCCGAGTAAGGGAAGAGGCTGTTTGTACTAATGAGGTAATAATCGAATAAGTAAAAATGGAAGAACAACTAAGTGAAGAACCAACGCATGAACCAAACGACGAAAAAGGTACATCCAAAAATGATAATTTCGAAAAAGAGTCAAACCTTCAAGAAATTAACATTTTGTCACCTTCTTTTGAAAATTATTGTTTGGTACCCACTCATGCTAAGTTTTTAAAAGAGTTAAATACTAATATTAAAACTGAAGAAATGGTTAGCAATAAATTAACAACCGATCAAACTACGCTAATAAAAGATGAGCAATTTGAAATTAACATAACACCGGTTCCATGTTTCTTTCAAAACACCTTTGTTAGTAATATTGCAATTGATAAAGATCTTTGTGTTAATATAATGCATATTTTTTCGAAAAATTAAATATTAGTTGAGGATGTGCTAGTGTAAAGAAATCAAACGATAGTCCCAACCGACTTCATCATTCTTGATGATGCTCCACTTGTGTTGGGGCAACCTTTTGAAAAAACCCATCAAGCCTTGACCAACCGGAAGCAACACAACCTACCCATTCCATTGGGGACCTACAAAAGGTACGTCAAACTTGACCAATCAATGAAATATCCAATTGGCAATGACGACCCCCTAATTGAAGATGAGCCAGAACCACCCGATACGTTGGGTCTAGCCAAGGACCCTTATAAACGTGGCGCACCATGGAGGCATTCCATGGATTATAAATTAATAAAGTAGTTTACTTAAAACATACTTGTTCAACTTTCAAAAGTATGGCTTCTTTTATTTTAAAACGACAATCATGTTTAAGATTTAATTTAATTCTTAGTTAATGCTTTTATTTTTAAGTTTACAAATTAGTAGGATAATAAACACTTAAAGAAGGATTGGAGATGGAAAAGGGACGTTAAAAAAGGGACCACATGCACATAAACAGGGCCTCCCGACAAATTTTCAGCATTACAGCATGTTCAACACGGGGCCGTGGCCACCCAACACGCCCCCGTGGCCAGGGTTCTGCAGAAATTTTTTTTAACAGGTACCTGACCACAGCCCGTGTCCACTGGACATGCCCCGTGGTCAACCTTCTGTAACTTCCTGTTACTGGCAATCTGTGCTCAGCTCACCTCGCCACGTGCTCAGCAGCCCAGTAACATAAAATTTTGTTTTAACCCACTTTTCATATTCTAATCAACAAAAAAACTTATTTTTGGAAAAATTGAGGACAACGTGTAATTTAAGTGTGGGGGGATGCTAAAACCTTGAATTTTGTGAGTCCTAAAAACAAGCCTTACACAAAACTCTCATTGGAAACGCTAATCACCCCAAATGTTTTCAAAATTTTTATTTTTTTTACTTGTCTTGGTTTTGTTTGGGAAAATAAGTTCTAAAAAATTATGTTTTTGCTAATTTACAACTGATAGCGTCGTGATAAAAGAACCGGTTAAGAAAATTATATAAAATGGGCATGACAAATCTTTGTAAAATTTGATTAAATATACACTTTTACACTATATCCTTCTTCCCACAAAAAAGTGAGTTTTGAGCCTTAATGGGCATACAAATACATATCTATGATAATTGCTCAATTTTTCGTTTCTTGTGTGAATAGCCCGTTTGGTTCTTACAAATCTAGAACTTGGCAAAGCGATACGTTCCCAGTCCTTACCGACAAAAATCTAAGTAAGTAAATGATGGAGGCATTAGGACTATAACCCATTTTTCATTCTAAACCATTATTTTCCTTTTTTTTTTCATTCCTTACAATAAATATTCCCCTAGTAAACCCCTTTGAGTCTTAACTGTTTTGTTTCTAACCCTACAAAAATACAAACCTTTTCAAAAACAATCACCAACATCCACAAAACCTTTTATTTTCACACCCTTTATTTTTCGTAAAAAGTTTGGTTATAAAATTACAAAGTATGGCTTAGTTTCAACTTTATTCAAAAAAAAAAGAAAAGAAAGAAAAAAAAAAAAGAAAGAGAAAGAAAAGAAAAGAAAAGAAAAACACTTTGATTAAAGTTTTTTTTTCTAAGCCACAAAAGAATTCTAAAAACCGACACTTGTTACATTTTTCTCCATTTTTACCCAAAAACACCTACCAAGCCAAAACCTACCATTTTAAAGCCCTCTTAATATTTACGAGGATTAAAACGTCAAAAAGGAGGAGGTTTGATTGTTTGTCAAACCTATGGTAGGAGTAAACTCCACATCGGGTTCGAGCGTTTCTACTTAAATATCTTCGGCGGAGAGTTGAGTGAACACTTGTGAGGTGTGTAAATGTGTATATAACTAAATAGAATTTTATAAAGACATGTTATACCCAAAATAAATAATTTTTCTTAAAATGTGTTTTAAATAAATCATAACGATAAGATTGTAAATAAAATAAAAACAAAATAAATTTAGAACTTGGATTCCCGACACTTTAAAGATAAGCTCAAAACTTCTCTTCTACCTATTCCATTTGGGAGTGTAAGCCACATTTAAGAGTTTTGCTTGTGGACAAGCAAAGATTCAAGTGTGGGGGTATTTCATGTGCACAAAATGCAACATATAAATTACATCAAACGAGGCATAAAACCAACCATTTTTCAGTACTAATGTTGGAAAAAGCACGTTACTTTGTTCCTTTTTAATTTACAGGACTAAAAGAGCTTAAACGAATAAAAGAAGCAAATTAGCGGCTAAAACCAACACAAAATACAAGAAGAAGAAATAACGTGACATGCCCGGCTCCTTGGCAGCATCCCAAGAACAAAAACAAGAGAAACAGAAGCTGCCACGGGGCCGTGCCCAGGTCACCACGCCCCGTGCCCAGCATCACCACGCCTCGTGTCCAGCTCACCACGCCCCGTGCCCAGCGTCAAGCCCTCCAGAAAAATATAAATTGTAGAATTCAGGCCACCACGAGCCGTGTCCAGCTTACCACGGCCCGTGGTCAACTCTAAAATTCGTGGAATCTTGATAGTACAACAAGTACACTGACTACGGGGCCGTGCTTGGTCACCACGGGGCGTGTTCGTACAAGACCTGACATCTGCAGTTAATGAAGAAAGAGAAATTGGTCACCACGGGGCCATGTCCAGCGGGCACGGGGCCATGGTCAGGGCTCTGTTCTGGATATAAATAGATGTGCTTGGTTCACCTCAAAGGCATCCCTTGGCAAACCACTTCTCTCTCACTTTGCCACCACTCCACCACCACTACAGCACCAACACCCACACCATCATCCATCTGTCATCTTTAGAGTGTGTATTAGTCTCGGGATCCAAGATTGATTGTAAGGGTTTTTGTCAAACAAAGGTCATGCTTGGCTAATCTCTTACATCACTTGGTGAAGACGAGTCTTTAATGTATTACTTTTGATATTTAATCTTTCGGCACTTTTTATTTGGATATGTTTAATGACTTTAATAACTAGTTTCTTATGTTGAAAGTGAATTTTCCTACTATTTCTGCATGATGTCATTGATTTGCTCATTCGTGTCTTTACGGTCTATGTAAAGTGCGTTAACTAACCTGATAGGGGGTTAGAAGGGTGGCTTGGTAAAAATCTTGTCTCGTTTAGTGTATAGATCCTGCGAGGACTTGGTTCAAACTTACTAGGACCTCCTTCAATGCCCCAAAGGTATTGGATGGCGGGGGTGCGAATAGTTTGAACCCCTCATATGTAAACTACTATTAATATTTTAAACCGACTACTTGGGATTGTATCCCTGCTGATCAAACCACTTAGCCGAGGGTAACGTCACCTTCAAAAGAGGGGCCTACCACTTTTCGCATTAATAACTTATTTAATTGTCTTCCAATATTCCGACCCTTTGGGATTGTATCCCTGCTGACTCAAACCACTGGGTTGAGGGTAACGTCACCTTACTACTATAACTAAGATAATCTCTTAAAAAATCCAAAAGTGCGAAAATCATCAAAGGATATATTAAAGATGAGTTGGATCCAAGTGATTCTATATTGTCAATCTTTTCTTTCATTTTATTTATCTTCTTATTTTTAGTTTAATTTTTATGTTTAAAAACTTTATCAAAAATTTAGATTGATTAGACGTTGACAATAAACCGGTACTAAAAGCTCTTGTGTCCTTGGACGACCTCGGTATCTTACCAACAATATACTACGCTCACGATGGCTGCACTTGCGCAAGTGTGTGTTTAGTGTTAGTACAATATCGTGTTTTATAAATTTAAAACTTGACTAATGCGTAAAATGAACTTAAAATGTTAATAAAAATATAATACGCTCAAGGCAACCACATATGTATGCATAGAATGATCGAGATCAAGTATAAACATCGCGTATTATGTATGTATCAAGTATAACATCGTGTATTGCAAGTATGCCACGTTTTTGAGTATGTGCATCATGTATATGAGTATGTATAACAAGTATAGGGACAAAATGTATATTTCCATTATGATTCAAGTCTCGATACAATGATTACAACAAAATGAAGAGTACTAATACAATGGTTTCCAAATATAGAATTACAACACGAGCTTGCTTATAAATAGAAAGTATGGAAAACGCGAGGCGTTACAGTCTCCCCTCCTTTAGGAAATTTCGTCCCGAGATTTAGGAAGATGCAACGAAGAGATGCGGATAATTAGTCTTCATTTCACTCTCGAGTTCCCAAGTAAACTCGGCGCCACGTTTTCCTTCCCATCGAACCTTGACGATAGGGATTCGACTGTGCCTTAGTTGCTTGACTCCTCGGTCCATGATTTCGACCAGTTTTTCCACAAAGTGCAATGTCTCGTTGATTTGAAGATCTTCGAGCGAAACTTGGAATCCTTCTTCAGCTAGGCACTTCTTTAGATTTGAAAAGTTAAACACAGGATGAACATTGCTGAGCGTTTGAGATAGGTCCAGTTGATACGCTACCTTGCCAATCCTCTTAAGAATCTTGAAAGGACCCACGTAGCGAGGAGCGAGTTTGCCTTTCTACCAAGACAGACAACGCCTTTCCAAGGAGATACCTTGGGAAGTACATGATCACCTACATTAAATTCCAAGGGCTTGCGTCTTTTTCAGCATAACTCTTTTGTCGGCTTCCGGCTTTAGGAAGATTATCACGAATTTGCAGGATCTTGTCCGTTGTCTCTTGTATTAGCTCGGGACCGATGATTTGTACGTTTCCAATCTCATGCCAACAAATAGGTGAACGACACTTACGACCATACAATGCTTCAAATGGAGCCATTTGAATACTAGCATGATAACTATTGCTGTACGAGAATTCAACCAAGTGTAAGTGCGAATCCCAATTGCCGCCAAAATCGATTACGCAAGAACGAAGCATATCCTCCAAGGTTTGGATTATATGCTCGGTTTGACCATCAGATTGAGGATGAAAAGCGGTGCTTAGGTTAAGTTGAGTGCCAAGGGCAGATTGAAAAGTTTACAAGAGGCGAGAGGTGAAACGAGCGTCGCGATCAGAGATGATATCAAGAGGAGTACCATGACGACTAACGATCTCACTAGTGTAGATACGAGCCAATTTCTCGACTTTGTAATCTTCACGAATGGCGAAGAAATGTGTGGATTTGGTCAAACGATCAATGATAACCCAAATGCTGTCGTGACCAGAAGGAGTACGAGGCAATTTCGTGATGAAATCCATGGCTATGGTTTCCCATTTCTAGACAGGGATTTCTGGTTGTTCGAGCAAACCAGAGGGGCGTTGATGTTCTGCCTTGACTTTGGAACACGTAAGGCATTTGGACACGTAAAGAGCGATGTCACATTTCATTCCAGGCCACCAATAGGATGCACGCAAATCATGGTACATCTTATCAGCTCCAGGATGAACGGAGTCCGGGATTTGTGAGATTCATCCATCAAAGTAGTCCGAAGTGAACCACGATCAGGAATCCACATGCGATGGTTGAAGTAGAAAATACCATCGGCCTTAGCTGCGAATGAACGCTGGTCACCAGTTTTTAACTCAGTCTCGAGGTAGCCCTCGCTAATGACTGAATGTTGTGCGTCACGAATGAGGTCAAGAAGTTTCCACACGAGTTGGTTGCAACGAGCACTAATAACATGAGTTTTTCGACCAAGCGCATTGGCCACAACATTCGCCTTACCAGGATGGTAGCGAATGTCACAATCGTAGTCGTTCAACAATTCTACCCAACGACGTTGACGCATGTTGAGTTCCTTTTGATCAAAGATGTGTTGTAGGCTCTTATGGTTGGTGAAGATCGTACACTTTGTTCCATAAAGGTAGTGTTGCCAAATCTTTAATGCAAAAACGATTGCACCAAGTTCAAGGTCGTGAGTAGTATAGTTATTCTCATGTTATTTTGAGTTTCCTTGACGCGTAAGCGATAACTTTGTCTCGTTGCATGTGAAGGCAACCAAGACCCTGGTTAGAGGTATCGCAATACACGACAAAGTCGTCGTTCCCATCGACGAGAGTTAGGATAGGAGCATTACAGAGCATGTCCTTGAGCGTTTGGAAAGATTCCACTTGTTCGGGACCCCAAACAAAAGGTTTATCTTTTTGAGTCAACGAGGTCAAAGGAACGACAATCTTTGAGAAGTTCGAGATGAAACGGCGATAATACCCAGCTAGGCCAAGAAACGAACAAATTTCAGAGGGCGACTTAGGCGCGATCCAATTCTTCACAGCTTCTATCTTCGCGGGGTCAACATGAATACCGAGTTCATTGATGGTGTGACCCAAGAATTGAACCTCTTTTAGCCAAAATTCACACTTGGAGAATTTGGCATAAAGACGTTTGGTTTGCAAAAGTTGAAGAATGAGACGCAAATGTCGTCCTTGCTCTTCTTTCGTCTTGGAGTAGATGAGGATATCGTCGATGAATACAATGACGAAACGATCGAGGAACGGTTTGCGATTTATAAGGACCATGAACACGGGGGCGTGTTGGTCAAGCCAAAGGGCATGACCACGAACTCCTAATGTCCATATCGTGTGCAGAAAGTGGTTTTAGGCACATCTTCTTCGCGAACTCGAAGTTGATGATAACCAGAGCGTAGATCAATCATTGAAAAGCACGTAGCGCCTTGCAATTGATCAAAGAGATCGTCAATACGAGGAAGTGGATAGCGGTTCTTGACTGTAAGCTTGTTGAGCTCACGATAGTTGTTGGGATTGAACCCTATGAATGGAACAGATGATGTAAAGCCAAATGACACCATCCGAGCTTTGGTTCAACTATCAGAGGTTACAACCTCTGATGTACTTACACTGCTTTCCATAAAGACTGCTCATCCTATCATCTGCCTTCACAAAGCTTCAAGGTCTGCCAGAGTTAACAAAGGACAGAGGATAGTGATCAGAGTTTAGTAATTAGTTTAGTTAATCATTGTAATGGTGCCAAGCACTGATAGTTAGTATAAGCAGTGTTTAGAGTTAGTTACATATTAGTTTCCTGTCACTATCAACCCTAACGTCATCAAAGATGCTCAGAGGTTAGATAGTTAGTATAAATAGGCAACTCATGTAACTTTTAAACTTGTCTCTTAAAAGATCAACTTTAGCATATCATCTTCTCTGCATTTTTTCATTACCAAACTGTAATTGCAAAGGCTAAGGGGGAGTTTGTGAATCACATGCAAGTTAATCAACTCGAAAGCATGATGATGATGAAAACAAACGACCATTGCTTGTAGTAAAATTTTTCCATCTTATTCCGTTGCAAATCTCTTTTAATTCAATCATTTTCTATTTTTGAAACAAAAACTACAAGTAATTCAAACTCAGATCCTAACAATTGGTATCCGAGCTTGATTCATCAAATTTGATCTAACAATCAATTTAGTTCGAACAGATCAACTCTCTTGCTAATCAGTTTGGTTGTTTTTAGCTTGATATTCAGAGTTTTATTACGTTCAAAGTTTTTGAGACTAAATTTGTGAAAAATCAACTGAAAATGTCTCAAAACACACAGGATGCCAATTCTGGTTCCTTGTTCAAACCGCCGATGCTCAAAAGAAATGAATATTTCATTTGGCAACGACGGATGGGTCACATCCTTGCTCAGCAAAACATCGGTTGCTGGAGATCTGTTGCTTATGGACCTCACGTTCCAATGGTTCCAAGCACAGAGGATCCAACCAAACAAGTGCCAAAAAATCCTGAAAACTTTTTGGAGCAGCATTTCCAGAAAATTGAATTGGATGCTAAGGCATTTAGTATAGTTGGTTCGGCCTTACCCAATGAAATGTATGCTGGTCTACTCCATTGCAATAGTGCAAAGGAGTTATGGGATGCACTTAAGGAGCAATTCGGTGGGACTGAGGAAGTGATAGAAAGTAATAGAGAAGTTCTAAATCAGTAGTATGAACCGTTTTGTCACTTGAAAGGAGAGTCTCTAACACAACAATTTGAACGTTACAGCTGTCTCATCAGTGAACTTAGACTGGTTAACGTGGTTTTTCCTAATTCGACTAACGTGAAAATCTGTTGGGTTTAAAGAAATGTCATTGACACAAATCTGTTGGGTTAAAGAAGTTGCAAGATTCTGGCAAAATGACCGATGATTACTCATTGGGTAATACAGCTCTTTTTGGCCAAGAAGAGGATTCTGGCAGCAGTAAGGACCAAAGTTATGATCACTATATAGATATTACATCTGGTGGGAACTTTGGATCTGAAACATATGCACCCAACTATGCTTTTACTGCTAGTGGGGAAAGCCAAACCTCTGACAATTTATCCTTTGAGCTGAATGATTTACAACACATTGAACCTTCTGATCTTGAGGAAATAGATATTTTGAACCAACTGGCCCTATTGAGTGTTAGGGCTAGTAAATTTTATAAGAGAACTGGTAGAAAATTCCTAGGTTTGCATGGGGGATTGAAGGTTGGGCTAGATAAATCAAAAGTCAAGTGTTATAAGTGTAATAGGCTAGGACACTTTGCCAGAGAATGCAGGTCTCAAAGTTCTGGACCAATAGTGACTCATCCTGGCCCTAGACCTCAGCACACATAAAACACTGCTCATTACTCCCAATATGCCCCTGCTCAACATGTTCAAAACACTGCCCACTTTGCACATCCTGCTACCACTGTTCCAGTGCATTATGTTCAATCCACTGCTCCACAAATTCAATATGTTCAGGCACCATCTCATCCTCAAGTGCTTGTTCAACAAGCACCCATTGTTACACAACCTGCTCAAACCACTGCTAGTCCAGCAGAGGTTGGTCAACAAAGCTTTTTCACACAAAGTTATGTTGACTGGAGCAGTTTGCCTGAGGATTTGACTGATGAAAACTTTGCTTTAATGGCCAAAAATGATGTTGAATAAGAATTTTGTTTAATGGCCTTAGAGACAATTGTTGAAGGTGTTGAATATGTGGAGATAGTGTCAAAATCTTATGAAGTTCAAGTTTGTGATGAAACAGTGGTTTCAAGTGAAGAAGAGAAAATGCTGCTGATAAGGAAAAGAACCCTCCTACTGACCCATGGAACATTGATGTGTGTGAAGATGAGTGTGATTGCTACAAAGGTATCACCTCAGATCCTTAGAGATCTATGTTCTGACAAATGCATCATTGCTTTTGCAAACATCAAAAAGGTGAATGAAAACCTGAGAAACAAAATTTTAGAAGATGAACTTAATTTTGAAAAACTGATTAAAGAGTTAAAATCAAAGTTAAGTGAAAAAGATTCTGAAATGAGTAGCCTAAGACAGGAATCAAGCATAACCAAGGACCAACTCCAAACTATGGTAGAAAAATACCAAGTTTGTAAAAAGGAGTTAGAAGAAACCCAAATCACTTGTGAAAAATGGGTTGAGTCCTACAAAGGTTATGAAATTATGCTTGATGCTCAAATCAAGAGCAACATCAAGTTTGGTGTAGGTTTTAGAGCCTATGACCAAAATGAGAGAAAATGTTGCTGAATTGATTCTGAGTTGGTTGAAGTTGTCCCTACAAATTTGGCTGGTGAAGAGATAAAAATCACAGATAAAGCTGGAAACAAAATTGTTTTGGAAAAACCAGAGGTTTCAACAAAAGATAAAGAAATTGAAAAATATCAGTTTAAACCAACCTGGTCAGATGAATGTGATATCTTAGAGAACTTTAAGCCAATGGACTTCACAACCACTGATGGTATTAAAGCCCCAAAAGTACTGGTGATCCCTATCAAAGATGTGCCAGCAGAGGTTACAACCACTGCTGAGAAAAAGTCTGATAGGAAAAGAAGAGTAAAGATTAAAAACTTGTTTTGTGAATTTTGTAAAAAAAAATCATGTGGCTGCATATTGTTTTCTTTAAAAGCCTATGACATTAACAAAACTTGTATTATAAAAAACTCTTCAAAATGCACCATTTGCAGCAAAACAAATCACTCAACTCAACAGTGTGCCTATCTCAAAAACTATGAACAAAAGGTAAAAGAGATCAAGGCAAAAGCACTTGAAAGAGAAAGTTCAAGTTCTGTTGGAAATAAATCCAAGCAGGTTTTGAACCAATTGAAACATCTGTTACAAAAGCCTTAAACAAAACATCTGTTCAAAGAGAGGTGCATGTGACAGATGCCCCACCTTCAAACTCATTTCCAAGAGGGTATGGCCAACCTACTTATAAAAAGGTTCCTCATGCTTGTGAAGGTTACAAAAAGCCTTCAAAGAAAAGAGTAAACAGGCACCCTTATGGATACAATCATATGATAGGAAATGGTCAAGAGCAGATGTTACAAGAAAATTTCAAAACCACTGACCATTGTCCTAGACTTGAGGCAGGACCATCTGCGACCCCATCCATAGCCATTTTGGCTTTGGAGACCAATCTTAACTGATCTATTTACTTAAATGTGCAGGACCCTCTACTTGCCTTGATAGCTTATGGTATGTAGATAGTGGAGGTTCCAGGCACATGACAGGATGTAGAGCCCTTCTCATGGGGGGGTGTGATATATCTTTTGGTAATAACTCAAAAGGGAAAGGTTTTAGGGTCTAGGTCGGTTCTGGCTGGTAAACTCAAATTTGAAAATGTGAATTTGATTGACAATCTGAAATTTAACCTGCTGAGTTTCTCACAAATGAGTGACAGAGGACATGGATCCTTCTTCACTAAGAAAACTTGTCAAATTGTGGGACCAGAGGTTGTTAAAAGGATTGATCAAATCATTGCTGAGAGCAAAGCATAACTCACTGCACACAGAAGTGGGAATGTGTATGTGGTAGATATGCTAAAAGACAATCCTATGTCTGGGACATGTCTATTCTCAGTTGCTTCTAGCAAAGAGACTGAGTTATGGCATAGAAGACTTGGACACACAAATCTTAAAACTATCACCACACTCTCAAAACAAAGTCTTGTAAGAGGTTTGCCTCACAAGCAATTTTCCTGTGATGAACATTGTGTTTCCTGTTTAAAAGGCAAACAACATAAAAGTTCTTTCAAATCAATTGAAGATTCCAAAACAAGCCAGTGTTTACAACTGTTGCACATGGACTTGTTTGGCCCAGTGTAAATCATGAGCTTAAAACACAAAAGGTATTGCCTAGTGATAGTTGATGATTTCTCTAGGTTTACATGGACCTTCTTTCTTCATTCTAAGGATGAAACTGCAAGCACTTTGCAAAACTTTGTCAAACAAGTAGAAAAACAATTTGATCTTCCAGTAAAAATCTTTAGAAGTGACAATGGAACAGAGTTTAAAAATAGGGAGTTAGGTGCTTTTTGTGAGTCAAAAGGAATTGTTAGACAATATAGCATTCCAAGAACTCCAGAGCAAAATGGGGTGGTTGAAAGGAAAAACAGAACCTTAATTGAATCAGCAAGAACTATGCTAGCAGATTCTGGTTTACCCTTGTCCTTTTGGGCAGAGGCTGTAAACACTACTTGCTATGTTCAAAACAGAGTTTTGATTAACCCCAGGCATCAAAAGACTGCCTATGAGATTTTGTATAAAATCAAACCTCTGATTTCATATTTTAAAGTTTTTGGCTGTCCATGCTTCAATTTGAACTTAAAAGATTCTATATCTAAGTTTGCAGCCAAAATTGATTGTGGTTATTTTTTGGGATACTCAACCACTGCCAAAGCCTACAGAGGTTTTAACTCTAGGATAAAGTGTGTTGAAGAAACTTTGATGTGAAGTTCAATGAACTGTCATCACTGAAAATCCTAGCAAATCCTGCAGAGCTTTTTGATTTAGATGAATTCACATTTGCTGATGTTTCTATCAAGCTAGACAATGCATGTACACCACAATCATCTGAAGAAGATCAAGATCAAGGATATGACTATGTGCTTCCACAAACAAAAGTCTATTCTTCAAACAGAGGATCTACAAGCTCTTGTGTAAACTCTGCCACTTCTGGGTCAACAGTGGTTGATCCTCAAACCTCTGCGAGTTCACAAAATCAAACATCTGTTGATAAAAGTCCTACATCTGGGCACCAAAATCATTAGAATATTACCTCTATACCCCCAATACCACCACCACCATTCTCATCAGTGGCTGATACTTCAAATTCACCAGAAGAGGTTAGCTCAGATGATACACATTTGCAGCCATCACCTCAAAATGCTATTGTTCCATACCAAGGTGATTTGTTTTATCTCAAAAGCCATCTAGCAGATCAAGTTATTGGCAATCATCAAATCTGGGGTGCTCACACGAAGCCAATCCCAAAATATTTGTCTTTTTGCTGGTTTTCTATCACTCATACAGCCAGCCAAGTACCAAGAGGCACTGAAAGACAACAGCTGGGTAGAAGCCATGCAAGAAGAACTCCTTCAGTTAAGTTTGGGAGCTTGTGCCACTGCCAAAAGATGTAAGTCCAATTGGCACAACGTGGGTCTTCAAGAACAAAACTGATGAAAGGGGTATTGTTGTAAAAACAAAGCAAGGCTCGTGGTTCAAGGCTATAGACAGGAAGAAGGTATAGACTATGATGAGACTTTTGCTCCTGTAGCAAGGTTGGAAGCTATTCGCCTGTTCTTAGCTTTTGCTGCTAACCACAACATAAAGGTGTTTCAAATGGATATAAAGAGTGCATTTTTGTATGGAAAAATCAAAGAAGAGGTGTATGTCTGTCAACCTCCAGGTTTTGAAGATGCATTCCATCCTGATCATGTCTACAAGCTCAACAAAGCATTGTATGGCTTGAAACAAGCACCAAGAGCCTAGTATAAAACTCTATCCACTTTTCTCTTATCCATAGGGTTTACTAGAGGCAAAATAGATAGAACCCTGTTTTTAAAATGGAAAGGAAAAGATTTGATGCTTGTCCAAATTTATGTGGATGACATCATTTTTGGATCCACAAGCACTGTATGTGTGAAGAGTTTCGAAAACTCATGGCAGCAGAGTTTGAGATGAGTGCAATGGGTGAGCTCCAATGTGTTCTTAGTCTTCAAGTTAAACAATTGCACAATGGTACATTTATCCATCAAAACAAGTATGTGAAAGAACTGCTTCACAAGTTTGATATGGATGATTATAAACCATGTAGCACACCCATGGCAACCTCTAAGCTAGTCACCATTGATGGTAAAGATGACCTTGTTGATCAAACTCTTTATAGAAGCATGATTGGGTCTTTATTATACCTAACTGCATCAAGGCCAGACATCATGTTTGCAACATGTGTTTGTGCCAGATCACAGGCATTACCTAGAAAGTCTGACCTTATTACTGTAAAAAGGATATTCAGATACATAAAAGGTGCTCCCACACTTGGTATCTAGTATCCAGCTAATGGGATTATTGAGCTTTCAGGTTTTTCAGATAGTGATTTTGCTGGGTGTAAAACTACAAGGAAGTCCACATCAGGAGGATGTCAATTCCTAGGTGATTGTCTAGTGTCTTGGCAAAGCAAAAGCAGGTTGCAGTTTCAACATCCACTGCTGAGGCAGAGTATATTGCTGCTGCTAGCTGCACTGCTCAACTCTTGTGGCTTCAAACGAGTTGCTGGATTTTGGTATCACTGCACTAAAGACTCCACTCAAATTGGACAGTCAAGCTGCTGAAAATATCATTAAAAATCCAGTTTCTCATTCAACTACAAAACACATTGACATCAGACATCACTTTGTGAGAGATTGCTATGAAAAAGGTTTGATTTCTTTGCATCATGTCCATACTTCAGATCAATGGGCAGATGTTTTAACCAAGGCATTGGATACATCTACCTTTGAAAAATTGATCTCAAGGCTTGGTATGCTAAACATGGATTAAAAACAAGTTTTCTTGTACATCCATGTGTACATAGCATCAAAATGTTTTCAGAAATTCAAAAATTCCTTAAAAATAGTTTAAAATTGAAATTTATCAATAAATCTTTAAAAGTCTGATCACAACATCTGTTTGCTCAAAACCTCTGATAGGCTTTAAAATCTTATCCACTGATAAAGTGTATCCTCTGACTTCTATTTTTTCACTTCTTCAAAACCACTGATGGCTATCCTCTGATAGTGTTAACAAAATCAGTATTGTCCAAACCTTTGTCCTAAAACAGTGGTTTGCCACATCAACGGCTACTTTTCTCCTCAGAGGTTAAATGTGGCCAGATGTTAGCCATCAGATCTTGCAACAGATGCCACGTCATGTTCACTTTTTCAAAACACCTATAAAACCCCTGTTTTATCTCACCAGTGGTTACCCTAAACTGTGTCGATTTCAAAATCTCAAAACAATTTTTCTCTCAAACACCATGGCTCCCAAATTAAAATCTTCAAAATCCAAAGCAAAATCGTAACAAGAACCTCCACCTTTCACTCTCATAATCAAAACCCCACACAATTACACTGCCATACTTGAAGAATACAACGCAAATACTCGCTATCATCCAATGATTCGAATTTTGCAAAAGTCTAAATTCTTGCACATGTTAACCGTCAAAGCCCCCATTTACATTGAGGCTCTTCGTGATTTCTGGAAAAATGCAAAGGTTCATTCATCTGCTGATGGTGTTCCTTATACAATAATTTCAAGAGTAGGGGGAGTGTTGCTGTAAATTAGCCCCCAATTGATCTCTCAAGTTTTCAAGTTAAATGACATACAACACCATGGGTCATTTCCCATTAATGAGATCCAAGCAGAGTTTCTGGAAAGAGGTAATATCGGCCAGATGAAAGGTTTGCCCATTTTTAAACCTAACTTCCCTGCTGAGATGAGATTTTCTTTCACACAATTCTTACTTGTCTCTCAGCAAAATCCACTGCTTTCAATGAAATCCCATTGAACATGCAATATCTGGGGTATGCAATTTTAACTGACACCGATTTAAACTACTCCCAGATACCGTTCAATGATCTTGTGAATAATTTTAAAAATATTGAAAAAAGAAAAGCTTTTTTGATGCATCCATGGTTCTTGAGTGTTTACTTATAGGATCAAATTAAAGGTCCTGAAAGTAAAATTGGTGCTGTGGTTAATCCAGGCCGCCTTAATCATGAAACTTTCATCAGAATAACAAACCAAGATAAAGTTGAGAAAACACAAGTAGAGGAGGATGAGCAAGTTTTACCAGAACAAAATGTTCAAACTCAACCTCTTGCTACTGTGCCCACTGCTCTTGGTGATCAGGGCAACACAACCGCTACCCTGAAACCCACACCAAAAATTTCCAAAACGAAAACCAAAACAACTTCCAAACAGCCCACCAAACCCAAAAAGGGTCCTCTGGAAGATGAGATCCCTGAGGTTAACCCTGTGACAACACCAAAGTCACAAACCACTGCTGCTCCTTCTTCACAGCAGATGGTTCAAAGATCTCCCACCGGCTTTGAAACTCCTCCTTCTTCCTCACAAAAGGAAAAGCTTGTAGACACAGGGACACCAAATTATGAAGCTCTAGATCCACTTGGGTCTATCTTCCACAGCCCCTCTCCCAGGGCAATGTCGCTTTCTACTCAACCACCTTCACCAATACCTTCACTTCCACCCACAATTGTACCATTGCTGAATGCAATTGAATTAGTTCAGACACAAACCATCACTTCTCAACAACTTATTACTAAGAATATACTTCATCTAGTGGCTGGGTCTGATTCTTTATTCATTGCTAGCCCATCAGCAAATGAAGAGGCTACATCCCTTGGGTTACATGTAACCCTTGGTGATAGTTCAACACAAGCAGCCACTACAATTGCTGAACTCCCTAGTTCTCAGTTGGACAGTGGTTTCATTAATAAGACTCGGTTGAAGGCAACCACTGCTGAGGCAACAACTGTTACCTCTATTGTGGAAGTCTCCAGTACCAAGACAAAGGGGCATCTATGTTTGAAGCTGGTCCTAAAACCACTGCTCATGATAACATAGATATAACTACCACCACTGGTAGGAGTTCAGATGATCCTATTAAATTAGGTGATGATCTAAAATACCAGGATTTGACAGAGAGAGTGATCAGAATAGAAAACTCTATTGGTGAAATCAAAGATTTACTAAAGCAGATGATAGCTACAACAAGTCAACCCTCTGTTCTATCCACTGCTGATCTCAAAGAAGCTCTTAACCCTCTGTTTCAACATCAACAACATTATTTGGATTTACAACACAAGCACAAGATGAATGATGTTAGAAACATGGTTGAATCAAGGTATCAAGACACTACAGCAGACATTAAAGCCATCAAAGCACATCTACTCACAACCACTGGCCATGCATCTCCAACGGTTATATTTGTTACAACAGATGAAGCCAAAAAGGGGGAGAAACCTTTGGGTCCAAAGAAGCTAACAATAGATGATGATAAGGCCAGACCTACATTGAACATTCCAAGGCCTGATGGTTCAAAGAAGAAAGATTTAACCGAAGAAATTGTGGCCAAGGTAAGGGCTAGTCACAAGAAGAATGAGATTAAGGAGAGCAGAGTGTTGGTTGAGAAAAAGATTGATCAGCAAAAAGAAAAAGGAGAGGTTGGAACTTCATCAAAAAGAGCTCCTGCTAGAAAAGCCCGGCAACCAACATCCACACCTCCTAAAACTAAGCCTGAAACCAATCCAACCATGAAAACCTCTGCCTCTCAAAAACCTATCACATCTTCAAACCACAACCCACATCCACACAAGCAGATGTTACAGCAACTGTTGTGTCAACATCTGTTGATACAGCAGAGGTTGCAACAGATGCAACTCCATCCACTGCCATGATCACATTTCCCACATCAACTCAACCATTATCCACACCACCAAAAATCCCACAACCACCATCACCTACTTTAAGGTTTAAAAGGAGGGAAATCACAAAAGTGATAAATGATGATGAGATCTCTGCACCTCTTCCACTATCATCAACACCAGTGGTCCCCACATCAGTGCTTACAACTTCTTCAACTCTTAAAGTCATTCCTGCATCAAAGTTGTATCCTCTTGATTTACCAGCAGTCAGGGAAGAGATCCTAAGTTTCTTTTCAGAGGATGACCCTGACAAAAGAACAATTCTATCCCTTGATGGCTATCCAAGACCAACAAATGTTAATGCCTATCTAGAATTGAAAAAGAAGCAAGCAGAGGATATTTCCAAAAGAGAATCAGCTGGTAAAAATGATAGAGAGATACAGATTATCATGTCCTTTCAACTGAGTAAAGTCACCATTCTACAAAATTTTGTCAAGGACCTGAGCAACCAGTTGTCAGTAAGGGAAGATAAGTTGCTCAAGAGTGAACTCATTGAGTATATCATGGAAAAGAAGATGTATAAGGCAACAACGCCACAGTTCAGGGATTGGAGCATAGATGAACTGAGGGAGGAAATCAACAGAATGCAAGAAATGTTGAAAGACCCTCTTAAAAAGCCAACTCCTCCCAACTGGGATTTATACAAGAAAGATATAACTGAAAATGCCTTAAAGTTGAAGAGAATGAAGCAAGAACTGATTCAAAATCATTATGGTTCCAAAAACCAAGTGATGAGATGGGGTGAGGTGAGGGTGATAGACACTTACAAAAGTTTGGAAAAGAGAAGGAAAAAGGATCCATCCATGCCTCCCAAGCCTGACTATTCAAAAGAAGATGCTATCCTCAGAGCTCAACTCTCTAAAAGGTCCAGCTCAACATCTGCCCACTCCACACTTGCCCTCCAACACAGAAAAAAGCAAGGGAGATGAATGTAAAGACTGGAAAAGAGTTTGAGGATAATTTATTAAAGAAGGAATTCAGAATATGATTGATTATCACACAGATGATACAAGTGCCAAACTGGCTAAAGATTTATCAAAGATGGCTCATTTACAAACCTCTGCAATAAAAGCTCCTTCAAGAAAACCATCAAACCCAAAAATTCTAAAATGGAAGGTCGACAAAGACACCCATGAATTGACATTGCTCCAGTCTGATGGTGCAGCCACTAAACTATCCATGGAAGCTGCTTATGAGCTTACAGTAGAAGACTTCCAAGAACTACTATGTTTAGAGCTGGTGAAGGATGCTGATGACATGGAATATCTTAACTTTGAACTTCAATTCAAAGGTCAAATAAGAGAATTCTTTCTGAGGAATAAAAACCAAGAATAAAGTGTTTTTTGGCATCATCTATTCCAGGGGGAGATTGTTGGGATTGAACCCTATGAAAGGAACATATGATATAAAGCCAAATAACACTATCCGAGCTTTGGTTCAACTATCAGAGGTTACAACCTCTGATGTACTTACCCTGCTTTCCATAAAGACTGCTCATCTTATCATCTGCCTTCACAAAGCTTCAAGGTCTGCCAGAGTTAACAAGGGACAGAGGATAGTGATTAGAGTTTAGTCATTAGTTTAGTTAATCAATGTAACAGTGCCAAGCACTGATAGTTAGTATAAGGAGTGTTTAGAGTTAGTTACATATTAGTTTCCTGTCACTATCAACCCTGACATCATCAAAGATGCTCAGAGGTTAGATAGTTAGCATAAATAGGAAACTCATGTAACCTTTAAACTTGTCTCTTAAAAGATCAACTTTCGCATATCATCTTCTCTGCATTTTCTCATTACCAAACTGTAATTGCAAAGGCTGAGGGGGAGTTTGTGAATCACATGCAAGTTAATCAACTTGAAAGCATGATGATGATGAAAACAAATGACCATTGCTTGTAGTAAAAGTTTTCCATCTTTTTCCGCTGCAAATCTCTTTTAATTCAATCATTTTCCATTTTTGAAACAAAAACTACAAGTAATTCAAACTTAGATCCTAACAATAGTCAATACACATGCGAAAAGACCCATATTTCTTTTTGACGAAAAGAACTGGAGCGCCCTAAGGAGTAGTAATAGGGCGTATAAAGCCTTATCAAGAAGTTCTTGAAGCTGGCTCGATAGCTCTTGCATTTTCGAGGGTGCTAATCGATAGGGAGCCTTCGCAACAGGAGTTGCGCCAGGAATAAGATCAATACAAAAATCGACAGCTCGAGGAGGTGGAGGACCAGGAAGATCCTCAGGAAAAATAGAAGGAAATTCACAAACGACAGGAACATCACTTACGCTTGGACCTTTGTCCTTCTTTTCCACAACGTGGGCGAGAAAGGCAAAGTACTCCTTGCGCAAGTACTTGTTTGCTTTGATGCACGACATAAGCTTGAGACCTTTAGAAGGTTTCTCGCCACGGAGAGAATCACCTTGAGGAAGAGGGAGGCCAATGAATTTTTCGGAATAAAACGGCACGAACTCCCATAAGCCAATCCATGCCTACAATGATGTCGAAACTTCCCATTTGCATGGGGATGAGATCGATGGAGAACGTATGATCGTTAAGAATCAAAGAGCAACCAGAAAGAACGGAATCAACGGAGATGGTTTTACCATTAGCGATTTCAACCGCGAAAGGATTAGGGAATTTAGATCTTTCGTACTTAAGCAAGGGTTCAAATTCTAGAGATACAAAGTATCTGTCGGTACCGGTATCAAATAGGCATGTAGCATAAATATGGTTCACAAGGAACGTACCATGATGACGTCGTTGGAGCTTTGGGCTTGAGCGGAGGTAAGCATGAAAGCTCGTCCTTTCGCAGGCTCAGGCTGCTGCTACTGATGATGCTGTTGGTTGAGGAGAGGGCAAACATTGGCGAGATGAGTGAGATCGCCACACTTGTAACATGCTCGCACAGGAGCATTTTTTCATTGCGGTTGAGCTTGGTTTGGGTTAGGGTTAGGGACAATGGCTTAGTTGTTTTGGGGTTGGCGACAATGGCTAGAAAGATGCCCCATCCTGTTACAGTTGGCGCACTTTCGACACGGGGTGTAAGGGAGATGGTGGTAGGTGCAACAATCACACCTAGGCCAAGTGCGGTGTAGTTTCGTTTGGATGGATCATTGTTTTGGGTAGTGGAGATGGCATTTAGAGGTGTAGGGGCAGGCGGACTGACGACCACGTTGTTTTGAACAGAATCCTTCCGCTTCTTGTTCCCATTGTTGTTCTTTTTGGGTTGAGGGGGAGGCGATTCGGTAGTGGTGGTACTATTGGCGGTGGCTTGGTGTGCATGCTTCGTAGGAACCTTGTCGTAGGCCCCCTGAAGGATGAAATTATGGTTAAGCTGAATGGTTATGCTAAAGGCTTCATCGAGGGTTCTTGGGTTTGCGGCGGCTACGTGATTCATGATCACAGGCGAAAGCGAACGAATGAGTTTAGCTATCGCCTTGGGAACCGTATCCACCTGTCCAGGACAGATGATACTTAACTGTTCGAAGTGCGCGATCAGTCCCTCAGCGTCACTTCCTTGTTGCGTGAGATTCCAGAATTCGTTCTCGAGCTTCTGGGTCTCATGGGGAGGACAGAACTGATCCTTCATGAGCTGCTTAAGCTTGTCCCAAGGTAGAGGTGGGCTGCTTCGTTGCCACGCTTGTTGTGTTCAGTATCCACCACTTGAGGGCTCTCCGGCGAAAGACACTGGTAGCGTTAAGGGTTCGAAGTTCATCAGGGCACCCGCCCTGAAGAAAGGTCAGTTCCATAGCGTCAAACCAATTGATCATGGCGGTGACACGTCTATGCCAGTGAATTCGACTGGTTTGCAAGCCATGAAATGCTTGAATTGGTAGGACGTTTTGGGGGCTTCGGTTTTCGAATTGGTGGAGGATTTAAGTGTGGCTTCGGTGTGGATGGTTTGAAGTTGGCTAACAATATCGGGGATGACACGGGCCATTTGATCGGCCATTTGTTCAGCGACAAGACCAACGAGGTCTTGTTTGGAGATGGAGTCCTCATTGTTGTTGTTGTTGTTGGACCCCTTGTTGGAACTCTTGGATTTCTTGGATGAGTTAGGAGAATTCATCTAGAGGTTTAACATAGAAGAAAGGGATGAGACTTGGTCATAATATGAAAAAAAACAAGTTTTGCATGTATAAGCATATATAAGGTTCAAGTGTAGTTCACATAAGATTGCATGGGTTCATCAAGTATGGTTCACAAAGTTTGCATGAATGTATCAAGTATAGCATGTATAATCACATATGAATGCGAATAAAGAGTATAAATTTAGTGTGTTCACGAGAATTAGTATTGTTTTTGGATTGCAATAAACGTGCGAGTTGTGTGACGGTTCGAAACGAGTAAAGTAACAAGTATAAAATCACATAAAAATTGAGATAACGTAAAAGATTGGCTCAATAAAACATGGGATTGTTTCGGGTAGAGAAACGACGACTATTCCAAAGTGATTCGTAAGATCTTTCGAGTTAGGGAACATGCTTTGGCCTAATAGGTAAAATGCTCTCGTCGAGAAGCGATTAACGAAATTTTACCCTTCAAGTTACTACATGTCCCTAGTCAATCGAAAATTCGAGACTTTGGCAAGATTGAAAATCGAGGAACGGGACTTAATCGACAAGGTGCGGGTTTCACCCTAACTTGACGATTTCGTACCCTAAGTGTGGTTGCTTCTTACTTAAACGAGGAGCACATTACGGCTCGTTTGTAAGATCCACTAGAGTATGAAATGGAAGTTTCCATCAAGGTGAGGATATCACTCCTAACTTCATGGTATAACTTCGTGAATAATCGAATACGCGGAATGAGGGATTTCACCAGAAATTGTATGTCATTGGACCTATCTTGGTGCAAATCGCCTCGTTTGCATCACGAGTGTCTTCAAGTGTATTGTGTAAATGTCTTAGGAAAGATGTTATGTAAGTATTAAGACCAAAAGATAAGGAAGAAGCAATGAGGAAGAATAAAATTTTAAGCATAAGACAATAATGGTAAAAAATGGACACTAACTATAGACTAGGTCGAACATGGCAATTCTACCTAATTCCCTATAGTTATGGCTCTGATGCCAATCTGTCACACCCCAACCGATGGTGGAAAATCAAGGTGGGACGAAATAGATTGCTCATTGCTCATAAATACTAATTGCAACAATATTTAATCAAACTGGATGTCATTTCATAAGTAAAATATTTGAGTACAATACATGGAAATTCAAATACAACAATAATCAAGGCAAAATTTGATACAACAATTATAAACCTAATGTCTATGTGTGTATCTAATCATCAACACTACTCCAATTCATGGCATCATCTTCGTCAACCTGTGACATGTTTAAAATACGAGTTCATGCAAAGGCAAAGGTGAGTACACAAGTTTGGTGAATACATAGCATAGGTATAAAAAGTATAACTCGAATCCACATGGTAATTGTAAGCAAAGTATATACTAATCATGCAATACTAGATCAAACCCCGAGTTTCCGCAAAAGTTTATGAGATCGAGCTTCCCTCGTCACAAAAGGACAAGACTAAAATGTGTATGATAATCTTAACATAACCCCGACGGGTGGTGTGCTACTCCTATAGCGCTATACATGTCAAGTTTGGGCTAGCTAAGTTAATGATCAAGCATGTATAATCTAGCATGTATCTAAGCATAAAAAGTATTCATGTATAAGGATTGAGTATCTAAAAGCATAAGTTTATGATAGTGTATTTTGATACAGAAACATGTTACAACCCTAAAGTGATAAAAGGTAAATGGGTCGAGTGTACTCACGGTTTTGCTAAAGTGTTCCACTTAGAGAAATCCCGCGAGCTTGTTGTGATTAGGGTTTGGCACCTTGTCCTTCTACAAGAAGAACATAAGTATTAGTTATGAGTGTAACAGAAGATTCGGATTATTCGAGCAAGATTTAAAGGAAAAGAGAGTAAAGTATACTAAGGTATAGCACTTCTTCTTGACATTATGAGAACCCGAATGGGTCTGATGTGATTTCATAGGTTCGAGACCTATTAGAATCGTGATAAGGAACTTCACACTTTAGTGATAAAACTTATTAACTTGATAGGTGATTATTTAGTCATTATCAAGGGTTCGGTTTTGATATATTATATAGTCCATAGATTTATAAATAGATATACAGTCATGTAGAAGGTGGGAGGATTAACCATCCACTTTGGAACCTCTTGGTGTCATGTAAGTCAAGTAGGAGGTGGGAGGATTAACCATCCACTTTGGAACCTCAATTGGTTTCACCACTACACAAGTTACCATAGGTAACAAGGAGGGTCTTAGAACCATAATATGACAAGAATGGAAAAGACAAGAATGTAAAGCGTGTCACCACGATACCAAGTAGCCAAGTGAAATACAACCCCGTGAGCACACTTTGACACACGTCATAGGCTAAACGGGGTTGTGACACTTTCAATCTAGCAAAATAACTTGGGATAATGGTGAAAATCATCAAGAGATGCGTGGTCTCAAAGTTAGGATAGCCCAAGCTAACCAAGGTGGACACACATGAACAAGTTCATGAACTTGCATCACTTGTGAGCTTAAAGCTCCATGAAAATAGAATAATTGTGAGGATAAATCCTCTAGTTTGAATGTCTCAACCTTGTTTTTAAGTCTAACCAACCACAAGTAGTGTGGTAAGCATTAGGACATAGGTTTGAGATGAGTTAGACTCAAGTTTGATAAGATTAAACATGTTTTGAAAGAGTTTAAAACACAACAGAAAGTGTTGGACACTTTATGTGCATTTCCAGGTCTGGATTCTCCATGGAGAACCCTAGGTCCAAACCTAAAGTTTATCCAAGTATTTAGAAAGAAGAATAAAGTAAAACGAGCAAGATTTGAGCAAGTTATGTTCACTTTTGTATGACGGTATATATGAATCTGCCCGAAAATTCTGATGTTGCAAGGATTTGGAGAGATTTAGAAGTGATTTAGGAAGAATTAGAGGGTTGTGAAAGTGTAAAATGGCTTGGAGGAGTGTTGTATTTATAGGGGAGAAGGTTGTGTTAGTTGGGAGGTGTTTTAAGAGGGTCTAAGGTTATTGGGTGAGCCAAAGATGTGTGGATTCATGCTAATTCGCGAGCCAAAACATATTCTGCCCGCTTAGGACCCCTTGCGGACCTGGTCCGGGTGAGAATGTTGTTTTTGTTTGTTTTGTTCAAAGGTGACGGGTTTATGAGTTATATTAATGTATTTTATGAACAAGTTAGGTATTGTAGGTATAAGTATCATGTCACATTGCATATGTATGTATAGAATGATCGAGATCGAGTATAAACATCGCTTATTATGTATGTACAAGTATAACATCGTGTATTGCAAGTATGCCACGTTTTTTAGTATGTGCATCATGTATATGAGTATGTATAACAAGTATAGGGACAAAATATTTCCATTATGATTCAAGTCTCGATTACAATGATTACAACAAAATGAAGTGTACGAATACAATGATTTCCAAAGATAGAATTACAATACGAGCTTGCTATAAATAGAAAGTATGGAAAACGGAAGGCGTTACACTTGTGGTATGGCAACCAGCAAAATCACTGTCTGAGTAACCTGAAAGCTCAATGTTTCCATTAGCAGGATACCAGATACCAAGTGTGGGAGCACCTTTTATGTATCTGAATTTCCTCTTCACAGCAATAAGATTAGACTTTCTAGGTGCTGACTGAGATCTCGCACAAACACATGTTGCAAACATGATATCTGGCCTAGAAGAAGTTAGGTACAATAAAGACCCAATCATACTTCTGTAAAGAGTTTGATCAACCAAGTCATCTTTGTCATCAACAGTGACTAGCTTTGAGGTTGCCATGGGTGTGCTACATGGTTTACAATCCTCCATATCAAACTTGGTGAGTAGTTCTTTGACATACTTACTTTGATGAATTAATGTACCATTGTGTAATTGTTTTATTGGAGACCAAGAAAACATTGGAGCTCACCCATTGCACTCATTTCAAACTCTGCTGCCATGAGTTGCCTAAACTCTTCACACATGGCAGTGCATGTGGATCCAAAAATGATGTCATCCACATAAATTTGGACAAGCATCAAGTCTTTTTCTCTCCATTTTAAAAAATAGGTTTTATCAATTTTACCTCTTGTGAAACCAATGGATAAGGGAAAAGTGGAAAGAGTTTCATACAGGCTCTGGGTGCTTGCTTCAGGCCATACAAAGCTTTGTTGAGCTTGTAGACATGATTAGGATAAAATGCATCTTCAAATCCAGGAGGTTGACAACATACACCTCTTCTTTGATCTTTCCATTTAAGAATGCACTTTTGATATCCATTTGAAACACCTTGATGTTGTGGTTGGCAGCAAAGGCTATGAACAATCTGATGGCTTCTAACCTTGCTACAGGAGCAAAGAATTCATCATAGTCAATGCCTTCTTCTTGTCTGTAACCTTGAACCACGAGCCTTGCTTTGTTCTTGACAACAATACCCCTTTCATCAGTTTTGTTTTTGAAGACCCACTTTGTGCCAATTGGACATACATCCTTTGGCAGTGGTACAAGTTTCCATACCTGTTGTCTTTTGAATTTTAGGAGCTCTTCTTGCATGGCTTCTACCCAACTGTTGTCTTTTAGTGTCTCTTGGTACTTGACAGGTTGTGTGAGTGATAGAAAGCCAACAAAAAGACAAATGTTTTAGGATTGGCTTCTTGTGAGCACTCCCTCATTGATGTTGCCAATAACTTGATCAGATGGATGACTTTTAAGAAGATAAGATCTCCCTTATATGGTATGATGGCATTTTGAGGTGAAGGCTGTAGATGGGAATCATCTGAGCTAACATCTGTTGGCAAATTTGAAGTGCCAACATCTGTTTGGAATGGAGGTGGAGGCAGAGGAGGAATGAATGTGAGATTTTGTTGATTTTTGTTCACAGAGTGTGGACTTTTATCAACAGTGGTTTTATTTTGTGAGCTGGCAGAGGTTTGTGGATAACAACTGTTGAGCCAGCAGTGAGTTTTCCCGTTGTTATTAACATCTACTCCTCTGATGGATGGATTGACTTTGAATTGTGGAAGCACACTGTCATATTATGATCTTGATGAGCAGATTGTGAAGTACCTTCATGGTTAGTCTTGATAGACACATCTTCAAATGTAAATTTATCTAGATCAAACAGTTCAGCAGGATTTGCTCGGATTTTCAATGAAGAAAGTTCATTGAACTTTACATTCAAGGTTTCTTCAACACACTTGGTCCTAGAGTTAAAAACCATGTAGGCTTTAACAGTGGTTGAGTATCCCAGAAAATAACTGTAACACCCCAATCGCGTAATACAACAAGACGCGGCGGAAATATCAGGGAGTCACGTTACAAATTGCTCAGCCAAAACTGGTACTAAATTGTTTCATTATTATTACATTGTTTTACAATACAAAGAATACATGTAATTGTCTTATGTTTAAAGAAGTCTAAAGCCCGGATGCATTCCTATGTGTAGCCTGCTTGAATAATCGTCAACCTGAAACATATGTGAAAAAGAGACGTCAACAAACAATGTTGGCGAGCACATATTTTTGTTGGACAAATAAATGGCAAAAGATTTTGTATTGAAATTCTTTGACAACTATGAGAATTGCCAATTGTAAATCGACTCGTTTTAGCCAAGGAATGGCGAAAAGTTAGCTTTGCAATACATTACTTGATTATGAAACTTGTGACAAAAGAGTTTTGTATATGGCATTATGATCATTACTAAATAATTTTCATGCCTTTGAAAAATTGTACTTTGTTCTTTGTGACCATATTGAAATCGTCCATAAACTTGTAAGTATGTTATTAAAATCTAGTCAAGGATTTCGATAACTATACTGTAATTAGTCATAACTCGTGTGAGTATCAATTGAAATCAATCAATGATTTAATATAATACAAAATATCCTTCTAAGAATCTATCATACAAATCATGAAAGGATTCTTTAAGGATTTGGATATCGAACATTGAAATCAGTCGTACACAAAATCCTAAAGTGACTCGAATAACGCTACAAGAGTAATGCAATAAGAACACTTATATATAGGAAGTACCAGCGGCGTATCCACCATGTTCTTATGTATTACACTTGTTTCGTTATCCTAATCACAACTAACCACATAAACACATAATCGTCACTTGTCACTTGTCTTGTCAAATTGTATCACATATACGCACTAAAGTACGGAGAATCCAATCAAGGACTACCAATTAGTACCTTAAACATTCCACACATATCTAACTATAAAGATAGGTAGACGTAATAGGAAATAAGCCTTGTCACATTGTCTTGTTATTTTGTATCACATATACGCATTAAAGTACACAGAATCCAATCAAGGCCTACCAATTAGCACCTTAAACATTCCACACATATCTAACTATAAAGATAGGTAGATGTAATAGGAAATAAGCCTTGACACGTTGTCTTGTCAACTGTATCATAAACATAATCTTAATGGTGATTTGGATAAGGCTACGAAGGATAATACAATAAGCACACTTATATATAGGAAGAACCAGCGGCGTATCCACCATGTTCTTATTATATTACTCTAGTTTCGTTATCTAAATCACAAACAATTCTACACATAAACTAATTGTTCATCGTTCATTGTTCATTGTTCATCATTCATCATTCATCGTTCATTGTTCATCGTTCATCGTTCATCAATTCATTGTTCATTGTTCATCGTTCATTGTTGATTGTTCATCGTTCATCGTTCATTGTTCCTCGTAAAGTACTTCTTAGAAATCTTACTATAAAGATAGAAAGATTTAAGAGCGTACTTCAGATATTCTTTGAGAATCTAACTATGAAGATAGAAAGATTTTACAAGGATATAGGCCCTAACAAACCTCTTTAAATATCGTACCATCAATCGTCATGTTGCATAATCGGAAATAACACACAAAAAGCACTTAGTAAACATATACATGCCATACATTTAAGAAAAATTGTTTACACATATGAATCACCCAAAATCATCTGGAAAACATAAAAGAGGGTAGCAATGTACTCGCCTGGGATAGCGTATAGATCTTGTTCAAATGATATAACAAAGCTCAAAGGATCAAGAGTTCAAGTGTTGAAGTGGTTCCTAGTGTATCGGATAAATATAATGTTAGTGTCGAACTTGAAAACGAGAAATCGGATAAATGAAGGATATAAACCAAACAAGAGTTGGATCTTGTATAATATGGTCCATATTACCTAACATTCTGATTTGGAAGCATTTCAAAAGGTTTTGGCTTGATACGGCTGGCTATAGTGGTTTACGCCACTTTAACGGGTCATAAATGTAACTAGGGGTTCGGATGGTAAAATAAGTCCTATAACAAGTCTAATATGTCAAAACCAGTTTATTTAAGTTGTGAAATCAGTTTGGATGTCAAAATAATGTTCGTATATGTTTAAAACTAATTTATGTGTAAAAAGGGCATTTTTTGCATTTTAAGGAATACATAGTCGACTTGTCATTTGACTATCAAAAAGGTATGACCATAAGGTATAACCTCAGAGAGTTATTCCCTATGATATTATGGTCATAATAATGTTTTTTGTCGGATCCTAAAGTTGACCAAATGGGTCCGATTTGAAAGTCAATGCGGTGGTCAAACCGCAAGGCTTTCTGACTCTAAATAGGCATTTTAACAAAGGCGAATATTTGACATGTTGCGACATGTCTAAAAAGGTTTATAGTTTTGATACCCGAAAACAGATCCGTTGCAAAATGAGCAAAAATCGCATTTTGACCGAAACTTTGACTTGTCAAAATAACAAGAAATGGTGGGAATCAGTAGGCATGATTTTTAGGGATCATAACCACCTTGATTACCATCATATTGCAAGTTTCAATTGAGCTATATCTTGATCAATTCATGATCAAAACTAAAAGTCAAACAGAAAGTCAAACTATTTGATTTTTAGTTCATGTAAGCTATAATAATTGAACAAGACATGAAGGAACACTTACAAACACAAAGGATTGATCAAAGATCACCAGAGAAAGCTCCAAGGTGGTTGCAATTTGGATCTATAGCTGATTTGAGTATGAAGGTGATTAAAGAGTTCAAGAATGGACATGAGTTTGGTATTTATAATTATCCAAAGACCACCAAATCATGACAAGTGTTGGGCAAGGTGTTTAGGCACGATTAGTGTCCCACTATGTGTCCAAAGCAGGAGAGAAGTGACAAAATTCGTGTGCTTAGTGTCCTCAGTTGAACAGCTGTTGCCAGCTATTTGCTATTTTAAATTTTCTCTGTCTGATAGCTTCTCGCGGGCTGCCAGTCGTTTAGCTTAGGGACTCGCACCCCGCCAGAAGGTCAAAATTTCAGAATTGGCAGAAATGGTCCCTGCAGCCTCTAAACTTGTTTTTCGACGCGTTTTGGCACTATTAACACATGTCAACCAAATTTTTAATCTTTATATGGACAATAAAGTATAGGGAACTTGAAATTTGTCCGAAAATGTTCCAGAGGTCAGTTCGTTTGATCGTACGGTCGCGGTTTTCGGTTAATTACGACGAAAAGCGTAACGAACGCGTGTATGACCGTAAATGCGTAATGAATGGCATTTTTGCATTCAAATCACTAAAATATGATACTTCAATGATTACAAAAATTTTTGGATGTCCGTACATGTTTCGGATAGCGATTTACGCATAAAGGCATAGTTTCCAAAATTTGCAAAATAGCATCTGAAGTTACAAAAGTGTGATTTTGCCATACCGAAGCCCTCAAAACTTATTTCTAAGTTATGTGATGGATATTTAAGGTATGTTAGGCTTGTGTTCTTGTTCCGGAGTGTGCGTCGCTGCGAGAATCGGCAGACTTTTCGCAGTTTGTCGTAATTAGTCCTTGTCATCAAATAAGCTTGTTTTTGACACATCAAACCCTACAAAACTTATTTCTAAGTTATGAAAAGGTTATTTAGGGTGTGTTAAGCTTGTGTCATTGTCTCAGAGTATACTTCGTGTTAAACGGCCTTCGTTGGCGTACTGGTTTACGGTTTCGCTTATAGAAGCTGTATAGGAATTTGAAATCGATCAAGGACTGAATATGTGAATTTGTTTTTGAAATAAACTCGTTTTGAATCTGTAAAATGATTAAAATGTGTCAGGTGTCACAGTCTCCCTTACTTTAGGAAACTTCGTCCTGAAATTTATTCGAAGGAGACCGCAGAGTGTGATTGAAACGATTGGCTGATAACAAGGCTCGAGATTCCAAAGATGCGGAGCATCATTTGGTTTTGGGAATGTTTGGGGGATCCAAAGCGTAATCGTATTTATTCAAAATATCTCAAGGTATTCGGAACCTTTAGAACTTTTGAATCTTTAAGGCATCATCGATTGTGTAAAAACGACATTATGTTATACTAAGTCTTTAGTGTAAATCCTAGCAAGAAAAAGGGGTGTACATTCAAGCCTGGCCATACGTACACGGTTTCTAATGTCCCACGAGGTACATCCCATGTACCATGAGCATCTCATGCATAGGAGACGGGTCAACATACCTATGGCATCAAGATCGTCAACTTTAACACCATAATATACTCCCGGTCGGCTCGAATAGAGTTAATGAATGTACTCGTCAATCGTCCATTGCATTCAATAACCAAATAACAAATAGTCACATAATCACATAATGGTCCAAGATAACATAAAACTTCAAGTGATCCTGGTAACGTTCCGAAGAATAACACAATAAGAACACTTATATATAGGAAGTACCATCGGCGTATCCACCGTGATCTTATTGCGTCATACCCTTCCCGTTACCTAATCACTCTAGATTTTATGCCACCATCTTAACAAAGCTTACTATGATTCTCATGTGTCGATCCTCGTAATTAAGTGTGCACCCATAATTACGCGTTTCGTCACATGGTCCACATAGCTCCTCTTGTTAAGTAAGGGAAACATATAATAAGGTCGAAACAATAACTAAACCAGATAATCATCGTCATAACACAATATTGACATCAAACATACATCATCACAACATAGTAATTATTGAATTTGGGCGTGTTTCATACTAGAAATGATGACACTACTTGTTATGCATACCACAAAATTAGTAGCAGATATTTCATTCTAGTATAAATATTAATATATGTTTCACACTAACCGAACTGGTAGTATGTATCATATACTATACAATATGTATTTGTAAATCGTATGCTAAGTCAACATGGAAGCAACATCGTATTCATGTACTATACATAATAGGTAACCAAACCATATATGTACCGTCATGAAAACAAAAGTAGAAGTAATAGGCACATAGTATTCGTAGTTTTTGTTTTGCAGCGATTGTACGAATGCACTAGTGTGCAAATCATAATATGCTATTCTTGCTAGATTTAGTTCCTAATAATAAGAACAGAATCCTCGAAGTGGGTATGTAGTTGTAAATTTCACATAGTGTAATCATATTGAAATTTGTAACTGGAACGCGAATAAATGAAGGAAACTTCTTGATATTCATATTGTCATTACAAACACAGTTGAAATATCATTCATAGTTTCTAGATAACATAAGGAAAACGTAAAGGTTCAAATGATCATGAGTACTTGATCGTCAGCTTGAACCTCATTGACATCGTACATTTGTCCGTTAGCATTTGCAAGCCTCGGGCAGTTTCGCTTGAAATGATTTAAATCACCGCAATTGAAACATGCTCCAGCTGGATATCGAGGTTGTGTCTGAGTAGGGGTAGCTTGATTTTGGATGCGACAGGTCACAAATAGATGACCAAAAAGACCACAGATTGTACACTGGCGGCATGGAGAATTTGCTGGGTGGTGATAGTTGTAACAATTGCACCGAGGATGTTTCCCACGATAAAACCCCCTAACGGGTATGGAGTTGAGTGGGTTGGCGCAGGGATTGCATAATTCCTGGAAGTCTTGCGCTTCTTAGAATTTCTTGAAGATTCACCCGTTGTTTCTTGCGTAGCTCGTTTCTTGTCTCCGTTTCGAAAAAGTTTCCCTTTCCTGACCTGGGAGTTGGTTAGGGTGGCAGCTAATTCTTTAGCCTCCCTAAGTGTCGCATGTCTCTGCCAGTGACAATATCTTGGATTGGGTTAGGTAGGCCATCAATGTATTTTCAATGGCCCGATCCAATGGTGTGACCATAGTGGGGCAGAGTAAGCTCAATTGTTCAAACCGGTCAGTGTAGGCACGGTTTTCCCCACTATCCTGTTTGAGATAGTAAAATTCGTTTTCGAGTGCCCTTATTCGTGTCGTGGGCAGAATTCTTTCATCATAAGATTCCTGAATTCTTCCCATGTTTGTGCCATAGCTATTCTGCACCTCTGTCCCTCATGATTCCGTTCCACCAAGTGAGTGCTCTCTTTTGGAAAACACTCGAGGCAAACTCTACTTTGCGCTCACTAGTACACTGAACATGGCGGAATGTGCTTTCTATACTCTCAAACCGTTGTAGGAGCCCAATTGCTCCTTCAGACCCATTAAACTTGAGTGGTTCAACCGAGTTAAATTGTTTGTAGTTACATGGCGTAAGAAAATTGTTGTTGTTGTTGTTGTTTTGATTAACTTGGGTCACAATGTCTCGGAGTACATCATCCAAATTCTGGGCGATCATTGCTGCCATTTCAGCGTACCAAGTCGCGCCACGTTGACGAGACATCTTGCAGAAATAGCTACAGTAAAAACAAATTAGGTGAGATTTCGTAAGATTGTTATAAGTTTAAAACACCATAGTAAATTGAAAATTTGGATTTGGCATTTTTTTAAAAGATCATGTTCTTGTCCTTGAGAAAATTAGTGTTGTAAATTTTGTCTTGAAAATTGCTTGAAAATAAACTTTTGTTATATTTTCGGATAAGAAAATACAAACCAAATTAATGGTTTATGTTATAAATTATTTACCATTTAAAATTTTATTATTTTTAAGATAAAAACTTTCAATCTATTTTTAGTTGAGTATTTTTAAAATAAAGAAACTTTTGTGGATTTTATTTGAAAAATCTCATTCAAATGATAAAAATTTTGAAGGTCAAAACTTGTATTGAAAAAATAGAGTAGGATTGTAAAGTGTCGTGAGATGAAAATGAAATTTGTTTCGTGTGGTTTGAATATTGTCGTAACATATTACCGAAGGTAACATGTCGGAGTATTGTCATACATGTAGTAGTAAATCGTTCGACTGATCTAGGTAGATGGGTTTTTATAATGTTTCGAGAAGTCATGCTTTAGCCTATAAGTGAACACTCACCCTAAGAATTCCCAGGTAAGAGTGACTGGTCCGATAATGCGGATTTGTACGAACACTCTAGCCTTAGACAGAAAACTCGGGTACAGGCGTTCACCCTTCCAGATTGCATGAGTTCACATTAATAAACCCAAGATTTCGACGAAAATGTTTGAGAGTAAAACATTTTGAGAAATCCTTTTTTTGATAACTTGTTTGAGATAAATGAGTCGAGAAATATTCTTGACAAAACTTTATGAGAAAGTGTTTCGATAAAACTTTTGATAAATTGTTTAAGATAATTAGATTGAGAAACATTTTGTTGAGTGCGTTTGAGGAAACATTTTTGAGAAACCATTTTTGATAAAACACTTGAGAGGAATACGTCGAGAAATATTTTTGACGAAAAAGTTTGTGAAACTATTTGAGAAATACTCCGTTGAAAATGTTTTGAAAGAAAAACATTTTGGGAAATTCCTTAAGGCGTAATGCCTAAGGATTTAAGATAAACCATCTAAGGATAGATGATTTGTGAATCATAGAGTAGTTGTTGCACGAGTAAGGAAGAGGATTTGGATAGAAATCCTAAGTCTACTCATGTTCGGGTCCCTAGAAGGGTTATAGACTAGGTTAAAGGCAATCTAATAACCTAATTCCCTATAACAAGTGCTCTGATACCAATTGTAACACCCAATCGCGTAATACAACAAGATGCGGCGGAAATATCAGGGAGTCACGTTACAAATTGCTCAGCCAAAACTGGTACTAAATTGTTTCATTATTATTACATTGTTTTACAATACAAAGAATACATGTAATTGTCTTCTTTTTAAAGAAGTCTAAAGCCCGGATGCATTCCTATGTGTAGCATGCTTGAATAATCGTCAACCTGAAACATATGTGAAAAAGAGACGTCAACAAACAATGTTGGCGAGCACATAGTTTTGTTGGCCAAATAAATGGCAAAAGGATTTTGTATTGCAATTCTTTGACAACTACGAGAATTGCCAATTGTAAATCAACTCGTTTTAGCCAAGGAATGGCGAAAAGTTAGCTTTGCAATACATTACTTGATTATGAAACTTGTGACAACAGAGTTTTGTATATGGCATTATGATCATTACTAAATAATTTTCATGCCTTTGAAAAATTGTACTTTGTTCTTTGTGACCATATTGAAATTGCCCATAAACTTGTAACTATGTTATTAAAATCCTGTCAAGGATTTCGATAACTATACTGTAATTAGTCATAACTCATGTGAGTATTAACTGAAATCAATCAACGATTTAATATAATACAAAATATCCTTATAAGAATCTATCATACAAATCATGAAAGGATTCTTTAAGGATTTGGATATCGAACATTGAAATCAGTCGTACACAAAATCCTAAAGTGACTCGAATAACGCTACAAGAGTAATGCAATAAGAACACTTATATATAGGAAGTACCAGCGGCGTATCCACCATGTTCTTATGTATTACACTTGTTTCGTTATCCTAATCACAACTAACCACATAAACACATAATCGTCACTTGTCACTTGTCTTGTCAACTTGTATCACATATACGCATTAAAGTACGGAGAATCCAATCAAGGACTACCAATTAGTACCTTAAACATTCCACACATATCTAACTATAAAGATAGGTAGACGTAATAGGAAATAAGCCTTGTCACATTGTCTTGTCATTTTGTATCACATATACGCATTAAAGTACACAGAATCCAATCAAGGACTACCAATTAGTACTTTAAACATTCCACGCATATCTAACTATAAAGATAGGTAGATGTAATAGGAAATAAGCCTTGTCACATTGTCTTGTTAACTTGTATCATAAAATCATAATCCTAATGGTGATTTGGATAAGGCTACGAAGGGTAATACAATAAGCACACTTATATATAGGAAGTACCAGCGGCGTATCCACCATGTTCTTATTATATTACTCTAGTTTCGTTATCTAAATCACCAACAATTCTACACATAAACTAATTGTTCATCGTTCATTGTTCATCGTCATTGTCATTCTTATCGTTCATCATTCATTGTTCATCGTTCATTGTTCATTGTTCATCGTTCATCTTTCATTGTTGATGTTCATCGTCATGTTATGTTCATCGTCATGTTGATTGTCATCGTTCATTGTTCCTCGTAAAGTACTTCTTTGAAATCTTACTATAAAGATAGAAAGATTTAAGAGCGTACTTCAGACATCCTTTGAGAATCTAACTATGAAGATAGAAAGATTTTATAAGGATATAGGCCCTAAAATACCTCTTTAAATATCGTACCATCAATCATCATGTTGCATAATCGGAAATAACACACAAAAAGCAATAAGTAAACATATACATGCCATACATTTAAGAAAAATTGATTACACATATGAATCACCCCAAAAGCATTTGGAAAACATAAAAGAGGGTAGCAATGTACTCTCCTGGGATAGCGTATAGATCTTGTTCAAATGATATAACAAAGCTCAAAGGATCAAGAGTTCAAGTGTTGAAGTGGTTCCTAGTGTATCGGATAAATATAATGTTAGTGTCAAAACTTGAAAACGAGAAATCAGATAGAATGAAGGATATAAACCAAACAAGAGTTGGATCTTGTATAATATGGTTTATATTACCTAACATTCTGATTTGGAAGCATTTCAAAAGGTTTGGCTTGATACGGCTCGCTATAGTGGTTTACGCCACTTTAACTGGTCATAAACGTAACTAGGGATTCGATGGTAAAATAAGTCCTATAACAAGTCTAATATGTCAAACCAGTTTATTTAAGTTGTGAAATCAGTTTAGATGTTAAAATAATGTTCGTATATGTTTAAAACTAATTTATGTGTAAAAAGGGCATTTTCGGCATTTTAAAGAATACATAGTCGACTTGTCATTTGACTATCCAAAAGGTATGACCATAAGGTATAACCTCAGAGAGTTATTCCCTATGATATTATGGTCATAATAATGGTTTTGGTCGGATCCTAAAGTTGACCAAATGGGTCCGATTTGAAAGTCAATGCGGTGGTCAAACCGCTAGGCTTTCTGACTCTAAATAGGCATTTTAACAAAGGCGAATAATTTGACATGTTGCGACATGTCTAAATAAGTTTATAAAAGTATTTTGGCATCAAAACAACCTGTTTAACCCAAAAACAGATCCGTTGCAAATTGCGCAAAAATCGCATTTTGACCGAAACTTTGACTTATCAAAATAACAAGAAATGGTGGGAATCAGTAGGCATGATTTTTAGGGATCATAACCACCTTGATTACCATCATATTGCAAGTTTCAATTGAGCTATATCTTGATCAATTCATGATCAAAACTAAAAGTCAAACAGAAAGTCAAACTATTTGATTTTTAGTTCATGTAGGCTATAATAATTGAACAAGACATGAAGGAACACTTACAAACACAAAGGATTGATCAAAGATCACCAGAGAAAGCACCGAGGTGGTTGCAATTCGGATCTATTGCTGATTTGAGTATGAAGGTGATTAAAGAGTTCAATAATGGACATGAGTTCTCTTTATAATGATCCAAAGATCACCAAATCGTGACAAGTGTTGGGCAAGGTGTTTAGGCATGGATTAGTGTCCCATTATGTGTCCAAAGCACAAGAGAAGTGGCAAAATTCGTGTGCTTAGTATCCTCAATTGAACAGCTGTTGCTAGCTATTTGCAATTTTAAATTTTATGTGTCTGATAGCTTCTCGTAAGCCGCCATTTGTTTAGGCTCAGGGACTCGCACCCCGCCCGAAGGTCAGAATTTCAGAATTGGCAGAAATGGTCCCTGCAGCCTCTAAACTTGTTTTTCGACGCGTTTTGGCACTATTAACACCTGTCAACCAAATTTTTAAGCTTTATAAGGACAATAAAGTATAGGGAACTTGAAATTTGTCCGAAAATGTTCCAGAGGTCAGTTCGTTTGATCGTACGGTCGCGGTTTTCGGTTAATTACGACGAAAAGCGTAATGAACGCGTGTATGACCGTAAATGCGTAACGAATGGCATTTTTGTATTCAAATCACTAAAATAGGATACTTCAATGATTAAAATTTTTTTTGGATGTCCGTACATGTTTCGGATAGCGATTTACGCATAAAGGCATAGTTTCGCAAAATTTGCAAAATAGCCCCTGAAGTTACAAAAGTGTGATTTTGCCATACCGAAGCCCTCAAAACTTATTTCAAAGTTATGTGAAGGATATTTAAGGTATGTTAGTCTTGTGTTCTTGTTCCGGAGTGTGCATCGCTGCGAGAATCGGCAGACTTTAGCAGTTTGTCGTGAGTGGTCCCTGTGATCAAATAAGCTTGTTTTTGACACATCAAACCCTCCAAAACTTATTTCTAAGTTATGAAAAGGTTATTTAGGGTGTTTAAGCTTGTGTCATTGTCTCGGAGTATACGTCGTGTTAAACGACCTTCGTTGGCGTACCGGTTTACGGTTTCGCTTATAGAAGCTGTATAGGAATTTGAAATCGATCAAGGACTGAATATGTGAATTTGTTTTTGAAATAAACTCGTTTTGAATCTGTAAAATGATTAAAATGTATTAGGTGTAACAATAACCACAATCTACTTTGGCTGCAAACTTTGAAATTGAATCTTTTAAGTTTAAAATGAAGCATGGGCAGCCAAAGATTTTGAAATATGAGATCAAAGGTTTGATTTTGTAAAGAATTTCATAGGCAGTCTTTTGATGCATGGGATTGATCAAAACTATGTTCTGCACATAGCAAGCAGTGTTTAGAGCCTTTGCCAAAAAAGACAAGGGTAAACCTAGATCTGCAAGCATTGTTCTTGCAGATTCAATTAAAGTTCTGTTTTTTCCTTTCAACCACCCCATGTGAACCTTGAAAAATCATCAACAATGACAAGACAATATCTTTTCTTTTTAAGACTCATGATTTTTACAGGGCCAAACAAATCAATGTGCAGCAATTGCAAGCACTGGGTTGTTTTGGACTCTTCAATTGACTTGTAAGAACTTTTATGTTGTTTTCCTTTTAAATAGGATACACAATGTTCTTCAGAACTAAATTGTTTTGAAGGCAATCCTTTAACAAGATTTTGTTTTGAGAGAGTGGTGATAGTTTTCAGATTTGTGTGTCCAAGTCTTCTATGCCATAACTCTGTCTCTTTGCTAGAAGCAACTGAGAACAGGCATGCATTAGACATTGGATTATCCTTCAAGATATCCACCACATACACATTGCCACTCCTATGAGCAACAAGTTGTGCTTTACTCTCAACAATGATTTGATCAATCTTTTTAACAACTTCTGGTCCTACAATTTGACATGTTTTCTTTATAAAGAAGGATCCATATCCTTTGTTACTCATTTGTGAGACACTCAGGATGTTGAATTTTAGATTATCAATGAGATTAACATGCTCAAATTTGAATTTTCCTGCCTGAACAGTTCCCGATCCCAACACCTTCCCTTTTGAATTGTTACCAAAGGATATATCACCCCCTCCATGTGCCATGATATCTTTGAGAAGGGCTCTACATCCTGTCATGTGCCTGGAGCCCCCACTCTTTACATACAATAAACTATCAAGGAAAGTAGAAGCTACCTGCACATTAGTAAACAATTAGTTTAGATGGGTCTCCAAAGCCAAAATGGCTTTCGATGGAGTCACATATTGTCCAATCTCAAATTCAGGAATATGGACAGTGGTTTTATTTGGTCTTTGTAACCACTGTTGTGAACCTTTTCCTGTCAGATGTTGGTAACCATGAGGATGCCTGTTGACTCTTGGCTTTGAGGGTTTTTTGTAACCCTCATAAAATAAGAGGAACCTTGTGATAAATAGGTTGGCCATATCCCCTTGGATACCTGTTAGCAGGTGGAGCATCTGTCACCTTACCTCTCTGGGAACAGAGGTTTTGTTTAGTGCTTTGGTAACACATGTTTCAACTGGTTCAAAGGTTTGCTTAGATTTATTTCTAACAGAGCTTGAACTTTGATTCTCAAGATCTTTTGATTTAATTTCTTTTACCTTGACATCAAAGGTTTGAAGGTATACACACTCTTGAGTTTGTGGTTTGCTTTCCCACAGATGATGCATTTTGAAGAATTAGGTATTATACTTGTTTTGTTGATATCAAGTGCTTTTAGAAGAAAACAGTTTTGAGTGACATGATTTCTTTCTCACAAAACTCACAAAACAGGTTTTTAACCTTTTCTTTCTTCTTTCCATTCTCAAACTTTTTTTCAGCCGATGATGTTACATCTGCTGGAAGATCTTTAATGGGAATCACTCTTGCTTTTGGTACTTTGACACCATTAATGGTTGAAAAGTCCATTGGCTTGAAGTTTTCGAGAATGTCACACTCATCAGACCATGTGGGTTTAAATCGATATTTCTCAACTTCCTCAAAGTTGAGGATCCCTCATGTTTTTCTAAAATGATTTTGTTTCCATTTTTATCAGTGACTTTAATCTCTTCACTATCCAAATTTGTTGGGACAATTTCAACCACTCCAGATTTATTTACAGTAACATTTTCAGAAATTTAGTCATTTTTCCTGAAAACTATGCCAAATTATGTTACTCAAGATTCTACCCACTTTTCACAAGTGATTTGGGTATATTTCAACTCCTTTTTGCAAACTTGATATTTTCCTATCATAGTTTTGAGCTGATCTTTGGTTATGCTTGCCTCATGTTTTAGACTGCTGATTTCAGAATCTCTGTTAATCAATTTTGTTTTCAACTCTTTTGCAAGTTTTTTCAAAATTTAACTCATCTTCTAAAATCTTGTTTCTAAGATTTTCATTCACCTTTTTTATGTTAGCAAAAGCAATTATGCATTTCTTTGAACATAGATCTTTAAGGATCTGAGGTGATACCTTAGCAGTAGCCATCATGGCACAGTCACAATCACCTTCACACACACTGGTATCCCATGGATCGGACAGAGATTTCACATCTTCATCAACATTCTCTTTTGTAACCACTGTTTCATCATGAACATCAGACACATAAGATTTAAACACTTCTTCCACAGATTCATCACCCTCAACTTTTGTGTCTAGAGCCATATAGCAAAAAATATTTCCAAAATCATTTTTAGCTACTAGAGCAAAGTTATCATCTGTTAACTCCTCAGGCAAGCTACTTCAATCAACAAAACCTTGTGTGAAAAGCTTTGTGGATTAACCTCTGCCGGAGCAGTGGTTTGAGTAACTTGAGTAACATGAGGTGCAGGTTGCACATGCACTTGAGGAGATGGTGCTTGAACATACTGAATCTGTGGAACAATAATATGAACATAATGCACAGGAACAGTGGAAGCAGGGTGTGCAAAATGAGCAGTGTTTTGCATTTGAGGAGCTGGGGTATTTTAGGAATAATGAGATGTGCTTTGTTTGAGGTCTAGGGCCAGGGTGTGTCACAATAGGTCCAGATGTTTGAGATCTGCATTCCCTAGCAAAGTGTCCTAGTCTATTACACTTATAGCACTTGATTTTTAATTTATCCAGCCCAACCTTCAACCCCCCATACAACCCTGGGAATTTTCTGCCAGTTCATTTGTAAAATTTACTAGCTCTAACACTAAATAGAGCCAGTTGGTGCAAAATGTCCATTTCTTCTAAATCAGATGGTTCAAAGTGTTGAAGATCATTCAACTCAAAGGATAAGTTTTCAAAGGTTTGGCTTTCCCCACTAGCAGCAAAAGAATAAGAGTTGAAGTTTCCTCCAGAAATTATAATAATAAAATGATCATAACTCTGATCCTTACCACTGCCAGAACCCTCTTCTTGGCCTAAAAGAGCAGTCCTACCAAAAGCATAGTCATCAGTCATTTTGCCAGACTCTTGTAACTTCTTTTTCTGGTTCAACTCTCTCTCACATGTGAGGAGTCTACCATGAAGTTGTGTAAGATTCATTTCTTTAAACCCAACAGATGTTCGAGTTACAAAAGCTATAGTGTCCCACTTTTCTAGTAACGATATGAGGAAACGACTATTGACAGTCGAATTAGGAAATTCAACGTTTACCAGCTTAAGTTCATTTATGAGACAACTAAATTGTTCGAATTGTTGAGTTAGAGACTCTCCTTTGACATGACAAAAAGTTTCGTATTGTTGATCCAAGACTTCTTTGTTGTTTTCAATTACTTCCTCAGTCCCACCGAATTGCTCTTTCAAGGCATCCCATAACTTCTTTGCACTATTGCAGTGGAGCAGGCCAACATAGATTTCGTTAGATAAGGCAGAAGCAACAATGCTAAATGCCTTAGCATCTAACTCTATTTTATGGAAAATCCTGCTCGGAGTAATTTTCAGGATTTTTTGGCACTTGTTTTGCGGGATCCTCTATACCTAGAACCATAGGAACATGTGGTCCAAATACAACGGACCTCCAGCAACCGGTGTTTTGCTGAGCAAGAATGTGACCCATCCGAAGTTACCATATGCAATACTCGTTCCTTACAAGCATCAAAGGTTTAAACATGGATCCAGTGTTGTTGGAATCCTGTGTGTTTTGAGACATTCTGATTGTTTTAAACAGATTTTTTTTAAAACATTGAATAATTAAATTATGTTTTCCAATAAAAACAAACAAACTACTTAGCAGGGAGAGCTGATCTTTCAAATCAAATTGATAGTTAAATCAAATTTTGATTGACCAAGCTCTGATACCAATTGTTAGGATCTGAGTTTGAATTAGTTGTGATTGTTTAGAAAATGGTTTAATGATTGAAGATAAAACAGAGTGAAATTTGCAGCGGAATAAAACTTTATATCACAACTAATGGAAGATTGCTTTAATCATCATGCTTTCAAACTTATAAGTTTTGCATGTGAATCACAAACTCCCCCTCAGCCCAATGATAGTTTGTTAGTACAGAATGTAAGAAAGATGATTGAAAGGAAATGCGTAAAATGATCTTTCGATAGATGGATGGAACAGTACAATGTACTGTTCTATTTATACAGAATGTTAAACCTCTGAGCATCTTTGCTGACGTTAGGGTTTGATAGTGACAACTAACAACTAACAACTAACTCTAAACACTGACCAAGCTAACCACTGCTATTACATACACTGTTACATTAATATAAAGGAAACACTGATGATCCTATCAACTGTTGATCTTCATCAGAGGTTCCACAGCAGAGCTTGTAATCAACAGATCTTGTAGTGCAGTTTTAACTGGGTCAGTGGCTTGCATCAGAGGTTGTAAACTCTGTTATTCTGGATCAATCCTTTGATGTAGTTTTGGCTTTATATCATCTGTTCCTTTGCAAGGGTTCAATCCCAACAAATACTACATACAAGCAAACCATCTTGATGCATGGATGGCAATAGAAGAAGAGTACAATATTCTGAATGCTGAGACTTGAGAGAACTTAAAGGTTTCACAAATTCCAGAAGGCGAAATAGGGAAATATGTTAAAGAGAAGAAAACATTAAATTCCATAAGTTACTTGATGCTTTGCCAAGTGCTGAATGGGGAACATTTGTATTAAGTCTAAAGTCAAATCAACAATTATATTCAAGACTGACTTTGGAGAAGCTGATATAGAAGTTTGAATCTCAAGAGCTAGAATTGAGGAAAATAATAAAGATGAAATTTGTAGTTATTCCTCTGGATATCGGTCTTTAATACAAAGGGGCAGATCTAGTCATAACTGCGAGTCAGAAAATTCAGACTACCTTCAGTGCCGAAGTAGGAAATGGGAGTGGTTTTGTTAGCAATGGGGAGTGGTTCTGGATTTTCGCAATCCCCACAATCGTTTATATGCAATGGAAGCTCAAATACTACACCACAACAAACTCCACAACAATCCCTAAACCAAAACTTTCAAAATTCAAACCAAAACTTTCAAAGTTGAAATCAATCATCCGAGTCCTTACAATGTAACATTGCAGTAAACCTCCAAAGCGCACAAGTTTATCAGCAGCCAACGCGAAAGAGCACATGACGTTTTTGGCTTCAAATCTAGAGTCGTACGAAGGATTGGTCGCAGGAAGAATTAGGAATCACAACATGATAAAGGAAGATTACGACCAAATCGACCTAGAGGAAATGGAGCTAATAGATACTCGTTGGTGTATGGCGAGCGTGACTAGAAGAGCAGAATGTGATATGTAGTTAACTGGAAAAAACTGCATGGGAGGTCCGAATACCAAGTTGGGGTTTGATAAATCGAAAGTTACCTACTTTAGATGTAAAGAACGAGGTCATTTTAACAGAGAATGCATGAATCGTGTGGTGAAAGACGAAAATGTAAATCCATTCGGATAGATTACTATCAAAGGGCAATTCGTCCCAAAAATTCTCAAAATAGCCTATTCCAGCCAAACTCGAGAATCGTTCCTATTGAAGATAGCTCCATATCAGAACTAAAGGATAAAGCATTGGTGGTAGCTCAAAGTGACGAAGGATTTAACTGGAATGATGTTCTTTCAAAGACCATAGAGTTAGCGTTAATGGCAAAGATACAAGAGACTGATGTGAAAGAAGAAATGGGTGAAATAATGGAAAATGGAAATGTTGATGACTTGATCGAGACAGAAAAGAGTGTTGTTGAAACACTAGAGGAGATCGAAGTTAATGATGAAAAGGAGATTAAATTTGATCCTGAATTTTTAGTCAAAAGTGAATCTGAGGTAATTCCGATAGCTATTGTCGAAGAGGAGAAGATTTATTCTAATCCTACTAATGTCTTTGAATCTATTTTTCCACCTGAATTTTTTAATAGTTTTGCAGGATTCTTTGGTGAAGAAGCAACATTCAAATATCTATGTTATGAAGAATAAACAAATGATTATGTTGAGGTGATTGATGTCAATGAATAGATAAATGCTTGAACTCTTGAGAAGACTGCTCAAAAAGCAATGACGTTGAATCTGAAAGAGGAAAAGATAAAAGTGTCAGTTGATGTTAAAACACGAGTCTAAATCATTAGATAAACCAAAAACATCCTTAGTATGTTCAAAATATTTGATTTCATGTGAAAAATGCACTAAAAGGATGTTGCTTATAGTATGCTTAAACAACATACTGATAACCCGTCGAAGATCTAAAGAAAATTTAAGAAGCATACAATAGGCTTCAGAGAGTGGAGAAAGAATTTAAAGAGATTATAAGAAAAGATCATTAAACAATTTTGATGTTAAAAGCGATAGTTTCACAACATCGCACCCGGATATTATGTACCCCACATGTTTATACGCAAGATATCAATCTAGTCCTTGTGCTTCTAACATGATCGTTGTGAAACGGAGTCTTCGTTATCTGTAGGGATGTCCTGGAAAGGCATATTGTATCCAAAAGATGACGAGGTTGTGTTACAAGCTTTCTCAGATTCAGACTTTGGCAGCTCCAAACGCTAAATCTAAAACAACCGGATGTCAGTTCTTTGGTAGTAGGTTGGCCACATGGTAGTGTAAGAAGCAGATGACCGTTTCTCTTTCCACACGCGAAGCAGAATACGTGGTGGCCTCCAGTTGCTGCTCACAAGTTTTGTGGATACAACAACAGATGAAAGACTACAATTTGCAGTTTCTTACTGTCACACCCCGACTCGCAGCGGAAGACAAATGCAGGTGCGGCAGACACGTGGTAATTCGCTATAGTTTAAAAACATGATATCATAAATAGAGAGAACCTCGGTTACAACATATTATTAGTATCATATTACACATCATAAGTTCAAGTACACTACTACGAGCTATCACATCTCTTATTATGCTACAGTTTACTACTAAAGCCATCCACACGCACGTTCCTTACTCCTCTTTAGTTTTACCTGAAATGCATGTTAGTTTTAAAAGGGTCAGCTAAACGCTGCGTGAGTTCCACTGGTTTAATTGCTGTGTAACAATATGTGTTAACAAGTTTAATTGCACAGGGTCATAATCACAATGATGGTCACAGTCATAGTCGCAGATGGAATTACACGAGGAAGCAAGTGAAACCTGACTGTTTTACCCCGGGTTGTGTCACTCAGACACTCCCGGTCCACCAACTGCGTCACGTGCAGTTCAACGCCCCTTAGTAGTTATGCCTGACAACACAACCAAATTAGGACACGTGCAGACCTGGTTGCCGACCTTTCTGTAGGGCGCGGCCTGGGTTCGTCAGACCAATAGTACTATCCACTGTCCACGGCTTATATTAATCACTTGTAGAGGGGAGGTAGTTCATGTGTTAGATAATTCGCATCATATGTTGGTGCAATTAACACAGATTCGTAACATGCCAATCATCTCAGAAACAATATCATAATTTAAAAGTGGTGGAGTGAAACACACTCCCAATTTGGTGTAACCACACAGTTTTAACATGCAAGTCCCCGGAAAACAGTAAAACCATTCAAAAGTGGGGAAGTGAAACTCACTCCCAAGTTTGGGCAATGATCACAGTAACAAGTTATGTGTTATAGAAGTAGAATTCCCTTCATATGTTTGTGTAATCAACATAGTTTGTAACATGCATTCCACCCCAAGTAAAACAATAAAACAGTTAAAAGCGGGGTAGTGAAACTCACAGTGCAAATAGTGGTCTCAACACAAGAGTGATCAAGCAGCTGGATCAACTTTAATAACACACATGCAAGTATGGACTCAAATCAGTATCTAAGTTGGTAATGGTTATAACTTGGATCTGGTCAGGAGTTTTTACTCCGGATTGAGTCTATAGGACACTGGTATGGTGATGGACGTTAGGGTAGCATTAGTTTTCAGTTAGGCTTCCGGGCACCGGTTCGTATGCCAGCCAAAGTCAGTAGTTTAACGTGTTCGGATAATGGTACGGGAATAACGATAGTACCAACACGTGGTTATTTAAGAATGATTAACTTTTCATCAAGGGAGTTTGAGTGTTTGGGGGTTTAAGTTGCCCAAAGTTGAGTTTCCATTTTCACCGTCGGGAATTCTCCCAGATTGTCTTAGAGCACACCCATAGTGCCCAATTTTTCCCGGGAGTCTCCTGGAATACTCCCAGTATTCCAATTATAGTATTTTTCTGGTTGGGTCAGTTTCTAGTTCCGGCAGTTTCGTTATACGGTAAACTACGAAATTGCTTTAAAATAATCTATTTTTAACTCCATAAATTCCCATTTAATCTATATTTCAAATAAAAATCTGTAAATTTTTATATAAATCAGTAAAAATCTGGAGATTATGGGAAAAATTTCTGGGAATTTATTTTGTTAATTTACTTATTTAAATAAATTATTTATAAAACTATTTTTAACCACATAATTAAAATTAAACACCATCAGTAGTTCAAAAATTCCAAACAAACTCCAAAACACTCTTTACATGTCCAGGAACTCCTCACAAAATTTTGAGATTTCTCCGATTTGGTTTCGGTGTGTTCCCGGCTACCGAAAACTCGCAAAAACATGGATTTTTAACCCAGATCAAAACTCAACCAATGGAGTCCGAATTTTCCCAGAACATTCCCCATATTTCCTTAGTGCCTCTGTAAAATTTGGTGATTTATTGAATTCGTTTGATAAATTTTCCGAATTTCTTTTGGTAAAATAGTTAAATATTCAGAAAGAATCGTAGAAAATTCCATAAACTCTAAATTTTTACGTGGACCTTCCTGACAATACCCTACATTACCACACCAAATTTCAGCTCAATCCAAGTTACACGGACCAAGTTATAGGCAAAACAATTTTCTGCTTAGCCTAGATTCGGTCCTCGGATGTTATACCTAGCGATTCTTCCGATTTCAAGCGTTTATCTTGATCCCAGAAGTGTGTGAAGGCTGTATTCAGTACTTACACATTAAGTACAACCCAAATATGCTAGAAATTAGATCAATGAAGCTTTAATTCACTGTTTTTCGGTTAATCGAATAGTTAAGCGATTTTTGTCGAATAAGCGTTGATTACGGTATCAAACCCCAAAAGTTAGTGATAATGGCTGCTATATAACACCAGGTAAATACCAAGGTTTTCTTATTCAGCCCATAAACATGTTGAAACCTTCAAAAATGTTGGATTAAAAGACGTTTTTCGGCTAGAAATCGCGTTTAATCGAAGAAACGGACTTAGAATCATAAGTATCAAGGTTAATACCTTTGATTTAGTGAAGATTAGTGAAGAACTCAGCTGAATTAAAGTGTCTTTAGGGCAGATTTTTGAAGATTTGAAGTGATTTTTGTGAAAAACATGAATTATAAAATGAAACATGAATAAAAAAAAATATATACTTGGGGGGGGGGGGGGGGGAGGGGTTGGCGGTTTGGAGGTGGGTCCCAAGGGGGACACCTCGTGCTTCGGTCGGCACGACAAATATGATGTTTATCTTATGTTTTTGGGTCCCGGACGCGTCTCCGATTTGCGAAACGGGCTCCGTTTTGCGCGTTCTTAGTGTCAAAAGGCTCGGTTTAAAAAACTGAGCATAACCGTCTCAAAATTCCGAGCATGGTTACGTTTTAATCATAAAAGTCTCGTTTGACATTCGTTTAAGTGTTTTTAAGCTTGATCGATCGTTCCTTGCACATTTGGTTGCCTTATGTTATGACCGGAACGAAGGCGTTTCCCCAACCAGGGACTACATATAATAGAAAAGACTTCACTCGTCTTTCTTTCCCTTGACTAGCTTGGAGAGTTTCTTGAAGAAGTTATTTGTCTTCTTTCCTTCAAAGTAGAGAGGCAACTCCATGAGTCTTTGACCCAGGTAAGGATCATTTATCCTGAAGTTGTAACATTACTTGAGAAGCAATCCCAAACACCCTCAATATAGACTGTCTTTGTTTGTTACGTTGTTAGCATAACCCGTCCACCGGATGGGTATTAAACTAGTTGTATAAGGACCCCATAAATACAATTAGGTGTAGAGTGAGTTTTACATGAGGATGAAATATGTAAATTTGGATTGGTATGTAAATGCACATTTTGAACCATACTCAAAATTCCTCTTTAATGCACTCCAATTGCTCAGCCTACCATAAAGGAGTGAGTTTAGCCAAGATCTGCTTCGTTTTGTGTGCCTGGGCTTTGATTATTTTCAAACCTTATGTCACAGTCTATGGCACAACTAAGTTGTTCCTGAACTCGGAATCTTAAATAATGCTAATAATCAACGTCAAAGGTTTAATGCGCTGTTAAACGTCAAGTTCCGTTTAACACGTTGTTCAAGCCTAAGGACACTAACCTCGCATCGTTGGTCCTTAGTAATGTCATGTCAACCATGACGTGCTCTCGGATTCCTCCGAGATATAACATATATTGTTTCGCACAACACACAAGTCATGAAATTTCACAAGGTTTACGTGCAATTATAGTTTTAATCATGCTTTAAGTTTAGGACCAATTAAGGTGTACCTAGTTTCGTCATGGGTATCACAGTCTCCCTGGTTAAGAAATTTGTCCCCGAAATTTACTTTGTCAAGCTAGGGAAGAGGTGAGGGTATTTTCTACAGAATTCATCCTTCCGTTCCCAGGTATATTCAGGTCCTTGTTTAGAGTTCCACCGGACTTTAACCAATGAAATTTTGTTATGTGTTAATTGTTTGACCCTACATAAACTATTTCCACCGGCTCTTCCACAAAGTGGAGTTTATCATCAACGTGGATGTCTTCCAATGGTATCTGAGTGGCCTCGTCCGAAAGGCACTTCTTTAAGTTTGAAATGTGGAAGACATTGTGAATGGCATTAAGCTCGGTTGGTAGCTTCAACCGATACGCTGCAGGACCTATTTTTTCTAGGATCTCGTAGGGTCCAATGTATCGCGGGGCTAACTTTCCGGTCTTTCCAAATCTGATAACGCCCTTCCATGGCGATAATTTTAATAGTACACGTTCGCCCACTTTGAATGATAGCGGTTTCCGACGTATATCAGCCCAACTCTTTTGCCGACTCTGGGCTGCTTTCAGACGATTCCGAATCTGATGGACCTTATCGGTGGTTTCCTGAACTAGTTCAGATCCCTTCAGTTGAGTGTCACCCACTTCGACCCAACAAAGTGGTGATCGGCACTTTCGACCATAGAGTGCCTCGTACGGGGCTGCTTGAATGCTACTGTGGTAACTATTCTTATAAGAAAATTCCACTAGTGGGAGATGCTTGTCCCAGCTTCCTCGAAGTCCAGGACACAAGCACGAAGCAAGTCCTCTAGTGTCTGAATTCGGCGTTCCGATTGGCCATCGGTTTGGGGATGGTAAGCAGTGCTCAGGTCGATTCCCGTCCCCAATGCTTCTTGTAGTTTCTGCCAGTATCGCGAAGTAAAGTGGCTGTCTCGGTCGGAAATAATAGCAATCGGGACACCATGTCTAGCTACTATCTCATTAATATAAATTTCGGCCAACTGGTCGGTCTTATAAGTCGTATGGATCGGAATAAAATGCGCAGATTTGGTCAATCGATCGATGACTACCCAAATCGCATCATGACCACGAGGCGTTTTCGGAAGATGGGTCACGAAATCCACTGTGATTTGTTCCCATTTCCACTGAGGTATCTCGGGTTGTTGTAACATTCCCGAGGGTTTCTGATACTCAGCCTTGACTCGCGCACAAGTCAAGCTTGGCTCACGTATTCGGCCACGTCCTTTTTCATTCCCAGCCACCAATAAAACTCTTTCAAGTCGTGGTACATCTTGTCTGTACCCGGGTGAACCGAATATTTCGATTTATGAGCCTCGTCCATTATTAATTGTCTCAGCTCCGAACTTGCAGGAATCCACACTCGATTTCTTAAAGTACAACACTTCGTCCGTTTTCCTCACAAAACTTTTCTCGTTTCCGTGCAATCCTTCACTGGGTAACTGGCTTTCCTCCAAGCCCTATATCTGCGTGTTCCGGATCTGCTCGATAAGGCTCGTCTACACAATCATCCCCAATGCTCGTACTCGGAGGGGCTTAATTCGGTCCATTCTGCTTAGCGCATCCGCTACCACATTAGCTTTCCCCGGGTGGTACTTTATCTCACAATCATAATCATTTAACAATTCCACCCATCTGCGCTGCCTCATGTTTAAGTCTTTTTGATCGAAGATATGTTGGAGGCTTTTGTGATCGGTATATATAGTACACTTGGAACCATATAAATAATGTCTCCAAATCTTGAATGTGGATATAACTGCTCCTAGTTCCAGGTCATGGGTCGTGTGGTTCTTTTCGTGCACCTTTAGTTTTCTAGAAGCGTACGCAATAACTTTATTCCTTTGCATAAGGACACATCCAAGTCCTTGTCGCGATGCGTCACAATATACAACAAAGTCGTCATTGCCTTCGGGTAACGTCAAGATTGGGGCCTCGCATAACTTTTTCTTTAATAGCTGGAACGTTGTTTCCTGGTCTTCCCCCATTCATACTTCCTGTCCTTTTGTGTTAATGCGGTTAACGATTGCGTGATACTAGAGAAATTTTCGATAAAGTGGCAGTAATATCCTGCCAATCCCAAGAATTGGCGTATTTCTTTTGGAGATTTCGGCGCTGGCCAGTTCTTAATTGCGTCAATCTTGCTTGGATCCACATGAATTCCATGCTGATCCACCACATGCCCTAGGAATTGTAAGGCTTATAACCAAAAGTCGCACTTAGACAACTTAGCGTATAGTTGTTCGGTCCGTAGTATCTCCAAGATAGCACGTAAATGATGCTCATGCTCGTCGTTACTCTTGGAGTAGATCAAGATATCGTCAATGAAGACGATGATAAATTTGTCAAGGTATGGCTTACATACCCTGTTCATGAGGTCCATGAACACCGCGGGTGCGTTAAATTAACCCAAAGGGCATAACCAGGAATTCGTAGTGGCCATAACGAGTTCGAAATGCGGTCTTAGGGATATCATCCTCTTGGACCTTCACTTGATGGTAACCTGACCGAAGGTCTATCTTAGAAAAGTATCGGGCTCCTTGCAGCTGATCAAAGAGATCATCAATTCTCGAAAGAGGGTACCGATTCTTGATAGTGACTTTATTCAATTCCCTGTAGTCGATGCACATTCAGAAGCTACCGTCCTTCTTCTTTACAAACGAAACTGGGGCTCCCCAGGGAGAATAACTAGGACGGATGAAACCATGATCAAGTAACTCCTGTAACTGCGTCGATAGCTCTTGCATCTCGGACGGTGCAATATGATATGGGGCCTTGGCAACGGGTGCCGATCCCGGTAGTAAGTCGATGCGAAACTCGACTTGTCGATTGGGCGGCAATCCGGGCAATTCCTCCGGGAACACATCAGGGTATTCACATACCACCGGGATGTCTTCAATACGTTTCTGGGCTGGTTCCTCGGTCGTGACGCTGGCCAAAAACACGTCACATCCTCGTCGTATACACTTCAATGCCTTAAGGTGAGATATAAGGTTCAACGTGGCGCCTAACTTCTCTCCTTGTACCATAATTGCATCCGTGGGGGATAAAGGGATCTTCACAACCTTTTGTTCACATAACACTCCGCACGATGGTTGGATAACCAGTCCATTCCTATGACAATATAAAAACTACCCAATTCTACTAGTAAAAGGTTAATAGTAAACTGGTAATCGTTAAGGGTTATAGGGCAATTAACAATAAGTTGGTGACTGGTAATTGGTTTCGCTGGTAAGTTCGACGGTATAGGGTTGTTTCAGGTCAATAGCAGGCATATTCGAGAGTGGAAAAAATGCAATTGACACATAACTTCTATCGGCTCCCGTATCAAATAACACTGAAGTAAATTGATTGGAAATGAAGAACGTACCTGAAACCATGTTGGGATCCTGGCATGCGTCACCAGGTCCCATGACAAAGGCACGACCTCGAGCTGCATTCGAGGTAGATGCTTGGTTCTGGGTGCTCATTCCGGCCATCTGCTGGGCTAAACTCGGACAACTATTACGAAAATGTTCCGTGCTGCCACATCCAAAGCATGCACGAGGGTAGGTAACCTGTGGTGCTGGTTGTTGAGGTCGCTGCTGAAGAGGTTGAGGCCTGGGTGGTTGAAAACGGTTGGTTTGGGATTTAGTTCCGTAGGCACCCTACAGTTTTGGGCATAATGTCCATTTCTATGACACCTCTAGCATATCATTGCTCGGCACCCACCAAAGTGGTGGTAAGTACACTTGTTGCACTTTGGGGCCTTTCCCTTGTAGCTATCAGAGTTACCCGCAGGGGTAGTCATAACGTAGTTCTGGCTAATATTCCTCCCCCTATTAGGTGCTGCTGCCCTTATGCGACTAATCTCCGGGGCTTCAAGCTTGTCCCAGCCGGCTCTCCCGACATTGTCAGAATCTTACGCCTAACCATGTCATATGTAACGGTACCTGACCTGGCTACCACCTCGTGCATGGTTCGGCATTCCACTGAGTTAATGATACTTCTCACTTCTGGGGCCAGTCCCCAGATGTACCTTTCAATCCTCTTGGATTCCGGTCGGACCATGTCTTGCAATATACGCGCAAGTTCATTGAAACGGTTGGTATAACCTGCATGATCAGCACCTTGCATCTGCAGTTCCAGAACTCATGCTCAAGCTTTTGAATTTCATGAGTTGGGCAAAACCTTTCCATCATCAGTATCTTGAGATCATCCCAAGTCATAGCATTAATCGCGTCCTGTCCGCGAGTTTGAACAATAGTGTTCCACCAGTTTAAAGCATGGTCAATAAAGGTACAAGTTGTATATTTAACTGCGTAATGACCAGGACAATTACTTATGTTAAGTACCGATTCAGACTTTTCGACCCATTTCACAAACCCATTTGGTCCCTCAGTCCCATTGAATTCCATCGGTTTGCATTTCATGAAATGCTTATATGTGCAAACCGACCTACCATTATTCTGGTTATCGTTCTGACCTACGGGTCCTGTTGCGGATTCGTTTCAGGGTAGCATTAATACCGGCGCTAACCTGCGCCACAATTGTGGGGATAACAGCCTGGAGTTGTTGCGCTATCATTTGCGCAATTTCTGCCTCAGTCATCTGTGGTGCGCGTTTCGGGGCCATTCTATTATACACAATAGATGTCTTGGTATCAATGTCACGTATCCAGTTAACACATATCACATATTCGGCTATGACATATTACACACTTCATCACACACATGAATCCACGGCACAAATAGTCAAAAGCATCGTCATATATATATGTAATGTCATCATAATACAAACGTCAAAATTTGCACATAGACTTAACCCATAAGGGTCAGTGCTTAAATGTGCTGTCAAAATATGTCACCAAAGTGACGTACAGACTCGATGCAACGAGACTACTAACTAGGAAAACGTGAAGATACTATGACTGCGTCACCACCTCGATATGGGTATAACCCAGTGCTTGGTAGGATGTAGAAAAGATACATCACTTCTATCCATAAAAAAACATACTAGGAATGCCACATCCACCATGCCAACCCTCCAAGACCTGCTACTAACCCAACAATAGCACCAATACATCCGTATACCAACGCACGGAAATGATCATGCTCATGATGGACATACCCCATACCCTGCTGTAAAAGAATCAAGTAGTCTCCCATCGACCTCCTCTGTTGCTCATCCTCATCCCGTGCCATCCGTAATAATGAAATCTGCTCGAACCGAAATCCCATCAAGCTGCTCTCGGTGATGGGAGCAGGCACCTCCTGAGGAGGAACATGTATACCCCAGACGGGTGGGGAAGGCTCTCTAAACGGCTGGGAAGGGCCACCTCGCTCGTAAGTGTGAAACGGGGAAGGGTCCTCCCGAGGTGGGGTCAAAAAACGGGCAGTAAAATGCTACTGGGTCCCTATAGGTACGGGTATCAGACGAATAGGGGAAACGGGCAGTGAGAACACAGGTACATGCGTAAGTACCCTCCGACGAGCCGTCTGTCGGAGGCCAAAAGTGGGTATCTCAAGGGGGCTGGATGAGTAGGGTGAATAAGTACTCGGAGTGGAAGGAGTGTAAGGGTCAGGCGGTGTCTCTGGTGACGGTAAGCAGGGTGCTACCGGCTCCCACTCCTAATGCCCCGTGGCGGGAGTAGGGCTCCTAGGAATAGGTCCTACTGGTATGGCAACATCCGGGGTACGACTATGCTCCGAGGAGCTAGTCGGATGGTGTGATGGTGAACGGTTGGCGCTCAAGGCCTCTACCTCGCGCCTAGTACGAGGTCTGGGTGGGTAAGGGCCACAACAATAACCAGAAGGATCTGGCGAGTAACTCGATGTCAAAAGGGGTGTCAGCGGATCCTCCTCAGGATCGGTCTCCATATGCGAAGTACTCTGGTGACTCGAACGACGCGGCATGCTACATGAAAAAAAGAAAACCACACACAACGCTGATTTGACTGACCAAAAAACTGAACTCAACAGCCCACAAAATAACAATAAGCACGTATTGCACGCATTTTCGATTTTTAAGATTTATATAAAAAATTATTTGTGGTTGGTGACGTTAGTAGACGGATTTACGTCCTATCTCAATGGCGTACCCAGAACCCCCAAGTATGAGCAGATAAATTATGGTGTTCCGGACCACAATAATTTATTTGCCCCACCAGGGCTTCCTGGCAATAGCCATACTACTCAGTTTCTAGAGGTTCTCAGCGTGTGGAGACTAACTTAGGATTATAGTCTAGGTTCTTTAGAGATACCTAGTTCGCTATAACCGAAGGCTCTGATACCATCTTCTGTCACACCCCGACTCGCAGCGGAAGACAAATGCAGGGTGCGGTAGATACGTGGTAATTCTCTATAGTTTAAAAACATGATATCATAAACAGAGAGAACCTCGGTTACAACATACTATCAGTATCATATTACACATCATAAGTTCAAGTACAGTACTACGAGCTATCACAGCTCTTATTCTGCTATAGTTTACTACTAAAGCCATCCACACGCACGTTCCTTACTCCTCTTTAGTTTTACCTGAAATGCATGTTAGTTTTAAAAGGGCCAGCTAAACGCAGCGTGAGTTCCAGTGGTTTAATTGCTATGTAACAATATGTGTTAACAAGTTTAATTGCACGGGTCATAATCACAATGATGGTCACAGTCATAGTCGCAGATGGAATTACATGAGGAAGCAAGTGAAACCTGACTGTTTTACCCCGGGTTGTGTCACTCAGACACTCCCGGTCCACCAACTGCGTCACGTGCAGTTCAACGCCCCTTAGTAGTTATGCCTAACAACACAACCAAATTAGGACACGTGCAGACCTGGTTTCCGACCTTTCTGTCGGGCGCGGCCTGGGTTCGTCAGACCAATAGTACTATCCACTGCCCACGGCTTATATTAATCACTTGTAGAGGGGAGGTAGCTCGTGTGTTAGATAATTCGCATCATATGTTGGTGCAATTAACATAGTTCGTAACATGCCAATCATCTCAGAAACAGTATCATAATTTAAAAGTGGTGGAGTGAAAAACACTCCCAATTTGGTGTAATCACACAATTTTAACATGCAAGTTCCCAGAAACAGTAAAACCAGTCAAAAGTGGGAAAGTGAAACTCACTCCCAAGTTGAGGCAATGATCATAGTTTGTAACAAGTTATATGTTAAGGAAGTAGAATTCCCTTCATAAGTTTGTGTAATCAACACAGTTTGTAACATACATTCCACCCCAAGTAAAACAATAAAACAGTTAAAAGCGGGGTAGTGAAACTCTTAGTCCAAATAGTGGTCTCAAGACAAGAGTGATCAAGCTGCTGGATCAACTTTAATAACGCACATGCAAGTATGAACTCAAATCAGTATCTAAGTTGGTAATGGTTATAACTTGGATATGGTCAGGAGTTTTTACTCCGGATTGAGTCTATAGGACACTTGTATGGTGATGGACGTCAGGGTAGTATTAGTTTTCAATTTGGCTTCCGGGCACCGGTTCGCGTGCCAGCCAAAGTCAGTAGTTTAACGTGTTCGGATAATGGTACGGGAATACCGATAGTACCAACACGTGGTTATTTAAGAATGATTAACTTTTCATCAAGGGAGTTTGAGTGTTTGGGGGGTTTAAGTTGCCCAAAGTTGAGTTTCCATTTTCACCGTCGGGAATTCTCCCAGATTGTCTTAGAGCACACCCATAGTGCCCAATTTTTCCCGGGAGTCTCCTGGAATACTCCCAGTATTCCAATTATAGTATTTTTCTGGTTGGGTCAGTTTCCAGTTCCGGCAGTTTCGTTATACGGTAAACTACGAAATTGCTTTAAAATAATCTATTTTTAACTCCATAAATTCTCATTTAATCTATATTTAAAAAAAAATCTGTAAATTTTTATATAAATCAGTAAAAATCTGGAGATTATGGGAAAAATTTCTGGGAATTTATTTTGTTAATTTACTTATTTAAATAAATTATTTATAAAACTATTTTTAACCACATAATTAAAATTAAACACCATCAGTAGTTCAAAAATTCCAAACAAACTCCAGAACACTCTTTACATGTCCAGAAACTCTTCACAACATTTTTAGATTTTTCCGATTTCTTTTTGTTGCCTTCCCGGCTACCGAAAACTCGCAAAAACGCAGATTTTTAACCCAAATCAAAACTCAACCAATGGAGTCCGAATTTTCCCAGAACATTTCCGATATGTTCCTTAGTGTCTCTGTAAAACTTGGTGATTTATTGAATTTGTTTGATATTTCTTCTGAATTTCTTTTGGTAAAAGAGTTAACAATTCACAAAAATCATAGAAAATTACAAAAAATTCTAAACATTTACATGGACCTTGCTGACAATATCCTACATCACCACACCAAATTTCAGCTCAATCAAAGTTACACGGACTAAGTTATAGGGAAAACAATTTTCTGCCTAGCCTAGATTCGGTTCTCAGATGTTATATCTAGCGATTCTTCCAATTCCAAGCGTTTATCTTGATCCCAGAAGTGTGTGAAGGCTATATTCAGTACCTACACATCAAGTACAACCAAAATATGCTAGAACTTAGATCAATGAAGCTTTAATTCACTGTTTTTCGGTTAATCAAATAGTTAAGCGATTTTTGTCGAATAAGAGTTGATTAGGGTATTAAACCCCAAAAGTTAGTGATCATGGCTGCCATATAACACCAGTAAATACCAATGTGTTCTTATTCAGCCCATAAACATGTTGAAACCTTCAAAAATCTTGGATTAAAAGGCGTTTTTCAGCTAGAAATCGCGTTTAATTGAAGAAACGGACTTAGAATCATAAGTATCAAGGTTAATATCTTTGATTTAGTGAATATTAGTAAAGAACTTAGCTGAATTAAAGGGTCTTTAGGGCAGATTTTTGGAGAGTTGGAGTGATTTTTGTGAAAAACATGAATTATAAAATGAAAAATGAATAAAAAAGTATATATACATGGGGGGGGGGGTTGGCGGTTTGGAGGTGGGTCCCAAGGGGGGCACCTCGTGCTTCGGTTGGCATGACAAAAGATGATGTTTATCTTATGTTTTCGGGTCCCGGACGCGTCTCCGATTTGCGAAACAGGCTTTGTTTTTGCGCGTTCTTATGTCAAAAGAATCGGTTTTAAAAACTGAGCATAACCGTCTTGAAATCCGAGCATGGTTACGTTTTAATCATAAAAGTCTTGTTTGACATTTTTTAAGTGTTTTTAAGCTTGATCGATCGTTCCTTGCACATTTGGTTGCCTTATGTTATGCCCGGAACGAAGGCGTTTCCCCAACCAGGAGCTGCTTCGTTTTACGTGCCCGGGCTTTGATTATTTTCAAACCTCATGTCACAGTCTATGGCACAAAACTAAGTTGTTCCTGGAACTCGTAATCTTAAATAATGCTACCGATAACTTAATAATCAACGTCAAAGGTTTAATGTGCTGTTAAACGCCAAGTCTCCGTTTAACACGTTGTTCAAGGCTAAGGACGCCAACCTCGCAACGTTAATCCTTGGTAGTGTCATGTTAACCATGACGTGCTCTCGGATTCCTCCGAGATATAACATATATTGTTTCGCACAACACACAAGTCATGAAATTTCACAAGGTTTACGCGCAATTATAGTTTTAATCATGCTTTAAGTTTAGGACCAATTAAGGTGTACCTGGTTCGTCATGGGTATCACACTTACTACTCCTATTCACATAGATAACGAAGCAAGTATTTCAATTACTAAAAATCCGGTAAACCACTCTAAAACCAAACACATAGTAATTAGATGTCACTTCATTTCTGATTGCTACGAAAAGAAGTTGATACAAAAAATTCACACCGACCTATAAAAGTAGTTCTTTTTACCAAAGCGTTTGACAAATCAAGATTTGAGTATTTACTCAAAAAAGTGGTATACAAGAATTAGAGTCGGGGGGTGAATCATAGGGTACCAGATTCTGAACCATCAAACAAGTAAACCTCATCGGGAATTCGTTTTAGTTTGTTACATTTTCTTTATGAAAAATTCAAAAACATGTTATTAATTTTAGGGGGAGAATTTGGGAGAAAAATAAACATTGAAAAATGAAAAAAAAAATACAAAACCATTGAAAAATGTAAAAGTCAAAAAACAACAAATAGACAAAAATGAGTTTTGTTGCTAAAACAGAGGATATGATAATACATCAGTGGACTATCAGTGCATGCTAAAGAATTGAAAAGTTTTAAAATGGATAATAGTCTCACTAATAGATGTATCAGTAGGCTCACTGTTAAGCAAAAGGGTTGCATAAATGATACGAACATAACGAAATAATTAAGTGTGTGTTCACATTTCATTGACATATGGTCTTAGTACCATAATTTCATTTGACAGAATTGTCATGATACTGAGATACTAGGTCTTATATTAGTTTAACATTTGGGGTATTATACAAGTTCTTTTGTCTACATGGTGGTGTTAACTTAGAACTTTTATACTTTATAAACAAACGCTTAAAGCGTAAACTCTCAAAATCTAAATGATTATCGAAAGACTTTGTGCTATAAAAGATACCTATGAGGTACACCACTTTCAAAGTCGAACTTCATACTCTTTGTCTGTACGGTGGTTAGGATCTAAGTTTGAATCAATTGTAATATTTGTTTCAAGAATGGAAATATGAATGTAAAATAAGTTTAAATACAACGGAATGAATGGCAAACTTTTATCACAATCAATGGTTGTTTGTTTTCATCATCATGATTTGACTAATTGTAGTATTTGCATGTGAATTAAAAGCTCCCCTTAGCCCAATGATAATCGTTTGAAAGAACAGAAATGCAAAGAAGATAGACTGATAAATGATCTTTTGATAGATAAGAAAAATACTGTTACATTGATCATCTATTTATACTAACCTTCTAACCTCTGAGCATCTTTGATGACGTCAGGGTTGAAAGTGGCATCTAACAAACAAAATAACTAACCTAACCACTGATCGTAAACACTGATAGTGCAAAGCAATGTTACATTGATTATTATACTAATAAAAGTAAAACTCTGATAACTCTCCTCCGCTCTTTATCTTCTGGCAGACCTTTGGTAAATTGTCGTTTTGTAGCATCATATAATAGAAGACAGATGATAGACAACAGATCTTTGAAAAGACAGAGTTTAACTAACAGTGGTTATAAACTCTGATAGTGGAACCAAAACTCTGATAGTGTATTTGGCTTTGTATCATATGTTCCTTTATAATGGGATCAATCCCAACAATCTCCCCCTGGAACAGATGATGCCAAAACACATTTATTTTTGGTCTTCATTCCTCAACATGAGTTCTCTAATTTGCCCGATGAACTGTAGTTCAAAGTTGAGAGACAACATATCCTCCTTATCCTTTTCAAGCTCCAGATTCAAAAGATCTTGAATGTCTTCTGCATATAACCCATATGCATCCTCCATGCTTATTCTTGACAACTTTACCATCTGACTTGAGTAATGTCAATTCACGGGATTCTTTATCAACTTTTCATTTTAGAATTTTTGGGTCAGATGGTTTTCTAGGATGGCTTATTGTTGAGGGTGGTGGTTGTAGTTGATGAGCAATCTTAGATAATGTTTCTCTTAACACATTGCTTGTATCATCAAAGTGGATATGGATCTGGTCCATGATTCCTTGTTTGATGAGGTCATGCTCACACCTTCTTACATATTCTTTGGACATCTCCCCTCTGCCTTTTTCTTTGTTTTAAGGCCAGAATGGATTGAGCGGATGTTTCAGATGGTTTGGCAGAAGGTTGGGTCTGATGTGCTGTATCCTCTATTGCATATATAGGCTTCTTTGGCAGTGTTGGATCAGTTTTTCTTCTTTGTTCAAGCCTTCTATATGTGTCAATCACCTTAACCTCTTGCCACCTCATGATTTGGTTCTTTGACCCATAGTTAGAAGCAATCAACTCATCCTTTATTCTTCTTAACTTCAAAGTCTTTTCAGGCACATTTTTCTTGTATTTGTTCCAATCTGGAGGAGTGGGCTTTTTGAGGGGACCTTTCAACATTGCTTGCATTCTTTGCACCTCTTCTTCCAACTCACTCACAGTCCAGTCTTTAAACTGTGCCCTTGTAGCCTTGTAATACTTATTATTCATGATATGTTCAATATAATCATTTTTAAGGCTTTTATCCTCTCTCTCTGATAGCTTTTTAATTAAGTCTCTTGCAAATTCTTCTAGACTCCTGACTTTGCTCAGCTGGTACTGCAAATATTTTTGTATTTCTCTATCATATTTTCCTTGGGTATCCCTTTTAGATATATCCTCTGCTTGTTTGGCCTTAATGTTTCTCTTAACACATTGCTTGCATCATCAAAGTGGAAATGGATCTGGTCCATGATTCCTTGTTTGATGAGTTTATGCTCACACCTTCTTACATATTCTTTGGACATCTCTCTCTGCCTTTTTCTTTGTTTTAAGGCCAGAATGGATTGAGCAGATGTTTCAGATGGTTTGGTAGAAGGTTGGGTCTGATGTGCTGTATCCTCTATTGCATATATAGGCTTCTTTGGTAGTGTTGGATCAGTTTTTCTTCTTTGTTCAAGCCTTCTATATGTGTCAATCACCTTAACCTCTGGCCACCTCATGATTTGGTTCTTTGACCCATAGTTAGCAGCATTCAACACTTCCTTTATTCTTGTTAACTTCAAAGTCTTTTCAGGTACATTTTTCTTATATTTGTTCCAATCTGGAGGAGTGGGCTTTTTTACAGGACCTTTCAACATTGCTTGCATTCTTTGCACCTCTTCTTCCAACTCACTCACAGTCCAGTCTTTAAACTGTGCCCTTGTAGCCTTGTACTGCTTATTATTCATGATATGTTCAATATAATCATTTTTAAGGCTTGTATCCACTCTTTCTAATAGCTTTTTGCTTAAGTCTCTTGCAAAATCTTCTAGACTCCTGACTTTGCTCAGCTGGTACTGCAAATAGTTTTGTATTTCTCTATCAGATTTTCCCTGGGCATCCCTTTTAGATATATCCTCTGCTTGTTTGGCCTTAATGTTTCTCTTAACACATTGCTTGCATCATCAAAGTGGAAATGGATCTGGTCCATGATTCCTTTTTTGATGAGGTCATGCTCATTCCTTCTTACATCTTCTTTGGATATCTCTCTCTGCCTTTTTCTTTGTTTTAAGGCCAGAATGTATTGAGCAGATGTTTCAGATGGTTTGGAAGAAGGTTAGGTCTGATGAGGTGTATCCTCTGTTGCATATACAGGTTTCTTTGACAGTGTTGGATCAGTTTTTCTTCTTTGTTCAAGCCTTCTATATGTGTCAATCACCTTAACCTCTGGCCACCTCATGATTTGGTTCTTTGACCCATAGTTAGCAGCATTCAACACTTCCTTTATTCTTGTTAACTTCAAAGTCTTTTCAGGTACATTTTTCTTATATTTGTTCCAATCTGGAGGAGTGGGCTTTTTTACAGGACCTTTCAACATTGCTTGCATTCTTTGCACCTCTTCTTCCAACTCACTCACAGTCCAGTCTTTAAACTGTGCCCTTGTAGCCTTGTACTGCTTATTATTCATGATATGTTCAATATAATCATTTTTAAGGCTTGTATCCACTCTTTCTAATAGCTTTTTGCTTAAGTCTCTTGCAAAATCTTCTAGACTCCTGACTTTGCTCAGCTGGTACTGCAAATAGTTTTGTATTTCTCTATCAGATTTTCCCTGGGCATCCCTTTTAGATATATCCTCTGCTTGTTTGGCCTTAATGTTTCTCTTAACACATTGCTTGCATCATCAAAGTGGAAATGGATCTGGTCCATGATTCCTTTTTTGATGAGGTCATGCTCATTCCTTCTTACATCTTCTTTGGATATCTCTCTCTGCCTTTTTCTTTGTTTTAAGGCCAGAATGTATTGAGCAGATGTTTCAGATGGTTTGGAAGAAGGTTAGGTCTGATGAGGTGTATCCTCTGTTGCATATACAGGTTTCTTTGACAGTGTTGGATCAGTTTTTCTTCTTGTTCAAGCCTACTATATGTGTCAATCACCTTAACATCTTGCCACCTCATGATTTGGTTCTTTGACCCATAGTTAGCAGCAATCAACTCTTCCTTTATTCTTTTTAACTTCAAAGTCTTTTCAGGCATATTTTTCTTGTATTTGTTCCAATCTAGAGGAGTGGGCTTTTTGAGGGGATCTTTCAACATTGCTTGCATTCTTTTCACCTCTTCTTCCAACTCACTCATAGTCCAGTCTTTAAATTGTGCCCTTGTAGCCTTGTACTGCTTATTATTCATGATATGTTCAATATAATCATTTTAAGGCTTTTGTCCTCTCTCTCTGATAGCTTTTTGATTAAGTCTCTTGCAAAATCTTCTAGACTCCTGAATTTGCTCAGCTGGTACTGCAAATAGTTTTGTATTCCTCTATCAGATTTTCCCTGGGTATCCCTTTTAGATATATCCTCTGCTTGTTTGGCCTTAATGTTTCTCTTAACACATTTCTTGCATCATCAAAGTGGAAATGGATCTGGTCCATGATTCCTTGTTTGATTGAGGTCATGCTCATACCTTCTTACATCTTCTTTGGACATCTCTCTCTCTGCCTTTTTCTTTGTTTTAAGGCCATAATGGATTGAGCAGATGTTTCAGATGGTTTGGTAGAAGGTTGGGTCTGATGAGCTGTATCCTCTGTTGCATATACAGCTTCTTTGACAATGTTGGATCAGTTTTGCTTCTTTGTTCAAGCCTTCTATATGTGTCAATCACCTTAACCTATTGCCACCTCATGATTTGGTTTTTTGACCCATAGTTAGCAGCAATTAACTCTTCCTTTATTCTACTTAACTTCAATGTCTTTTCAGGCACATTTTTCTTGTATTTGTTCCAATCTGGAGGAGTGGGCTTTTTGAGGGGATATTCAAACATTGCTTGCATTCTTTGCACCTCTTCTTCCAAGTCACTCACAGTCCAGTCTTTAAACTGTGCCCTTGTAGCCTTGTACTGCTTATTATTCATGATATGTTCAATATAATCATTTTTAAGGCTTTTATCCTCTCTCTCTGATAGCTTTTTGCTTAAGTCTCTTGCAAAATCTTCTAGACTCCTGAATTTGCTCAGCTGGTACTGCAAATAGTTTTTATTTCTCTATCAGATTTTCCCTGGGTATCCCTTTTAGATATATCCTCTGCTTGTTTGGCCTTAATGTTTTCTTAACACATTTCTTGCATCATCAAAGTGGAAATGGATCTGGTCCATGATTCCTTGTTTGATTGAGGTCATGCTCATACCTTCTTACATCTTCTTTGGATATCTCTCTCTCTGCCTTTTTCTTTGTTTTAAGGCCATAATGGATTGAGCAGATGTTTCAGATGGTTTGGTAGAAGGTTGGGTCTGATGAGCTGTATCCTCTGTTGCATATACAGCTTCTTTGACAATGTTGGATCAGTTTTTCTTCTTTGTTCAAGCCTTCTATATGTGTCAATCACCTTAACCTCTTGCCACCTCATGATTTGGTTCTTTGACCCATAGTTAGCAGCAATTAACTCTTCCTTTATTCTACTTAACTTCAAAGTCTTTTCAGGCACATTTTTCTTGTATTTGTTCCAATATGGAGGAGTGGGCTTTTTGAGGGGATATTCCAACATTGCTTGCATTCTTTGCACCTCTTCTTCCAACTCACTCACAGTCCAGTCTTTAAACTGTGCCCTTGTAGCCTTGTATTGCTTATTATTCATGATATGTTCAATATAATCATTTTTAAGGCTTTATCCTCTCTCTCTGATAGCTTTTTGCTTAAGTCTCTTGCAAAATCTTCTAGACTCCTGAATTTGCTCAGCTGGTACTGCATATAGTTTTGTATTTCTCTATCAGATTTTCCCTTGGTATCCCTTTTAGATATATATTCTTCTTGTTTGGCCTTAATGTTTCTCTTAACACATTGCTTGCATCATCAAAGTGGAAATGGATCTGGTCCATGATTCCTTGTTTGATGAGGTCATGCTCATTCCTTCTTACATCTTCTTTGGACATCTCTCTCTTCCTTTTTCTTTGTTTTAAGGCCAAATGTATTGAGCAGATGTTTCAGATAGTTTGGTAGAAGGTAAGGTCTGATGAGGTGTATCCTCTGTTGCATATACAGGCTTCTTTGATAGTGTTGGATCAGTTTTTCTTCTTTGTTCAAGCCTTCTATATGTGTCAATCACCTTAACCTTTACCACCTCATCATTTGGTTCTTTGACCCATAGTTAGCAACAATTAACTCTTCCTTTATATTCTTAACTTCAAAGTCTTCTCAGGCACAATTTTCTTGTATTTGTTCCAATCTGGTGGAGTGGGCTTTTTGAGGGGATCTTTCAACATTGCTTGCATTCTTTGCACCTCTTCTTCCAACTCACTCACAGTCCAGTCTTTAAACTGTGCCCTTGTAGCCTTGTACTGCTTATTATTCATGATATGTTCAATATAATCATTTTTAAGGCTTTATCCTCTCTCTCTGATAGCTTTTTGCTTAAGTCTCTTGCAATATCTTCTAGACTTCTGAATTTGCTCAGCTGGTACTGCATATAGTTTTGTATTTCTCTATCAGATTTTCCCTGGGTATCCCTTTTAGATATATCCTCTGCTTGTTTGGCCTTAATGTTTCTCTTAACACATTTCTTGCATCATCAAAGTGGAAATGGATCTGGACCATGATTCCTTGTTTGATTGAGGTCATGCTAATACCTTCTTACATCTTCTTTGGACATCTCTCTCTCTGCCTTTTTCTTTTTTTAAGGCCATAATGGATTGAGCAGATGTTTCAGATGGTTTGGTAGAAGGTTGGGTCTGATGAGCTGTATCATTGTTGCATATACAGGCTTCTTTGACAATGTTGGATCAGTTTTTCTTCTTTGTTCAAGCCTTCTATATGTGTCAATCACCTTAACCTATTGCCACCTCATGATTTGGTTCTTTGACCCATAGTTAGCAGCAATTAACTCTTCCTTTATTCTACTTAACTTCAAAGTCTTTTCAGGCACATTTTTCTTGTATTTGTTCCAATCTGGAGGAGTGGGCTTTTTTGAGGGGATATTCCGACATTGCTTGCATTCTTTGCACCTCTTCTTCCAACTCACTCACAGTCCAGTCTTTAAACTGTGCCCTTGTAGCCTTGTACTGCTTATTATTCATGATATGTTCAATATAATCATTTTTAAGGCTTTATCCTCTCTCTTGATAGCTTTTTGCTTAAGTCTCTTGCAAAATCTTCTAGACTCCTGAATTTGCTCAGCTGGTACTGCATATAGTTTTGTATTTCTCTATCAGATTTTCCCTTGGTATCCCTTTTAGATTATATTCTTCTTGTTTGGCCTTAATGTTTCTCTTAACACATTGCTTGCATCATCAAAGTGGAAATGGATCTGGTCCATGATTCCTTGTTTGATGAGGTCATGCTCATACCTTCTTACATCTTCTTTGGACATCTCTCTCTGACTTTTTCTTTGTTTTAAGGCCAGAATAGATTGAGCAATGTTTCGGATGGTTTGGTAGAAGGTTAGGTCTGATGAGGTGTATCCTCTGTTGCATATACAGGCTTCTTTGATAGTGTTGGATCAGTTTTTCTTCTTTGTTCAAGCCTTCTATATGTGTCAATCACCTTAACCTCTTGCCACCTCATCATTTGGTTCTTTGACCCATAGTAAGCAACAATCAACTCTTCCTTTATTCTTCTTAACTTCAAAGTCTTTTAAGGCACATTTTTCTTGTATTTGTTACATTCTGGAGGAGTGGGCTTTTTGAGGGGATCTTTCAACATTGCTTGCATTATTTGCACCTCTTCTTCCAACTTATTCACAGTCCAGTCTTTAAACTGTGCCCTTGTAGACTTGTACTGCTTATTATTCATGATATGTTCAATATAATCATTTTTAAGGCTTTTATCCTCTCTCTCTCTGATAGCTTTTTGCTTAAGTCTCTTGCAAAATCTTCTAGACTCCTGAATTTGCTCAGCTGGTACTACAAATAGTTTTGTATTTCTCTATCAGATTTTCCGTGGGTATCCCTTTTAGATATATCCTCTGCTTGTTTGGCCTTAATGTTTCTCTTAACACATTGCTTGCATCATCAAAGTGGAAATGGATCTGGTCCTGATTCCTTGTTTGATGAGGTCATGCTCATTCCTTCTTACATCTTCTTTGGACATCTCTCTCTGCCTTTTTCTTTGTTTTAAGGCCAGAATGTATTGAGCAGATGTTTCAGATGGTTTGGTAGTAGATTAGGTCTGATGAGGTGTATCCTCTGTCGCATATACAGGCTTCTTTGACAGTGTTGGATCAGTTTTTCTTCTTTGTTCAAGCCTTCTATATGTGTCAATCACCTTAACCTCTTGCCACCCTTATGATTTGGTTCTTTGACCCATAGTTAGCAGCAATCAACTCTTCCTTTATTCTTTTAACTTCAAAGTCTTTTCAGGCACATTTTTCTTTATTTGTTCCAATCTGGAGGAGTAGGCTTTTGAGGGGATCTTTCAACATTGCTTGCATTCTTTTCACCTCTTCTTCCAACTCACTCACAGTCATCTTAACTGGCTTTAGCTGTCTTATTTGATTTCAAATATCTTTTAGCTTTACTTTCTCTGACTTTTGCTATTCTTCATCTTCAGACTGTGCTAGGTACTGCAAATAGTTTTGTATTTCTCTATCAGATTTTCCCTGGTATCCCTTTTACATATATCCTCTGCTTGTTTGGCCTTAATGTTTCTCTTAACACATTTCTTGCATCATCAAGTGGAAATGGATCTGGTCCATGATTCCTTGTTTGATTGAGGTCATGCTCATACCTTCTTACATCTTCTTTTGGACACTCTCTCTCTCTCGCCTTTTTCTTTGTTTTAAGGCCATAATGATTGAGCAGATGTTTCAGATGGTTTGGTAGAAGGTTGGTCTGGGTGAGCTGTATCCTCTGTTGCATATACACGCTTCTTTGAATGTTGGATCAGTTTTTCTTCTTTGTTCAAGCCTTCTATATTGTCAATCACCTTAACCTCTTGCCACCTCATGATTTGGTTCTTTGACCCATTGTTAGCACAATTAACTCTTCCTTTATTCTCTTAACTTCAAAGTCTTTTCAGGCACATTTTTCTTGTATTTGTTACAATCTGGAGGAGTGGGCTTTTTGAGGGGAATATTCAACATTGCTTGCATTCTTTGCACCTCTTCTTCCAACTCACTTACAGTCCAGTCTTTAAACTGTGCCCTTGTAGCCTTGTACTGCTTATTATTCATGATATGTTCAATATAATAATTTTTAAGGCTTTTATCCTCTCTCTTGGGTAGCTTTTTTGCTTAAGTCTCTTGCAAAATCTTCTAGACTCCTGATTTGGGTCAGCTGGTACTGCAAATAGTTTTGTATTTCTCTATCAGATTTTCCCTGGGTATCCTTTTAGATATATCCTCTGCTTGTTTGGCCTTGATGTTTCTCTTATCACATTTGCTTGCATCATCAAAGTGGAATGGATCTGGTCCATGATTCCTTGTTTGATTGAGGTCATGCTCATCCTTCTTACATCTTCTTTGGACATCTCTCTCTTCCTTTTTCTTTGTTTTAAGGCCAAATGTATTGAGCAGATGTTTCAGATAGTTTGGTAGAAGTTGGTCTGATGAGGTGTATCCTCTGTTGCATATACAGGCTTCGTTTTACATGTTGGATCAGTTTTTCTTCTTTGTTCCAGCCTTCTATATGTGTCAATCACCTTAACCTCTTACCACCTCATATTTGGTTCTTTGACCCATAGTTAGCAACAATTAACTCTTCCTTTATTCTTCTTAACTTCAAAGTCTTTTCAGGCACATTTTCTTGTATTTGTTCCAATCTGGAGGAGTGGGCTTTTTGAAGGGATATTCCAACATTGCTTGCATTCTTTGCACCTCTTCTTCCAACTTTATCACAGTCCAGTCTTTAAACTGTGCCCTTGTAGACTTGTATGCTTATTATTCATGATATGTTCAATATAATCATTTTTAAGGCTTTTATCTCTCTCTCTTGGATAGCTTTTTGCTTAAGTCTCTTTGCAAAATCTTCTAGACTCCTGAATTTGCTCAGCTGGTACTGCAAATAGTTTTGTATTTCTCTTTTTCAGATTTTCCCTGGGTATCCCTTTTAGATATATCCTCTGCTTGTTTGGCCTTAATGTTTCTCTTAACACATTGCTTGCATCATCAAAGTGGAAATGGATCTGGACCATGATTCCTTGTTTGATTGAGGTCATGCTAATACCTTCTTACATCTTCTTTGGACATCTCTCTCTCTGCCTTTTTCTTTCTTTAAGGCCATAATGATTGAGCAGAGTTTCAGATGGTTTGGTAGAAGGTTGGGTCTGATGAGCTGTATCATCTGTTGCATATACAGGCTTCTTTGACATGTTGGATCAGTTTTTCTTCTTTGTTCAAGCCTTCTATATGTGTCAATCACCTTAACTATTGCCACCTCATGATTTGGTTCTTTGACCCATAGTTAGCAGCAATAACTCTTCCTTTTTCTACTTAACTTCAAAGTCTTTTCAGGCACATTTTCTTGTATTTGTTCAATCTGGAGGAGTGGGCTTTTTGAGGGGATATTCCACATTGCTTGCATTCTTTGCACCTCTTCTTCCAACTCACTCACAGTCCAGTCTTTAAACTGTGCCCTTGTAGCCTTGTATGCTTATTATTCATGATATGTTCAATATAATCATTTTTAAGGCTTTATCCTCTCTCTCTGATAGCTTTTTGCTTAAGTCTCTTGCAAAATCTTCTAGACTCCTGAATTTGCTCAGCTGGTACTGCATATAGTTTTGTATTTCTCTATCAGATTTTCCCTTGGTATCCCTTTTAGATATATATTCTTCTTGTTTGGCCTTAATGTTTCTCTTAACACATTGCTTGCATCATCAAAGTGGAAATGGATCTGGTCCATGATTCCTTGTTTGATGAGGTCATGCTCATCCTTCTTACATCTTCTTTGGACATCTCTCTCTGCTTTTTCTTTGTTTTAAGGCCAGAATGATTGAGCAATGTTTCGATGGTTTGGTAGAAGGTAGGTCTGATGAGGTGTATCCTCTGTTGCATATACAGGCTTCTTTGATAGTGTTGGATCAGTTTTTCTTCTTTGTTCAAGCCTTCTATATGTGTCAATCACCTTAACCTCTTGCCACCTCATCATTTGGTTCTTTGACCATAGTTAGCAACAATAACTCTTCCTTTATTCTTCTTAACTTCAAAGTCTTTAGGCACATTTTCTTGTATTTGTTCATCTGGAGGAGTGGGCTTTTTGAGGGGATCTTTCAACATTGCTTGCATTTTTGCACCTCTTCTTCCAACTATCACAGTCCAGTCTTTAAACTGTGCCCTTGTAGACTTGTACTGCTTATTATTCATGATATGTTCAATATAATCATTTTTAAGGCTTTATCCCTCTCTCTCTGATAGCTTTTTGCTTAAGTCTCTTGCAAATCTTCTAGACTCTGAATTTGCTCAGCTGGTACTCAATAGTTTTGTATTTCTCTATCAGATTTTCCTGGGTATCCCTTTTAGATATATCCTCTGCTTGTTTGGCCTTAATGTTTCTCTTAACACATTGCTTGCATCATCAAGTGGAAATGGATCTGGTCCTGATTCCTTGTTTGATGAGGTCATGCTCATCCTTCTTACATCTTCTTTGGACATCTCTCTCTGCCTTTTTCTTTTTTTAAGGCCAAATGATTGAGCAGATGTTTCAGATGGTTTGGTAGAGTTGGTCTGATGAGTGTATCCTCTGTTGCATATACAGGCTTCTTTGACATGTTGGATCAGTTTTTCTTCTTTGTTCAAGCCTTCTATATGTGTCAATCACCTTAACCTTTGCCACCTATGATTTGGTTCTTTGACCCATAGTTAGCAGCAATCAACTCTTCCTTTATTCTTTTAACTTCAAAGCTTTTCAGGCACATTTTTCTTTATTTGTTCCAATCTGGAGGAGTGGCTTTTTGAGGGGATCTTTCAACATTGCTTGCATTCTTTTCACCTCTTCTTCCAACTACTACTAAACGTGCCTTAGTTGTTGCTATTATAATCATTCTTTTTAGTTCTCCTCCCTTTGCATCTCTGATTGACTAGCTGGTACTGCAATGTTTTGTATTTCTCTTCAGATTTTCCCTTGGTATCCTTTTAATATATCTCTGCTTGTTTGGCCTTAATGTTTCTCTTAACACATTGCTTGCATCATCAAAGTGGAAATGGATCTGGTCCATGATTCCTTGTTTGATGAGGTCATGCTCATACCTTCTTACATCTTCTTTGGACATCTCTCTCTGCCTTTTTCTTTGTTTTAAGGCCAAATAGATTGAGCAAATGTTTCAGATGGTTTGTAGAAGGTTAGGTCTGTGAGGTGTATCCTCTGTTGCATATACAGGCTTCTTTGATAGTGTTGGATCAGTTTTTCTTCTTTGTTCAAGCCTTCTATATGTGTCAATCACCTTAACCTCTTGCCACCTCATCATTTGGTTCTTTGACCATAGTAGCAACAATCAACTCTTCCTTTATTCTTCTTAACTTCAAAGTCTTTTAGGCACATTTTCTTGTATTTGTTACAATCTGGAGGAGTGGGCTTTTTGAGGGATCTTTCAACATTGCTTGCATTCTTTGCACCTCTTCTTCCAACTTATCACAGTCCAGTCTTTAAACTGTGCCCTTGTAGCCTTGTACTGCTTATTATTCATGATATGTTCAATATAATCATTTTTAAGGCTTTTATCTCTCTCTCTCTGATAGCTTTTTGCTTAAGTCTCTTGCAAAATCTTCTAGACTCCTGAATTTGCTCAGCTGGTACTGCAAATAGTTTTGTATTTCTCTATCAGATTTTCCTGGGTATCCTTTTAGATATATCCTCTGCTTGTTTGGCCTTATGTTTTCTTAACACATTCTTGCATCATCAAAGTGGAAATGGATCTGGTCCATGATTCCTTGTTTGATGAGGTCATGCTATACCTTCTTACATCTTCTTTGGACTCTCTCTCTGCCTTTTTCTTTGTTTTAAGGCCAAATGATTGAGCAGATGTTTCAGATGGTTTGGTAGAGGTTGGGTCTGATGAGTGTATCCTCTGTTGCATATACAGGCTTCTTTGACATGTTGGATCAGTTTTTCTTCTTTGTTCAGCCTTCTATATGTGTCAATCACCTTAACCTCTTCCCCCTCATGATTTGGTTCTTTGACCCATAGTTAGCAGCAATTAACTCTTCCTTTATTCTTTAACTTCAAAGTCTTTTCAGGCACATTTTTCTTGTATTTGTTCCAATCTGGAGGAGTGGCTTTTTGAGGGATTTCAACATTGCTTGCATTCTTGCACTTTTCCACATCTCATCTTAACTGCCTTGTAGCCTTGTATGCTTATTATCATGAATGTTCATATATCATTTAGGCTTTATCTCCTCTGATGCTTTTTGCTAGTCTTTGCAAATCTTCTAGACTCCTGATTTGCTCAGCTGGTACTGCAAATGTTTTGTATTTCTCTTTAGATTTTCCCTGGTATCCCTTTTAGATATATCCTCTGCTTGTTTGGCCTTAATGTTTCTCTTAACACATTGCTTGCATCATAAAGTGGAAATGGATCTGGTCCTGATTCCTTGTTTGATGAGGTCATGCTCATCCTTCTTACATCTTTTTGGACATCTCTCTCTGCCTTTTTCTTTGTTTTAAGGCCAGAATGATTGAGCAGATGTTTCAGATGGTTTGTAGATTAGGTCTGATGAGGTGTATCCTCTGTGCATATACAGGCTTCTTTGAAGTGTTGGATCAGTTTTTTCTTTGTTCAAGCCTTCTATATGTGTCAATCACCTTAACCTCTTGCCACCTCATATTTGGTTCTTTGACCCATAGTTAGCACAATCAACTTTCCTTTATTCTTTTAACTTCAAAGCTTTTCAGGCACATTTTTCTTGTATTTGTTCAATCTGGAGGAGTGGCTTTTTGAGGGATACTTTCAACATTGCTTGCATTCTTTCACCTCTTCTTCCAACTACTCACAGTCCAGTCTTTAAACTGTGCCCTTGTAGCCTTGTACTGCTTATTATTCATGATATGTTCAATATAATCATTTTTAAGGCTTTTATCCTCTCTCTTGATAGCTTTTTGCTTAAGTTCTTGCAAAATCTTCTAGACTCCTGAATTTGCTCAGCTGGTACTGCAAATAGTTTTTATTTCTCTATCAGATTTTCCCTGGGTATCCTTTTAGATATATCCTCTGCTTGTTTGGCCTTAATGTTTTCTTAACACATTTCTTGCATCATCAAAGTGGAAATGGATCTGGTCCATGATTCCTTGTTTGATGAGGTCATGCTCATACTTCTTACATCTTCTTTGGACATCTCTCTCTGCCTTTTCTTTGTTTTAAGGCCAGAATGTATTGAGCAGATGTTTCAGATGGTTTGGTAGTAGATTAGGTCTGATGAGTGTATCCTCTGTCGCATATACAGGCTTCTTTGACAGTGTTGGATCAGTTTTTCTTCTTTGTTCAGCCTTCTATATGTGTCAATCACCTTAACCTCTTGCCACCTCATGATTTGGTTCTTTGACCCATAGTTAGCAGCAATTAACTCTTCCTTTATTCTACTTAACTTCAAAGTCTTTTCGGCACATTTTTCTTTATTTGTTCCAATCTGGAGGAGTGGGCTTTTTGAAGGATATTCCAACATTGCTTGCATTCTTTGCACCTCTTCTTCCAACTCACTCACAGTCCAGTCTTTAAACTGTGCCCTTGTAGCCTTGTATTGCTTATTATTCATGATATGTTCAATATAATCATTTTTAAGGCTTTTATCCTCTCTCTCTATAGCTTTTTGCTAAGTCTCTTGCAAAATCTTCTAGACTCCTGAATTTGCTCAGCTGGTACTGCAAATAGTTTTGTATTTCTCTATCAGATTTTACCCTGGGTATCCCTTTTAGATATATCCTCTGCTTGTTTGGCCTTAATGTTTCTCTTAACACATTGCTTGCATCATCAAAGTGGAAATGGATCTGGTCCATGATTCCTTGTTTGATGAGGTCATGCTCATTCCTTCTTACATCTTCTTTGGACATCTCTCTCTGCCTTTTTCTTTGTTTTAAGGCCAGAATGTATTGAGCAGATGTTTCAGATGTTTGGTAGTAGATTAGGTCTGATGAGGTGTATCCTCTGTCGCATATACAGGCTTCTTTGACAGTGTTGGATCAGTTTTTCTTCTTTGTTCAAGCCTTCTATATGTGTCAATCACCTTAACCTCTTGCCACCTCATGATTTGGTTCTTTGACCCATAGTTAGCAGCAATTAACTCTTCCTTTATTCTTACTTAACTTCAAAGTCTTTTAGGCACATTTTTCTTTATTTGTTCCAATCTGGAGGAGTGGCTTTTTGAAGGGATTTCCAACATTGCTTGCATTCTTTGCACCTCTTCTTCCAACTCACTCACAGTCCAGTCTTTAAACTGTGCCCTTGTAGCCTTGTACTGCTTATTATTCATGATATGTTCAATATAATCATTTTTAAGGCTTTTATCCTCTCTCTCTATAGCTTTTTGCTTAAGTCTCTTGCAAAATCTTCTAGACTCCTGAATTTGCTCAGCTGGTACTGCAAATAGTTTTGTATTTCTCTATCAGATTTTACCCTGGGTATCCCTTTTAGATATATCCTCTGCTTGTTTGGCCTTAATGTTTCTCTTAACACATTGCTTGCATCATCAAAGTGGAAATGGATCTGGTCCATGATTCCTTGTTTGATGAGGTCATGCTCATTCCTTCTTACATCTTCTTTGGACATCTCTCTCTGCCTTTTTCTTTGTTTTAAGGCCAGAATGTATTGAGCAGATGTTTCAGATGGTTTGGTAGTAGATTAGGTCTGATGAGGTGTATCCTCTGTCGCATATACAGGCTTCTTTGACAGTGTTGGATCAGTTTTTCTTCTTTGTTCAAGCCTTCTATATGTGTCAATCACCTTAACCTCTTGCCACCTCATGATTTGGTTCTTTGACCCATAGTTAGCAGCAATTAACTCTTCCTTTATTCTACTTAACTTCAAAGTCTTTTCAGGCACATTTTTCTTATATTTGTTCCAATCTGGAGGAGTGGGCTTTTTGAAGGGATATTCCAACATTGCTTGCATTCTTTGCACCTCTTCTTCCAACTCACTCACAGTCCAGTCTTTAAACTGTGCCCTTGTAGCCTTGTACTGCTTATTATTCATGATATGTTCAATATAATCATTTTTAAGGCTTTTATCCTCTCTCTTGATAGCTTTTTGCTTAAGTCTCTTGCAAAATCTTCTAGACTCCTGAATTTGCTCAGCTGGTACTGCAAAATAGTTTTGTATTTCTCTATCAGATTTTCCCTGGGTATCCCTTTTAGATATATCCTCTGCTTGTTTGGCCTTAATGTTTCTCTTAACACATTGCTTGCATCATCAAAGTGGAAATGGATCTGGTCCATGATTCCTTGTTTGATGAGGTCATGCTCATACCTTCTTACATCTTCTTTGGACATCTCTCTGCCTTTTTCTTTGTTTTAAGGCCAGAATGGATTGAGCAGATGTTTCAGATGGTTTGGTAGAGAGTTGGGTCTGATGAGTGTATCCTTATTGCATATATAGGCTTCTTGCAGTGTTAGTCAGTTTTTCTTCTTTGTTCAAGCCTTCTATATGTGTCAATCACCTTAACCTCTTGACCACCTTATGATTTGGTTCTTTGACCCATAGTTAGCAGCAATCAACTCTTCCTTTATTCTTCTTAACTTCAAAGCTATTTCAGGCACATTTTTCTTATATTGTGTTCTAATCTGGAGGAGTGGGCTTTTTGAGGGGATCTTTCAACATTGCTTCATTCTTTGCACCTCTTCTTCCAACTCACTCACAGTCCAGTCTTTAAACTGTGCCCTTGTAGCCTTGTACTGCTTATTATTCATGATATGTTCAATATAATCATTTTTAAGGCTTTTATCCTCTCTTTTGGATAGCTTTTTGCTTAAGTCTCTTGCAAAATCTTCTAGACTCCTGAATTTGCTCAGCTGGTACTACAAATAGTTTTGTATTTCTCTATCAGATTTTCCCTGGGTATCCCTTTTAGATATATCCTCTGCTTGTTTGGCCTTAATGTTTCTCTTAACACATTGCTTGCATCATCAAAGTGGAAATGGATCTGGTCCATGATTCCTTGTTTGATGAGGTCATGCTCATTCCTTCTTACATCTTCTTTGGACATCTCTCTCTGCCTTTTTCTTTGTTTTAAGGCTAGAATGTATTGAGCGAGATGTTTCAGATGGTTTGGTAGTAGGTTAGGTCTGATGAGGTGTATCCTCTGTTGCATATACAGGCTTCTTTGACAGTGTTGGATCATTTTTTCTTCTTTGTTCAAGCCTTCTATATGTGTCAATCACCTTAACCTCTTGCCACCTCATGATTTGGTTCTTTGACCCATAGTTAGCAGCAATCAACTCTTCCTTTATTCTTCTTAACTTCAAAGTCTTTTCAGGCACATTTTTCTTGTATTTGTTCCAATCTGGAGGAGTGGGCTTTTTGATGGGATCTTTCAACATTGCTTGCATTCTTTGCACCTCTTCTTCCAACTCACTCACAGTCCAGTCTTTAAACTGTGCCCTTGTAGCCTTGTACTGCTTATTATTCATGATATTTCAATATAATCATTTTTAAGGCTTTTATCCTCTCTTTCTAATAGTTTTTTTGCTTAAGTCTCTTGCAAAATCTTCTAGACTCCTGACTTTGCTCAGCTGGTACTGCAAATAGTTTTGTATTTCTCTATCGATTTTCCCTGGGTATCCCTTTTAGATATATCCTCTGCTTGTTTGGCCTTAATGTTTCTCTTAACACATTGCTTGCATCATCAAAGTGGAAATGGATCTGGTCCATGATTCCTTGTTTGATGAGGTCATGCTCATTCCTTCTTACATCTTCTTTGGACGTCTCTCTCTGCCTTTTTCTTTGTTTTAAGGCCATAATGGATTGAGGAGATGTTTCAGATGGTTTGGTTGAATGGGTTAACATTTGTTATATGTTGTGATAACATATGTTGTCACAACAGATGTTGTAACATCTGTTGGTGTGTTAATAGGTTTAGGTTTTGTAGGAGGAGGTGTAATAGATTTTGTGGGAGCAGGGGTTGTGGTTGGATTAGCAACTGGCTTAGACTTAGAAGGAATGGATGCTGGTTGCCTTGTTTTTCTCACAGGCCTCTTCTTTTTTGAAGTACCAACCTCTTCTCTTGCTTTTTGCAGAGCTATCTTTTGCTCAACCAAAGTTCTGCTCTCATCCCTTACCCTTCCTTGTTTCTCTCCTTTTCCCTTGCCAAGATGTTTTCTGTTTCATCTACCTTCTTTGAACCACCAGGCTTTGGGATAACCACTGTTGGTCTTGAAAGTTTGTCTGTTTTAAGTACCAACGTTCTTCTTTCTTGTAAAAATTCTCCCCCTTTTTGGCATCATCTTTGTCAACTAAAATGACAGTGGGATGAGCAGTGCCAGCAGTGTGAAGAATATGAGCCTTGATTGCCTTGATGTCTGCAGATGTATCCATGTATCGTGCATCAACCATGTTTCTGATTTCTTGCCTGTGATGTTTATGTTGAAGATCAACATAGTGTTATTGTTGTTGAAACAGAGGGTTAAGGCTTGTTGTAGCTCAACAATGGATATGACAGATGGTTGACTCTTTGTAGCTAACATCTGCTTCAGTAAATATTTGATTTCATTCACAGAAGATTCAATGTTTGTGACTCTCTCCGTCAAATCTTTGTATTTTAGCTCATCACCTAACTTAATAGGATCATCTAAACGCCTACCAGATGTGGTAGTTATTTCTATGTCATCATTAACAGAGGTTTCAACCATTGTTTCAAACATAGATGCCCCTTTGTCTTGGTACTAGGGACTTCCCACATGAACAGAGGTTACCTTAGTAGCCTCAACAGTGGTTGCCTTCATCAGATTCTTAGGGATGTAACCACTGTCCAACTGTAAACTTGGGAGTTTAGCAATTGTAGTGGCTGCTCTTGATGAACTATCACCAAAGGTTACATGTAACCCAAGGGATGTATCCTCTTCAATTGCTGATGGGCTAGCAATGAACAAAGAATCAGACCCAGTCACTTTCTGAAGTATATTTCAGTAATAGGTTTGTGAGAAGAACTGGTTAATATCTGTTCTAATTCAATTGCATTCAGCAAAGGCAAGATAGCAGGTGGGTAATATTTTGATTGGTGAAGGGTGTGGTGCAGAAAGAGACATTGCCCGGGAGAGGGGCGTGGAAGATAAAACCAAGTGATCCTAGAGCTTCTTAATTTGGTGTCCCTGTGTTTACAACCTTTTCCTTTTGTGAGGAAGAAGGAGGAGTTTCAAAGCCGGGTTGAGATTCTAACATCTGCTGTGAAGAAGTAGCAGCAGTGTTTTCTTTTGATCTTTGTGATATCACAGGGTTAACCTCTGGGATCTCATCTTCCAGAGGGCCCTTTTGGGTTTAGTGGGCTTTTTGGTAATTGTCTTTGGTTTTCTTTTGGAGATGGTTGGTGTGGGTTTCAGGGCAGTGGTTGTAGTGCCTTGATCACCAGGAGCAGTGGGCTCAGTAGCGGGAGGTTGAGATTGAACATTTTGTTCTTGTAAAGCTTGATCTTCCTCCTCTACTTGTGTTTTGGAAACTTTATCTTGATTTGTAATTCTTGTAAAAGTTTCATGAGTTAGGCCGCCTGGTTTTGTAACAACGCCTTGTTTAACATCATTATCAGGTAAGTGACTATGAAGATAAACACTCAAGAATCTTGGATGCATCAGAAAAGCTTTTTCCTTTTTAATATTATTAAAATTTGCCACATGGTCATGAATAATATCTTGGAAAAGTTAAAATCTGATCCAGTTAAAATAGCATAGCCCAGATACTGAATGTTCAATGGAATTTCATTAAAAGTTGTGGTCTTTGCTGAGAGACAAGTTAAAAGTGTATGAAATAAAAATCTCATCTCAGTAGGAAAATTGGGTTGAAGATTGTCATACCTTTAAGTTGCCCAATATAACCTCTTTCTAGAAATTCGGCATGCATCTCGTTGATAGGAAACGACACATGATGTGCCATACCATTCAGTTCGAACACTTGTGAGATCGATTGAGGGCTAATTTGCATCAGTGTTTTGCCCACTCTGGATATGATGGCATAAGGAACATCTTTTTGAGAATGAACCTCTGTGTTTGCCCAAAATTGCCGTTGTGCTTCTTGATAGATTGGGGCTTTGACGGTCAACGTATGCTTGAATTTCGATTCTTTTAAGATGTTAATCATCGGATGGTATCGGTTTCTTCGAAGATTGCTATGTAGTTGTGAGGATTTTTTATTATGAGGGTGAATGGTGGTGGTGCTGGTTTGGATTTTGCTTGGATTTGTTTTGGGTGCCATGATTGAGAGAAAATCGTTTTGAGAATTTTGAATTCGACACAATAAAGTGGAACCTCTGTTATGGATAGAACATGGTTTTATAGGGGTTTTGAAAAAGTGATGATGACATGGCATCTGATGCAATTGACTGACGAATAACGTCTGACCACGTGTATCCTCTGTTTAAAAATGGAATACAGTTGTTCGGAAAAAAATTGTTTGAGGGTATGGGCAGTGGATTGTGAACAGTGTTTTGACACTATCAGAGGATACACTTTTGACAGTGGATAGACTTTACTAAACGAACAGTGTTGTAATGCTATCAGTGGTTTCAACAGACTTCGAGGATTTATTGAAAAAATCAATTTTAAACTATTTTTAAAGATGGAATTTTGATTTTTGAAAACATTTTAATGCTATTTACAGATGGATTACCAGAAAACTGTTTTTAATCCATGTTTAGCATTCCAATCCTAGAGATCAAGCTTTCAAAGGTAGATGTGTCCAAAGCTTTTGTTAGAACATCTGCAGCTGATCCTTAGTATGGACATGTTGTAAAGAAAGCAAACCTTTTTCATAGCAATCCCTCACAAAGTGATGTCTGATGTCAATGTGTTTGGTGGTGGAATGAGACACATGATTTTTAATGATGTTTTCAGCTGCTTGACTATCAATCTTGAGTGGAGTTTTTAAAGCAGTTACACCAAAATCCAAAAGTTGATTTTGAAGCCACAAGAGTTGAGTTGTGCAACTTGCAACAGCAATGTATTCAGCTTCAGCTGTGGATGTAGAGACTGCAACTTGCTTTTTTGCTTTGCCAAGACACTAGGCAATCTCCTAGGAATTGGAGTCCTCCTGATGTGGACTTCCTTGTGGTTTTACAACCAGCAAAATCACTGTCTGAGTAACCTGAAAGCTCAATGTTTCCGTTCACTGGATACCAGATACCAAGTGTGGGAGCACTTTTATGTATCTGAATATCCTTTTAACAGCAATAAGATCAGACTTTCTAGGTGCTGACTAGCATCTGGCACAAACACATGTTGCAAACATGATGTCTGGCCTAGAAGCAGTTAGGTACCACAAAGACCCAATCATACTTCAATAGAGAGTTTGATCAACCAAGTCATCTTTATCAACAATAGTGACCAGCTTTGAGGTTTCCATGGGTGTGCTACAAGGTTTACGATCATTCATATTAAATTGTTAAGAAGTTCTTTCACATACTTATTTTGATGAATGAAAGTACCATTGTGCATTGTTTAACTTGTAAACCAAGAAAGCATTGTAACTCACCTATTGCACTCATTTCAAACTCTACTGCCATGAGTTTCCTAAACTCTTCACACATGGAAGTGCAATTGGATCCAAAAATGATGTCATCCACATAAATTTGGACAAGCATCAAATCTTTTCCTTTACATTTTAGAAACAAAGTTTTATCAATTACCTCTTGAAAAACCTATGGATAAGAGAAAAGTGGATAGAGTTTCATACCAGGCTCTTGGTGCTTGTTTAAGACCATACAGTGCTTTATTTAACCTGTAAACATGATCAAGATGAAATGCATCTTCAAATCCAGGAGGTTGACATACATACACTTCTTCCTTGATCTTTCCATACAGGAATGCACTTTTGATGTCCATTTGAAACACTTTGATGTTGTGGTTAGCAGCAAAAGCTAAGAACAGTCTAGTGGCTTCTAACCTTGCTACAGGAGCAAAGGTTTCATCATAGTCAATACCTTCTTCCTGTCTATAGCCTTGAACCACGAGCTTTGCTTTGCTCTTGACAACAATACCCCTTTCATCTGTTTTGTTCTTGAAGACGCACTTTGTGCTAATTGGACTGACATCCTTTGGCATAATGGTACAAGTTCCCAAACTTGTTATCTTTTAAACTGAAGGAGCTCCTCTTGCATAACTTCTACCCAACTATTGTCTTTTAGTGCCTCTTGGTACTTGACATGTTGTGTGAGTGATAGAAAGCCAGCAAAAAGACAAATGTTTTGGGATTGGCTTCTTGTGAGCACTCCCTTATTTATGTTGCCAATAACTTGATCCAATGGATGGCTTTTGAGGAAAATCAAATCACCTTGATATGGAACAATTGCATTCTGAGGTGAAGACTGCAGATGTGTATCATCTGAGCTATCATCTGCTGGTGAATTTGAAGGTCCAGCCTCTGAGTGGAATGGAGGTGGAGGTATGGGTGGTATGGTGTGAATGGCTGTTGATTTTTATCCATATTTGGTGGATTTTTATCGACAGTATTTTGATTTTGAGAGCAGGCAGAGGTTTGAGTATTAACCACTGTTGAACCAGCAGAGCTTTCACCATTGTTACTAACATCTGCTCCTCTGCATGAAGGACTGATCTTGAAATTTGGAAGTACGCAGTCATATCCTTGCTCTTGTGTTGATGATTGTGGTATACCTGCATGGTTAGTCTTGACAGACACATCTTCAAATGTATATTTATCTAAATCAAACAATTCAGCAGGATTTGCTGGGATTTTCAAAGATGAAAGTTCATTGAACTTCACATTGTCCTTGAGTTAAAAACTCTGTAGGCTTTGACAGTGGTTGAGTATCACAGAAAATAACCACAGTCAACTTTGGCTGCAAACTTAGAAATAGAATCTATCAAGTTCAAAATGAAGCATGGACAGCCAAAGACTTTGAAATATGAGATCAGAGGTTTGATTTTGTAAAGCAATTAATAGGTAGTCTTTTGGTGCCTAGGGTTAATCAAAAATCTGTTCTGAACATAACAAGCAGTGTTTACAGCCTCTGCCCAAAAAGACAAGGGTAAACCAGAATCTGCTAGCATAGTTCTTGCTGATTCAACCAAAGTCCTATTTTTCCTTTCAACCACCCCATTTTGTTCTAGAGTTCTTAGGACACTAAATTGCCTAGCAATCCCTTTTGACTCATAGAAGGCATCCAACTCCTTATTTCTAAACTCTGTCCCATTATCATTCCTAAAGATTTTTACTGGAAGGTCACATTGCTTTTCAACTTGTTTAACAAAATTTTGCAATATACAAGCAGTTTCATCTTTGGAGTGTAAGAAGAATGTCCATGTAAACCTTGAAAAGTCATCAACAATGACTAAACAGAATCTTTTCTTCATTAAGCTCATGATTTTGACAAGACCAAACAAATCCATGTGCAACAATTGCAAACACTGGGTTGTTTTAGACTCTTCAATTGACTTGTAAGAACTTTTATGTTGTTTACATTTTAAACAGGAAACACAATGTTCTTCACAAGTAAATTGCTTTTGTGGTAAACCTCTGACAAGACATTGTTTAGAGAGTGTGGTGATTGTTTTTAAATTTGTGTGGCCAAGTCTCATGTGCCATAACTCTGTCTCTTTGCTGGAAGCAACTGAGAACAGGCATGCATTAGACATAGGGTTATCTTTCAACATATCAACCACATACACGTTGCCACTCCTATGAGCAACAAGTTATGCTTTGCTCTCAGCAATGATTTAATCAATCTTTTTAACAACCTCTGGTCCTACAATTTGACATGTTTTCTTAGTAAAGAAAGATCTATACCCTTTGTCACTCATTTGTGAGACACTCAGAAGATTGAATTTTAGATTGTTAATTAAGGTAGCATTTTCAAATTTGAGATTCCTAGCCTGAACACACCCTGACCCTAACTCATTCCCCTTTGAATTGTTACCAAAGGATATATCACCCCCTCCATGAGCCAAGAAATCTTTGAGAAGCGTTCTACATGCTGTCATGTTCCTGGAGCCTCCACTATCTACATACCATAAACTATCAAGGCAAATAGAAGCTCCCTACACATAAGTAAACAATTAGTTTAGATGAGATTCCAAAGCCAGAATGGCTTTAGATGGGGTCACAGAGTGTCCACTCTCAAATCCAGGAACATGGTCAGTGGTTTGAGTTTTGCTTTGTATCCACTGTTGTGAACCATTTCCTGTCAGATGTTGGTAACCATGAGGATATCTGTTCACTTTGGGCTTTGAAGGTTTTTGTAACCTTCATAGCTCATAGGAACCTTTTGATAAACTGGTTGTCCATGTCCTCTTGGGTACCTGTTGGTAGGTGGGCATCTGTCACTTGTATCTCTCTGGGAACAAAGGTTTTATTTCTAGCAGAGCATGAACTTTCTCTCTCAAGAGCTTTTGCTTTGATCTCTTTTACCTTTTGATCATAGGTTTGAAGATAAGCACACCCATGAGTTAGAAGATTTGTTTTACCACAGACAAAGCATTTTGAATCATTTGGGATCACATGTGTTCTGTTTATGTCATATGCTATTAAGAGAAAACAATTTTCAGTTACATGGTTTCTTTTGTTGCAAAATTCAGAGAACATATGTTTGATCTTTTCTCTTTTCTTTTTATCTGATTTTTTCTCAGCAGATGTTGTAACCTCTGCTGGAAGATCTTTGATAGGAATGATTCTAGACTTTGGTGCTTTGACACCTTAAATGGTTGAGAAGTCCATAGGCTTGGAATTTTCCAGAATATCACATTCATCTGACCATGTGGGTTTTAATTGGTATTTCTCAATTTCCTTAAAAGTTGAGGACCCCTCATGTTTTTCTAGAAAAACTTTGTTACCATTTTTGTCAGTGATTTTTATCTCATTTCCAGCCAAATTTTTAGGAATTAACCATTTCAGAATCAAGTTTTGTAACATTTTCAGTGGCTTGTTCTTCATTTTTAAAACCAATGCTAAATTTTATGTTACTCTTCATCTGTTTGTCTAGCATAATTTCAAAACCTTTGGAAGACTCTACCATTTTTCACAAGTGATCTGGGTAGCTTCTAACTCCTTTTTGCAAATTTGTATTTGTCTACCATAGTTTGGAGTTGGTCCTTCGTTATGCTAGCTTCATGCTTTAGGCTACTTATCTCAGAATCTTTTGTAGTCAATTTTGTTTTTAATTCTTTGGTAAGTTTTTCAAAATTGAGTTCATCTTCTAAGATTTTGTTCCTAAGGTTTTCATTCACCTGTTTAATGTTAGCAAAAGCTATTCTACATTTTTCTGAACAAAGATCCTTAAGGATCTAAGGTGATACCTTGGAAGTAGCCATAAGAGCACAATCACAGTCTTCTTCACACACCTTTGTATCCCATGGATCAGATAGAGAGGACTTTTCTTCATCAACAGTGTTTTGTGAAACCACTGGTGTAACCACTGCTTCATCACAACTTTGAACCTCATCAGTTTTTGACACTTGTTCCCCAGACTCATCACCTTCAACTATAGTCTCTAAGGCCATAAAACAAATATTTTCATTTTCAAAATCATTTTTAGCCATTAGAGCAAAGTTTTCATCTGTTAAATCCTAAGGCAAACTACTCCAGTCAACAAAACCTTGTGTAAAGAAGCTCTGTTGGTTGACCTCTGCAGGAGCAGTGGTTTGAGTAGTTTGAGTGACATGTGGAACTTGTTGCATATGCACTAAAGGTGGTTCTTGGACATACTGAATCTGTGGAGCAGGTGTTTGGACATAATGGACAGGAACTGTAGTAGCATGATGTGCAAAGTGTGTAGTGTTTTGCATTTGTGGTGCAGGTGTATAATGGGAATAATGAGCAGTGCTTTGAGGTCTAAGGCCTGGGTGAGTTACAATTGGACCTGTAGTTTGAGATTGCATTCCCTGGCAAAGTGTCCTAGCCTATTGCACTTATAGCATTTAATTTTTGATTTATTCAACCCCACTTTTAACCCCCATGCAATCTAGAAAACTTCCTACTAGTCCTTTTGTAAAATTTACCTGCTCTAACACTACATAGTTCCAGCTGATGTAAAATATCCATTTCTTCCAGATCAGTGGGTTCAAAATGTTGTAAATCATTCATCTCAAAAGACATATTGTCAGAGTTTTGGCTTTCCCCATTTGCAGCAAAAGCAAAATTGGGTGTGTAAGGATCAGAGGTGAAATTGTTTCAAGAGGTTATGTCAATATAATGGTCATAACCCTGATCCTTTCCACTGCCAGAACCCTCTTCATGACTATAAAGAGCAGTGTTACCCAAAGTTTAGTCGTCTGTCACTTTCCCCGATTCTTGCAACTTCTTTTTCTGGTTCAATTCTCTCTCATATGTGAGGAGTTGACCATGAAGTTGTGTGAGGGTCATTTATTTAAACCCAACAGAGGTTCGAGTAACGTAAGCTACAGTCTCCCATTTTTCTGGTAACGATCTTAAGAAATGACTATTGACAGTCGAATTAGGAAATTCCACGTTAACCAGTTTCAATTCGCGATGAGACAGCTAAAACGTTCGAAATGTTGTGTTAATGACACACCTTTTACGATGACAAAACGTTTCATATTGTTGATTCATAACTTCTCTATTGTTTTCTATCACTTCCTTAGTCCCACCGACTTGCTGTTTTAGTGCATCCCACAACTATTTTGCACTATTACAGTGGAGAAGTCCAGCATAGATTTCGTTGGGTTGCACGAAAGCAACAATGCTAAACGCTTTTACATCCAACTCTATTTTATGGAAATCCTGCTCAGAGTAGTTTTCAAGATTTTTTGGCACTTGAGTATTGAAATCCTCTGTGCTTGGAACCAATGGAATATGTGGTCCAAACACAACGGATCACCAACAACCGGTGTTTTGCTGAGCTAAAATGTGACTCATCCGACGTTGCCATATGAAATATTCATTTCGTTTCAACATCAGTGGTTTAAACATAGATCCAATGTTGGAATCTGATGTGTTTTAAGACATTTCTGATTGATTTTCAACAGATTTGTGTTTTAAAAACTTTAAACGTAATAAAACTCTGTTTCTCAACAAAAACTAACAAACGAAATAAAAATATGTTTCTCAACAAAAACTAACAAACGAATTAGCAGGGAGAGCTGATCTTTCAAATCAAATTGAATTGAATCAAATTTTGATTGACCAAGCTCTGATACCGATTGTTAGGATCTAAGTTTGAATCAATTGTGATTTTTGTTTCAAGAATGGAAATATGAATGTAAAAAATGCAGGGGAAGAAATAGAAAACTTTTATCACAATCGATGGTTGTTTGTTTTCATCATCATGCTTTGAACTAATTGTAGTATTTGCATGTGAATTACAAACTCCTCCTTAGCCCAATGATAATCGTTTGAAAATAAGAAATGCAAAGAAGATAGACTGATAAATGATCTTTTGATAGATAAGAAAAATACTATTACATTGATCATCTATTTATACTAACCTTTCAACCTCTAATCATCTTTGGTGACGTCAGGGTTGAAAGTGACATCTAACAAACAAAATAACTAACCTAACCACTGATCGTAAACACTGATAGTGCAAACCACTATTACATTGATTATTATACTAATAAAAGTAAAACTTGATAACTATCCTCTGTTCTTTATCTTCTGGCAGACCTTTGGTAATTGTCGTTTTGTAGCATCAGATAATAGAAGACAAATGATAGACAACAAATCGTTGAAAATGCAGAGTTTAACTAACAGGTTGTAAACTCTGATAGTGGAACCAAAACTCTGATAGTGTATTTGGCTTTGTATCATCTGTTCCTTTTAATGGGTTCAATCCCAACAGGTGGTACTAACCTGAGTCACTGATAGCTTTCACATTCCCCTCCAGATGTAAATTGAATATATTCATTTGTATCTGTATGATGATATTCTTGTGCATATCAGAATACGGGAGTATGTCCTGTAATGGGAACCACTGGTTAATTTGTTCTAAAATTACCTTAGCGTATCATATTAAGCAATACCTAAGATATAAACAAGTTGAGTTTAAGTGGATAAACAATACTTATAATAGACATGAATTGTTTGATACTGAGTATGTATTAAAGCTTAATGGTGCAACTAATATGTCTCAATGAAACTGATATAATCTTCTAAGCATAATCTCAGAAAAATATGTCTGTTTGTAAATAGTTAACGGTTTACATTTCAAAATCAAAAAGATTTTCAGTATGTCTAGCTTAAAGTTGAAAAAAGCCAAAAAGATATTTTTTTCCATTAATTTTTGATAACCGATGATGGGATACTAAATCTTTCCTTCAAACTGATGGACGGGCTTTTGCACAATTGGCTGGGGGCTAATTTAATATAGTTTGGTAAACTGGGATTCTATAACTAAGATAAAACCAAGTTCATTAATTTGAACTTGAAGCCAAGGTATTAATTTGGACTTGGAATTTGAATTTTTTGTGAAAATTAGAAAGTGGAAGGACCAAAGTGTTAAACCAAGGCCATTAACATGGACTTGGTTGAACAAAAGTGTGAATATAACTGATAAAAATCTTGAATGTGTCAATATAAGCGCATAGACATTCTAAACACATGAATATTTTCAAAGCACATGTGTCTTTCAAGCGTACGAGGGCTTTAGAATGGTTGAACTTTGAGAGCATGACTCATCAAGTAGTTTTACGCATGTATAAGCCATTCGCTCCATATAAAAGGTTGTACTCATATGCACAATTCTTGTTCGCTCATAAACTGCTGATTTGGAGAATTTTTCAAAACTAAGGAGACTTGATGTTTTTCGGTGTAAAACTTTTAAGATTCTTCTTGTTATCATTTTGACATAACATATAAGGTATAAAACTCATTAAATCATATCAAATCGTTGATTGTTTGAACCAAACCCTAACTGATTAAGATCTAAGACATGAACACGGATAAAATTCAAAATAGACATGGGGGTTTTGATTATCGGTGTTGTCTGATGATGTTATTGTGTTTTTATTGTAAAAAATTTCATGATTTGAATGTTTAAGTGTTTTAATGTTTGGACAGTTAGGATCAACGTATGAAGCTCATACGTATGTATGAGCTCATACGCTAGAAATTGTGTTCATACGTATCTTTGTCCACACGCGTTCAAATTGTACACATATGTCCAATTGACCACATACGTTTGAATTGACCACATACGTTCATATGTATTCATACGTGGAAATGGTTCATATGTGTCAAATTAGCTTCATACATACAATATCTCATACGTCCATGTTCATACGTTGGCTGGACCAATGAAACCAAGTTTTCAGTTTGTAAATGGTAAAGTTTGATTAGGATTAACCTCCATAATAGTTAACGAGTTTTTCCGGTTTGACTCATCTCCTAAAGGTGGCTCTGACATACGTTGGTTTGTTCATCTATGTACTAGTATTCATACGTGTGGTTTAAAGTGTTAGATTTTTTTGAATGTTTGAAAATTGATAAATTTGTCGGATTTATGCTTGTTCTTTATTGTGCAGATGGTGAAACCCGAGAAAGAGAAGGATCATGATTTGAAGCACAACATCGTAGCACTAATTGACGAAATGCTCAAAAAAAAGCTAAACCATTTGCACATATAATGCCTTTCTTGAAGGAGTTAAGAATCTTCAAGGCTATTTCTGAAGTGTGTGCACCACAAGAGATAATTATCCATGAATTATGGAAGAATGCAAGAATAGAAGGCACCAAATTGCATTCTGAAGTGCAAAAGAAAAAGATTGTGATTACAAAAGCGTTGATTCGTGAAGTGCTTGAGTTGAAAGACGAAGTGAATGATCCTGAGCTATTGGACGAGAAGCAAGTGCAAGGTTGCTTTCTGAGAATGGATTATGACGGTTATTTGAATGCTACGAGCTATGCAAAGAGTTGCCTACCAAAGTCGTACAAGTGCTTGGGGCACTGAAAGGGTGGATATGACATAGCCACAAATTATCAAATGAGTGTGAATGCAGCTTTAATGTTGAACTTAAGTTTATTTTTTCAGCTATGATCTATAACAACATGAAAGGGAATTTGGTTTATAAGAAGTGAATCATGTATCCTAGGTTTCTGTAAATTTTGATTGATTTTCAAGCACAAGATCTTGATAAAGAAGACGAAGACATTATGAAGTTCGAACATATGAATAGTGCAATTTTTGAATGTTTGGGGGCTTACCGAGGGAAACCTGAAGATAAAATATCAAAGTTTTGTGGTTTGTTTAGACAAACTAAGAACAAAGATTATATTGCTCCAGACAACGGAAAATGGAGACACGACAAAAGTGATTCTGAAGGTGAAGCTAGAAGAGAGATAGAAAAGATGAAAAAGTTTAAGTATTCGAGAAGCAAGCATATTAAAAAGGAAGATGACGATGAAGAGAGTTCACAGAAGAAACGTAAAAGACCACGAGCAAAGAAAGTTATCGATGTTGATGAACCGGTGGTTGAGGAAGAAGTTGTAGTATCTGCTACATCTGATAAAAAACAGGAAAACAAGAAAACAGACGATGAAGAAACCGAGCCGAAACCAGATTTTTCGCATGAAATTGAAGGAAATAAGAATAAGAAAGCAGAGATTCAAAAAGATGCAGATTATGTACCTGAAGTTCTAGCTGTTGAAAAGAAGACAAGTGGTCAAAAGAAAAGTAAAGCTATACCAAATTTCAAGTCGATTGGAACACCTGAAGCTAAAAGGAGAAAAACTGATGGACTGAGGCTTGTAGATGAACCAAAAAAAAATATTCAAAGTGAAAAACCAACCGAAGATTTGCTATAACTGTGCCTATTGTTGAAGAAGTTGTTGATATTAAAAATGGAGAATGTACACATTAAAACGCCAACATCTGTGCCATCACAACAAACACCAAAGAAAATACTATCAAAGAAATCTGGAAAAGGTGGATGTTCTGCTCCAAAACAACAGACAACGAGGCTTGACTACATTGACACTGATTATGATTATTTCAATGAGCCGAACAATGAAAAGATAATAGAGTTGGAGAAACAAGTAGAAGAGCTAAATGTGAAGGTGGTGAGTTTGGTTGAAGAGAATGAGAGGTTGAGATATGAGAATGTGAATCTACAGACTCAGAATGAAAGACAACAAGCACAGACTGATCATAATTTTGAACAAAGAGGTCACCATGCAAGTCTGTTGATCAAGTTTAGAAACTATTTCAGAGTGTTAGAGAACAAGTTGTAGATAAATTTTGATGATGAAGTTAAATTGATGAAAAGTTTAGAAATAGAGACAATTCTAGAAGCTGAAGTAGCCAAATTTGCAAAGATTAAATCCGATGGAAAGAAGCTAGTGGATGGTATTCCCAAAGTTCGTACAGAGCCTCCAACAAAAATAGGACCTCAAGCAAACGTTGTTGTTAGAAAGATAATGAAGATGATGAAAAAAAGTTGGACTTTAGAGATTCTGATGATAATAATGATGATGAAAAAGCTGATGATGATGACAATTAGGGTGGTGTTGGTATTACTTCACTGGAAACAACATATGAACCAGAAGTACCCAAAAAGCAATCTGAAACTGATAGAACTGTAGACGTATCTGAAGTTTAGGAGGAGTTAGGCGAGGGATTGAAGGACTGGTGAGGATACTACATGAATCATCACGGATATAGTGCCAATCACGTCTGTTCCTGCTAGTTCAAAGTCGAGCAGTTTATGAATGATGATTACGACATTGAAGAAGGACAATAAGTACATAATTACACAAGAGAAGAACTTGCTAGACGTTGTGGAATTGATGAAGAGGAGTTGGTACTTGATTTCGAAGATGAATTGATGGATATTAAAAACGATGATAAAAAAAGAAGCTCATGTATTCAAACCGTTTGCGGATGCTAATAATTATGATGAAGTCGAGATTGAATATGAGTTTGATGATGCAGAGGTTTGTTATGCTAACACTGTTAATGAGAAATTTCCTATTTACAGAGATGTTTGTTGAGGAAGCTGTGGATATTCTAAAAATAAAAGTAAAGGAATTAAAGAAATCTGGTGGTACTATTTCGTTGACCAACAAAAGAGAGACTTAAATGGAAAGATTGAAATGGTTTAGAGGTGTTCAAATAAAAAGAAAATATCGAAGGCCGTTATCATTCTTTAAGAGAAACAAAGACATATCTCTAGGTGATATTATTAGTTGGTGTTGGATTTCGTGACTGAAGGTGATAGCTGTTAGATGAGAATACGGTGTTCAATACTTCAGAAACATCAATCATATAAGGGTTTACAATGGTGGGTAACTAAGTTATGCAAATTGATGTTGATTAATTACGAGCCGAGTCAATATAATCAAAGAGTACTGGGGTTTATCAAACAACAAGCGAGCAATCATTTCAAGTGGTGGAAGCCTCAAGAACGAAAACGTATTATATCAAAGAATGAGATAGATTCGGAAACGGGAAAGCCAAAAGTAACGCTGAAATATAAAAGACCAATGACGATCAGAAATATACCATTGATGGAGATGGAACATGAAATTCATGTTGAATTCAGATGGTGGCATTATGCTGAGAAAACTGGTGAAGCAGTGATAGTATTTTGTAAAGATGGAGATTGGAGATCAATTACAAGAATCCAATATATGAAGAAACCTTCGATTAAAGATCAAACGCCTAGTGAAAGATTTGAAAGACGAAGACATGACTACAAGAAGTGGTTCTTCCGCAGCAAAGGATAAAGACCAACGAAGACAAGACTGCGATATCATCCAAGGGGGAGTTTGTTGATACAAAATGTTTAATGCCTACGTCTTGGTTTGTCTAGTTTTAATGTATAGGGCAGTGTATTTGTGAGATTGGGAATGATTTTGTTGTAAGCCAACCTCATACGCACATATGAGTACATACGTGCGTATGGGCCCTGGTTATGCATGCGCACGAGTCCTCATACTCATGTCTAGCCTATAAATAGCTCATACTCATGCGCATGTACATAACTTCCCACACTTGGAGCTTTAATAGGTTTTGATCTTTGTAATGATATGATGCCCGTTTATGAATGAAAACGTTGAATTATGAATCAAGTGTGTTACAAGATCATTATATGAATTCCGCGTATGTTTTGATCTGATAGATATCCGTATAAATGTTTTTTTGTGGTTTTCTACAATTCTAGTCGTGCAATCCGATCCTACAATATATAACACCCTAGAAGGGTAGAAACAACTTTACATACAATTAATTTATACCCTAGAAGGATATAAGTTTTGACCACGTTCCTTGGTTTTCGTTATTTAAATAAAACTAGTGGGACTCCCAGTGTTACGCAACGGGAGTTCGATCGGCGTCGATTCAATTTGTTACGGTAACGGCACTTGCAATACCAACCAAAGAAGAAAAATAAAAAATTAAAGTCATAATATGCCTAAGAGGATATCAATGTTATTCCATTGGAATGGGTTAGGTTCATTACGATACTAGTACGCTACTGACACTCGTATAGCTTAGATACCAAAAAAATGTATAAAAAATGAAATATGGCTGCATATCAAGCCTTTTCTTTTTCACAAAACGTAAAAATAAAAATAAACTTAACTGCATATTTAGATTTTTTTTAAAAGTTAAAGAACGCAAGGTAGTAGAAAAATACAAATTAAATAATAAGTGAAATATTATTAAAAAATATTGTATGTACAAACTATAATAATATATAAAAAATTATATTATTATTCATCATAGTTTAATTCTAATGATGAAAACGATTATCGATACATGTAACACCAATTAAAAAAAGGTTTCCCCCTCGTTACGCAGCGAGACTTTGATCGTTTTCCGCGCGTTATGCATCATGACTTCTGTCGTTATCGGCTCGACTCATCGGAAACCATAATAGCAAATATCGATACCAAGTTTTTCCCCCACGCAACATAGCGGTAGTATGATGGGTTTTCCCTCGTGTTACGTGGCGTGACTTTATCATCGGAAAACCATAAAAGCAAATATCGATAAAAGTGTATTGACATCGGTTCCGATTATACCAATTAAAAAAATAAATAAGATTTTCCCACCACGCTACGCGACAGAAGTTTGATCATTTTCTCTCGTAATATGCGGTCTGATTTCGGTCGTTAGGAGCTCAACTTAACAGAAACCATAAAAGTGAATACCAATACTAGTTTCGATGATACCATTGAAAAAATACAACTAAAAGTCAAAAACCATAAAAGAGAAAAAAAAAACAATTCAAAAGACCTTAAAACCATAAAGACAAAAAAAATAATATTCATAAGATCTTCATGATTTGTTATTATACGAAATAAGTAAAATTGTAAGGTTGAAGGAGAAAATATCATATCACAATAATTGGAATCCTTTATTATAAGTTATAAGTTAGATATGACATTACTTATAATCTTTTATTATAAGCTACATTAGATTAAAAGATAAGTTTAGATTACGAGGGAGTGATATATATGGGTAAGAATCATATTATTGGCACAACTAACATTCTTAAATCGACACCTTCAGTACGAGCTGTATAGGGCTATAGGACCCATATATGGCTCATTACAATTCACGAGGCTAGTCAAACTGCTGACACACTGTCGTCACGTGTTAACCTATACGCATCGTATAGGGCTATACGATGCGTATTCAATACGAGGTTGGATATATGTCACTCAATAGTGACATAAAGTGATGGATGTGCATATTACGAGGTTAGATATCCGTCACTCAGTATACTATGCACGTTGATATCCAAAAAACCATTTCAATCTTTTGCCTTTATAAACAACGAATGAGACGATGAAATTTTAGTGTTTCTTCTTCTTTCTTTCTTTCTTGCGACAAACGATTTCACCATGTCTTGGCTTGATCTCAGTTACGCTTTTGGCGAGTCGTTCGACAACAACATGAGCATGTTTATTCTGGAAAGCAGTGTGGTATAGTATTTGTTAACTTGTTTTGTGTTTTTTTTATTAAATTCTTACTACATAGTTGTTTTAGGAGGGGTTGTTGTTCCTGATTCTTACGATGAGAGAGGAAATGATAATAACGCGGAAGAGGTCGTGTCTGACTGTCGTTCCCATCATAAGGAATCGTTGTTGCAGACCTGAACGAGGTAAGTATTTATTTACTTATTTGTATTCGGCGGTAAATTTCCCTTTACCTTTTACCTATTGTTTTTCTTAGTTTGTTGTGCCTCGCGAACCGTTGTTGCCATATCTGAACGGGGTAAACATTTATTTACTTAGAATTAACCAGGCTTTAGATGTACCGTTATCTTTTAACCGTTGTTTTTTTCAGGTTGTTGTGCCTACCGGTGAATATGGTTACGGGTGTCCTGGTTATGAAAACGGTTACGGTGCCTCATACGGACAAGACGACCATGGCAGTAACTTTTTTCGTTAGTGATGCCTCATGCGTACAACAAGACATTGGTGAGCTTTCTTACGCCCAAGAGTCATTGGATGACGAGCAACCGCTTACCCTGAGTTTCGTACAAAACTGATCAGGTATGAATGATATATATTTTGATAAAAATATTACTATAAATGTTATATATTATTAAAATGTATTATAAATGTTATTCACTTTTGTTAAAAAAAATATTATAAATGTTATATATTTTTCGTTTAGGATTTTATATCCCACAATGAGTTGGAACTTTGGATAAAAAGAAGGGGTTTAGCCAACGGATACGTTATTGTTACCAGAAAGTCCAAGGATAATTGGACATGGCTCCAATGTTGTTGTAACGTGGTTGAGAATATATTTTTCTATCACGACAAGTCTTTTGAAATGTGGCGGGCATTCCCACATGTGCTATGATCGACGCGACTTACAAAACTAACATGTACAATCTTCCATTTTTGCACGTTATGGGTATGACATCGACAAACCAAACCTTTTATGTTGCACATGCATTTCTTTCAAATGAGCAGGAGGTAACGTACGTCAGGGTCCTCGATCAGGTCTATGCTGCATGAGTGTATTGAGCCGCGTGTAATTCTTACGTACAGAGACCAAGCCTTGATAAATGCATGTAAAAAAATATTCTCGTCCGCACATAAATATCTTTGCAGGTTCACATCTTACAGAATATTGTAAAACACTTCAAAAATTCCTTTACTCGACCGAATTAGGAGGACTTTACTCGTCAGTGGAAAACAGTGTGTGATTCTCCTAATGAGGAGTTACACACTATATCCTCACCAGCCTCCATAGACACCTTCTTAATTAACAAGTAAATGTATGTCTTCTTTTAAGTTTATACATTCATTTAAATAAATACATAATTTGAATATGTTTTATATTTTTCCAATGTTTTGTTTACCTGTGAGATAACTGGTTAAAAAAATCCCGATATAAATTTGTATTTGGTGGACCAATCAAACTCTAACCTTGTACCAAAATACGACAAATAGAGCTGAAGGCGCACATGCTGCATTAACAAAAAACAGCTTACTACACCTAAATGTGGTTTGGAAACCCTGGTGAAAAAGGTGGACACCTGGGTACTAAAACAATATGCACAAATAAAGAAACATTTGGAAGAAAGTAACACCAAGCAAATGAACCATCACTTTGAGATTCCTTTGTTCCCACAACCTACTTTGTAAAGTTTCCATCCATGCTCTTAACCTACTAGAAACAAGCTAACAGGAGACTAATGCACCTTGGAGTCATTTGGATCAACATGTGGCTGCCAGCTGTACACGAGTTGCAGGTTGTTATGTGCCCGTCGTCTGTAGAAATTGCTAAATAGAGGTAGTTATAAGCTTATTTCAAGATTTATTATATCAATCTGTGTAATTTTTTTGGTTTGCTGAACGCATTATTGAGCTTGATGATTTAGACATTTTCTGGAGAAAACTTGACCTAAATCTATCAATAATTGATTATGAAGACATTGATCTAGAAAAAGAATTCGAAGATGTGAAACAGAAAATGCATTCCGAACTCCCACAATTGAAGAAAAGCCTGATGTCGAAGATCAAGGCGGTGATAAACCTATTTATGAGCGACAAAATATCGCCTGTCATACAAAAAACACTCGCGGGCGTCCAAGGTCTAACAACAAAGAAGAGAACAAGCTGCTAAACAGTGCTCAGCTGGGCCTTCTGAACAAAGCAGGTGTGACCCTCCTTGACACATCTTTTATGTCCAGTCACAAGATTATCTAATACCATCTACTTCTGCAATGTCTCAAAAGTCGTTAATGCGACGCAGTTGTTCAACGGCTTCTTGAAAAAAAGAGCCACAAAAGGACCATGGGTTTCTGTTAATCACTGATGATGGATCGCCTGGATATGTTCTTAGATTCCACAATCAAATTCTAGAAATGTTCCACCCCCACATTTCAAGAATAGAAGATGTCAGGCTGGATGAACACTGTGGGTTAAGGGTTGGAACATGACTACTTTGGGTTTATTTAGAACGAACTAGTTGAGGAGTTGACATGTGCAAACAAAGAAATGTGGAAGCACATTTTTTACAGCGGTTTAGTGGGAGAGTACGACGCGCAAGCAAAGTGAATAAATTTTACCAGAGTTGGGAGAGCACCCATGGAGCATTGGATGGAGATGCCTCAGGCAGGACTTCTTCTTGCCCATAGGTTTGGTGTGATTGTTCAAATATTAGACATGGGAGGTTGTTCAGCTTTATTCCCCTTCTATGACGTGTCCTTTATCAAGTGGTTACACCAGTATTTGTTAACAAGAGTCATTTCATCCATGTAAAACTTGAAGGGGATTATCGAATGCCATCACCAAACTATCTCAGGGTCGAAAAAGCAACACTATGGACGCAAGACTACACGGAACACATAGAGTGGTATAATAGGATAACGAAGCCTAATATAGACAAGACAGTGCATTATCTTGGTTAATTTGTAATTTCAAAGGTATTTTGTTTGTGTAACGTATTCCAAGTGTTTTAATTTTTTTAACGGACTCAATACGTCAAGTAACCGACAATATACGCCAAAATACGACATAGCACAGAAACAATATGCCAAAATACGACACGTATAGACAATCTACACCTAATACCTCACTTGAAGCAACATCGACATTCTTTATCAAACCCAATGGCATGGCAAGATGTAATAATACTAAAGTATATCTGCCATGGCTGCATATCGTATGATGATCTTAGTTAATGATGTGTTGGTAACAACACGGTGTAATTGTACTAGTTTTGTATACATTTTAGTTAATTATTAAGTCGTCTTGTGTAGGTTATAGTGCACTTATGTTATATAGTGTTTTGCAGGTTAAACATGTGCTAAACAAGGATAAACGAGCATTAAAGAAGAATATTAGAGCACACGAAGAAGTTCAGAACAACAAAACAGAGTTTCTGGAAAAAGGGCTCCCCCGTGCCACGCGAGGGAGAAGAGGAGGACCCCCTGTGACACGCAAGGGGAGGAATTCCAATTTCCCCCTTTTTGTTGCTCTCCATGCCACGCGACAAGGAAGGACAAGGTCCCCACGACATGCGGGGGAGTACATATAGGGGGAAAAGGGATTTGACCTAAATAAGGCTTGCTGATGAAGGTATTAGATTTCAAACTTCATTCGATGAACTAAAGCTTCCAAAAGGCGGTTTTTGGGTTCTTACATCATTCCACTTTGATTTCTTCATGCATAGTCGTTCTGAATTAAAGATTGAAGTTGCGATGACAACCATGAGCGACAAAACTCCTTGTGACTTCCCCTGGGTGAAAGATTGTTAGGTTTTTGCACGTAACTTTGTTTGATTACTTTATAACTGGTATGTATTGACCACTTGTGATTTGATTTGATAAACGTTTATTTATGTTTGAATTACTTGTCTTTTATCAACGCATTTGCGATTTTTGCATCGTTAGCGGGTTGGTAACTTGGTGGGTAGTTGGTGTTTGTAACGGATAATTAGTTTGTACGATTATTATAAAAACTGTCCTTAATTGTTATTATTGTTCAATAATTCCAAGGCCATGTGTATGTGGTGTTTAAGTAATTAAAACTTAGTTTTTTTTGTGAAACCTATAATCTGGATCCTCGGTGGGGGTTGCTTTCTTTAATTTGATAACTTTCTTCTCACTTAATTACTTATGTATTTTCAAACAAACAAATAACCAATTTTGACTTAGTGTCTAGTTAATTCAATAGAAAACTTAATTGATCACCAATTCCATGTGGAGACGACTCGACTTTCATATACTACATATTTTTATTTTATTTTCCCACGACAACCACATCAAAATGGCGCCGTTATAGATGAATCAGTGCGCTTAGTTTAGTTTTCTTTTGATTTTTCCAAAAATCTAAAAAACCCAAAATCATTTTCTTATCTTTTTAGTTTAGTTTATATTTTTCGGTACTACGCAGGTATTTCTTGTTTGTTTTGTGGAGGTAATCTTCTGGTTGCATGGGTCATACAAGGCACTCAATAAAGTCATCACCTTTAGTTTACTATCTAGAAATTGAGAAAATGGCCCATCAGAACCGAGTTTTAACCGGAACTGAATTGTCAGCAGCACAACAATCACAAATTATTAAGATGGACATTTTAGGTAACCCCAAGAAGAAATTTGAACAAGTCACACTAGAGCAGGTAGTACCTCCACCTACTGGTTCAACATCGACAGGTATGTTTTACTCATTTGAACCGAGACATGTACTTTTAACTTATCCAGCCCACGTAAACAAACATCACCTATCCAAACCTAACCTGAAACCACCACTCAAATTCGACCTATACCACCGTTCCCTACCTTTGACCACTCCAACTCACAACCATGTCAAACCTCTTCTCAGAGTCAACCCTTCACCAAACAACTAGTGACTCATACTTTTCTCCATATGTGAGAATAGTGCCTGATGTATTGCAAAATACACCAGTTTCCGCTTTAAAGTTTGTATAATTTTCGAGTCAAGTTGCATCGTTTTAATGTCTTCTAGCTTTGTACTTAATAAAACGTTTTGCGGGGTTCCGTAGGAGAAAAAAAGCTGAAAACGGGTATATTTGAGATAAATCAGGCCTCTAGATGGAGCGTACGTGAACGAAAGAGATATGATTGTCACATCGCGCGACGACCTAAAGTCAAATGCCAGTCAATTGTATATCCCGTGTTGCGCTAGATGAATCACTAATACCCCTTGCGTCACGTGAGGGGCCTTAATACGAAGAAAACGTGGTTTTAGCCTGATCAACTTGAAAAACCTAATAAATATGAATTTAGACTTGATAATTGAGGGAGAACACTCGAAGGGACGATCAGGAGCTGCTCAAGAATGAATTGGAGGATCAAGAGACACTGAAAGTTGGAAACTTTAATCTTTGGATCGAAGATACTGTGGGTCTCATCATCCGGTTTCCCCGTTCTTTCGTTTCTCATGTTCAAACTATGTCGTGTGAACTTATTTTATGTTTTCGTTACTACTTTCAAGATGATTGTCGGCTAAACATTATACATTACGTAGGTTAAGATGATTTCACGTTATGTTTAACTATTTTCTATACGGTTTATGGATTTTAATTGTGGATTGATAATAAAGTAGACAACTTTCATTTTCATGATCTTTCGTATATGTGTGCTTAAACTTGATCTTTGATTCCTTGTTTAAGGTCTTTCATATAATAGGTCCATGTTAGATCTAATAATGTGTGTTTTTTTATTAGTTTATGGTTACTAGCGTACATAGAGACCATAGGGGTGATTTTCAGGATTTAATCAGGATTAAGTGTTCTACCAATCTCGCTAGTTGTGAGGTGAGAGGTTATCAGTTTGTTTTTAGTGTTAGATTGCTAGGGTTAGATACTTTGTGAGAAGATCCCCTTAGTTTCCCTTTCATTACTTGCTTACCGAGTCTAATCAGAATTCATTAGTTACCTGTGACTTTCGCGTTGTGAAGTAGATTATCTAGAAGGTACTTTATTATTATAGTAGGAAAGCCAGTGAGGGAATCCTCTAAATCGATTGTTTAACAGCTTATACCATAGGTTTCTTCTCGAGAAAGTTCGAGGGTCCTTTTGGTATCCTTTAAGTTTAACTTCCATAATAGTTTAACTTCGATAGAAACGTGTAATTCATGTGTAGGATTCTGACCTAGGTGGTGTCGCATCATCTTATCCAGTTCTCAATGTTAGTTCGTGTCCGTATTAGCTTTAGTTAATTTAGTAGTTTGTTAGACACCCCCTCAAAACAACAAAACTTTTAAGTCGATTTAGTATACTTAGTAGTAATCGAGTCTACTATTCGTAATCAGTGGAGTCTCAGGGGTTCGATACTCGGATTTGATCTTTACTACATTGACCGGAACACTTCTCGGTTGTGTGGTCTAAGTTTTTAGAGAATCTAGTTTATAAAATAAAAAATTAGATTGTCTAGTTTAGGGTTAAAATTAGTCAGTTTAATTAGACTGCACAGAGCACTTCAGTACTTGATGGAGTTCATTTCACTCAGGTAGAACAACAAAAACCACCCCTACCAGTAAACCAAAACCCCTACCCCAACAAACCATACCAAACCCACCAGGGTCTAATTTTAGTCAAGGTACAGTTCAAGGGTGTTATGAAGATAAGGATAATGAATTTGAAGAATTCTCGAGGTAGAAAAGAGAGAATCAAAAGTCAGTTAGGGGTTAGAGTCAGATTGAACATGGGTACCCACAACATAATTACCAAACTTATCCCAAAGTTCAAATTCCACAGCACCAATCAACACCTCTTAGGCAGGAACTGGTAAACATGCCATTAAGACCAAACCCTAGGAAACAAGTTAGACAAGTCCACCCTGAGGGGATCCTTAGGAGGTTTGATAAAGAGCTGATTAGAGGAGTCAACAGCTACTTTAGGCCAACCATAGTAAACAACCCATGTATAGTAGTTGTTACACAATTGTTGGGTAGGACACTTGAGGTTAGATCACAGGCTATACAGAGCTTACCTAGGTATCATGGGAATGCAACTAAAGAACCTTACATGCAACTTGGGGCATATGATGCGAGATGCAACACTATTGGAGGTCAAGGATTCAGTCTTGATGATGTGAAATAGGTACTTTCCCAGTTCAATTAGAAGATAAGGCTCAATAATGGTTTCAAGCCCAACCTTTAGCTTCCAATCTCACCTGGAGAGATATGCAGTAGCAGTTCCTTGATGAGTTCTGATGTGCGCAAAATGCAACATATTAGTTACATCAAACAAGGCATAAAATCAACCCTTTTTGGTACTAATGTTGGAAGAAGCATGTTTCTTTGTTTACTTTTAAAGTACAGGATCAAAAGAGGTTAAATGAATAAAGGACAAATTAACAGTAGAAACCAACACAAATACAAAGAAGAAGGATTGACACAACCTTCCGAATCCCCATCCACATCCAAAACAACAAATAAAAAAGAAAGAAGCTTAGGCACGGGGCCATGCCCACCAGGCATGGGGTCGTGCCAAGTCAAGATTCCCTGCAGAAAAAGACAAATGCAAAAGACAAACCGATACAGGGCCGTGCTAAGCCAACACGTGACTTGGTCAACTCTAGGATTCGCCGAATCTGTGATAGTACAGCAAATACACTAACCACGGGGCCGTGCCATGACACCACGAGGCGTGTTAGTACAAGACCTGACATCCACAGTTAATGAAGGGAGAGAAAAAGAAGACCATGGGGTCGTGCCTTGCCCTCTGTTTTCAGCTACAAATAGAGGTGCTTGGTTCAAGAGAAATGTATCCCTTGGCAAACCACTTCTCCCACACTTGCCATCAGTCCACCACCACTACAACACCAACACCCACCACCATCATCCATATTTCATCTTTTAGAGTGTGTAGTAGTCTCGGGATCCAACATCGATTGTAAGAGTTCTTGTCAAACAAACGCCATGCTTGGCTAATCTCTTACATCACTTGGTGAAGACAAATCTTTTATGTATTACTTTTGATTTCTACTCTTTGGAAACTTTTTAATTAGGTATGTATTAAAGACTTTAATAACTGTTTTTTATATTGAAAGTGAACTTTGGTTAAATATTTCTTCATGTTTCATTGGTTCACTCATTTGTGTCTTTACGGTCTATATAAAGCACGTTATCTACCTTGAAGGGGGTTAGAAGGGGGTTTGGGTAAATTTCTTGCCTAGTTCAGTGTATAGATCCTACGATGACTTGGTTCAAGCTTATTAGGACTTCCCTTGCGGCAGCTAGCATCAAATCGGGGGAAGTAAGAACGACTTGAACCCCTTATAAATAAACTAGTATTAAAACTTTATCCGGCCTTGCGGGACTGTATCCCTGCTGACTTAGAAAAATTTGGCCGAGGGTAACTTCGCCTTCACAAGAGGGGCCTACCACTTTTCGCATTAATAACTTATTTAATTATCTTACAATAATCCGACCTTGCGTGACTGTACTCCTTCTAACTCAGACCAATATGGTTGAGGGTAGCGTTGCCTTCACATGAGGGGCATGCCACTATAACTAAGATAATCTCTTAAAAAGTCCAAAGTGCGGAAATTATCAAAGGATACATAAAAGAGGAGTTGGAACCAAGTGTTGTTTTTCCTTTCATTTATGTTTTTATTTCTATTTTTATCTTTTAAAACTCTCAAAACTTTTATCCAAATTTGGTTAGATTAGAAGTTAACGCTAAGCCGGTATTAAAAGCTCTTGTGTCCTTGGACGATCTCGGTATCTTACCATCACTATACTACGTCTACGATGGGTGCACTTTCCCTAACGTGCTTAGAGTGGTAGTATTGTATCGTGTTTTATAAAATTTAAAGCTTGATCCATGAGTAAAAAGTGCTTAAAATATAATAAAAATTATAGCACACTTGCCGGGGACACAAGGATTTTTAGAAAGCTTAAAATTAAGGCCTAATCAATTTTTATCCTTTTCTTTTAATTTTTAGGATTTTTTTTGTTTTGCATTTTCGCAGACTGCAGCACGGGGCGTTGCCAAATCAGACACGGGTCGTACCGGATTTAAACCAGAAAAAGTTTTGTTTTCTGAACTACCGAGGGACAGACACAGGGCCGTGGAGGTGCAACATGGGGCCGTGCCCGACATCCAGTAGTAGCTGGGAATCCAGAAAACATAAAATTTAACCCAACATGGGGTCGTGTTCATTGAACACGGGGTCGTGTTGAACCCTCTGATCAACAAAATTTTGTGTTTTTGATCGTAGAAACCGAGACTCAGCTTGTAACTTAACTAGGTGCATGAGCTCCAGCTTTGACAAAGACATAAAAGAACAACTAGAGGAACCCGGGCGCTTTTTAAGAAAAAGACTAAAAGCTATAAATCAACAAAAAGCCTCGGACCAAAACCCTCCCATGGCGGATCAACGTACTTTAATGGATTACTTATGGCCCTCGGTTGGTAATCTTGGAGCCGCTATTAACCCGCCAAATGTCTGCTAACAATTTGAGCTTCGACCCCATCTAATTCAAATGCTCCAAAATTCTGCCACCTTTCACGGCCTACCTGACGAAGATCCCCATTTACATATTACCAATTTCTTGGAAGTATGTGACACCTTTCGGATCAATGGAGCCTCCAACGATGCCATCCGGCTCCGTATGTTCCCATACTGAAAGACCGAGCCAAGGCCTGGCTTAATACCCTCCCAAATGGATCCTTCCACACTTGGGATGAACTTGCCCAAAAATTTCTATATAAATATTTCCCTCCAGCTAAAATGGCTAAGTTAATGAATGAAATTAGTTCATAATCTCAAGAGGACGAGGAATCTTTGTATGAAATGTGGGAAAAGTTCAAAGAGTTGTTAAGGAAATGCCCTCATCATGGTTTAGAAGTGTGGCAATAACTCTCCACATTCTATAATGGACTCTTGCCACACACAAGACAAATCCTTGACTCAAACTCCGGAGGCCTCCTTGGTAATCGTTGTTCCACCGAATTTATAATCAAATTGAAGAAATTGCTCAAAGCAGTTTTTAGTGGCACACCCCTCGAGGCTCAAAATCCATAGCCTTGGGAGCCCATAAAGTGGACGAAAACACTTCTTTATAAGCCTAAATCGAGCTCTATCTTCAAAAATTAAAAAAAATTAGAATTAACAAAAAATGCTTCGGTCATGGCTTGTGAAGGTACAGTGGGCCACATGAAAACTGGAGTTGTTTGAAAGATGGGGAAAATCAAACAGAAATAATAAACTACCTTAACAATTGCCCTAGTCCACCGGGTAGTCAAAGTAACACCTTCAACCCCGAATGGCGAATTCAATCCAATTTTGGTTGGAGGGATCCGGGGGGTTGTAACCAGCAAAACCAAAACCAATGATCCAACTTTCAACAACCCGAAACGAGCAACAAGGCTTCCAACCACAACAACAAGGAGGAAGAGAAAGGCTTGATGACTCATCACTCGCCTTTTCTTTGAATCTGATAAAAAGTACTCAGAAAGGTTCCATACAAACCGAAGCCGATGGAACCAATGGGCTAGCATGCAAAATATCAAAAAACAAGTAAGCCAACTTGCCCAAAATTTCTCTGAGAGACCACAAGGAGCCTTGCCTAAACAAACCCAAAATCTCAAGTAAACGTAATCAACTTAAGAAACCAGAAGGTAGGACTCGAAAATGAACGAACACCACAACAACCTGATTCACTCCCTACAAAAACACCCATTACCAATAACCAAGAAAATAATCAGCCCCAAATACCGAAACAACCAAACCACCCCGGTCCCTTACCCCAGTCGTTTACTACGACAAAAGACCGACAACCAATTCACTATGTTCAAAAGCTTGCTTAAATAACTTTACATCAATCTCCCTTTTATGGAAGTCCTCACTCAAATGCCAAAATACTCCAAGTTTATGAGAGATTTCCTCACTCACAAAGGGAAGATTAAATCCATTCAACAAGTCAACTTAAGTGAAGAGTGCTCGAGGACACTCCTCAACAAGCTCCCCCAGAAGAAGATTGATCCCGTAAGCTTTACCATTCCTTGCTCCGTTGGGGAATCACCAATAAGCAATGCACTAGCCGACTTAGGGGCTAGCATTAATCTAATGCCCGCCTCTATGTTCAATCGACTTGGTCTAGGCAAGCCATACCCTACGAGGATGAGCATACAACTTGCATATAGGTCAGTAAAATACCTCAAGGTGTCGTGGAAAGTCTGTTGGTAAAGGTCGGGGAATTTGTTTTTCCGGCCGACTTTGTAATCCTAGATATGGAGGAAGACATCGAAATCCCGCTCATATTAGGAAGACCCTTCCTTGCCACCCCACGGGCCATGGTGGATATGAGCGATGGAAGATTAACAGTGAGGGTTGGTGACGAGGAAATCAAGTTTGAAGTGGGACAATGAGCACAGGATGATTCGGTCAACTACATCAAGGCAATAGACTCAAGATTAGACTACGCCCTTCGACGATGAAACTCGGAATGGGAGCCATACCGCTGGGTAACATTTGACCAACTTTGGGTCTAGCCAAGGACCCTTATAAATGTGGCACACCATGAAGGCATTTCATGTAACTATCACTAGATAAATTAGTATAAACTGTAGTTTAAATTTAATGCGTTCTGTTTTAGCTTTCCATTTGTAGAAATAAAGAACCCTTTAAATGGTGGAATGGTGTGAAAAACTAAGAAAAAGGGACCCTATGCACGTAAACCAGAGCCTCCCGCTTCAAAAACTGCAAAGCAGGGTCTGCAGCACGGGGTCATGCCCACCAGGCACGCCCCCGTGCCCAATTGTCTGATCCAATTTTTTTGGTCTGCAGAGAATGTGGCACGGGCCATGCCCACCACGCATGCCCCTGTGTCCACCATACTGTAAGTTTTCTATTACACCTTGTTACTGGCACTTTGGCCATGAGGCCGTGTCCACCGGGCACGCCCACGTGCCCAGTGACCAGTAACCTTAAAAACTATTGTTTTACCCCACTTTTTACACATCTAATCCAAACAAATCCTATTTAGGACACATTGAGGACAATGTGTAATTTAAGTGTGGGGGATGTTAAAACCTTGAATCTTTTGCCCTAAAAACAAGCATTACACAAAACTAGCCTTGGAAAACCGCCAATCACCCCAAATATTTTTTCAAATTTTTTTTATTTATCTTGGTTTAGTTTGGGAAAAATAAGTTCTAAAATTATGTTTTTACTAATTTACACCTGATAGCGTCATTATAAAAAGAACCAATTAAGAAAATTATAAAAACGGGCATAACAAATCTTTCTAAAATTTGATTATATATACACTTTTACGCTATACATTTTTTCCCACACAAAGTGAGTTTTGAGCCTTTACCATGCATACAAATACATATCTATACTAATTGCTCAATTTTTTTTGTTTCTTGTGTGAATAGCCTATTTGGTTCTTACAAATCTTGAACTTGCCAAAACAATTCGTTCCCAATCCTTACCGACACAAATCCAAGTAGGTAAATGATGGAGGCATTAGGACTATAACCCATTTTTCATTCTAAGCCTTTATTTTCCTTTTCATCCCTTACCAAAAAATACCCCGGTTAAACCTCTTTGAGCCTTAACCCTTTCGTTTCTAAACCCGTAAAAATATAAACTTTTGCAAAACAACCACCAACATCCACAAAACTTTTTTTATTTACACCCTTTGTTTTAGTAAAAAGTTTGGTTATAAATTACAAGTATGGCTTAGTTTCAACTTTGGCTAAAAAAAGCATTGGTAAATTTTTTTTTTCTAAACCACTAAACAAGATTTCTTGAAAAACCGACACTTTTTACGCTTTTCATCATTTTACCTAAAAAACACCTACCCTAGCAAAAACCTACCCCTTTTAAAAGCCATCTTGATATTTACAAGGATTAAACGTAAAAAAGGAGGAGGTTTGATTATTTGTCAAGAGTATAGTAGGAGTAAGCTCCACACCGGGTCCAAACGCTTTTACTTAAACATCTTCGGCCGAGTGTTGAGTGACCACTTGCGAGGTGTGTAAATTTGTATATAACGTGTTATGCCCAAAACAGATAATTTTTCTTAAAATATGTTATAAATCATGACGAATAAGATTTTAGATAAAATAAAAACAAAATAATTTAGAATTTGGATTCCCGACACTCTAAAGATAAACCCAAAACTTCTCTTCTACCAATTCTGTTTGGGTGTGTAAGCCACATTATAGAGTTTTGCTTGAGGACAAGCAAAGATTCAAGTGCGTGGGTATTTGATGTGCGTAAAATGCAACATATAAGTTACATCAAACAGAGCATAAAATCAACCCTTTTTTGGTACAATGTTGGAAAAAGCATGTTTCTTTGTTTACATTTAAATTAGAGGATCAAAAGAGCTTAGACGAATAAAAGAAACAAATTAAACACAGAAACCAACACAAATACAAAGAAGAAGGATTGACATAACCTACTGAACCCCCATCCACATCCAAAACAACAAAATAACGACATAAGCTTAGACACGGGGTCGTGCCTAGTCAAGATTCCCTGCAGAAAAAGACAAAAGCAATAGACAAACCGACACGGGGTCGTGCTAAGCCAACACGGGTCATGGTTAGCTCTAGGATTCACCGAATCTGTGATAGTACAGCAAGTACACTGACCACGGGGCCGTGCCATGACACCACGGGGCGTTGTACAAGACCTGACATCTGCAGTTAATAAATGGAGAGAAAGAGAAGACCACGGGGCTGTGCCAGGTGGGTACAGGGCCGTGCCTGCCCTCTGTTTTCAGCTATAAATAAAGGTGCTTGGTTCAAGAGAAAGGAATCCCTTGGAAAACCACTTCTCTCACACTTGCCATCAATCCACCACCACTACAACACCAACACCCATCCCCATCATCCATATTTCATCTTTTAGAGTGTGTAGTAGTCTCGGGATCGAAGATCGATTGTAAGAGTTCTTGTCAAGCAAAGGCCATCTATTGTAAGAGTTCTTATTAGGACTTCCCTTGAGGTTGATAGCATCAAATCGGGGGAAGTAAGAACTGCTTGAACCCCTTATAAATAAACTACTATTAAAACTTTATCCGACCTTGTGGGACTGTATCCCTGCTTACTCAAACCAATATGGTCGAGGGTAACATCACCTACACAAGAGAGGCCTACCACTTTTCGCATTAATAACTATTTAATTATCTTTCAATAATCTGACCTTGCGGGACTGTATCCCTGCTGACCCTGACCAATATGGTTGAGGGTAGCATCACCTTTACAAGAGGGGCATGCCACTATAACTAAGATAATCTCTTAAAAATCCCAAGGTGCGAAAATAATCAAAGTATACATAAAAGAGGAGTTGGAACCAAGTGATTCCTTCTTGTCTATTTGTTTTTCCTTTCATTTACGTTTTTATTCTATTTTTATTTTTTAAAACTTTCAATACTTTTATCAAACTTGGTTAGATTAGACGTTAACGATAATTCGATATTAAAAGCTCTTGTGTCCTTGGACGACCTCGGTATCTTACCATCACTATACTACATCTACGGTGGGTGCACTTACCCTAGCGTGTGTAGAGTGGTAGTATTGTATCGTGTTTTATAAAATTAAAGCTTGATCCACGAGTAAAAAGTGATTAAAATATAACAAAAAAATATAACACGCACGCACCACGTCAACTTCTATACTACTTAACTAACTAATAATGTTAGAAAGAACATCAAATTTCTTAGACCAAGTGAGTTGTTCCATGGGGATTTTACTCGTTTTAAATTAGTATTAAGTAATTGTCCTCATTATGACATACAACTGAGGGAACTAATCAACTCTTTCTCTGAGGGTTTGACACAAGATGATGCCAGGGATTTAGATTCTATTTCTAATGGTACATTTGGTACTAATGATGAACAGGTGGATTGGGAGTACTTAGAAAAGAGAGCTATCATTTCGAAGAGGAAGGTAGAGTCCCAAAGAAGATCTAGGCACCCCACTGTCAGTGTTGTGAGTAAGGTGAACACTAATGAGGATGAGAGGTTGGTTAGGTTAGAACAACAGGTGGCTAGGTTCGGGTCAGGAGGGCAACATCAGATGTATGATATGTGTGGACTGTCATACCCCGACCCACAACGGATTGGTACGGGGCATGCTGATTGTCCAAAGCTTATGGTGTCATACCCCGACCCGCAGCGGAAAGGTACGCGGCATGATGATTTCCCATAGCTTATGACACTATTATAAGTTTAAATATTTAAAGTCACCAAATTAAATTCGTCACACCTAAACATAGAAAACACTTAACATAATTCATACATTATTCGAAAGGTAAATAACTTTGAACAATGGTTCAACTTATTACTAAGGCATGTCCTACGTGTCTTTGCCTTCAACACTATCTCCTACTTGTGTACCTGCATCATGTGTAAAAAGGTTCTAGGCCAACAAAATGTTGGTGAATAGATCTATATTTTAAATAAAGTGTTTTGCTTTATTAATTAAATTATTTTACTTAGAAATCTTTTAAAAAATTAAAAATATTATCTTTAACGGGGGCGCGACACTTAGATCATGCCGTTATTACAACAGTTACCACTCAAGTATTAATATGGATCCATTTGAAGCTTTATATGGGAAAAAGTGTCGATTTCCTGTGTGTTGCATGAAGTCGGTGAAGCTCAGATTACAGGGCCTGAGTTGATTCAAGAAACAATTGACAAAATCCTTTAGATCCACAACAATCTTCTGGCAGCTACAAAAAAGTTATGCCGGCAAACGATGCAAACCCCTCGAATTCCATGTCGGTGATTAGGTACTTCTAAAAGTTTCTTCTTTGAAAGTCATGGTTATACTTGGTAAGAAAGGTAAACTAGCACCTCGCTACGTTGGTCCTTTCAAGATTCTTGAGAGAATTGGAACGGTAGCTTACAAACTCGAGTTACTAGAGGAACTCAGTAGAATCCACCCTGTCTTTCATGTGTCTAACTTGAAGAAATGTTTCATTAATGAAACCTCCATGTCCCGCTTGAAGATATACATATCGATGAGTTTGTGCAGTTTGTTGAAGACCAGTCGAAATCATAGATCGTGATGAGAAACATTTAAATGAAGTCGAATTCCGGTTGTCAAGGTTCGTTGGGAGTCTAAACGTGGACCAGAGTTTACCTGGGAAGGTGAAGACGGAATGAGAGATAAATATCCACACTTGTTCTCAGATAATTTTTCCAAGTAAATTTCGGGACGAAATTTTTAAAAGTAGAGGAGACTTTAACATCCGTAAAAAACGAATCCCCTAAACCCGACTTGAATTGTAAGCCGGACCACATCGAATAATGAAAATGAATATTTTCTTTCGTCTTTGTTTATTATTAATATCATGTCTTTCGTTTATTTTAGTTAGGTTCAGATCTAAAGCATCAATATTGTTAAGCAACACAGTTAGTTCGGTTTGAAACGTATAATAGAAGCATTAACATAGATAGTTTTATTAAAGACTTAAGTGAAGGGGGTTGTTATGAAAATGTTGAAACCTCTTTTTTTTTCTTTTTTTTTTGAACGGAAATTTGGATCACTGACGGACCACTAGAGTATCATCGTGCCACCAGAGGAACCATCCGATCATATCTATCTCCACTAGTCATAATGTCACACCAATTCAGGAGGAAACTCACTTAACATGGGAAAACCCCCCTTGTGGGAATCGAACCCATGACCTATTGGTCCCAAAGTCTTATCTTACCACCAAGATTAGTTGTTAGTTATTATATAATAAGACATCTTTAACTGAGTTAGTTTTATTGTTTATAAAGTTTGAATTCTTTTTTTTAATCATATAAAGTAAGCTAACTACAATATCTAACTAAGCTAAATTTTATAAGAAAAGCACTTAACTAAGTTAAGTTTATTAAATCAAAATTAAACCAATAATATTAAGTGGAGGGGCCTAGTTGCAATAATTGTAAACCTAGTTAAATGATTGTAGTTAAATGATTGTTATAAAAACAAACAATAACAACGAAATGGACGGACTAGGAATCGAACCCGCAACCCACCCGTGACCATGTAAACGCACAACCAACTGGACTGCTGGTTGTTGTGTTTAAAGCCTTTCATTACCTTGTATAAATAACTTATCCTGAAACCCAAAACCCCCACCTTCTTCTTGTTAAAAAGGCGACCCGACCCGACACCAAAACCAAACCCTAAAATTTTCACTTTCTCGACGTTTTGAGCCTTGAAGTTACCTCTTTCACGTCGTTTTCAAGGGAGATGAAACATTATATCATTCAATCAAACTTAAGGTGCCATAATTCATTCATTTAAGCTTCAATCAAGAAGCCATTAAAGCTTAGCTAACCTCAAAACGGGTTTAACATTTTTAGAACAAATTAGACTAAAATCTCGACATTATACGAACCATAGCACCTTTACACAAATTTACCTAGTCTCAAAAACCTACAAATCATCTTACAATTCGCGAACTCGTGTACGTTTATTTCTAGGGCTTGTAACTCCAAGCTACCATATCTCCTTCAATCGGGCATCAATTAAGGTAATTCCAAAGCCTATTCTCCTTACATTTTAGAGCTCTACAAAACCCCTCTATCAATTTCTATGATAGAGGGTGTAATCTGTATGAATTTTGTTCCTCTATTTCTAGGGTTCTTAGTTATTATAATTTAGGGCTTTTGATCTTAGACTTGCGTTTTAATTAAATTGACATTAGGGTATTGTTCATTATCATATTAGATTAGTTTGTTGAATTTTTTGACTTCAATTGAAGATGTTATGGAATTTTAAATCAAATATATAATAAGGAGAACTGTATAAAATATAAAAACAATCTAACTAAAATATCAAGAATATTATTGTTTTCTGATTTCTATAAGAAGCACAAGACTAATAAATTTTATAGATTTCTTGATTTAGGGTTGTGATTTTTTAATAGAAGGATAATAAAATATTAAACATAAAAATAGACTTTTTATTAAATAATGGTTAATTAACTAAAAGTAAGAGAAATGTGATTTTTTAATATATATTGTATAGATGGATTCTAATAATTGAGTAAAATTGGCATATTCAAACTTATAATAATATAAAATTTAATCATCACATCAAAAGATTTAAATTTGGACTCTTTCGATAAAAACTCATAAAATTTTCTTAGTTGTTGATTTTCATGTTAGGATGGAAGTTTATTATATTAGACTTAGCATACTTTAAAAGTTAATTATGACTTAGGTATTTTTTTATTAATGTTACCAATACGTCACGTTATTAAATTAGTTACAAATATTAAATTTAGTGTTAGGATTAGAATTAGTATATGCATTATTAGAGTATACAAGAGCAATACATTATGTTACATACTTTATAGATTTATTTTTGTTATTTGATATTTAGTATTTTCATTATTCGTATATTAGGGTAATTCCATCTTTCATCAAGATTAAATGAAACGGAAACCGTGAATAGATTCTTTTCTTTATTCCCCCTTTTATCATAATATCTTTTTGGATGTATCTCATGTGTTATTTCAACTATTTTATTTAAATTCATAACAAAAAATTCATAACATGTAATTCGATTTGCCACTAGTGTTACATGTCTCTAATGTCTATTATTTCAAATATGTGCATCTATGCGTTACTCGCTTTTGTCACAAGTTTCTATTGTAGATCCACTGGCTGACTGGCTCCCCACAGCTATGGGTTGAACTTGGTATCGCCAACATCATTAGATTCGCTCTTAGGGGCTTGAATCTCATTATGTCTATTATTACCATTATTGTTACGTTGTGTTGTTAATTGTAAGTGTGGTGTATGTGGTTATTCTTGATTTATGTTGGATGTAACATCACATCTGAAATTGCATGTAAATAAATAATATTTTGAAAATAATAATATAACAACATTTTTATAATTAAAAATTGGATTTAATCAACAACATTTTTGTTAATCCAAAAACCTTTTCTTTTACACGTGATACATGTACACAAGTGTGAGCAGATATCGAGATAAAGACACTTAGGACTTGCTGTCACACCCCAATCGATGACGGAAACATCGGAGTGAAACGGAAACGAGATTACAAGAGACTTCATAATGACTATTTGTGACAATATTTAAATATCTCAAATTTCATTTCTTTGTTAAACGAAATACATTTTTCGAATGGAAAATTACAATAAGTAGGACATAACAACTTAAGCAACAAAATACAAATTTAAACTAAGTGTGTTTCTAGCCATCCTATCAGATTCTTTCAACGCATCATTATCATGCTCCTGCAATATATATTAAAGTAACATGTCAACACAAAAGCATTGGCGAGCACACAAGGTCAGCGTAACTCTTTTGTCAACTTCTAGCTTTGAGTTGGTTGTCACGAATCTGCAAGATCTTGTCAATCGTCTCTTGTATGAGCTTGGGATCGGTGCTTTGTGTGTCTCCAATCTCGTGCCAACAAATAGGCGAATGACACTTTCGACCATACAAGGCTTTGAATGGAGCCATTTTAGTAATAGCGTGATAAATGTTATTGTACGAGAATTCTACCAAAGGTAAGTGTATATCCCAGTTGCCACCAAAATCGATTACGCATGAACGAAGCATGTCCTCGAGGGTTTGGATAGTACACTCAGTTTAACCATCCGATTGCCGATGATATGCCGTAGTAAGATTGTTTTGAGTTCCAAGAGCGGTTTGAAACGTTTGCCAAAGACGGGAGGTGAAACGACCATCACGGTCAGAACTGATGTCAATGGGGATACCATGACGATAAATGACTTCATTGGTGTAAATACGAGATAATTTCTCAACTCGGTAATCTTCACGAATGGGGATGAAGCGAGTGAATTTGGTTAGACGATCAACGATCACCCAAATGCTATCATGAATGGACGAGGTTCGATCAAGAAGTAGAGAATTCCGTTGGATTTGGATGCGAGCTGGCTTTCGGCACCACACTTCATCTCGTCGTACAAGTTATCCTCATTGATTGACGGATGAGTATTGTGCCTCGCGAATACGGTCTTAAAGGTCGTTTAGGATTTGGAAGCAACGAATACTCTTCATATGAGTTTTTTTACTAAGGGCATTGGCCATGACGTTCGCCTTACCAGGGTGGCAGCGAATCTCGCAATCATAAGCAACTCTACCCATCGTCTTTGATGCATGTTGAGTTCCATTTGGTTAAAGATGTGTTGAAGGCTCTTATGGTCGGTGAAGACCACACATTTAGTACCATAAAGGTAGTGTCGCCAAAATCTTTAACGCAAAAACAACCGCACCAAGTTGAAGTTCGTGGGTAGTGTAGTTCTTCTCGTGTATTTTAAGTTGTCTTGAAGCATAGGGGATTGCCTTATCTCGTTGAATAAGGACACAACCGAGACCTTGGTTAGACACATCGCAATACATAAAAAATCGTCATTACCATCGGGAAGAGCAAGAATAGGAGCATTGCAAAGCAAGTCCTTGAGGGTTTGAAAAACTCCTTCTGTTTAGAACTCTAAACAAAAGGTTTATCTTTTTGGGTTAGCGAGGTGAGCGGAATGACACTTTTGGAAAAGTTTGAGATTGTTGATGCATATGTCTGTTGCCTACATCATCGAATCATATCGAGTCTGTAATAGGAATATAAATGTTTGTTTAATGATTGTATGTATGGAAATCAACTTCGTACGAAGGGAGAATAGGCACTTTGTACGAAGGTAAGCAAAGTTACTTCGTACGATGGTAGCTTGCTATCTTCGCACGAAGGTGAACATTCAGGTTCTCACGAAGTAAACATGTCTATATATAGGTGTGCGAGCACAGTTTTAGGGAATGCGTTTGGGTAGACTGGATGACGGCGCCCTGTCCAAGTATTTTCCGGATCGTCTAAACGTTTAATCATTGGATGAAAACAAAGAATTAGTGAAGTGTAATCTTGTTAAACTTGTCGCCTAATCTAAAAATGGTTTCCGCACATTTCAGACTAGGTTAATCAAATTAGGACCTAAGCTTATTGGATGAGCAGATCCTCACAATGCCAATTGAGAGTCCAGGAAACGACGGGATTAGACGAAAGTTTGGACGGGATATCACTAGTTCAGTAGAATGTTATTAAGAAAATGAGTAGAAGCAGAGTAAGCGAAAGCTTTCCATTCATACCTAAAGAGTATACATCTTTACAAGCTGGAGAAATTGCTCTAGGAACTCCAAAACTTAACCTACACACGAACACACAACACTATATATAGACTATCTACCTTTGTGCAAACTGAGCCTTTTAACTTCGTATGAAGTAGATACCTTCGTAAGAAGTAACTACATTCGTAGGAAGTGACACTTATACACCTTTCGCTTTCGCTCTTAAGTCATGTGTTCATATTTAATCTATATAATATTCAACACACGCTTTATCTAGCCTATTCGTACAGTGACGGACATAATATGCACCAACAATTTCCCCCTTGGACGTCACTGTCGAAGCTTGATCTTGATCTTGAAATATGAGAGCCACGTTTGAATATTCTGCAACTTCAATCAGGTGTTTTCGATGTCATAGAACGCGTCAACAAATTCCTCCTTGATTGACGATTTGGGTTTACTATTTCACAAACATGTTCCCCTGAAATGATTCTTCAGTTCTTTGTTTGCACGGTTCCCGACCTCCTCCGGTTTGCTTACTTATATTCCTCACGATTAATCACCAACTCGAAACTATTCAATCCAGCATCTCTGTTTCTACGTCAACCACATCCATGTTCGGTTTTAGCACACTCCTCTGCTTGATCCTCTGATCTTTAAAAAGCCAACCGAAAATTGAAAGAAACTTCGAATCACCACACCGGTAAACTTCAAGTCTGTGAATACCCATGAAAATCTAAAATCTCATTTTCCGTAATCACATTAAGCATACTCCTGAAAGATAGATCAGCAAAACAGTAATCTCTTCAATAAGCAAATCTTCACCGGATAACAAATCATCTGACAACACATCAGATCTGAGGAACATTCTTCTACGATCAGAATCACATTATTCCTCTCCAGTCACGATAACAGATATATAGTGTTCTCCGTTAGACCCGAAAGCAACTTAATCAACAAACATCATCATTTCCCAGCGGTTAGTCCGAACAACAGCTCATCTGCTCGAAGATTAATCGATCTGACACTTTAGACTATCACAAAGCTGTGATATCTTTTAAGTATCCAAAATACTGTTGCATAAATCCTGCTAACTATCTTGATGAAGACCCGGGACTTAAACCCTAAGACATCAATCTGAATCACGATCTGAAGACTCTGAACTTCCTATGATCTTAGACTAACGAATCCAGATTGTCAGGATCTAAATTTGAATCACTTGTAGTTTTTGTTTCTAAAGATGGAAAATGGATTGAATTTTAAAGATATGCAGCGGAATTAATGGAAAACTTTTACTACAAGCAATCGGTCGTTTGTTTTCATCACCATCATGCTTTCAAGTTGGTAAACTCGCATGTGATTCACAAACTCCCCCTTAGCCAATTACAATCGTTTGATAGTAAGAAATGTAGAAGATAAAATGTGAATTGATCTTTTTCTGGAAGACAAGTTTAACTGTTACATCGATCAGCTATTTATACTAACTATCTAACCACTGAGCATCTTTTATGATGTCATGGTTGATAGTGACAGCTAACAAAATCATAACTAACTAAAACACTGCTACACTAACACTATTAGTGCATAGCACTGTTACATTGAATAAACTAGTCTAAGCACTAATCTCTGTCCTCTGATCTTGTTTCTTCTATCAGACCTTTGCTTCTTGTTCGATCAGATGATAGGAGTAGTTGTTCAGGGAAAGCATGTAAAGGTAGATAAGAGGTTGTAACCTCTGATAGTTGGACCAAAGCTCGGATAATGTATTTGGCTTTGATATCATCTATTCCTTTGTTAGTGTTCAATCCCAACAATCTCCCCTGGAACAGATGATGCCAAAACACTTGTTTATTCTTGGTCTTTATTCCTCAACAGAAATTCTCTGATTTGGCCTTTAAATAGTAATTCAAAATTCAGAGAAATTTCATCATCATCATCCTTTTCGAGTGTCAGATTCAAAAGATCTTGAAGGTCTTCTGCATTTAGCTCATATGCAGCCTCCATGCTAATCTTGACAGCATCACCATTAGACTTGAGCAATATCAATTCGTGGGAGTCTTTATCGACTTTCCACTTTAGAATTTTTGGGTCTTCTGGCTTTCTAGGACAACTTTTATTGGTTGAGGTTTGAAGAGCTTTTTGTTGAACTATCTTTGTCAAATATGCTCTGAGCTTTTCACTAGCTTCATCTGTGTTTTCAATTCCCTCTTTGATGTGTTCATACACTCTCTTGTCTTCTTCATCTATCCTTTCTTGCATTTTTAATTGATTGAAAGCAAGGATGGAGGGGACAGATGATGAGATAGACTTTTTAGAGTGTTGAACTTTATGAACATCATCTGATGGAGGGTAAACTGGTTTAGGAGGCATGTTTGGATCTTTCTTCTTCCTCTCTTCTAACATCTTATAAGTATCAATCACGCTGACTTCTCCCCACCTTGTCACTTGGTTCCCTTTAACCATAGTGATTCTGTATCAATTCTTCTTTCATCCTTTTAATCTTCAAAGCTCCGTCTAGCATGTTTTTCTTATGTTTTTCCCAGTTAGGAGGAGTTGGCTTCTTGTGAGGATCTTTTAACATTTCTTGCATTCTTTCAATTTCTTCTCTCAGCTCATCCACTCTCCAATCCTTGAACTGTGCCTTTGTTGCCTTATATTGCTTGTTCTTCATGATATGTTCAATGAGTTTATTTTTAAGGTATTGATCTTCCTTTTCTGACAGCTTATTACTCAGACCTTTGACAAAATCTTGTAATGTTCTGGCTTTGCTTAGCTGAAAAGACATGTTGGTCTGTATCTCTCTATCACTTTTACCAACTGAGTCTCTTTTTGCTATATCCTCTACTTGTTTCAATTTAAGTTCTAGATAATCATCAATATTTGCAAGTCTTGGGTAGCCATCAAGAGATAATATGATTCTTTTATCAGGGTCTTCCTCAGAATAAAAGCTTATAATTTCTTCCCTGACTGCTGGTAAATCAAGAGGATATTGCTTTGCTGCAGGTATAACTTTAAGAGGATCAGTGGTTGGATTTGAAGATGGTGGAAGCATTGATGTGGAGGTCAGTGGTTGTGATGATAAAGGAGTAGGAGCAGGAAAAATCTCTTCTTCATTCACAATCTTTGTAGTCCTTCTCCTCTTAAATTTTACTTCAGGTGATGATGGATGAGTTGGAATTCAGGTTGGTGTTGGTAAAGGCTGGATGGATGTATTAAAAATGACCATGGCAGTGGATGAGATTGCATCTGCTGCAACCTATGCTGTGTCAACAGATGTTAACACAACACTTGCTGTAACATCTGCTTTGGTGGAAATGGGTATGGAAGTTGAAGTAGGTGAGCTTGATTTTTGGAAAGCAGAGGTTTTAATGGTTGGATTTAAAGCAGGCTCAGTTTTGGAAGGTGTGGGTGTAGGTCCGTTGTACGGATCGTTCGGGCACTAATCTGACAAACCTAAGGTAAACGTGCGGAATCTGTTTGCTTAGGCGACAACGGATACACTCATTTGTTTCTATTTAATCACCGTTTTATTAATATTCAACGTTACAGATCCTGGTAACACTTGGACAGAGCTTCGCCTCTATCGTGACAAAATCTCTAAATGTTACAAATGAAATCACAAGCTACCTATTTATAGGTAAACAAGTTCGCAGGTGGGAGAGCAAGTTCGGGCGAACTTGCATAGACAAGTTTAGCCGAACTTGTCTAAACCATCACAAACTCAAGCGAACTTGTTAACCTATTTACATAAACTTCGACATTTCACTCCTAAATACTGACTCGATATTATACGATGACGTAGGCAAAAGACATATGCATCAACAGACTCCCCCTTGGATGTTGCCGTAGTCATCATTCTTCAATTAAGTTCCTGAGTTTTTAATGTTCTCTTAATCTTTATATCTTGAATAACTTTAACATCCATGGTCCCCCTTGCTATGAGCTTTCTGGTATCTTTAATCAACATGTTTATCTAGCTCCCCCTCAAATGATGCTTCGAATCTCTAAGATTTGACGATTAAGAACAATCACACGTATCCACACACAAACAGTTTCTTAACAGTCTCGTTGGTTCGACTCACATTCAACATTAATAGGTTTCCATGGAAGATATGAGAAAAAAATCTTTTTGGGTTTTTAATATTGAATGCAGAAATGTAAACATACTAAAATGTAATATTTACAGTTTGTATTTTTGTGAGAAAACGTGCTAGAGGATCATATCAGTTTTTGAGACATATCACTAGTACCGTTGACCTTTTAATGACTTTAAGCTTTAAACTTGTTTACCTAGATTGTCGATATATTTATCCACTTAAACCTCATCACATTTCTCAATTGTTCCAAGATATGTTAGGTATGATTTATAGAACTTTACTTAACTATGGTTCCCACCTCTTGAATATACTCTTGTATCAAGATTCCCTAGATTTCATCTTACAGGTGAATATAGCGTAGTTGATATCTGTATGCGGGTTAATGCGAAGCCTTGAGAGCTCAGGTTAGTACTACCGTACAGACAAAGAGATGAAGGCTCGACTTTAAGGTGTGTTCCTTTTAAGAAATCTTTTCAGCACTGCAAATGATTAGATTTTTCGATACTTTTCAAGATTGCATGCAACTTAAGGTTTATTGCGAAAGTATTATAGAAGTTCTAGGCTATTGCTTCCGCAAAATCAGAAGAACTTGTATAATACCCCAGATATCAACTATCTATAAAGACCTCGTATCTCAGAATCAGACAATCTCTCAAACGAAATTTCGGAGTACTAAATCCATATATCCAAGATATGTTAATCCACAAGTTTAAGCAGTTGTAAAATTTAGTTTATATCCCGGAAACAATTTACTGAACGTATAAAGTCTATCGACATATCCACAGTAAGACTTGTTTATCACTTTTAAACTTTACATTTCTTTAGCATACTGTGATAGTCCACTGATGTACTATCATTTCCTTTATTCGCACAAGTAATCTCATTTTTCATTTTTCAATGTTTTTGATATTTTTTGATTTTCTATTGTTTTTGGCTTTTTCAATCATTTTATCTATCTAAAATGATTTCGAAACGATGTTTTTCAATTTTACAAGAATTTTTTACAATTTTTAAAATTTTTTTCTCCCCCTAAAATTGTAAACATCTTATTAAAATCGAAAATAAGAATCTTCCATTTTAACCATTTAACGACTTTTTACGAATGTGAATGCGAGACTACCATTATGTTTGTATGGAATATCACTCATGTCTCTTGTCTCTCTGTATGAAAAACCACTGCTTCTGAAATGACCTTTGGCTTGAAGCTTGGTTATCCTGCACATTCAAACAAACTTTAATCAGTTTTGAATTGGAACCTAATCCATTCTGGATTTAGGTTTACCAAAATCATTAACATCTGAAGTAAACAAACATTCACACTCTTTTTGATATTCAAATAGTTTGATAGAAACTTTATTTGAAAATTTTACTTTCTTTGATTTTTTAACTGTTTGAATTATCAATTTTTTCTCCACTGCTCTCTCTTTTGTCCTCAGATTTGTATCTGATGAATTCATTTTACTTGACTGTGAGTAAAATGATTCATTAGAACTTTTATCTGATTTTTTAGACGTATCCGAGGACAAATTTTTTTCCAAATACTCTCTAACTTTTTTCTTCTTTTTTCTTAATCTGTCTTTTTGCCCTTGTGATAACTTGACTTTTTGTTCTTTGGGGTTCTCTACAGTTTTCTCATTTTTCTTCTCTATTTTCTTCTCATCTGGTCTTTTCTCCCCTGAGATTTACGCGATCTTCTTTTCAGATTAGTCGGACAACCCCTGGAAATATGACATTTGGTTTGACATTTATAGCATCTTCTCGTATCAAATCTCTTTTTCAGGCAGTTAACAGCAATGTGTCCACCAAATCCACAGTTGTAGCACACTCTGTTATCGTACCAATCTCTCCATTCAGACCAAACACCCAAATTAGCACATTGATTTGACATGTAGTAGTCATCTTTCCTGCTTCTTCTGTAAAATTGATTTGACTTTGAAGAACTGTGGTCCGACCTGCACCACTTATTTTCAAATTTTTGTGAGTTTTATAATGACTGGATGACCGTACCGATGAGCTTTTATTTTTTTTGAAAATTTATAGAATTTTGTTTCTCATGTTGTTTTGTTCTCCATTCTGCTTAGAAAGTTTTTGCGTTGAGCATTCACCTTTTTCAGCAGATTGTAGAACAGTTTCTTGAAATTTTTCTTTTAGTTTCAAAAATAATTCTTTCTTATCATTTTCATCATCGGTATTATCATCAAATCCTCAATTATGACATCGTCATAATTTGTGACATTGTCACTTATTGGAGTTTCCTTTTTATTCTTATTGAACGATTTAGGATATATCTGATCTAACATTACAGATGAAGTCACGAAAGCTTTCAATTGTTTTTCTAAATCATCAATTTTATTTTTTGCAATCTCAACATCTTGTTCAAGTTTTCTAATTTTTTCAAGATGCGAATTTATTATATTTTGTTTTTCAAAATATTTTTATTTAAAACAGATTTATCATTTTCTAAAATTTTTATATTATTTTGAAAGTATTTCACATTTTGTAATTTTTTATTTTCTAAAATTTTTATTTGATTTTCAAAATTCTTTTCATTTTCTTTTAAACTTTTTATTTTCTAATGACAAACATTTCAAATCTTTCAAAAGTTTGACATTAATAGATTTGGATTTTTGACAATTTAAGCACACAGATTCAGTACACTTTGTGCAAGGTTTTTCGACCTCCACAATTTACACCTTTACCACTTCTTTATCAACAACCTTTACCTCTGACTTTACCTTCTTGCTTTTAATCATCTCAGCACTCTCCAGATATTTAGCATGTAGAGCATTCCATAACTTTTGTGTCGTATCACATTCTTGTAGCAGAATCAAGATATTTCCTTTCACCGACTGCTCTATCAGACTAATCATTTTCTTTTCAGCAAAATAATCATCTTTCTGTTGAATAGGATATTTGCACTTCTCCAGAATTTGCTGATTCTCATCTCTAGGAATGACATAACCTGTCTCAATCACGAACCAACTACGGGAATGCATAGCTTTGACCCGGCTCTCAAATTTTCCTTTCCAAACTTCACATTCATCTATATTCATCAACATTGGCGGCTTCATGGACCCCATTTCGTTTTCCAGACTAATCTGTTGTTCAAAAAACACTTGACAAATGATTAGCAAATAGACAATTTTAGCAAAAACTGACGTTTTAATCGACAATCGATACGTTAAAAATGTTTAAAATTTTTCCAAAAACTGTTTGTACCCGATTATATCTTTAAAATCGTCTCGTCGATACGATTCTAACGATATATAATGTTCGTGACGTTTTTCGGGATTTTCATGCCTTTTGTTTTGAAAACTTTGACAAGTTCGATCGAACTTGTCACAGCTTGTCAAAAACAGCTACTTAAAAAAGTTCGGGTGAACTTGTTGAGATGTTATGAAAAAATCACAAGTTCGAGCAAACTTATGTTGGATTTCAAGAAAAATTTGCAAGTTCGGGCGAACTTGATATAAATTTCAATGAAATTGATCAAGTTCGAGCGAACTTGATAAATATCAAAAGAAATAATGTAAGTTCGAGCGAACTTAATACAATTTTCACTAAAAAACCGATCAAGTTCGAGTGAACTTGATGCTATGTTCGAGCGAACTTGAGTTACAAAACATGATTTTTTCAATTTTTCGACATGAATTTGTTTGTTTTAAGCTCTAATCTTTTCAAGGGTTTATCTACTATGGATTTTACGTATTATACTTTAAAATTAGTCCATTTTGTCCGTGAATTGTCGAATAAAAGTTAAAAATAGAAGAAATGAGTAGAAGATGAGATGTTCTATGCCCAATGTCTTCAAATTAAGCCAATCCTGCTCTGATACCACTTGTAGGTCCGTTGTACGGATCGTTTCGAGCACTAATCTGACAAACCTAAGGTAAACGTGCGGAATCCGTTTGCTTAGGTGACATTGGATACACTCATTTGTTTCTATTTAATCACCGTTTCATTAATATTCAAAGTTACAGATGCTGGAAACACTTGGACAGAGCTTCGCCTCTATCGTGACAAAATCTCTGAATGTTACAATGAATCACAAGCTACCTATGTATAGGTAAACAAGTTCGCTGGTGGGGGAGCAAGTTTGGGCGAACTTGCATAGACAAGTTCGGCCGAACTTGTCTAAACTATCACAAACTCAAGCGAACTTGTTAACCAATTTACATAAACTTCGACATTTCACTCCTAAATACTGACTCGATATTATACGATGACGTAGGCAACAGACATATGCATCAACGACTCCCCCTTGGATGTTGCCGTAGTCATCATTCTTCAATTAAGTTCCTGAGTCTTTAATGTTCTCTTGATCTTTATATCTTGAATAACTTTAACAACCATGCTCCCCCTTGCTTTGAGCTTTCTGGTATCTTTAGTCAACGTGTTTATCTAGCTCCCCCTCAAATGATGCTTCGAATATTACAGGACCAAATAAAACCATGTGGAGACGTTCTAATGACAACTTGATTGAGTTCAGAATTTTCTTCGGATGAGATTTCTTGATCTGCTTTCCCTTTTTACAATCTAAGCAGTGATCGGACATATGAAAGCTCGAAGATTTACACCCTCTACAAGATCATTATGAACCAAGTAATTCATTTTTCTTAAATGAATATGCCCCATCTTACGATGCCAAAGTATAGAATCCTTTTCAGTAGCCTTTGTCACAAAACATTGCGCTGATTTTGATGAAGTGGTAGCGACGCCCATATCAAGAACATATAGATCATTCTCTCGCGGTGCTCGCATCAGAATCCACTCATCTGGTATTTTGAATCTCGGCTGCAAGATAATACACTCTTTGTCGTTGAAATGCACCATGAACTTCTTGTCACAAATTTGCGATATGCTTAGAAGATTATTTTCCAACTCTGCAATATAATTCACGCGATCGAATGAAACGATGCCATTGGAGAGTTTTCCCTCGGCGACTATCCTTCCACCCTGGTTACCTGCAAATCCAACATATCCACCATTGATAGCTTTTATGTCGAATAGCAACGCTTTCATTCCTGCCATATGCCTGGATTCTCCACTATCCAAAATCCACTTAGAAAGTACGGATCTCTGGAGCCCCTACACATTTCAACAATCTATTTAAAAAGCGAGACCCAAGCCTTTTTGGTCTTGGGTTGAATTGGATAACCATCGTCAAAATCAAACTCACACTCATCAGCATAATTGAATCCACACTCATCTGCATAATCAAATTCACAATCATCATCTGGATTTTCTATGATGTTTATGTTTGAAAACTTTACTGTCTTTTTATCTTTTGAATTGTTACCACTTGTAGTTTTGACATTTTAGATGTGGTTTCAAATATGATTTCAGATTTTGATTCTTTCATGCTATCACTAGTCTTAACAAGCTCAGACTTAGTGATCTCAGATGTTGTTGACCGTTTCTTTGTAACCCAGGCTTGAGATTTTATGTTGCCTTCTTGATGTAAAACCTGTTTTCATTAGCTTTTGAAGATTCACCTTTTTTGAAACTTGAATTCTCAAATTTCTTTTCAAAAACTTGTTTCATTTCATCTTTGTTAACATTTCTTTTTAGAATTCTTATTTGCCCAAACTCTGGTTGCTTCGGTTTCACAACATTTAAACTTTCTTTCCTTCGAAGATAAGCCGGCTTTGATTTCGGACATTGGCGTGCAATATGACCAATTTCGTTGCACTTGAAACAAGTCCGAGAATCATGTGGATGACCTTTAGTGGGTTTTACACCACTTGTTTTAGCACCACTTGCCATTTTGGCTTTATCTCGAAGTTCTTTTTGTTTATTGAATTCATCATTTGATTGTTTGCCAATCAAACTTTCCTCATGAACCGTGTTCGTCCCATATACAAAATTCATGTTTTTATTCTTATACTCATGAAATGGTGACGTTTTCTTTTTAGGTTCATCTGATTCTTCTAATTCCAACCCAGCTCTCCGATTTTCCGGATGATCACCACCATTCCTACAGTAGTTATTTCTTTTAGGTTTGGAATAGAATTTCTTTTCATTGATCTCCAGATAATCTGATGTGGCTTCCACGAGTTTAAAGAATTTGTCTAACAATTCTTCCTTCACATTCTGAATCGGAAAACTGTCATTAAAGTATAATCTATCAGATTCCTTAATCTTCTACATTACAACATTAGGATCATCACATAGATCATTCTCCGATGATGTATCGTCATCTTCGGTCTGTGAATCAGAATTCTTTGAACTCGAGTCGGCGCTTTTAAAGTTGCCTTCATCAGAATCGTTCAAAACATTTTCAACAACTTTTTTAACCACAACATTGTCATCATCTGTTTTAGTATAGATTACATCAATGTTCTTTGGCAACTCAGTTTTCTTTTCAGATAACAACTCAATATTGAGTGCCTTATCCATCCCATCAGCGGATTTGCGACAATACTTCTCGCATAGGGGTGGAGGAACATTGTTGTATTCTTTACCAATTTTCTTTTTAGGTTTCTCTTCCGATGGAATTGTCGGAAGGATGTGATCAATGACATATGCGTTACAGGTGTAACTTCTCAAAAGTTGTTGAACACACTCTGTTTCAATTTTCATATCTTGGAGTTGTTGCTTAGTTTCAGCAATGGTGTTAATATAGATATTAATCGCTTTTTGCTTATCCATTACTGTTCCTTTTAACATCCTTATGGTATCATGTTGTTCGATATTATTTCTATCGAGTCTACCATAATCATTTTTCATTTTGGCATACGCTTCCTTCATTGTGCGATAATCGTATTTCAAAAGTTCATTATGCACATTGTTTACAGCGATGATCTTTATTTATTCGGCACATTCAGAACATGGTTCGGTACATTTTGTACAAGGTTTCTCAACCTCTACAACTTATATTTTGACAACTTCATTTACCTCTGGACCTACCTTAGTTAGATTTGCCATCAAGGCTTTGTCGGCAATATCCTTGAGGTTTTCGGCATTCACTTCTTGAGTAACATTAATGTCCACTTCATCAGTTGATTTCTTCTCGGGAACTTGCTCTTGAGAACTTCTATCAAAGTGACCTGCAAAATTTTCACAAGAATTAGGAGATAAAATTCCTTGCTTCTGAATGTGGATATACTCCTCTTCTTGACGTTGTTGTTGCAGATATTGTTCCAGCAGAATATTCTCCAAAGCCGCTGCTTCTTCTACAGAAGTATCTTCAAAAATTTCAGTCATTAATGCAACTCCGGTCTTTTTACCGATGTAGGAGTTCCAGTCGAAACCGTCATCTTCGTTTGATGCAACCATAGCCTTCTCAGTGTTGCTGCTGTTTGGTTTCTCTTGAATTTCAACCTGAGTCTTCTTCGGGAAAGGCTTGTACTGAAGTGACTTCTTGTAATACTTGTTGCCTCCTCCGAATGGACTTTGATTTCCCGTTGCTTCAGGATTTTTGCATTCTCTCTTGAAATGTCCTTTTTGGCGACATCTGAAGCATGTGACTTTTGTCTTGTCAAAAACCCAGTTTATTGCTCGAATTTCCGATATCTCGGCGAGTGAGAGCAACTAACTTTGTAACCCTTCGGATAATCGAAGCTAAACTCCACTTAATATCCATCAACTCGAGTTCTTCTTCATCCACTTGGTCATAATCTTCTGCCGTCATTTCGGGATTTCCAATTTTAGCGGCTACAAGACTTTTGTATGACTCCGGAACAGTGGCAAGAAGCGACATATGCTGTTTAGCGACTTGTTCCGAAACAAACATTGTTCAAATTCACTGCAATGTTGCACTTGTATACATTCGAATCAAAATATGTTTGTTGATTCTGATTTGCTTGACTTTGATAAGATGAATTTGAACCAGTGCTTGAAAACGAACTTTGTGGACTCTGATCAAAATGAGGCTGTGATTGGTTCTGATTCTGTAGAGAATTGTTAAAGAGTTCAAACTTGCGTTGAATGCTGTCTAAATCTTTGGGCTTGAAATGTTATCTTGCATTCCACTTTTGTAGTACAACCCAACGTCTTGAACAATATTAACATTTTTTGACTTTGCAATCTTCAAGAGTTCCATTTCATGACCTTTGAGTTTATCGATAAATGTTGACAGCTTGAAGAATTCCCATTTATCGCTTTCCTTCAGAACCATAAGATAAGTAGTCCACTCTCCATCTGGTAGAGCATCTGCAAGCTTGTCGATGTACTCTTGTTCCGTCTTCTCGAGACCGTGTCTTCGCATTTGGACTTTAAGATGACAGAAGCGTTCAATCATCTGCTTCATGGTTTCACCCTTCAGCATGTTGAAGATATCGAACTCTTTCATAATGAGTGCCTTCTTGCTCTTGATCATCTCTGCGCTTCCTTGATACTTCTTTTGAAGTGAGAGCCAGAGATCTCTTGCAGTTGTGTATTCCGGTAGCAAAACGAGAATATCTTCTTTGACGGATTGTTGGATAAGACTCACCATCTTCTTTTCAGCAATATATTCGCCTTTTTGTACAGTCGTGTAATTGTACTTTTCAAGAACTTGCTGATGTTCATCCACCAGAACCGTGTAACCTCTTTCAATCGACACCCAGCCTGCAAAGTGCATGGCTTTGACCCAGCTCTCAAAATTTCCTTTCCAAACTTCATATTCATTTATATTCATCAACATTGACGGCTTCATGGACCCTATTTCGTTTTCCAAACTAATCTGTTGTTCCAAAAACACTTGACAAATGATTAGCAAACATACAATTTTAGCAAAAACTGACGTTTTAATCGACAATCGATACGTTAAAAACGTTTAAAATTTTTCCGAAAACTATTTTTACCCGATTATATCTTTAAAATCAACTTGTCGATACGATTCTAACGATATATAATGTTCGTGACGTTTTTCGGGATTTTCATGCCTTTTTTTTAAAACCTTGACAAGTTCGGTCGAACTTGTCACAGCTTGTCAAAAACAGCTACTTAAACAAGTTTGTTGAGATTTTATGAAAAAATCACAAGTTCGAGCGAACTTATGTTGGATTTCAAGAAAAATTTGCAAGTTCGGGCGAACTTGATATAAATTTCAATGAAATTGATCAAGTTCAAGCGAACTTGATAAATATCAAAAGAAATAACGCAAGTTCGAGCGAACTTAATACAATTTTCACTGAAAAACCAATCAAGTTCTAGCGAACTTGATGCTATGTTCGAGCGAACTTGAGTTACAAAACATGATTTTTTCAATATTTCGACATGAATTCGTTTGTTTTTAAGCTCTAATCTTTTCAAGGGTTAATCTACTATGGATTTTACGTATTATACTTGAAAATCAGTCCATTTTGTCCGTGAATTGTCGGAGAAAAGTTAAAAATAGAAGAAATGAGTAGAAGATGAGATGTTCTATGTCCAATGTCTTCAAATTAAGCCAATCCTGCTCTGATACCACTTGTAGGAACGTCCACGATTAGCACGGGAACCTAAATTGGTTATCTATTGTCCGATTAGGCGAAACTAATGACAAGTTAACCAAATAACAAGAATTACTCATTTAAATGTTGTTTTCATTGATCTAAAGTTCAATACATTCGAGAACCGGATCCAACAGAGCTTTGCCGTCTCTGTGCCAAAATCTCCAACTCTTTATAAATGAAATCCCAAGGCACCTATATATAGGGATGCAAGTTCGCTGGAAATGGACATGGGAAGGAGTAAGTTCGCCCGAACTTGGGGTCGAACTTGGGTTAAGTTCGCTCGAACTTGACCTAGTCAATTTCGGCTGAACTTGCCTTCTCACATGCTTTCATGGGCGAACTTGGCCTAAACTTTACATAAATACGCCTTGTTTCTAACAGATTAAGCCCTATTCACCCAGACTCGATACATAATGACGTAGGCAACAGACATATGCACCAACAGTGGGAGTTGGTTGCCTTACTTTTCTAGCAGGTCTCCTCTTTGCTGAGGTACCAACCTCTTCCTTTTCTTTTTGCTGCTTAATCTTTTGCTCAACCAATACCTTGCCATCAAGATACACTTTTCTCTTCTGCTTCTCGTTTTCTCTGGCCAAGATATCATCTGTTAGATCCTTTTTCTCGGAACCATCTGGCCTGGGAATATCCACTGTTGGCTTTGCCATTTGATCATCTATTGTAAGCTTCTTCTTTCACAAAGGTTTCTCCCCATTTTTGGCATCATCTTCAGTGTTCAAAAAAATTACTGTAGGCGAAGCAGTACCAGTGGTTTGGAGAAGATGAGCTTTTATCGCTTTAATGTCTGCCCTTATATCCATGAATCTAGCTTCAACCATGTTTCATACTTCCTGCATTTGATGTTTCTGTTGTAGATCAGAGAAGTGCTTTTGTTGCTGAAACAGAGGGTCTAGGGCTTCTTTTAGAATCAGCAGTAGTTAAGACAGAGGGTTGGCTCTTTGTAGCTAACAACTGCTTCAAGAGGTTTTTGATCTCATCAATAGAAGTTTCAATCTTTGATATTCTCTCCGTTAAATCTTTGTATTTTAGATCATCACCTAATTTAATAGGATCATCTGAACTCCTACCTGAAGTGGTAGTTATATATAAGGTATCATGAGCATGTGTTTTGACACTAGCTTCAACCTTAGATGCCCCATTTTCTTGGTACTGGGGACTTCCCACAACATCATAGGTTACCTTGGTAGCCTCAACAGTGGTTGCCTTCAACATAGACTTAGTAATGTAATCACTATCCAAAGGAAAACTAGGTAGTTTTGCAATTGTAGTGGCTGCTCTAGTTGAACTATCACCAAGGGTTACATGTAACCCAAGGGATGTAACCTCTTCATTTGCTGATGGGCTAGCAAAGGATAGAGAATCAGACCCAGCATCATGTTGAAGTATATTCTCAGTGATAGGTTGGTGAGAAGTGCTGGATAATGTCTGCTCTAGTACTGTTGCATTCAGCAAGGATAAGAAGGTTTGTGGTAGTGATTTTATTGGAGAATGGATAGGTGCAGAAAGAGACATTGCACTGGGAGATGCGCTGTGGAAGATAGAACCAAGTGGTCCTAGAGCTTCATGGTGTCCATGTGTTTACAACCTGATCCTTTTGTGAGGATGCAGGAGGAGTTTCATAGCCAGGTGGAGATCTGTCAACCATCTGCTGTGAAGAAGTAGCAGCAGTGGTTTGTGACTTTGGTGTTGTCACAAGGTTTACCTCTGGGATCTCATCTTACAGGGGACCCTTTTTGTGTTTGGTGGGTTTTCTGGATGTTTTGTTGGTTTCTTTTTGGTGATTTTAGGTGTGGGTTTCAGAGTAGTGGTTGTAATGCTATGATCACCTAGAGCAGTGAGCTCAATAACAGGAGGAAGAGATTGAACATTTTGTTCTTGTAAAACTGGCTCATCCTCCTCTACTTCTGTTTGGAAACCTTTTCTTGATTTGTTATTCGTGTAAAAGTTTCATGAGCTTGGCAGTTAGGTGTGGTCATGCGCCTTGTTTACTTGCTGCAGAAACTGATCTGGTCTTGCAAGTAAACACTCATGAATCGAGGATGTATCAAGAAAGCTTTTCTTTTTGAGATACTTTTAAAATTAGTTACAAGATCATTGAACAATACCCGGGAATAGTTAAAATCAGAATCAGTCAAAATTGCATATCCCACATATGCATGTTCAATGGAATCTCATTGAAAGTAGTAGATTTTGCAGAGAGACATGTTAAAAGAGTATGAAAAAGAATTTCATCTCTGCTGGAAAATAGGTTTAAATATTGTCATACCTTTCAATTTGCCAGTATAACCCCTTTCCACAAACTCTGCTTGCATCTCTCATAAAGAAAATGACACAGGATGTGCCATATCATTCAATTGAAAAACTTGAGAGATCGATTGTGGAGTAATTTGCATAGAAATACCCCCAACCTTTGAGATTATTGCATAAGGAACATCATCAGTGGATGTTTTGACCTTAGCATTTTTCCAGAAATACCGAAGAGAATCGATGTAAATTTTTGCTTTGACTTCGAGCATATGCTTAAATTTTGAATTTCTTAGAATCCGAATCATTGTGTGGTATCGTGTATTGACTTTGGTTTCTTCTAAGATATCTGTGCAATTGTGTGGGGTTTTGATAATTAAGACATATGGTGGTAAATCTTGCTTTGATTTCGCCTTTGCCATGATTTGAGTGCAAACTGTTTTGAGATTTTTGAAATCGACACAGTTTGGTGAATCCTCTGTTCTGGATAGAACAAGGTTTTTATAGGGTTTCTTGAAAAAGTGATGAGGACGTGGCATCTGATGCAACGACTGTAGAATAACATCTGACCACGTGTAACCTCTGATTGAAAATGGAAGACAGTTGTTTGGCTAAACACTGTTTAAGATTGTTGATCAGTGGATAAGAACAAGTATTTGTAACTATCAGAGGATACACTTTTTGATAGTGGATAGATTTTTCTAAACGAACAGTGTTTTTTGTGCTATCAGTGCTTTGAACAGACTTTGAGGATTTATTGAAAAATTCAATTTTAAACTATTTTTAAGGATGGATTTTGATTTTCTAAAAACATTTTATTACTATTTACACATGGATCACAAAAAAAATGTTTTTAATCCATGTTTAGCATTCCAAGCCTAGATATCAAACTGTCAAAAGTGTGAGCATCAATTGCTTTTGTCAAAACATCTGCCAGTTGATCCTTGGTATGGACATGTTGTAAAGAAATCAAACCTTTTTTATAGCAATCCCTCACAATAGTCTGATGTCAATGTTCTTGGTGGTGGAATGAGAGACAGGATTTTTGATGATATTTTCTGCTGCTTGACTATCAATTTTGAGTGGAGTCTTTAAAGCAGTGATACCAAAATCCAGCAATTGGTTTTCAAGCCACAGTAGTTTAGCAGTACAACTTGCAGCAGCTATATACTCTGCCTCAGCAGTGGATGTGAAAACTGCAACTTGCTTTTGGCTTTGCCAAGACACTAAGCAATCACCTAGGAATTGGGCTCCTCTAGATTTGGACTTCCTTGTTGTTTTACATCCAGCAAAGTCACTATCAGAATATTCTGCAAGCTCAATATTACCATTAGCTGGATACCAGATACCAAGTGTGGGAGCACCTTTTATGTATTTGAATATCCTTTTTATAGCAATAAGATCTGATTTTCTTGGCAATGACTGTGATCTGGCACAAACACATGTTGCAAACATGATGTCTGGCCTTGATGCAGTTAGGTACAGTAAAGACCCAATCATGCTTCAATACAATGTTTGATCCACAAGGTCATCTTTGCCATCAAATGTGACTAGCTTGGATGTTACCATGGGTGTGCTGCAAGGTTTACAATTATCCATATCAAATTTCTTAAGTAGTTCTTTCACATACTTATTTTGATGGATGAAAGTGCCATGTTGCATTTGTTTGACTTGTAAACCAAGAAAACATTGCAACTCACCCATTGCACTCATCTCAAACTCTGCTGCCATGAGTTTTCTGAACTCTTCATGCATGGCAGTGCATGTGGATCCAAAAATGATATCGTCCACATAAATTTGGACAAGCATCAAATCATTTCCTTTCCATTTTTAAAATAGGGTTTTATCAATCCTACCTCTGGTGAAACCAATGGATAAGAGAAAAGTGGATAGAGTTTCATACCAGGCTCTGGGTGCTTGTTTTAGACCATATAGTGCTTTGTTTAACCTGTAAACATGATCATGATGAAACGCATCTTCAAAACCAGGAGGTTGACACACATATACTTCTTCATTGATCTTTCCATACAGGAATGCACTATTGATGTCCATTTGATACACCTTGATGTTGTGGTTAGCAGCAAAAGCTATGAACAGTCTGATGGCCTCCAATCTTGCAACGGTAGCAAATGTTTCATCATAGTCTATGCCTTCTTCCTGTCTATAGCCTTGAACCACGAGCCTTGCTTTGTTCTTGACAACAATGTCCCTTTCATTTGTTTGTTCTTGAAGACCCACTTTGTGCCAATAGGACATACATCTTTTGGCAGTGGTACAAGTTCCCATACTTGTTTCTTTTGAACTGTAGGAGCTCCTCTTGCATGGCTTCTACCCAACTGTTGTCTTTTAGTGCCTCTTGGTACTTGACAGGTTGTGTGAGTGACAGAAAACCAGCAAAAAGACAAATGTTTTGGGATTGGCTTCTGGTGAGCACTCCCTCATTGATGATGCCAATAACTTGATCCACAGGATGGCTTTTGAGGAAAATCAATTCACCTTGATATGGGACAATGGCATTCTGAGGTGAAGCTTTCAAATGTGTATCATCTGAGCTATCCTCTGTTGGTGAATTTGATGGTCTAGCCTCTGATTGGAATGCGGTGGAGGAATTGGTGGAATGGATGTGAAAGTGGGTTGACTTTTGTCCATTTGTTGTGGACTTTTATCAACAATGTTTGGTTCTAAGAGCTGGCAGAGGTTTGAGTATTAACCACTATTGACCTGGAGAGCTTTCACCATTGCTACTAACATCTGCTCCTCTGCCTGAAGGATTGATTTTGAAATTTGGAAGAATGCAATCATATCCTTGCTCTTGATTTGATGACTGTGGGGTACCTGCATGGTTAGTCTTGACATACACATCTTTAAATGTAAATTTGGATAGGTCAAACAGTTCAGCAGGATTTCCTGGGATTTTCAAAGATGAGAGTTCATTGAACTTCACATTCAGAGTTTCTTCAACACACTTGGTCCTAGAGTTAAAAACTTTGTAGGTTTGAGAGTGGTTGAGTATCCTAGAAAATAACCACAATCAACTTTGGCTGTAAACTTGGATATTGAATACTTTAAATTTAAAATGAAGCATGGGCAGCTAAAGACTTTAAAATAAGAGAGCAGAGGTTTGATTTTATAAAGCAATTCATAAGCAGTCTTTTGATGCCTGGGGTTTATCAAAACTCTGTTCTGAACATAAAAGCAGTGTTTATAGCCTCTGCCCAGAAAGATAGGGGTAAACCAGAATCTACTAGCATAGTTCTTGTTAATTCAATCAGAGTTCTGTTTTTTGCTTTCAACAACCCCATTTAGTTCTGGAGTTCTAGGGATGCTATGTTGTCTAACAATCCCTTTTGAGTCACAGAAAGCATCCAACTCTTTGTTCTTAAACTCTGTCCCATTATCACCCTAAAGATTTTTACAGGAAGATCAAATTGCTTTTCAACTTGCTTAACAAAGTTTTGCAAAATGTTTGCTGTTTCATCTTTATAATGTAAAAAGAAAGTCCATGTGAACCTGGACAAATCATCAATTATCACCAGGCAATACCTTTTGTGTTTTAAGCTCATGATTTTCACAGGTCCAAACAAGTCCATATGAAGTAACTGTAAGCACTGACTTGTTTTGGACTCTTCAATTGACTTGTAAGAACTTTTATGTTGTTTACCTTTTAAACAGGAAACACAATGTTCTTCACAAGTAAACTGTTTGTGAGGCAAACCTCTGACAAGACTTTGTTTTGAGAGAGTGGAGATGGTTTTTAGATTTGTGTGACCTAGTCTTTTATGCTATAATTATGTTTCTTTGCTTGAAGCAACTGAGAACAAACATGCATTTGTCATAGGATTATCTTTTACCATGTCTACCACATACACATTTCCTACCCTATTAGTAGTAAGTTGTGCTTTGCTCTCTGCAATTATTTGATTAATCTTTTTAACAACCTCTGGGCCTACTATCTGACAAGTTTCCAATGTGAAGAAGGATCCATAACCCTTATCACTCATTTTTGAGACACTCAGAAGATTGAATTTTAGATTATCAATGAGATTCACATTCTCAAACTTGAGTTTTCCAGTTGAGACACATCCTGACCCCAACACCTTCCCTTTTGAATTATTTCCAAAGGATAATCACCCCCTCCATGAGCTTTAAAATCTATGAGCAGGGCTTTACATCCTGTCATGTGCCTGGAGCCCCACTATCTACATACCAAAGTCTTTCAAGGCAAGTAGAAGCTCCCTGCACATGTTTTGAAATGATTAGTTTAGGTGAGTTTACAAAGCCAGGATGGCTTTGGATGGGGTATCAGATGATCCAGACTCAAGTTCAGATAAATGAGCAGTGGTTAGATCAGGTTTGTAACCACTTTTGTGAGCCACTTCCTATCAATGTTGGTAACCATGAGGATGCCTATTTACCCTTGGCTTTGAAAACTTTTTGTAAGTCTCATAAACCATAGGCACCTTTTGATAACTAGGCTGGTTTTTAACTCTTGGAAACCGGTTTGATGGAGGTGCATCTGTCACTTGAATTTCTCTACGAGCAGAGGTTTGATTTAAGGCTTTTGTGACAGATGTTTCAATTGATTCAAAGTTCTGTTTAGATTTGTTTTCAGAAACGCTTGAACTTTCTCTTTCAAGAGCTTTTGCTCCAATCTCTTTTATCTTTTGATGATAGATTTTAAGATAGGCACACTCTTGGGTCATGTAATTTGTTTTGTTGCAGATGGTGCATCTAGGCGATTTGGGTATAACACAAGTTTTGTTTATGTCAAAGGCTTTTAGAAGAAAACAATCTCAGCCACATGATTTCTCTTTTCACAAAATTCACAAAACAAGTATTTAACCTTTTCTTTCCTTTTCCTATCAGACTTTTTGAGAGCATTGGGTGTAACCTCTGTTGGCAAGTCTTTGATAGGGATCACCAGTGCTTTTGGTGCTTTTATACCATCAATGGTTGAAAATTCCATTGGCTTGAAGTTTTCCAAAATATCACATTCATCTACCAGGTTGGTTTAAACTGATATTTTTCAATTTCTTTATCTTTTGTTGAAACCTCTAGTTTTCAAGAGTGATTTTGTTTCCATTTTTATCTGTGATTTTAATTTCTTCACCAGCCAAGTTTGTTGGGACTATTTCAACCAACTCAGAATCATTTTTTGCAGCATTTTCACAAGTCTGGTAATAGTCTCTAAAGCCTATTCCATATTTTATGTTGCTCTTGATTTGAGCATCAAGCATAAGCTCATAACCTTTACAAGACTCTACCCATTTTTCACAAGTGATCTGGGTAGATTCAAGCTCCTGTTTGCAAACTTGGTATTTTTCTACCATTGTTTAGAGCTGGTCTTTGGTTATGCTTGATTCATGCCTTAGGCTACTCATTTCAGAATCTTTTTTACTTAACTTTGTTTTCAACTCTTTGATAAGTTTTTCAAAATTAAGTTCATCTTCTAAAATTTTGTTTCTCAGGTTTTCATTCACCTGCTTTATGTTTACAAAAGCAATAATGCATTTGTCAGAACATAGATCTTTAAGGATCTGAGGTGATACTTTCGAAGCAGCCATAAGAATACAATCACACTCTTCTTCCTCACACACCTTCTCATCCCAAGGGTCAGATAGAGTATCTTTTTCAACATCAATAGCATTCACTTCAACCACTGGTGTAACTTCTGGTATAACCAATGCTTCACAACAATCAAACACATCAGACTTTAACTCCTGCTCCACAGATTCATCACCTTCAACAATGGTCTCCCAAAGCCATTAAACATATATTTTCATTTCAAAATCATTTTTGGCTATGAGAGCAAAGTTTTCATCTGTTAAATCCTTAGGCAAACTACTCCAATCAACAAAACCTTGTGTGAAAAAGCCTTGTTGATTAACCTCTGCTGGTGTAGCAGTAGTTTGAGTAGGTTGAGTAACTTGTGGCATTTGCTGCACATGTGCTTGAGGTGGTGCTTGGACATATTGAATCTGTGGTGTAGGTGCTTGGACAAAATGGACAGGAACTGTAGCAACAGCATGTGCAAAGTGTGCACTGTTTTGCATTTGAGTTGTAGGGGTATATTGGGAATATTGGATAGTGCTTTGAGGTTTGTTGCCAGGATGTGTTATAATTGGTCCTACAGATTGTGATCTGCATTCTCTGGCAAATGACCCATCTTGTTACATTTGTAACATTTGATTTTAGACTTATCCAACCCAACTTTCAACCCCCCATGCAATCTTGGAAATCTTCTACCAGTTCTTTTGTAAAATTTACTTGCTCTAACACTTAAAGTGCCAGCTGATGCAAAATGTCCATCTATTCAAGTCAGTGGGTTCAAAATGTTGTAAATCATTCATTTCAAAAGACAGATTGTCAGAGGTCTGGCTTTCACAATTTGCAGCAAAGGCAAAATTGGGTGTACAGGGATCAGAGTTGAAATTGTTTCAGATGCTATGTCAATGTAATGATCATAACTCTGATCCTTTCCACAGCTAGACCCCTCCTCATGACTATATAGAGCAGTGTTTCCCAAAGTATAATCATCAGTCATTTTCCCTGACTCTTGCAACTTCTTTTTCTAGTTCAACTCTCTCTCATACGTGAGGAGTCGTCCATGAAGTTATGTCAAGGTCATTTCCTTGTAACCAACAGCTGTTCTAGTGACATAAGCTACAGTCTCCCATTTCTCAGGTAAAGATCTCAAGAAACGACTATTGACAGTCGAATTTGGAAATTCCACATTTACCAATTTGAGCTCACTGATGAGACAGCTATATCGTTCGAACTGTTGGGTTAATGACTCACCCTTAACGTGGCAAAATGTTTCATACTGTTGATTTAAGACCTCTCTGTTATTCTCTATCACCTCTTCAGTACCACCGAATTGCTCTTTAAGAGCATCCCATAACTCTTTAGCACTATTACAATGAAGGAATCCCGCATAAATCTCATTGGGCAAAGCCGAAGCAACGATGCTAAAGGCCTTAGCATCCAATTCAATTTTGAGGAAATCCTGTTCAGAGTAATTTTCGAGTTTCTTAGGGACCTGCGTGTGGGGATCCTCTGTACTTGGAACCATGGGAACATGAGGTCCAAATACAACAGATCTCCAGCATCCGGTGTTCTGTTGGGCAAGAATATGACCCATCTGACGTTGCCAAATAAAATATTCATTTCATTTCAACATTGGAGGTTTGAACATGGATCCAATATTGGATTCCGATGTGTTTTGTGCCATTTCTCTTGTTTACAACAAATTTATGTTTTAAAAATTTTTATAGTGATAAAACTATGTATTCAAGTAAAACTATCAAACGAAATAGCACAAAGAGCTGATCTGTTTAAATCAATTTGACTGTTAAATCAAAATCGATTGACCAAGCTCTGATACCAATTTTCAGGATCTAAGTTTGAATCACTTGTAGTTTTTGTTTCTAAAGATGGAAAATAGATTGAATTTTAAAGATATGCAGCGGAATTAATGGAAAACTTTACTACAAGCAATCGGTCGTTTTTTTTTCATCACCATCATGCTTTCAAGTTGGTAAACTCGCATGTGATTCACAAACTCCCCCTTAGCCAATTACAATCGTTTGATAGTAAGAAATGTAGAAGATAAAATGCGAATTGATCTTTTTTAGGAAGATAAGTTTAACTGTTACATCGATCAGCTATTTATACTAACTATCTAACCACTAAGCATCTTTTATGACGTCATGGTTGATAGTGACGGCGAACAAAATCATAACTAACTAAAACACTGCTACACTAACACTATCAATGCATAGCACTGTTACATTGAATAAACTAGTCTAAGCACTGATCTCTATCCTCTGATCTTGTTTCTTCTATCAGACCTTTGCTTCTTGTTCGATCAGATGATAGGAGCAGTTGTTTAGGGAAAGCGGTGTAAAGGTAGATCAGAGGTTGTAACCTCTGATAGTTGGACCAAAGCTTGGATAGTGTATTTGGCTTTGATATCATATGTTCCTTTTTTAGGGTTCAATCCTAACACAGATCTTCTGCATCCCCGGATAATCTGAAGTCGAAACCACCCAAATACTATTGCAAAATGCAGGAATTTAAATAATGCCAGAATTTCAATTTATTCACATGAAATTTTTATTCCCCCTCGTTTTTGCAAATTCTGACATCTCTAAAACTTATCACTGAATTTCGCCCTTAAACTTGGCACATTCAGTCCTCTCTAATCTCTAAAAAACTCTATTATGCGGAAAATGTGTCATTTTGGCCCACGAAAGTCAGTTTTTTATCAATGTGAATTTTACTTTAAGGCCCATTAATAGTCACTATACCAAATGCTAAACAATCTGCATAGGTATCAATGACTACCCCATTATCTTCAAAACTCTGTGATCGTATCATCAAATCTGTTCTTTGAAGCCCTCGACGGTGTCCCCGAACAACCCGTATTTGTCGTTAAAATTTCAAAAAAGAATTTCCATCACCAATTTTTTTTCTGGACACTTGTCTCATCACTACGATCAACAAAATTTTTCAACCCGTCTTTTTATAGGCATTTTGGTTACCTTCGTACGAGGGTAACTACCTTCATATGGAGGTAATTATCTTCGTGCGGAGGTAACTACCTTAGTGCGAAGATAGTCTAGTTCATACGAAACAAATCTGATCACATTTTTCGATCCAAAATCTTTATTTCTTTGAATTTCAAGATGATTTTTTCACAGATTGGTCAAAATTCATTTCTAAACAATCCTATGGTTTCAGTTTTAACTTTTTGTTCGTGTATTGTCTGTTTATTTGATGATTTACATCTAAAAGCCTCTAGAGTCCATAATTCAAGAGCGTAGGTGATTCAATCAACTGTTAGATCAATTGAATCCGTACCGTAGCTCTGAAACCAATTGAGAGTCTAGGAAATAGTGGGGATTAGACGGAAGTTTGGACGGGATATCACTAGTTCGATAGAATGTTATTAAGAAATGGGTAGAAGTAGAATAAGCGGAAGCTTTCCATTCATACCGAAAGAGTATACATCTTGACAAGCTGGTTCCCCTCTGGGAACTCCAAAACTTAACCTGCACATGACTAGACAACACTATATATACACTTTCTACCCTCATGCGAACTGAGCCTTTAACTTCGTACGAAGTAGTTACCTTCGTACAAAGTAACTAAGTTCGTACGAAGTGACACTTATACACCTTTCTCGTTCACTCTTAAGTCATATATTCGTATCTAATCTATAAAATATTCAACACACGCTCTATCTAGCCTATTCGTACAGTGACAGACATAATATGCACCAACATTGATGAATCGACGGTAGCACCCGCTAATCCAAGGAAGGATCGAATCTTGGAAAGTGACTTTGGTGCGATCCAATTCTTCACGGCTTCAATTTTTAGCGAGAGCAACGTGAATACCTTTCCTATTTACGACGTGACCAAGAAATTGAACTTCTTTTAGCCAAAAGTCACACTTGGAGAATTTGGCATATAGTTATTCGGTCGAAGGAGTTCCGGGATTAGACGCAAATGACACTCATGTTCGGCTTGGGTTTTGGAGTAGATGCGAATATCGTCTATGAATACGATCACAAAAAGGTCCAAATATAACTTACACACATGGTTCATAAAATCCATGAAGACCGCGGGTGCATTGGTCAAACCGAAAGGCATGACCACGAACTCGTAGTGGCCGTATCTTGTACGAAACTGGTCTTAGGGATGTCCTCTTCGAGGACACGAAGTTGGTGGTAGCAAGAACGAAGGTCGATTTTGGAAAAGAACGTTGCGCCTTGGAGTTGATCGAAAAGGTCGTCGATACGAGGAAGAGGATAACGGGTCCTGACGGTGAGTTTGTTAAGTTTGCGATAGTTAACACACATCAAAAGGATCCATCTTTCTTTTTGACGAAGAGAACCATAGCGCCCTAAGGAGAAGTACTAGGGCGTATAAAGCCTTTCTCAAGTAATTCTTGAAGTTGGCTTGATAACTCTTGCATTTTCGAAGGTGTGAGACGGTACCGAGATTTAGCACCGGGTTTAGCGCAGGTTATGAGGTCGATGCAAAAGTCAACGGAATGACGATGAGGAGGACCAGGTAGGTCTTCGGTAAGAACGTCGGGAAAATCACAAACGACTAGAACATCACTCACGCTTTTTCATGTGTCCTTCTCTTCCACAATGTGGGCCCGAAAGGCAATGTACTCTTTGCGTCAGTACTTGTTCGCTTGATTACACAACATAAGTTTGAGACCCTTTGAGGGTTTCTCACCATAGATGTGCAAGGCGTCACAAGACGGTAGAGGAAGACGAATAAACTTCTTTGAGCAAACAACTTCGGCATGAAATTTTTGAAGCCTGACCATGCCTACAATGATCAAAACAACCCAATAGCATGGGTAAGAGATCGATTGGGAATTTATGTTCGTTGAGGTTAAGAATGGAATCAATGGTTATGGATTTTCCGTTAGTGACTTCGACGACTGACGGGTGGTCCTTTGGACAACCCTTAAGTGCTTTAAATTATGCAAATTCTCACATTTGATCAGGTACAAACAAACGTAAAGAAAGGGTTTTAATGCATGCGGATGGATGCTCGTACTTGGTGAAGCCGAGACGGAGACTTGAAATAGTGACAAACGAACAAAGGAGCAAAGGCTAGCGACCATCGTAGGCTACGGTGCCACCGTATCTTACAGTGGAAGCTGGAAGCATTTTGTCGCCGTAAGACAGTCTCTGGGCACCGTAGGGATTTTTGCTGGCCACCGTAGCCTACGGTGGGGCCCAGCCTGAAAAGTGTAACTGACCCATAAAACTTCATTTTCAAGTGTCTTTTGGGTCTCTCATCATTAAGTAACGTTTCTAGACAGTTTTCTAGCGAATTTTGGCTCTAGCAAGTGTTTGTGAACAATTTTAATCATTAGGTTTATGTTTTTGATTCGTATGAACACTAAACTTATTGACATGATGGTTCATCAAGCGATGTGTGGCTAAACGTATGGTGATCATCCTAGATTGAAGGTTTGCTTGACACTTTTGTGTTTTGATTTGTATTTCTAGAATAATAGACTTGCAATCGTTGTTGGTTTATTATGATGTGTGAATGTTTGTTTGTAATTTGTTAATTGATGTTTTGATCTTAATCTAAATCGTACGTTCTTGGTGTCGTTGACAATCGAGATATCATGGGAGGGATTAGGGTTGGATATTAGTTAATTGGTCATCAGGTAACATCCTCGCATTGTTATAATCCGAGTACTTAGTTCCCTTTTATCACAAACAAGCAATCGCACATGAATCATGTCTATGTGATTCTTTCTAGTGAATCAAAGCACAATTGTCATAAGCAAACCGGAAGTCTAGGATGGTCGCTTTCTCCTAATCTGTTTTACAACAACTCTTGATAACTGTTTTTGCAATTTAGCTAATTTTAGTTTTAAAAATCAAACAATCGAAATCATTGAAATTATTTTCTGCAATTAGTTTAATTTAGTTGGTTGATAAAGCTATAAAATAGACACATTTAGTAGTAATTGGTTTAAATTTACGTGAGACTTCGACATCACGTCAAATTTTGGCGCTGTTGCCGAGGAGTAGTGCGCAACGTGTATCAATTTAGTAGCTTTTGTTTATTATTTTCGGGTTTACGCTGGTTTTGTTTAGTGTTCAGGTACCTACAGGTGTATGCATACTAGAGGCTCTCACAAGTCATCACCGCTAGCATTTGATCCGGAAATCGAGTGAACCTTACGACAAAACCGAGTCTTACTTCGAGAAAACAAAATCATCAGATCACCTACAACACCTACTACACCAAAACACACCATGGATTAACCGACTCCCACTAGGGGTCAAACATCACCGTCTACACCTTCACCAAACCCTACTACCCATCCTACTTCCACATTGGAAGTACAACCAACTAACACCACATCACCCGCAATCACTCAAACCGGACCCGCCCTACCTTTACCTCTACAACAATGGTTCCACCATTTTCATATTTTTTCCCAACTGCTGATCAATCATCTTCCAATCAACAAATACCACCAAATCAATTCCAACCAAGTTCAACCATTATTCATACTACATCCACTTTTCAACCATCTCATCAAACAGGTTTTCATGACCCATCTTCTCATTATGTGCAGTCTTCGGGTGTTAGAGGAGAAGGGTTTTACGATGGTTATGATGACGAGTTTAGATGATATGAAGAGGAGGGGCATTATTATGGGGCTGATGGAGGTAATTTGGGACCTCAAGGAGTTGTGATTTACCAACAAAGGCAACAATTAGAACCGATTCAAGAAGTGGTTAGGCAACCAACGAGGGTACAACAAGTTCGTCCACATGGGCCACAGTTTCAACGGCCAATGCTTTTACAATAAGTTCAACCTCAATATCAACAAACCCAGTTTCAACAACCTCAACAATTTCAAAGGCCGATGCAACAACCACCCATTCAGCAACCTCACTATCAACAACAATTTGCACCTCAAGGGGCGGTGCAAGGTCAAGTGGGTCGACCAAGAGTACCGTTAAGTGCTCCACGAAGATACCATAGAGAAGTGGTGAGGGGATTGAAGCTCATTTCCGACCGGTTATCACTAACAACCCTTCTCCGATGGTCATTCCTCACCATCCGGATGGAAGAACATTTGAGGTTAGAACTAATGCACTCCAAAGTTTGCCTAAGTATAAAGGGTTAGCATCGGAAGAACCCTATTTCCACTTAGAGGCCTATGATTCCATTTGTAATACTATTGGAGGTCAAGGATTTTCATCCGATGACGTTAAGTTGGTACTCTTCCAATTCTCGTTGGAAGACAAGGCAAAAAGGTGGTTTTATATGTTACCCTCAGCTTCGATTTATACATGGGCAGAAATGCAACAAAGATTCTTGGAAGAATTTTTCACCGCCCAAAAGACTAATGATGCATGGAAAAGTATTCGGGAATTTCGGCAACAAGTGGGGGAGATGTTTCATGAGGCATTTGATAGGTTCAATATGATGCTTAAAAATTGCCCACATCATGGGATTGCGCTTTGGGAGCTTTTACATGCGTCTCGTGAAAGGTTGAGGGATGGGGATGCTCGTGATTTAGTGTCGGTTTCTAATGGTACATTTGGCACCAATTACAAACAAGACGATTGTGCTTTCTTGGAGCAAATGTCATTCAACTCCAAACGGCAAGCACAAGCATCAAGGAATAAAAAACTTGTAGTTACAAGACCACAAGTGGACGCCGTGGAGGATGTAGAGGTACACACTACTAACCAAATTTATAATGTGTGTACTAGATGCAAGAATTAGGTCATTCGGCGGACGTGTGTGGTGGGTGTGGTTGAAGAGCAAGTAGAGGAGGTGAATGCCATTCAAGGGGGTGGTAGAAATTTTAACATGAACTCAAATACATACTACCCCGGATTAAGAAATCATCCTAATTTTCGCTATGGTAACCCGGCAACCCAAGCCAACCCGAATTTTCAAGGAGCTCAAGGGAATTTTGTTCCGCGTCAACAATATAACCAAGGAAATTTTAGAGGCGGGAATAATCAAAGCTATCAAGGTAAATTCCAACAACTGGTGGACAAAGTGGTTCTTCGGGTCAAACTTCAGCGAGTGGGAATGAAGTCATGGATATGCTTAGGATGATACAACAAGACATGCAAAAAAGGAACCAACTTGAGGAGGCCCGGATGCAAAAGGATGAGGTTCGTGATAAAAGTATTCAAATGTTGACCACCCAAATGGGTCAACTTGCGAGTGAGGTGGCAGAGTTAAAAAAGGTAAAGGTCAACTGCCTAGCGACACCAAGGTAAATCTCTCTCATAGTAATTCGTGTAATGTTCCTATTAACCATGTTAAGTGTCTTAAGAAGTGGTAAAGAGTTTAAGGCAAACTTGTCACCGGGTATGGTTGATGGGGTGGTTGAGGATATTACAGGAAATGAAAGTGATGAGGATGAAGTGTCACCCTCCCTAATGTTGACAAGGAAATTAAAAAACCGGGGTTGGGTGAAATTTTACAAGCTAAAAATGAGGAAGGGGGACTTAGTCAAGTCCCATTTCCTTCGGCTTTAATTGACCCAGGTAAGAAAAATTTCATTTCAAAAAGGGGTCCTCAAAAGGAGGAATTGTTGGATGTTTTCAAACAAGTCAAAGGTAACCTCCCCTTACTTGATGCAATAAACAATATCGGCCTATGCTAAGTTTTTAAAAGAATTATACACACAAAAGAGGCAATAGAAAAAGGTACCTAAACGGGTCGACTTGACCGAGCGGGTAAGTGCGGTGCTTAAAGGGGATCTTCCTCCTCAGCTCCATGATCCGGGAACGCCTCTTATAGATATTCAAGTTGGAAATTTTCAAATGTCAAAGGCGCTACTAGATCTTGGAGCCGGAGTAAGTATTTTACCGGGGGGCTTATATGACCAATACGATTTTGGTCCATTAAATCGGGTTGAGACAATGGTAGTTTTGGCCGATTTGTCTCATAAGTTTTACTATCCTGTTGACCTTCTAGTCTTAGACTACTCATCTGCGGACCCAAAACAACAACAAAATGTCATTTTGGGTCGGCCATTTTTTAGCACCGTCATGCTGTTATTGATTGTCGATTTGGTACGGTTGACATGACATTCGGCAACAGAAAAATGAGATTAATTGTTTTTACTAACGTTTCTTATTCTCTTAGTGTTGATGCGTATTTTATGGCAGACTTAGTTGATGGATGTGAACCGCATGAGTATGAGGAGGATAGCATGGAGTCGTGTGTTTGTGATTTTTCTGAACAGGTACACCCTTGTGCGTTGAAGATCGAGGAACAAAAGTTAGATGCTCTAGCAGTGAAAGAGGGTCGACCGCCATGGACCCATCAGTTTGAGATCTTACCGATGGGAAGTAGTTCGGGGACAAAGCCTTCATTGGAGGAGCCGCCAAAGTTAGAATTGAAGGATTTGCCGAGCCACTTGAAGTATGCATCTTTAGGGATAATGACACTTTACCGGTCATTATTGCCTCTAATTTGGAGCCGGCTCAAGAACAAGCGTTATTGTAAGTGTTAAAGGCAAACAAGGGTGCTATTGGATGGACAATCGCAGACTTGAGAGGAATTAGTCCTCAATAGCCATGCACAAGATTATTACCATTGAGGATGCAAAGCCGACACGAGAAGCTCAAAGAAGATTGAACCCGAATTTGCGTGAAGTGGTAAAAAAGGAGGTAATTAAGTGGCTCGATGCAGGTATTATTTATCCAATTTCAATAGTGCTTGGGTAAGTCCTACCCAAGTTGTGCCTAAGAAGGCCGACATTCAAGTTATAAAAGATGAAAACGGTGAACAAATTGCCACCCGACCAGTCACCGGGTGGCGTGTTTGTATCTATTACCAGAAATTGAACGCCGCCACTTCTAAGGACCATTTTCTGTTACCTTTCAGACCAAATTATTGAAAAATTTTGGTTCAAAAATATTACTGCTTTTTAGATGGGTATTCGGGATATAACCAGATTGCCATTCACCCGGATGACCAACACAAAACCACCTTCACTTGTCCTTATGGCACTTTTGCTTTTCTGCGAATGCCATTCGGCTTGTGTAATGCCCCGGTGACTTTCCAACGATGTGTGATGAGTATTTTCTCGGACATGGTTGGGGAGTCACTTGAGGTATTTATGGATGATTTTTCCATTTTTGACACAAGTTTTGAGTCGTGTCTCAACGAATTACAAAAAGTTTTAAAAAGATATGTTGAGAAAAACTTGGTGCTAAGTTGGGAGAAAAGTCATTTCATGGTACAAGATGGTATTGTGTTAGGCCATGTCATTTCTGAAAGGGGGATGGAGGTAGACAAGGCAAAAATTCGAGTAATATCATCTTTGCCTCCACCAAAGAATGTAAAGGGGGTGAGATCAGTTTTGGGACATGCGGGCTTTTATCAACGATTTATTAAAGGTTTTAATGTTATTACTAAACCTTTATGTAATTTGTTGCTAAAAGATGTCCCTTTTGAGTTTACTAACGAATGTTAGCAAGCTTTCCATATATTGAAGGAACAGTTGGTAAAAGCTCCCATTTTGCAACCACCGGATTGGTCAAAGCCGTTCGAGATAATGTGCGATGCAAGTGACACAACTATTTGGGCGGTTTTGGGTCAACGAGTTGATAAGAAGGCAGTGGTGATTTATTATGCAAGTAAAACCTTGTCCGAGGCGCAACTGAATTACACCACAACCGAAAAGAGTTATTAGCGGTGGTGTATGCTTTGGACAAGTTTCGTTTGTATATTTGGGAGATCAAGGTGGTAGTAGCAGTGGCTCATTTGGGTTTGGAGAGTTCACGGATGTTATGACATCTATCTTTGGGCCTCCTCAACCAAGATACTATTAATCAGGTCGTGTTCTCTCTCATTTTGTACATTTTTGTATATATTTTTGTTTATGTTTATGGTTGGGTGTGTGTTGAAGTAATAGTTGATGGGTTCTGAATGATTGGTGGAGTTTTTGAATAATTGAAATTAAAAAAAAAAGAAATTTGGGGTTTGAGGAGTGATGTATTGTGAAATACATCTATTTATCATGTAGAGTTTGTTTAATTTTCGTTTCGGTTTGTTTGATTTTAGTAGTTATTTCGTAGGAGTTTGATACTTTATCGTGTGCAGGGTCTCGTTGCGGAAATATGCTTGAAAATGTTGATTTTATGCTTGGGAGAAGTTAAGGATGGAAGTTGGAATGGCTGGAGCTGAAATACTGATGAGAAAAACAAAACTTTCTGGAAAAAAAGGCCTAGGTGTAGCGCGACAGGCATATGGATACACCGTCGCGCTACGCCAAGGTAGGGAAAAGGAAATCAGTAATCTATATAGCGTCGCGCTGCGAGGAGCTCATGTCATGCACCCGTCGCGCGACGCGACGAGGTGTTTTCCGGGAATTTTGAATGTTGGTTGCTATATGATTCTCCTAGACCTATAAAATCATCATTATCTTGCCATAACCCTAGTTGGACGCATTGGGAGAGCTTAGGACGAATAGACTGCATCTTCCTGGTATTTTCGAGTTCTTGGAGCTACAAGTTGAAGAAGGAAAGCTTAGGAATCATTCGGCTCGGTGATTTACCATTCGGGTGTTCTTACTCTTGTCTTTTCTTTACACGATGTTCAAAACTTTTGTCTATACTTTGTTTGAGATGTTACCTATGACTTTGATCGGCTAATTCTTATAGACTACTTAGATTGGATGAATGATTGTGTTAAAGTTTTGATTTTTATGTGATTTATGGATGCTATGGATTGTTTATGAGGTTGTAAGCGACTTGTTCTTTTGTTTAGATGTGTATGCATGCTTGATAGTATTTGTTGATTGTTTATCACTTCGCTCGATTCTTGGTGACGATCTTTATCACATAATAGAGTCTGCTAGATTTAAGATTTTGGTGAGCGTCTATATCACATAATAAATCTTTAATCTTTGGGTTGAATTACGTAACAAACCTTAGGAGTAATATTCAATAAACTTATAAAGTCAAGTGTTCTACTAATCATCAATAGTTGTGAGGTGTGAGATTATTACTAGTTCTAAGTCATTAAACCATAAGGTAGGAGATTCCCTAGGGAGTAACCCATTGGCTATTGTTTAGTAAGTCTAACCGAAAGTCCAGGTTTACCTTTGATTCAGATCCTGTGAGGGAGTGGGTCTTGCAAGGTACTTCCATAAACCCATTAGAGGTCCTGTAAGGGAGTCTAATAACCGGTAGTCTAAACAACCTTTAGGGTGTCACTGTGCTCTTGAGAAGGGTCAGGGGTCCTTTAGATATTCCGAAAGGCGAGAATTTTATGTTCACGGTTCCATAGTTGACAATTTCTAATTAAAAATCATTGCTTGAAGCAATCAGGATTCCAGTCTAGGTAGTGTTCTCTCACCATCAGAGTTTAAGTCCCGAGTAATTCGTTTAGTTAACTTAGTTAATCTTAGTTAGTTCTTAATTGCTTTCTTAGGAATTTGTTAGAAACCCCCCCATCAAATAACAACATTTTAGTCCGTGTCTGTCAGAGTCTAAATAAAGTAGTTAATTCCAATCAGTAGAGTCTCGTGGGTTCGATATCCAGACTTACTTTAGCTATACTAGAGTCGATCGGTACACTTACCGGTTAGTAGTTTAGTTTGTTTTAGTGATTCTAGAGTATTACTTTGAGTCTAGATTTAGGTTAATTTAGTTTTTTTATTAAACTACTTTTAGCACATCAAGTTTTTGGCGCCGTTGCCAGGGACTCTTGGCGATTGCGTTAATTACTTTGTTTTGACTTTCGTGATATCATACGTGTTATTTATCGTGTTTAAGTCGTAGGAGTCTATTCTAGTATCATTTTCTTTTTGTTTTTGTAACCGCCGAAGCCACCTACGGACAAGTCATCCTTCTCGTCTTCTTCGTTCTAGGTTAGTACCCCATTACCATCATCTCCCGCCCGTTCTAACTCTACACTCCACTCTAAACCACCGAACTTTGACTTCACACCAAAGTCTTCACCACACAACTCCCCACCACCTTCCCGTCCCCAAAGCCCACCACCCGTTGTCCAAATGGCCAACTGAACCGTTTACCAACAAGCCAACACCGGCTTCACCGGTGCGAACTCACCCATCACCCTTCCCGAAATCACCAACGAAAATCATGGCAGATCCCATCCTATATCATGACCGCTATTACCAACTCTTGTCAATTCCACGGTTGTGAGGATGAGGACGCGCCGGCCGAGTTCAACCGCATCATCCGTCTTTGTGGCACTTTCTCTATTGAAGGTGTCAACCTTGATGCCAGTTACCTACAGGTCTTCCCATTCTCGCTTGCTGGCCGCACAGCCGTGTGGTTTGATTCGCAGCCAGCAGGTTCTTTCTCCACATGGGTAGGTTTACGGGATGCTTTCTTAGCCAAGTATTACCCACCCACCAAAGCATCCCGCATACGCGATCAGATTCATTCCTTCCGAATGGAGCCTGATGAGCCGTATCACCTAGCCTGGGAAAGGTTCCAAAACCTACTTGCTCGTTGTTCACGCATGGCTTGTCAGATTGGGCGCTTGTAGAGAAGTTCTACAATGGTCTCACCCCCGAGATCCGAGCCCGGTTTGACACTTCAGCTGGAGGGCAACTTATGGGCAAGAAATCGACAGCTGAGTGTAATGATTTGTTTGAGAGTTTTGCCCACTCCGATATGGACTATAGCACCGCCGGCAGGAATTCCATTCCTGTTACTAGCACCTCTTCGACTACTCGAGGGGTGAACCAAGTTGGCTTGGATTCGACGGTGGCTACTGCGCTAGATCGGATGGAAAAGACTTTCACTAAGGAGCTTTATGAGATTAAGAAAAAGGTCGATAGGTGTGACGTTTGTAGAGGGGGCCACGATACCATAGATTGTCCTACCATTATGTTAGAGCAGGTAGAGTACATAGCCGGTCAGAATAGGGGTCAGTTCAACAATAATTCCAATTATAACCCTAACTGGCGAAACAATAATAATGCCAACTTCCGCTCTTCCGCTAATCCTCCTGGTTTTCCATCTGGTCAGTATCAAAACAGGGGGCAGGGTTTGTTCACTAGCTCAGGTTTGGGGCTACAATGTCAGTTTAGTAATTCGAGGATGAATCAAGAGGGTCAGGGTAGTGAAAAGAGTTCAGATATTAGTAGGATCGAGGAGATGTTTGCTTAAATTATGGTTAAGGATCAAGCCACTCAGAAAGCCTTGACTGATCTTATTGGTTTCGTGAAGAATCAAGAGCAATTAAATAAAAATCAAGAACTTCACAATAAAAATCAACAGGCTGCACTCTTAGATCTTCAAAGACAGTTAGGTGGTCTTTCCAAACTGTTGCAAGAATACCCTCCCGGCCAGTTCTCGGGTAACACCTACCAGAACTCGGCAAATCATTCGGCCAAGGCCATCACTAATAGGAGTGGTAGGAACTTAGGAGAGGTAGTTAGAGAGATTGTAGAGATAGAAAGTGAAGAGGAGGTTGACGAGGAGATAGAGATGGAAGCTCCCGGTAAGGTGCACGATAGGCCAGTCCCATCAAGTACCACACAAACCGAGGAGCCTCTAGTAGAAAAGAGAGTAGAGAAATAACCAGTAGGAGTCAAGCCATCCCCTTTGGTTGATCATACACGCATTCCGTATCCCACCCGCCTTAAGCATCAAAAATATGCTAGGGAATATGGGCACTTCTTAGAAATGTTTAAGCAGTTAAAGATAAATCTTCCTTTCATCAAGGCTTTGCAATCCATGCCTAAGTATACGAAATTCCTCAAAGATCTTCTTAAGCGAAAAGATAGGCTAGGTGAGTTGTCTAACATTCCATTGACCGGTGGTTGTTCGGCGGTGGTTTTGAACAAGCTACCAGAGAAATTAATCGATCCGGGCACCTTTACCATTCTGTGCTTTTTCGGGGGCGCCGTTGCTCCCGCTCATGCTCTTGCCGATTTAGGAGCTAGCATCAACTTGATGCCATTCTCACTTTATGAGCGTTTAGGTCTAGGAGAGCTTACACCCACACCCATGTCGTTATCATTGGCCGATCGTCCGGTCAAGTATCCTAGGGGTATCATCGAGAATCTCTTAGTCAAGGTCGATAAGTTCGTTTTTCCGGTTGATTTTGTTGTGCTCGACATGGAGGCCGATGAAAAGGTTCCAATCATTCTAGGTCGTCCATTCCTTCGAACCGCCAAGCCAATCATTGATGTCTATGACGGTAAGATCCACTACGTGCGGGTGACGAGATTGTCACATTCGAGATAGATAGAGCCATGCAACACCCTAGTGGTAGTGACGATCATAGCGATCCGTGTCATTCTGTTTATTTTTTAGATTCCTTTATGTCATGTGTTAATCAGTGTGTTAGTTACATTAGTGGGAGTGATCTAGTGGGTAGAGATGAGATTGAGTTTGAAAGTGTGGATGAGGAAGTTGTGGACGATCCCGAGTGGATTCCGGAAACTTTAGAGTTGTGTGAGGTTAGGGAAGAGGTAGAGAGTAAACCCTCGGAGTTGGCACCTTTAGAGCTTATGGTTCTTCCATCCCATCTTGAGTATGCCTTCTTAGGAGAGGATTCTAGTTTGCCCGTCATCATATCTTCTAAGTTGACGGAGGAGGAGAAAGGTAGGTTAGTTGAGGTGCTTTGGCAGCACAAAGATGCCATAGCTTGGAGATTGTCCGATATCAAGGGGATTAGCCCCACGTTTTGCACACACCGGATTCTCATGTAAGACGAATTCAAACCGGTAGTGCAGCCTCAAAGGCGTCTAAATCCCAACATGAAAGAGGTGGTTAGGAAGGAGGTTATTAAGTTGATGGAGGTCGGGCTAATTTATCCTATATCCGATTCCTCGTGGGTTAGCCCCACCCAAGTCGTCCCCAAAAAGGGAGGGATGACCATAATCATGAACGAGAAGAATGAGCTTATTCCTTCCTGTACGGTCACCTATTGACTACCATAAGCTCAATGACGCCACCCGGAAGGACCATTTTCCTCTACCGTTCATCGATCAAATGCTCGAGCGTCTCGCGGTCGTCAATTCTATTGTTTTCTAGATGGTTTTTCCGATTATTTCCAAATCCCAATCGCCCCGGAGGACCAAGAGAAAACTACTTTTACATGTCCTTATGGCACATATGCGTACCGAGGCATGCCCTTCGGATTATGTAATGCGCCGGCTACTTTTCAGCGGTGCATGGCGCAATCTTTCAAGACATGGTTGAGAGTTCTATGGAGGTCTTTATGGAAGAATTCTCGGTCTACGGTGATTCTTTTGACCATTGTTTAGGTAATTTATAGCGGATGATGAAAAGGTGCATAGAGACGAAGTTAATGTTGAATTGGGAAAAGTGTCACTTTATAGTGACGGAAGGGATTGTGTTGGGACACAAAATCTCGAGAGTAGGGATAGAGGTCGATAGGGCCAAGATAGATAGCATCGGTTGTTTACCTCCACCTACCAATATCAAATGATTAGGAGTTTTCTGGATCATGCGGGTTTCTATAGGCGTTTCATTAAGGATTTCTCTAAGATCACACGCCCCATGACCCGTCTTTTGGAGAAAGACGTTCCTTTCGTCTTCGACGAGGAGTGACTTAAAGCTATTACCTTTTTGAAGGTGAAGCTTGTTAGTGCCCCATATTCTTATCTCGCCCGACTGGAGTTTACCGTTCGAGCTCATGTGCGATGCGAGTGACTATGCCATAGGTGCGGTTTTAGGACAAAGAAGGGATAAGCATTTTCATCCAATCTACTACACGAGCAAAACACTAAATGATGCTCAAGAGAACTACACCACCACGGAGAAAGAGCTCTTAGCCGTAGTATTCGCTTTCGATAAATTCTGATCTTACATCGTGCTTTCCAAGACCGTCGTTTTCACTGACCATTCCGCCTTGCGTTTTCTTTTCCAAAAGAAAGACGCTAAACCTCGACTTATCCGGTAGATTCTATTGCTTTCCGAGTTTGACATTGAGATTAGGGGCAAAAAGGGGGCCGAGAATTTAGCCGCCGATCACTGTCGCGGTTAGAGGATGCGAATAGAGAGGAAATTCGTGAGGAGGCGATAGGAGATAGATTCCCTCACGAGACCATAGATTTTGTAGAGGCAGAGAGAGGGGTTACCTTGGTTTAGTGACCTAGCGAATTATTTGGCTAATGGGTATGTCATGGGGGATATGAATGCCCAACAAAGGAAGAAGTTGTTTAGGGATGCAAGAAAGTACATATGGGATGATCCATTCCTTATTAGGATAGGAGGTGATCGAGTCCTTAGGAGATGTGTTGCGAGAGAGGAGGGTAGAGAGATCCTTAGGCATGTTCATGAAGGATTAACCGGTGGTCATCATGGTGCCACGCTACCGCACAAAAGGTTTTTGATTATTGTCCCACGTAGTAGAAGATGCGGTAGAGTTTGTTAGGAATTGCGATGCTTGCCAAGTACCGGCAATATTTCATCAAGGAATGAAATTCCCCAACATCCAATCCAAGTTCTAGAAATATTCGACGTTTGGGGCATTGACTTTATGGGACCTTTCCCCCCATCTGGCGGGAATAGGTACATACTCGTGGCTATTGACTATGTTTCTAAGTGGGTGAAAGCTCAAGCTTTGCCCACTAACGATGCCCGAGTAGTGGTAAAATTCCTCAAGAAGTTATTCACTAGGTTCGGTACACCTAGAGCTCTCATTAGTGACCGCGGTTCACATTTTTTTAATGTCATGATGGAGAAGGCATTGGAGCGATATGGAGTGACCCACCGTTTTGCCACCGCATATCATCCGCAAACGAGTAGCAAGTTGAGAATGCGAATAGGGGAGTGAAGAGAATCTTAGAAAAGATGGTAGGGAAGTCTAGGAAAGATTGGTCCGACAAGCTTGATGATGCTTTGTGGGCGTTTCGTACCGCCTACAAGACACCTTTAGGGACTACACCATTCATGATCGTATACGGCAAAGCATGCCATCTTCCCGTAGAGTTGTAGCATAGGGCACTTTGGGCCCTTAAGACCGTGAACTTAGATTTGACAGAAGCGGCTAGGCGTAGGTATTTTCAAATCCATGAGTTGGAAGCGCTTCGAGGTGCGGCTTATGAACGATCATGGAGTATTAAGGAAAAGTCCAAAGCTTTGCATGATCGAAGGTTGAATAGGTTGAAGGAATTCTCAGTTGGGACAAGGTACTCCTTTATAATTCGAGGTTGAAATTGTTTCCCGGGAAGTTGAAGTCGAAGTGGACGGGACCATATATAGTTAGAGAAGTATTTCCACATGGAGTGGTCGAGTTGTAAACGAAGTCAATGGATGTATTTGGAAGGTAAATGGCCATAGGTTGAAGCACTATTTAGGTGGCCCGATCAATAACACCGAGAAGGAGGTAACTCCTCTCGAAGACATGCCTAACACCACCACTTAGTGTCTTGAGCATAGGCTCAAGTGTAGAGTTTGTACCGGTTGTATTTTCATCTATTTTTGTTTATTTTTCGTAATAAACAGTTTTCTTTGGTAGTTTGTTGGTCTTTGTTTCGTGTTTTCGAGTCATTTGCAGGATTCATAGCCGAGGATTTACGAAACTGGATTACGAAAACGAGGTTCAGGTAAGTATAAGTGTTAGAAAAATTTTGGGTTAAGTTCCGGAAGGTTTGGGTTAAGTATAAAAATTTTTCAAGGCACAGATCTGTCGAAATTTCGAAACTTTCTGGAAAAAATGGGGCTAGGTGTAGCGCGACGGTTAAAGTTTGAGACCTACGCGCAGCGCGTAGGCCCTAAATGAAAATCAGAAGCTTTATAGCGTCGCGTAGCGCAACGCTTGATCCTTGGAACCTACGTGCAGCGCGACGGGTGTTATACTCGGTTATATAAGTTGCTTTCCCCTCTTTCTCCTCTAACTTCTCAAAACCTAACCCACGAATCTTGCAGCCGAAACCCACCATGATCCACCATATCCACCACTAAACTTCATCATTTCCTCCCATCTTTCACCTACATCAACCATTTCATTCCTTATCTCTTTCCACCGTTAAATACACTCGATTCGCCGCAAAATCCACCAACCATGGGACCTTCTTTCGCCACTTAAAAAGCTGAAATTTTTCACTTGTTCTTCACGAATCCGGTAGTTTCCTTGTAATTTTCTGTACTTTATTCGTTTATTAGCTATTTTTGAGTTTGTTTTTGCTATTATGTGTCGGGCATAGGTCTAGGTTCTGTTTTGAACATATGCCTTGCTAGTACCAGGTTGCGGATGGTTTGGGTTGGATAGCTTAGCGTGTTGCAGGTTGCGGATGGGTTGTTTGGTAGAAAATATTGTGCTTTTGGCTAGCGGAGCTTCGGGGTGTAGCAACGTTGAGTGTGGGGATTCGGGTTGGTAATATTCATACTAAGAATGTGATTTTTAATCATAGCTGTCACCCGTTTCACTTTTTACATTATAAAGATTGGAACTTTCCATGGTTTAACACTCAATGTCGTTTAATTTTGGCACTTGAAATATAATTGAGGACAATTTTAGTGCCGGTAGAGGGTAGTGTACATTGAGTTTTGTGCTTTTCGAGTCTTGTAATTTTAGTGATTTATTAGTTCTAGCTCGGGTTTACTTTTAGGCACGTACAAGTATAAAACATCTCGCCCGTACTCAACCTCCATTCGGGCGAGGTTGTTTAGAACTTATGCTTTTTGTAAACAGTAATCGGTTTTAGGTTTCAACCGCGAATGCAATGCTATACGGTTGTTCTTTTGTTTATAAAAAAATAAAAATAAAAAATAAAAAAATTAAAAATATAAAAATAGTTTGTTATCGCTAATTTTCTGATGTGTTTTGTCGTCTTTAAACATGTTTATGCAATATGTCAGGTGAGGGAAGCTCAGGTGAAGCTAGGGCCGGTAGAAGAGGTCCAATAGCTAGGCGAAGAGGGTTGTCAGTTCAAGAGGTGCGATATGTCACGGGTCCACTAAAAAGACGCATTCGATACGAAGGTCATGAACGAAGGATTTATGCTCGGGTTCCTCTAAGAAAAGATCATCTGTTACTTCAGTTTCAGGTTACACGAAAGAATGGGTGAAGTTGCAAAAGATCATTTGCATGGGGCTTTTCGAACATTGGACCATTGATTGGGATTGGTTAGCCCAAATGGGTGCTCGCTAGAGAGTGCAGGAGTTGTTGGGTCCATATTGATGGATTGGTAAACTGTGATTGGCCACAGTATGATGAGCTAGTCGTGGAGTTTCATTCTACTTTTCAATACAAGGAGGGATCGTACCTTGAAGATGATGTAGTTTCATTCAGTCTAGGAAGGACGTTGCATGAATTTTCTATACCTCAGTTTGCTGTTATAAGTGGTTTCTATGCTTTTAAGGATGTTTCTTCTGATGAGTTCATGAATGGCCTTAGGGGGGTGTATGTGAAACAGAGAAAGCGATGTTTGACCAGTGGTGATCTAGCAAGGTTTTGGGGTACAATATCCGACCGTCCTTTTGGGAAGACAAATTTGATTACTTCGGTTCGAGAACCGATTTATAGGTTTGTGTTGAAGGTTTTCTCTACCACTCTGGTTGGTAGGTAAATCGGGTAAGAACAAAGCAAACTGGATTAATATTTTCTTGTTGATGTGTCGGGTTGAGGGTAGAGATATGAATTTGGCAAGCGTGTTGGCATGGTCATTTAGTAGGGCACGTAGAGGAGGAGGCAGGGCTGCATTAGACATGGGTCCGTAATTACGAAGATAGCTGAGAATTTGGGTGTTTTTCGGAAATATAATTTGAACACACTGAATGTAGGACCTATATCGAGGCACGTGAGGGATTTGCAGAAGGCAGGGATTGTGAGGATGAGTGAGCCGGTGACTTGGATTGATGAGAGGCAGGGGCCTCAAGGTTGCCACCGGTATGACACCGGACTGATGATGTTAAGTCAGGCGATATATCCGACAGTCCGCCAGATTCCGAGACAGAGGCATGAGATGCCCGCTCCTTCAGTATCCTCCCGACAGCCACCACCGGAGCCTCTTACGTTAGCATCACTTTATGACTGGTTGAATCAGGGTTTTAGCAGGATTGATTTTAGACAGGATAGCAAGATGGAGCGATTCGGCATATGATGGTGCAGATGAGTATGTGTGTTCCGGATTTCTTTCAGCCATTTATCGATCAAGGTCAGTTTCCAATGCCTGATGGAGTGGACCCTAGCGCTCTAGGTAGTTCGAGTCAGCAGGGTGGTTCAGGCGTTGGGCCAAGTGGTTATGCAGTTTCGACACCGGAGTTTGAGGTTTATGAGGACAGTGATGAAGATGTGGATAGTGATGAAGAGATGGAAGAAGAGGAATCGGACGATGACGAGTGATTAGAGACCACAATGGTGATAACAGCAGGAGTCTTATCTAGTATCTTTTATTTTCTTTTTCTGATCTGGTCTGTACTCCTAATTTTGGATACTTGGTTGGGATGGTTTGGGGTAGTATGACTAGTTGTTTGATGGTTGTTAGATGTTTTAGACGCTATTATCTATTATGCTATGCTAGTTGCTGTGTTTTGTGATAGGTTCGGTGTTTGTTTATGTCGCGTCCGTTTGCGTGTCCGAGAGTTAGGAGTTGTTTGCTGAGCGTATTCGGAATGGAGGGCATGTGTGGAATTGACTAGCACATTGACAGTCTCGCATATTTACAGCTAAATCGTTTCACTTGTATACTTTGTATATAATTATTTCTTTATTTTTATTTTATTTTCTAGGTATTTTAAGTCGTGTCTCGTCTTTGCACTAGGGACAATGCAATCTTTAAGTGTGCGGATGGGATACATGGTGTAAATAGGAGTTGTAGTCATAGAGTTATTTTAAAAAAAAATAAAAAAAAAAGAAAAAAATTTGAAAAATTGAGAAAATGTCTTTTGAAATAAGAAGTTTGCAAAAATAAAACGAAAATGATAGAAAGGATGAGTTTTTATTCGGGTTCAAATAATGCTAATATGAGTTAAAAAGAGTCGAGCTTGTGTCTAGTTTGGGATATGTGGAATAGGCTCGGGTTTGGTTCTAGATTCCTTTGATCTTAAATATCTTAATTGTCGGTTTGCTAGTGGGTGCTCATCTAGGAAAAGTGAGAAATTGAAACCGTCAATAATAGTATAAGGGATGCCGTTATAACTCAAAATCGTCAGAATTTTTAATCATGAGAAAAATAGAAGTGAAAATAAATTTGAGCTAGAAACTAAGGAAAGTAGCGCAGGCCTACGTAATCTTCGTTATAGATGGTGACTCTGACCTAGAATGCCTCTGGGATGTGTGAAATCAAATTGCATAGGAAAAATTACTGAAGCCTATTGAAATCCGAGTTGGGGATAGCGACTCTACAGCCGGGATACCTCTGGGTTAGGTAAAGCATCGTCGAAGTTCAATTAAAAAAAGAGAAAAAAAAGATAAATAAATAAAGAGGAAAAAAAATTTTGGTTTTAAATTCTTTTGATTTCGGTATAAAACGGTTAGGAATTGGTCCAGTGATCGTTCCTTTTGTTCCGTAAGCTTGAGGCGAGATTAGATGAACTGTGGCTTCTAGTGTGAGACCTAGGTAAACTGACTGCATTTAAAACTAAATTTGCATGATAAGAGCTTGGAACCGGGTTCGGGTTTAAGAGGACAAACATATTTGCATCGTGGCTAATACCAGTTTTGACTTTAATAAGTATGAATAACTTTTTCCTGAGTGATTTTCTGTCTCTGATTCCGTTTTGCACAGATTCTTTTTCGAGGACGAAAAAAGAGTAAGTGTGGGGATATTTGATATATTGTGAAATACATCTATTTATCATTAGAGTTTGTTTAATTTTCGTTTCTGTTTGTTTGATTTTAGTAGTTATTTCGTAGGAGTTTGATACTTTACGTGTGAAGGGTCTCGTTGCGGAAATATGCTTGAAAATGTTGATTTTATGCTTGGGAGAAGTTAAGGATGGAAGTTGGAATGGCTGGAGCTGAAATACTGATGAGAAAAACGAAACTTTCTGGAGAAAACAGGCCTAGGTGTAGCGCGACAGGCATATGGATACATCGTCGCGATACGCCAAGGTAAGGAAAAGGAAATCAGTAATTTATATAGCGACCGTTGCGCGAAGCTCATGTCATTGGGAGAGCTTAGACGAATAGACTGCATCTTTCCTGGTATTTTCAGTTCTTGGAGCTACAAGTTGAAGAAGGAAAGCTTAGGAATCATTCGGCTCGGTGATTTACCATTCGGGTGTTCTTACTCTTGTCTTTTCTTTACACGATGTTCAAAACTTTGTCTATACTTTGTTTGAGATGTTACCTATGACTTTGATCAGCTAATTCTTATAGACTACCTAGATTGGATGAATGATTGTGTTAAAGTTTTGATTTTTATGTGATTTATGGATGCTATGGATTGTTTATGAGGTTGTAAGCGACTTGTTCTTTTGTTTAGATGTGTATGCATGCTTGATAGTATTTGTTGATTGTTTATCACTTCGCTCGATTCTTGGTGACGATCTTTATCACATAATAGAGTCTTGCTAGATTTAAGATTTTGGTGAGCGTCTATATCACATAATAAATCTTTAATCTTTGGGTTGAATTATGTAACAAACCTTAGGAGTAATATTCAATAAACTTATAAAGTCAAGTGTTCTACTAATCATCAATAGCTGTGAGGTGTGAGATTATTACTAGTTCTAAGTCATTAAACCATAAGATAGGAGATTCCCTAGGGAGTAACCCATTGGCTATTGTTTAGTAAGTCTAACCGAAAGTCCAGGTTTACCTTTGATTCAGATCCTGTGAGGGAGTGGGTCTTGCAAGGTACTTCCATAAACCATTAGAGGTCATGTGAGGGAGTCTAATAACCGGTAGTCTAAACAACCTTTAGGGTGTCACTGTGTGCTCTTGAGAAGGGTCAGGGGTCCTTTAGATATTCCAAAAGGCGAGAATTATATGTTCCTGGTTCCATAGTTGACAATTTTAATTAAAAATCATTGCTTGAAGCAATCAGGATTCCAGTCTAGGTAGTGTTCTCTCACATCATAGTTTAAGTCCTGAGTAATTCGTTTAGTTAACTTAGTTAATCTTAGTTAGTTCTTAATTGCTTTCTTAGGAATTTGTTAGAAACCCCCTCCCCCATCAAATAACAACATATTAGTCTGTGTCTGTCAGAGTCTAAATAAAGTAGTTAATTCCAATCAGTAGAGTCTCGTGGGTTCGATATCTGGACTTACTTTAGCTATACTAGAGTCGATCGGTACACTTGCCGGTTAGTAGTTTAGTTGTTTTAGTGAGTCTAGAGTATTACTTTGAGTCTAGATTTAGGTTAATTTTAGTTGTTTTTATTAAACTACTTTTAGCACATCAAGGAGCTAAACAAAAGTTGATGTTGATTGATTGTGAGTGGTTAGTTCTCCCAAAACCATACATTGGGGACAATGTATCCCAAGTGTGGGGATGGGGGGGAATTTTTGGGGTTTTTGAAAATTTTTAAACCAAGCGAAAGAGTGTAAAAATTTGAAAACTTGTCATCAATTCGTATGGCACATCGGTAACCTATTTTGCCCTTTCTTGGTGAGTATTTGTGCCACACACACATATAGCAACTAGAAAATTTTTCTTTGATTGAGTGGCGATGTGTGAATTGTGTTAATAGAACTTGTTGGTAAATGCATTTTCAAGCCTTAGCTTGTTTGCTTGTAGAGATAATAAGGGCATTTTGGTAGCTTCGTCTGGATGTGTGAGAGTGTGGGATTGGGGGTTGGACCTCATAAATTATATATATGAGCATGGTAGTGAGAAAGGCGGGGGGTTTGGACTTTAGTAGCCCATTTAATCTTTAAGCCGATCATTTGTTTCCCGTGCCGAATTTCTCTAAAAATTAACCCTTATTCAGCCCGTCTATTAGTTTGATCATCTTGTTTTAGTATGTTTGGTTGTTTTGCAATCGTAATTGGTTAAAAAAACAGACAAGAAAGAAAAATCAGAAAAAGAGAAAGAGAAAAAGCAATGCAAAATGAAAAAAATGAGTTAGTTAGTATGTACATAGTTGTTAACATTCTATTAGTAGAAATAAAGACCGGGTTGAATTGTTAGCTACTTGCATATATATCCTTCCATGTCCTACCTTTACACCTAGCCCAGTTATAACTATTAAGTCCTTTTGATTTACAAGCAAGTTAATGTGACACCTCGTGTTTTTACGTCCAATAATGTTCCAACACGTGTCCCGGTAATCGCGTGTGTCGTATGGTGAATCAGGAGGGACCGAAGTCGATGAACCGATAATAATATTCGTATTTTATTATATGAAATAAAGTTGGGGGACTTAAGTAAAATTTTTGGAATTTTTTCAAGTTCTGAAGACCCCTTGTGGACCGCAAGGCTCTAGCAATACGGTCCGCAAGGCCACCAGAAACTATGGGCGCCTAAGGTCCTAACGGACCATAAGGCATAACCCATACGGTCCGCAAGGACCTGCTAGCGAATAGAAAGGTGGCAGCAGCCTGTTCTGCCACATTTGTCGAGTTTTGGCACCATCCTTGCATGCTTGCCACGTCCTAGAACCTTTATGTACATCCTATAACACCTGACAATCCTCTGGACTCCTCCATGACCATTTATGATGTGAATTTTGTAAGTTGCAACCATCCTTCATGCAACTTAAACACACCAAGTTCATCCAGAGGAGCTCCTGGTCATTTTTTGAAGCATTCCTTATGTTCTTAGCAACCCTTGGACCATATGTAAGTGTTTCAATTCGTGCTAAGTTCATTTGTTATGGTTTAAAGCTTAGAACAAAGTTCCATCGTAAAAGTACCTTGACTTTGATCTAAATCCATGATAGTCCAGCCATTGATCGTAACGAAAGTGGCTACGTGATTGTAATGATGTAGGTGTTAATCCCTAAAAGGGGCACCTCCTATTATCACGAATTCTTGATCAATTGACGAGTCAAACCAAAAGTCAAACTGGCCAGATTTCATAAAAATGCATAACTGACTATGTAGATGTTATAAAATTTGTTAGAATGCATAGAAAACTTGAAAATAAGTATTAGAACTTATATAAACTGATTTGGCTCGTCAGATCTCGGTCTAGCATCGGTTCGCAACCGAAAGTCGCAATATTTGACTTTTCCTTTGACTTTTGATTCTGGCCTGATTTAGCCACTTAAGCTACTGACTTTAGGTCATCTTAGGACCATGATTAAGTGTAGTATAACTCTTAAAGTTATGCGACATGGTTCCTTAAGAAATATGAGTTTTTATGCAAGTTCCGCTAAATTATATAAACTTTTGCAAAAAGGTCCTTTTTGTACAAATCAAGGTTTTAAACATCCATTCATGTAAAAATAAGCTATAAATTGATTTGTAAATATAATTCAATTATTTTGATGTCAAGAATCTGACCAGGAATCAAGGTTTGATAAAAGACGTAAAATATGCTTCTAAAACGACTAAAATGCCCTTTTCGGCATTTTAGAAAGATTAAGCATGGTTTTATCATCAAAACGAAATCTCTACTGATGTCATAAGATATGTAGGAAATATTGGGATATTTATTCAGATTATAGACTGAATAAAAGGCCTAAGATTCGTTAAATGCCCGTAAATGACCGAATTACCCTTTTTCCCGTAAAATGACTTTAATCAAACTTTTTATAACCAAATATCTTTTACTGATGTAACATGATAAATAACATATTTTTGGTTATATAAAACAGGTCATAACTTCAGTTTACCTTAAATATCAAATTTAACGGCATTTACCGGCTTTTACGTCTTTTCGGCGCATAGTATGGTTTAAAACCATAACTATGAGCCAAGAATTGTTACCTATTTATTTATAAAATTATTCATCAAATTAACAATAAGTACAAGTCCGAACTCAGAATCCCAGTTTTGACTTCAAAGCTATGTGTGAAATTACTATAACGCCCTTACGGGACATAGTTTATTTCAAAACCGTCAAACACACATATATTTGATATCCTACTGTTATAACATCATAAATAAGTATTTTTACAGAATATTAACGACCCTGACATCAGATTCTTATTACACATCTTTTATAAACTTTAAAATGACCAAAATGCCCTTATGAGGCATAAATCGATTTTAAATACATTACGGGCCTATATTTTGGAAACCCACTGATTTGTTAACATAACTTAAATATTCTTATATGGAACTTGTATACGACGCATTCGGTTACCCGGTTTCCCTTATACGCTTACGGTTAAGCATACGTGACTAGTTTACGTAATTTAACCGAAGCAGATTTAACTTTGTCATTTCCTTATCCAAATCTAGAATGTTGTTGGTTTACCCATATCAGACAAGTTTATATACTTGTCGGGTCCAACTAACATCCTATTCCAATCACCGCTTAATCTACGTATCGTATGCCATGTTTTAGCGTAAGACTAACTGGTTCAAGTCAAAGACTTAACTAAGGACCCGTTAGCATTCTAATATTGGTTAATAATTACCATCATTCCCAGACTAAACGCCTTCCGGTAAATTGTTCCTGTACTTATCTTGGATCTGCGATGAGTTTTGGACTTCACGAAGACTTAACCTCAGGTAAATACTCTTAACCTATTTTCCTTATACGGGCTTGGGATACGGTAAATTATTACCGCTTGGTCGGGTATGGAAATTATGTTTTATCTAGTTGTGATAAATAACTTAAATTACATAACCTGGTTTTGATCTGTTTTGTCTGAAACTCAAACATTGGGGTGGGCTTGACTGTGTCCAGGATATCCTTGGCCCACTAAAGTGTTAGTGGCCACGACTAAAGCATGGCGTGTAGGCATACACTGGTAATTGCTAACTGCTTTCTTTGTGAAAGTTCAAAGGTGGTGTGTCAGTCGATCATGTCTTGGTTTCTGTACCAGGCCCCATATGTAAAAGACGGGCATGTAAATCTGTATAATAGGTCTCTTGTAATGTCCCAAGTTATATATGAAAATATGCCTCGTGCATTTAAAACCATTTTATAAAAGATTTTCAAAATGAGTCGGTTGAATGTATTTACCAGTGTAAACTGACGTATTTTCAAAGATTAAAGGTACAGGTACAAGAACACAATAGGCCGGAAGCTGCAGGGCGTTGACAATAAGGAGTTGCGACCTTAAAGTTGAGCTTGTAGAGTCTGTTTTTAATTTGTATGTTATTCGATCCGCCTATGGATCTTAATACAACCTAGTCTGTATATTTTTATGTTTTGAATTCTAGACACTTTATGGTTTGTAATAGTTTATATTTACTCCAAGCCTTCCACTGTGTTGCTCTATGTTGTAATTGGTTATGATGATATCAATTGTACGTCACGATATTCCCCATCGGGCCTACCGGAATACAAGTGGAAATCGGGGTGTGACAGGTTAGTATCAGAGCCAACGTTTGAGGGAATTCAACACTAGTCATTAGTGTTTAATCTCAAACGACACAGTAACACATTCCTTAGACTCTCGAGTCTAGGCTATGACCTAGGATTATTCATTACCTTATTTTGATATTATTATTCTGTTTTGTTTTGTGCTTTGACTTGTTTTTGAAGCAGGATAATGCCACCTAAGTTTTCACGAGGAGCAAAAGGAAAGGGATTAATGAGGAGCGGATCCTCAAAGCAAGGGCCTTCCAACGCCCCCGTTTATAACCCTTATGAAGGATCAGATGACTCTTCGTCACCATGGGAACCTTACCCTAACTTACCCCATGAGTACTCACCACCTTCTGATTTGCACTATACTCAACAACCTTAGCATTCTCACCATTCCCAACATTCCAATCGATCACAACACTCCCAATCATATCAAGGAGAACCTAACCCCCACTTCAACCTTTGGCCACTCTCTGAAACCCTCCTGAAAACTCCCTGAACCAATGGAGGAAGACTCTAACCTGGAGATGCCACAAATAGGGTCGATAGGACACCCGATTGATATATCCAGTGGATCAAACTCATATGTTGGAACTCCTCAACACTACCCAGATGACTTTATGGAAAGATGGGGACAATATATTTTCTATAACACCCCATCCTACCATAGCACTACACCCTAGCTATACTCCTCAACCGGAGATGCTCCACCTGAAGAAATGCAAGTGCAACCGATGGAGCAACTGTACACCCCAACCGCGTAAAACAGCAAACCGCGGCAGAATCGTCGGGGAGTGGAGTAACAGAACTATTGTTTCAAAAACCATGGTAATTAAAGTTTTGTAGTATTGATTCAAATTGTCTACATTGTCTGGAATTTAAACATAAAACATAACATAAGTTAAATTGTCTTCAAGGTTTAAGTCACTAAAGCCCAAAGTCCGACCTAATTTACGCAAGATCAACCTTAAGCATTAGCTCCTAAAACACATGTGAAAATAGGTAGGTCAGCCTAAAAATGTCTGTGAGTAGCATAGGTTTTGTAATGATGTTTCATGGCTTTGATTATCAAAAGAAATTTTTAAATGATACAAAAGTAGCCATGAACCATAGAAATTTCTTTTATAAAAACCATATGAAATCAATATGTATAAAAGAAAAAAAATGCATGGTTAAATCAATAACCAAAAATATGTCTTGTCCTGTGAAAAAGTGTCAAAAAATAAGTCGTGTCTTGTATCTTGTTTGAAAATGATTTAGATAACGCCACGATAGTAAGATGATAAAAACACTTATATATAGTAAGTACCATCGGCGTATCCACCAGCTTTTATCATATTACACATGTCACGTCATTTAAATCACTTACCATAAACCAATCATCAAAAAGTCTTGTTTAAATCAAAGTGATGTAAACAAATGTCAAGTAAATAAATGTCATGTATAAACAAAGTCTTGTGTAAACCAAAAGTCAAATGTAAACCAAATGTCTTGAATAGTCAAAATGTCTTGTATAAAACGGTCTTCGAATAATCAAAGGATATATTTTATAAACCATTCCTTTTATTGCTAAACATGTATTCAGATTGTTCGCAAACACATTCAAGCCTTTGTTGACAGTTAGATAGACCCTTATAAAGATAAGAGTATATCCATTTCATCGGATTCTATCATTCCCTAAAGTCGCTTCCAAACAAACCCGGGAAGTGGGAACGGGATTGTCAATCCTATGGTACCATTACATACTACCGGTCAGCGTGATCAATGTTAATGAATGTATTAAATCACTCTCCAACGCCCCAAAATGTCATGAATAATGTAAGCAAAAAGAAAAAGTCTTTGAAAACCAATGTACTAGTATGCTCAGTCAACATACATAGCAAGTAAATGTCTTTAAAAACCAATGTACTACTATGCTCAGTCAACATACATAGCAAGAAATGTAATGTAAATCAATGTGCTCATATGCTAAGTCAACATATGACGCAAAAGTAATTCATAAATAATGATCCATCATGTTCAAGTCAACATACATAGCAAAACATAATTAAAATCATGTACTATAAGTGTACTAGATGAACATAGCAAGTATATGTTATAAAAACATGAACCAATAAAGTAACAAGTAGGCACATGTGTTTCACCCCAAAAATATTTGCAAAAGTAAAAGAGGGGACTATGTACTAACTTGAGATTGGAAGTATCCTTGATCTAGTGGACTACAAAGCTCGGAAAGTCAAGGATTCAAGTGGCACCTAGTATGGAATCACTATGTTAATAATTCGGAACCTAAATCGGGAGATCGGATAAAATGAGATCTTGTAAACCAAATGAGTGTTGGAACTCATATGATATGGTTTAACAAAGCCTGCAATCTGATTTGAAAGCAATCCTAAGTGCTTATGACCCGTTACGACTCGTTAAGGTAGTTTACGCCACTTTAACGTGTCGTTTGCGCAAAAGCGCGATCGGATAGTCTAACTAGTCCTATGATAAGTCTTATATGCCTAAACATGTTTAATGATGTTGCATAATTAGTTTAAGTGTCAAAATTTAGGTTACATATGCTTAGATTGAATTCATGCGCAAAAAGGGCATTTTGGTCATTTTCCTAAGGTATATAAACTACCTATCATACAACTAACTAAACGAAGTAACCATAAGGTATAACCCCTGGAGGTTATTACCTATATAACTATGGTCACAATATATGCTTGGTCGGATCCTAATGATCGACCAAACGGGTCGGGATCGAAAGTCTAAGCGGTTGTCGAGACCGCTTGACTTACGACCCCTAAATAAGCACTAAACTAGAAGTGACGAGTTAAACATGTTAAAACATGTTTAACTAAGTTAGAAAACTGTTTTGATATCAAACAAAGTGTTTTGATACCCGAAAATAGTTTCGACGCAAAATGCACATAAACGTGTATTTTGACCGAAACTTTGACTTGCCACTACAACTAGTCAACGTGGTAATCAGTAGGTATAGTCGCAAGGACTATAACCATCGTGATTACGATCACGTTGCAAAGTTCAAATGAACTTTTCTTGACCAATTCATGGTCAAAGCCGAAAGTCAAACATTATTTGACTTTTAGCTTGAAATAGCGAAAACAACTAAACAAGATCAAGATAGAACACTTACTTGTGTTCTAGGATCCAAGTATGCTCAGTAGGAAGCCTCCACAATGATGATAGCCTCCAATTTAGAGCAAAGATGAAGATGGAAACAAAATGAGCAAGTTGGAGTGAAGATGATCATGGGTATTTATAGGAATTCTTGAACCATTGGATCATGCCAAGTGTTTTGTGTGGTGAGGAAGGAATAATCTACACCATACACTTGTTAGGCTAGGAATTAAAGCCTTGGTGATCACACAACTTAGCCTCCAAGAATAAAAACCAAGAGGCTGCAAATAATTCTGGTTCTGGGCATGCCTTATGGACCATATGGTCCATGGCTTACGGTCCGTAAGCCTTGTGCAGTGGCTGAAGTTTGCAAAAGTTGCAGTTTTGGTCCCTGCAGCCTTTAAACTTGTTTTTCGACGTGTTTAACCCCCGTTAACCAAATTTTAAGGCTTCATAAGGATGAGAAAGTATAGGGAACTTGAAAAATGCTCAGAAATGTTTCAGATGACAGCTCGTTAGGTCGTACAGTTGCGGTTTTCGGTTATTACGACGAAAATCGTAACGAATGCGCTAATAACCGTAAATGCGTAACGAATGGCATTTTTGCATTCCAATCACTAAAATATGATATTTTACTGATTACAAAAATTTTTGGATGTCCGTATATGTTTCGGATATCGAAATACACGAATTGGCATAGTTTCGCAGATTTTGCAAATTAGCCCCTAGAGCTGAATAAAAATGTTTTCGCCATACCGAACCCTTCAAAACTTATTTCTAAGTTATGTAAAGGATATTTAAGGTATGTTTAGCTTGTGTCATTGTTCCGGTGTGTACGTCGCGTTAAATGGGTTACGTTTGCGTAACTGTTCGCGATTTCACTTCTAGAAAATGTTTGGAAGGTCGAATTTGAACAAGGATTGAAAATACGAAATGCCATAAATAAATGCACAAATATGATAAAACACAATGTTATTAAATATGAAATTGTTTCGGAAATGCATGATGATTAAGATACAAAGATGTCACAACCTCCCCTACTTTAGGAAATTTCGTCCCGAAATTTATTTAGAGGAAACTTGTGAGAATAGATGTGGATATTTCGCCTTCATCTGGCCTCTCATTCCTAAGTAAACTCTGGGCCACGTTTGGACTCCCAATGAACTTTGACAATTGGTATACGTCTATGCTTGAGCTTTTTTACTTCACGATCCAATATTTCCACTGGTTTCTCAACAAAATGCATCGTGTTATCAACACGAATTTCATCAAGAGGGATGTGGAGGTTTTCATTAGCCAAACACTTTTTAAGATTGGACACGTGGAAAGTTGGATGAACATTTCCAAGTTCAGGAGGTAGATCAAGTTTGTAGGACACCTTTCCGATTCTCTCGACGATCTTGAATGGTCCAACATACCGTGGTGCAAGTTTTCCTTTCTTTCCAAATCTAACCATGCCTTTCCAAGGGGATACCTTGAGTAGGACATGATCACCGACTTTAATTCCAAGGGCTTGCGACGTTTGTTCGCATAACTCTTTTGACGGCTTCTAGTTGTCAAGAGATTATTATGAATTATCTTTATTTTATCGGTAGTGTCTTGAATGATTTCAGGTCCAGTGAATTGAGATTCACCAACTTCATTCCAACAGACAGGTGAACGACATTTCCGATCATAAAGAGCTTCAAAAGGCGCCATGTTAATGGTAGAGTGATAACTGTTGTTGTAGGAGAATTTGATCAACGGTAGATGCGAATCCCAACTACCACCAAAGTCAATCAACAAGCTCTAAGCATATCCTCCAGTGCCTGGATTGTTCTTTCAGATTGACCATCCGTTTGAAGATGATAAGCAGTGCTCAAGTTAAATTGGGTTCCCATAGCAGATTGCATGGTTCTCCAAAACTGAGATGAAAATCGAGCATCACGTTCCGATATGATGTCCAAAGGAACACCATGACGAGATACAATCTCATCAAAATAGATTTTAGCAAGTTTGTCAGAAGAGAAATCCTCACGAATTGCTATAAAGTGTGCTGACTTTGTTAGACGATCAACGATTACCCAAATGGCATCATGACCTCTAGATGTACGCGGTAATTTGGTAATGAGATCCATTGCAATGCTTTCCCATTTCAAAACTGGAATTTCTGGTTGTTCAAGTAAACCAGAAGGGCATTGATGTTCTGCCTTAACTTTGAGACAAGTAATGCATTTTGATACGTACATGGCAATGTCTTTCTTCATACCGGGCCACCAACACTGGGTACGAAGATCCTTATACATTTTATCTGCACCAAGATGAATTGAATAACGAGACCTGTGAGCTTCATCCATTATCAAGGTGCGAAAATATAAATAATCCATTGTCCTTTGTTTCGAGTTGAAGCTCAAGTTGTTCAGGTAATTCATTACCCATTGTGCCTTGTGTAACACAAGTACGTTAAGCTTGAAAGATACGGGTTTGAATATCAGATCGAGCTTGAATACAATGTAGTTTGACACGTTCTTTACGACTAAGAGCATCAGCTTCTACATTCGCCTTACCAGGATGGTAACAAATTTCGCAGTCGTAGTCATTTAGAAGTTCAACCCAATGTCGTTGTCTCATGTTTAGCTCTTTCTGATTGAAAATATATTGGAGACTTTTGTGGTCAGTAAAAACCACACATTTTGTACCATAAAGGTAGTGTCTCCAAAGTTTGAGAGCAAAAACTACAGCACCTAACTCAAGATCATGAGTGGTGTAGTTCTTCTCGTGAACCTTTAATTGCCTTGATGCATAGGCTATAACCTTGTTCCTTTGCATGAGAACGCAACCAAGGCCTAAGTTCGATGCATCACAATATACGACAAAGTCGTCCTTGCCTTCAGGTCAAGACAGGATAGGAGCATCACAAAGCTTCTGTTTCAAGGTCTGAAAAGCTTCTTCTTGTTTGGGTCCCCACTCAAAAGGTTTATTCTTTTGAGTTAAAGCAGTGAGAGGAACCGCAATCTTGGAGAAGTTTGCGATAAAGCGACGATAATAACCTGCGAGACCAAGAAAAAAACAAAGCTCGGTAGGAGTAGTAGGTGTACTCATGGATACCTTGTTCGTTGACAATATGTCCCAAGAATTGGACTTCCTTTAGCCAAAATTCGCACTTGGAGAATTTGGCATAAAGTTGTTCTTTCTTTAGGAGTTTCATCGTTAGACGGAGATGTTGTTCATGGTCAGCTCGGGTCTTTGAATAGATCAAAATATCATCAATGAAAACAATGATGAACTTGTCCAAATAAGGTTTACAAACCCTATTCATCAAGTCCATGAAAACAGCAGGAGCATTAGTTAAACCAAAGGGCATAACAGTAAACTCATAATGACCATATCTTGTGGGGAAAGCAGTCTTGGGAATATCTTCCTCGTGAACACGAAGTTGGTGATACCCAGAACGCAGATCAATCTTTGAGAAGCAGGTAGCACCTTGTAGCTGCTAAAAGAGATCATCAATGCGAGGTAGGGGATATCGATTCTTGATCGTGAGTTTATTGAGTTCACGGTAATCGATGCACATATGGAAGGATCCATCCTTATTTTTCATGAATAGGAGTGGAGCGTCCCAAGGTGAAAAGCTCGGACGAATGAATCCTTTGTCAGGCAACTCCTGAAGCTGTTTATATAATTCTTGCATCTCAGACGGTGCAAGACGATAAGGAGATTTGGCTATAGGGTTGGCACCAGGTGCTAGATCTATACGGAACTCAACTTGACGTACTGGGGTAAACCAGGTAGCTCGTCAGGAAACACCTCAGGATAATCTCGAACAACAGGGATGTCCTTAATAGTTTTGCCCTTGCCTTTGTCCTCTACGATACGTGCCAAGAAAGCAACATAATTCTTTCGTAGGTATTTTTGGCTTGGGTGCAAGTCATGAGTTTAAGGCTATTAACGGGTTTTTCTCCACGAACCTCTAAGATTTTACCCGACGGGAGAGGTATACGAACGATCTTATCAAAACAGACCACCTCTGCATGATGTTTAGTTAACCAATCCATTCCCACTATAATGTCAAAACTCGCGAGTTGCATAGGTGTGAGGTCAATAGGAAAAAGATGGTTATTGAGGTTCAATTGACAACTAGGAATGACAGAATCAAGTTTAAGGACTTCACCACTAGCTATTTCGACTACCAAGGGCTTTCCTAGTTTTGTTCTAGGCATTGAAAACAATGGTTCAAAAGCAAGAGACATGAAACTTCTATCGGCACAGGAATCAAAAAGAACAGAAGCAGGATGGTTGTTAACGAGAAACGTACCGTTCACCACTTTGTTGTCTGCATGTGCCTCATTTGCGTTTATGTTGAAAGCTCGCCCACGAGCCTGATTCGTGTTTGCCAACTTCGGGCAATTGTTTCTTTAGTGGGTAAGATCACCATAGTTATAGCAAGAACCAGGTGGGTAGTGAGGTCGTGCGGGCTGCTGAACAGGGTTTTTTGCAGCTTGGTTCGGAGCAGGAGGACAGCGACAAGTGTTGGCCAGATTGTCCATAGTTAGTACAGATACAACATGGTGAATGAGGGTGATGATGACCGTTGCACCTGTTGCATAGAGGTGCAGTGCCGGTATACTGTTTCTTAGCAGGAGGTTGAGCAGGTTGGTTAGGAGCGGCTTGATTGGGTTGTGTAGTGACAACAAAGTTCTTAGAAGTCTTACGTTTCCTCGACTTCTTTGAACCTACAGCTTTCTTGCCCTTTTGTTTCTCAGACTTGTTAGACGGTTTCTTATCACCCTTACGATGGAGCTTACCCTTCTTGATCTGTGATTCAGTCAGAGTTGCAGATAGCTCAATAGCTTGTCTAACAGTAGTAGGGTTGCTGCCGGTGACAATATCCTGAACAGGGTCAGGAAGACCATCTATGTACTTTTCAATCGCCTTTTCCAAAGGCGTCACCATCTCAGGGCACAACAAACTCAACTCCTCATACCTGTCAGTATACGCACGGTTTTCACCACTATCTTGCTTTAGGTCATGGAACTCATTCTCAAGCGCCCTCTTTTCATGACGAGGGCAGAACTCTTTCATCATAAGAGCTCTGAGTTCCTCCCAAGTTTGACCCATAGCAACATTAGCACCCCTATCTCTCATCACTCCGTTCCACCATGTGAGTGCTCTCTTTTCAAACACACTAGAAGCAAACTCAACTTTCTGCTCATTTGGACATTGAACATGGCGAAATGTATTCCCAAGACTCTCAAACCACTGTAGGAGCCCAGTTGCTCCCTCAGAACCACTAAACTTGAGCAGTTTAGCCGAATTAAACTGTTTAAAGTTGCACGCAGCAGGTGCATTGTTGTTTTTGTTAGCTTGGTTTATCTAGTTATGAGATTTGGAAGCACAGCAGCAAACTGCTGAGCGATTAGCCGCCATGTCGGCGTCCATATTTACGTTTCGTCGAGGAGGCATTCTATAAAGAGAAACATGAAGAAACGAGTGAGGTGAAGGTTGAATAATCAAAATGAGATGGATAAATATCGAAAATGTAAGGATTGTGGTCATTCGTCCGTTTACCCAAAAAACAAACAAACGACACACAGTGATTAATCAAAGTAAATGAGTCTTTATAATGTATCGCGAAGACATGCTTTAGCCTATAAGTGGACACTACCCCAAGAGTTCCCTGGTAAGAGTGACTGGTCCGATAATGCGGATTTGTACGAACATTCTAGCCTTAGATAGAAAACTCAGGGTACAGGCACCCACCCTTCCAGATTGCACTGTGTTCACATTAATAAGACCCAAACTTTGACGAGATTTTGAAAACTTTGAAGGCATAACGCCAAAGACAAATCATCTAAGGATATATGATTGATTTTTAAAACGGATTTGAAAATTGTGGATTTGTTTTTGGTAATCACCTAAGGATATGTGATGGTAGTGTTTTAAATTCTAAACGCAAGTAAACTCGCGCTAGGGTCCTAGAAAGGCCATAGACGAGGTCAAAGCATTACTAATAACCTAATTCCCTATAACCATTGGCTCTTCCTCTTCTGTCACACCCCGACCGCGTAAAACAACAAACCGCGGCGGAATCGTCGGGGAGTGGAGTAACAGAACTATTGTTTCAAAACCATGGTAATTAAAGTTTTGTAGTATTGATTCAAATTGTCTACATTGTCTAGAATTTAAACATAAAACATAACATAAGTTAAATTGTCTTCAAGTTTTAAGTCACTAAAGCCCAAAGTCCTGACCTAAGTGATGCAAGATCAACCTTAAGCATTAGCTCCTGAAACACATGTGAAAATAGGTACGTCAGCATAAAAATGCATGTGAGTAGCATAGGTTTTGTAACGATGTTTCATGGCTTTGATTATCAAAAGAAATGTTTAAATGATACAAAAGTAGCCATGAACCATAAAAAGTTTCTTTTATAAAAACCATATGAAAATCAATATGATATAAAAGAAAAAAAATGCATGGTTAAATCAATAACCAAAAATATGTCTTGTCCTGTGAAAAAGTGTCAAATTTTGTATAAAATAAGTCGTGTCTTGTATCTTGTTTGAAAATGATTTAGATAACGCCACGAGAGTAAGATGAAAAAACACTTATATATAAGAAGTACCATCGGCGTATCCACCATGCTTTTATCATATTACACATGTTACGTCATTTAAATACTTACCATAAACCAATCATCAAAAAGTCTTGTTTAAATCAAAGTGATGTAAACCAACGTCAAGTAAATAAATGTCATGCATAAACAAAGTCTTGTGTAAACCAAAAGTCAAATGTAAACCAAATGTCTTCAATAGTCAAAATGATTTGTATAAAATGCGTCTTTGAATAATCAAAGGATATATTTTATAAACCATTGCTTTTGTTGTTAAACATGTATTCAGATTGTTGGTAAACACATTCAAGCCTTTGTTGACAGTCAGATAGACCCTTATAAAGATAAGAGTCTATCCATTTCATCGGATTCCGTCATTCCCTAAAGTCGCTTCCAAACAAACCCGGGAAGTGGGAACGGGATTGTCAATCCTATGGTACCATTACATACTACCGGTCAGCGTGATCAATGTTAATGAATGTATTAAGTCACTCTCCAACGCCCCAAAATGTCATGAATAATGTAAGCAAAAAGAAAAAGTCTTTGAAAACCAATGTACTAGTATGCTCAGTCAACATACATAGCAAGTAAATGTCTTTGAAAACCAATGTACTAGTATGCTCAGTCAACATACATAGCAAGAAATGTAATTAAATCAATGTGCTCATATGCTAAGTCAACATATTCCGCAAAAGTAATTCAAAAATAATGATCATCAGTTCAAGTCAACATACTAGCAAACATAATTAAAATCATGTACTATAAGTGTACTAGATGAACATTGCAAGTATATGTTATAAAAACATGAACCAATAAAGTAACAAGTAGGCACATGTGTTTCACCCCAAAATATTTGCAAAAGTAAAAGAGGGGACTATGTATCACTTGAGAATGCAAGTATCCTTGATCTAGTGAACTAACAAAGCTCGGAAAGTCAAGGATTCAAGTGGCACCTAGTATGCAATAACTATGTTAATAATTCGGAACCTAAATCGGGAGATCGGATAATATGAGATCATGTAAACTAAATGAGTGTTGGAACTCATATGATATGGTTTAACAAAGCCTGCATTCTGATTTGAAAGCAATCCTAAGTGCTTATGACCCGTTACGACTCGTTAAGGTAGTTTACGCCACTTTAACGTGTCGTTTGCCCAAAAGCGCGATCGGATAGTTCAACTAGTCCAATGATAAGTCTTATATGCCTAAACATGTTTAATAATGTTGCATAATCAGTTTAAGTTTCAAAATTTAGGTTACATATGCTTAGATTGAATTTAAGCGCAAAAAGGGCATTTTGGTCATTTTCCTAAGCCATATAAACTACCTATCATACAACTAACTAAACGAAGTAACCATAAGGTATAACCCCTGGAGGTTATTCCCTATATAACTTTGGTCAAAATATATGTTTGGTCGGATCCTAATGATTGACCAAACGGGTCGGGTTCGAAAGTCTAAGCGGTTGTCGAGACCGCTTGACTTACGACCCCTAAATAAGCACTAAACTAGAAGTGACGAGTTAAACATGTTAAAACATGTTTAACTAAGTTAAAACTTTTTGATACCCGAAAATAGTTTCGACGCAAAATGCACATAAACGTGTATTTTGACCGAAACTTTGACTCGCCACTACAACTAGTGAACGTGGTAATCAGTAGGTATAGTCGCAAGGACTATAACCATCGTGATTACGATCACGTTGCAAAGTTCAAATGAACTTTGTCTTGACCAATTCATGATCAAAGCCTAAAGTCAAACATTATTTGACTTTTAGCTTGAAATAGCTAAAACAACTAAACAAGATCAAGATAGAACACTTACTTGTGTTCTAGGATCCAAGAATGCTCAGTAGGAAGCCTCCACAATGATGGTAGCCTCCAATTTAGAGCACAGATGAAGATGGAAAGAAAATGAGCAAGTTGGAGTGAAGATGATCATGGGTATTTATGGGAATTCTTGAACCATTGGATCATGCCAAGTGTTTTGTGTGGTGAGCAAGGAATAATCTACACCATACACTTGTTAGGCTAGGAATTAAAGCCTTGGTGATCACACAACTTTGCCTCCAAGAGTAAAAACAAAGGGCTGCCCATAATTCTGGTTCTGGGCATGCCTTACGGACCGTATGATCCATCGCTTACGGTCCGTAAGCCTTGTGCAGGGCTGAAGTTTGCAAAAGTTGCAATTTTTGTCCCTGCAGCCTTTAAACTTGTTTTTCGACGTGTTTAACCCCAGTTAACCAAATTTTAAGGCTTCATAAGGATGAGAAAGCATAGGGAACTTGAAAAATGCTCAGAAATGTTTCGGATGTTGGCTCGTTAGGTCGTACGGTTGCGGTTTTCGGTTAATTACGACAAAAATCGTAATGAATGCGTTAATAACCGTAAATGCGTAACGAATGGCATTTTTGCATTCCAATCACTAAAATATCATATTTTAATGATCACAAAAATTTTTGGATGTCCGTACATGTTCCGGATAGCGAAATACGCGAATTGGTATAGTTTCGCATATTTTGCAAAATAGCCCCAAGAGCTAAATAAAAATGTTTTCGCCATACCGAACCCTTCAAAACTTATTTCTAAGTTATGTAAAGGATATTTAAGGTATGTTTAGCTTGTGTCATTGTTCCGGAGTGTACGTCACGTTAAACGGGTTACGTTTGCGTAACGGTTCGCGATTTCACTTCTAGAAAATGTTTGGAAGGTCGAATTTGAACAAGGATTGAAAATACGAAATGCCATAAATAAATACACAAATATTTTAATAAAACACAATGTTATTAAATATGAAATTGTTTCGGAAATGCATGATGATTAAAATACACAGATGTCACAGCCTCCCTACTTAGGAAATTTTTCCCGAAATTTATTTAGAGGAAACTTGTGAGAATAGATGTGGATATTTTGCCTTGATCTGGTCCTCTCATTCCTAAGTAAACTCTGGGCCACATTTAGACTCCCAGCGAACTTTGACAATTGGTATACGTCTATGCTTGAGCTTTTTGACTTCACGGTCCGATATTTCCACTCGTTTCTCAACAAAATGCATCGTGTTATCAACACAAATTTCATCAAGAGGGGTGTGGAGGTTTTCATTAGCCGAACACTTTTTAAGATTGGACACGTGGAAAGTTGGATGAACATTTCCAAGTTCAGGAGGTAGCTCAAGTTTGCAGGCCACCTTTCCAATTCTCTCGACGATCTTGAATGGTCCCACATACCGTGGTGCAAGTTTTCCTTTCTTTCCAAATCTAACCACGCCTTTCCAAGGGGATACCTTGAGTAGGACATGATCACCGACTTGAAATTCCAAGGGCTTGCGACATTTGTCCGCATAACTCTTTTGATGGCTTCTAGCTGTCAAGAGAGTATTACGAATTATCTTGATTTTATTGGTAGTGTCTTCAATGAGTTCAGGTCCAGTGAATTGAGATTCACCAACTTCATTCCAACAGACAGGTGAACGATCACATTGACACCTCCAACTGGCCCAATTACATTCATGATGCACCTTCTAATGACCCATACTTAGAGGCAGTCGCGTTTAACGCTCTTTATCCTAACCCTTTTCAGCTTCCACCTCACCAAGCTAGTGGATATCCTTATCATGGGTACCGTCCTTCTGGTACACCTCCACCCTATGTATACCAACATCCGGGTGCGCTTCAGCCACAACCTCTACCCCAACCTCAACCACAACCGTAACAACCACCAGTACTGGAGGTTGTGAACGAAGCATTAAAAAGGATGGAAGAACTACAACAGCAGACGGCCAAGTCCGGAAAGAAGACAAGCAAGCTGTTAAAAGGACTTATAAGAACGATTAAGGGAAAGAAGGATTAAAAATCTTTACCTCTATTATTATGTAATTTCATTTAAAGAAGTCCCTGTGAGGACATTTCATTTAATGTAGTCCCTGCGTAGACATTTTAATTATTTGAAGTATAGTCCCTGCGAGGACAATTTTCCTTTATTTAAAGTCCTATTCATGGACACTATTGTATCGCACTTTTATTATTAATGGAATTTTATTCCTTTGACCAATTGTTCAAAGCATCGTCTCGATTTTTAATTCAAAATTTATAATCTGCGAAATATTCCAAAAGATCCTCTTGACGATTTACACCCGCCAAGTGATTAGGTCACATGAATTGGCAAAATGGTAGTTATATGGTCATCTACCATGATAATTAAGGTTGAGATTTCCCTTCTATCCATGGGTGGTGAACTACGTTCTAAGCCCCCTAGTCTGCTGATCTGGCTAGTTATTTAAATCACTTCAAGAATTTTATCTAAAAGTTAATATGTTCAAAAGTATTAACCTCCTGGTAAGTGTGACTTGAGGAACCACACGAGCCTCAAAGTAAAGGACTACGTCCAAACCTACATGATCTATTTTGATCATGATCAATCATCAGTGTGATGACTATTTTACTTAACACCCATTAGTATGTAATGCTTACGAGCTATATTTATGTCCATTAGTGACAAACGACAGTTGTAGTCTACGACTCCCTGTCTCGAGGTAGTAAAACTACGTTCGAACCTCGAAGCTTCGCGATCCTTTTGTGATCTAGCATTATATAATTCAAGTCGTAATGACAAGCCTTTGGTGCTATTCTTATTTGTCCTTTGTGACAGGTCGTTTGTGCCATATTATACACCCTCAAAAACTTTACAAGTTTACATGGTTTAATTATACCATACCCCACATTATAATACAAGTCATTAAGTGTATATGACTAATTAAAACTTATATTAATATTATTATACTTACATCGAACAAGATGGCGGATTCTAATGAAGTGAACGGCCAAAGGAAGGATGATGGCGTGAATGAGACATCGTTATAACCAAAGGAGATCTTCAAGCACTTATTGCCTCAGAAGTTGAAAAAGCAATAAAGAACCACGCTAAAAAGCCATTAGAATCGAGTGCTTCGCACTCTAAAATTCGTCTAAACATTCCTCCAAGTATACCACCAAGCAATTCTCAAAACCTCCTTCAGAATAGAAGGAACACTAGGAGCATTCCTCGAATGTGAGGAGAAGAGAGAGAGGATTACCAGAAAAAGACTAAATTCTCGAAGGATGGTTGCTCGTACAAGTACTTTGTGTCTTGCAAGCCACAAGATTTTACTGGAGAGAAAGGAGCAGTAGAAACTCTGAGATGGTTGGATGAGATTGAGACTGTTGTAGAAATTAGCGGATGTGCTGAAAAGGATGTCGTGAAGTATGTTGCACAATCATTCAAAGGTGGGCTTTGATATGGTGGAAGTCAATGATTCAATCATCTGGGAAAGTTTATCTGTATAATTTGAGTTGGGAGAAATTGTTGAGTTGTAAAGGAAACTTACTGTCCACCTCACGAGGTGGAACAGATTGAAACAGATTTTGTGGGTTTACAAATGAAGAAGTTAGACTGCAGAAAGTATTTGTCTGATTACAACTCCATGTCAAGATTGGTACCTTTACCTGATTACCTCTGAACCTAAACGCATCGTGTGTTTTATTGGTGGATTGGAACTGGAGATTAAGGGGAATGTCAGGGCTTCAAGGCCAGAAACTTTCAGATCTGCAGCAGAGTTAGCTTTGACACTCACTCAAGACTTGAAGAGGCAGCGATCCATCAAGTCTGAAGTAGAGGGAAAGAGAAAAAGAGAGGAATCGGTCAAACAAGAATCGAAGGTTTGGAACCAACAGGAATCATCAGAGGTCTGTGATAGATCCAAGTGTAAGAAATGCAACCGACGACACTTCGGATTGTGTCGGGATGACTCTTAGTCCAAACCCTGTGGTATTTGTAAGAAGATGGGGCACAAGGCCCTAAATTGCAAAGATTTGAAGGAAGCCACGTGTTACAACTGTGGTGAGAAAGGGCACATCAAACCTAACTGCCCTAAGTATAAAAAGATGACGCTGCTAGGACGATGGAACGGAGAAAGGAAAGGCTCGTGCTTTCCAAATGAAAGCTAAGGAGGCTGTGAACGACGACAATGTGAAAACAGGTACATTCCTTATTAATGATGTTTATGCTAGAGTTCTCTTTGATTCAGGAGCCGATAAATCTTTTGTAGATCATAAGTTTAGTGCCTTATTAAACTTGCCTGTGAGAACTCTAGACGTAACCTATGACGTAGAACTCGCTGATGAAACAATTGAGACCGCTTCTACGATTCTTGATGGATGCTCAATATTCATCAAGGATCATTCCATTCCTGTTTCACTTCTGCCAATGAATTGGTAGGATTCGATGTAGTTCTTGGTATGGATTGGTTGTCTAGCAACCAAGCCTATATAGCTTGTACAAGAAACTCATCAAGATAAATCCCCAACTGGAGATACACTCGCTATACAAGGAGACCGGTATTATGGATTGTCGGGAAAAGCATCATTACTCAAAGCATCGAAGTGTTTGAAGAAAGGCTGTGTCATTTATATGGCACAAGTGACCATTGATGAGCCCAAGCCAAAGATTGAAGACCTGCCTGTTATCTCTGAATTTACAGATGTTTTCCCGAAGACTTACCTGGTCTACCTCCAGACAGACAAGTGGAGTTTAGAATCGATATCATACCGGGAGCCGCTCCTGTTGCAAGAGCTCCATACCGATTGGCACCTACAGAAATGAAGGAATTACGAACCCAGCTGGATGAACTACTGGAAAAGGGTTTTATTCAACCTAGTTCTTCACCTTGGGGAGCTCCAATTTTGTTTGTTGGATTGATCAATGCGAATGAGCATTGATTACCGTGAGTTGAACAAGTTAACCATCAAGAATCGCTACCCATTACCCAGAATCGATGATCTATCCGATCAACTTCAAGGAGCAAGCTACTTCTCAAAATTTGATCTAAGGTATGGATATCATCAACTCAAGGTTCGTACAGAAGATGTCCTGAAGACGGCATTTAGAACAAGGTATGGACACTACGAGTTTTTAGTGATGCATTTTGGGCTCACGAATGCACATGCGGAATTTATGGATTTGATGAATAGGGTTTGCAAACCATACTTGGAAAAGTTTGTCATTGTCTTCATAGACGACATACTTATCTATTCTCGCAGTCAGGCTGACCACGAGAAACATTTGAGGTGTATTCTGGAATTGTTAAGACAAGAGAAACTCTACGCAAAATTTTCGAAGTGTGAGTTTTGGTTGCGTGAAGTTCAGTTCTTAGGACACGTTGTCAGTGAACGTGGAATTCAAGTAGACCCCACTAAGGTCGAGGCCTTATGAATTGGCAAGCCCCTAAAACCCCGTCAGAGATCCGTAGCTTTAGGGGTTTGGCAGGTTACTACAGAAGATTTATCAAAAATTTCTCAAGAATTGCTACGCCCCTGACTACTTTGACCCACAAGGATGTTGTCACACCCTCAATTTCCACTTGCGGAGTTTTACCGCGAGGCGTGTGAACAAACCAGAATCTGAAACACTAGTACGTCGAACGACTCTATATGATTTGATAATACGTTTTCAAAAACCGTTTGTCGTAGATTTTATATTGTCTTGATTAGTTACCAATATTTAGCAGATGCATCAGTTTTTAAAGTTTGAGCGGAAGCATAAATAAGTAGTGAAGCGGGCGCCAACACAAACGCCAAAACAAATGAAAAATCCCAAAACAATATTAATAAATAAGACTCGATAAAAGATGTCTTGTTCAATGCATGTGCGTGCACCTAGAGCTCCTAGCGTCCTGAGAAACATGTAAAGAAACAAGTGTCAACATTAAAGATGAGTGAGTTCACAGGTTTTCATAAATTCGTTTGTTCGGTTATAGTTTGTTTTCTCCGTTATCCCTAACCCGGGATAACGTATTGGTTCCATTATTCCAACCCGGAATAATAAGTTGTGGCTTCCAATATTCCAAACCCGGAATATTAAGTTGTTGTTTCCAATATTCCAAACCTGGAATATTAAGTTGTTGTTTCCATTATCCTCAACCCGGGATAATACAGTTGATTCGTAATTAAGTTCAATGTTAACATATATAGGTAGCTAGCCTAAAGTTATGTCACGTAAGTGTTCGCGATCGAAGCTGACTGTTGTGCCTCTGTTTTGCCAGGCCTATCACATGACCATGGCGAGGTTAGGCCGAATTATTCACCCGTTGACCATACCCGGTCGGCTAGCGCGACTAGCTCGGATGGGGCTTGTCGGGCCCAGTAGTACTACTTATAACTCCCCCGCTATTAAACCCAATACTAACGATCCGAGAGATTGACGAGGACTTAAGTGATAAAGCTGCTTAGTGACCATAACATTACATTAACATTAACTTAGTTACCGAGTAGTTATGTGACGTTAAATTCGTATAACGTAAAGAGATTGAGTTTGAGAGTGTATACATGTTTCTCCCCCTGTTGTTTAAAAACCGGATAAAGTTAGGGGCCGTGAACTCACCTTTATTTGCTCGGTTAGTGTAGCAAAGATGTTATAAGAGATGGGACCGCTAGTTGCGTCCTAACAAACCAATTAATTCCAAGTCAGTGTGTGAACACACCACTACAAATTCTACACGTAATTTACGCACCAGTGATACACACAAACAACATATCTAACACTCAAACATGCATGCAAGTATCCTCATTTGAACCTAGTGATCAAAACAACTCATCATAAACATAAACCAATTCATGCCACAATTTGGTGCACAAAATCACAAGTTCTCAAATTTCAGCTTAGCACTCATAATTCAGCTGTTTTCTAGGATTTTTATAAAATAGTTCTAACATTCCAAAAATTCCAATATTTTTACAGTAGGTGACATTTATGCCATAGAAATTTATATAAATTTTCCAAGTCCTAAATCTTTACCAATTAACCATAAATATTAATATACTAGGCTGCAGTCAGATTTATCACTTTCTGACTGCAGTCCACGAAAGAATTTATTTAAAAATCATCGGTCGTCCGATTAACAAAATTCCAGTTGGAGTTGCCCAGAAATTTCCATACCTAGTTGCTGTACAAAATTCATGACTCAACTCCCTACTGATTTTAAAATCCAACTTGATAAACAACCAACAAAATTTCAGAATTTTCACAGCTTTAGTTCCTGAACTTATTTGGCCCTTTAAAAATATCAAACGACTTCAGAAAATTATGAATCCAGCGCCATTAGATTCGTTATTCAAATCTCTACGTTCTAGACATCAGAAAATCCATTTTTCGACTACTAATGACCGAGTTACAGCCAGATGAAGTCGGCTGTAACTATTACTCAGCAACTGTTTTCAGCATACTATTACTACAACTTGCATAAACCGTTCCTATTGATCAACCTAAGCGAACAAGAACCGATTTTTAATCATAGATTACTACTAATAACTTATCCATGCAAACCCTAGTTCTTACTTCTAGTTTTTACAAACAACCCTAGTCGCAACTCACAAGTTCCGCAAACAATTATTCATGCAAACAATGGGTAGTTCAGCCGATTACTTACAACACTTATGATCCAAAACAAGCTAATCAATTCGTTCAAGCATATATATCCGAACAACTAATCAGTCATTCAAGCATATATATATCCGAAACAAACAATCAATCCATCTCATTCTATCATGCAAATCCGAGAACAACAAACTCAAGACACAATATCCGATATGATCTAGCAACATGTGAAAACTCATAGACATTTACGGAAAGTAAACGAACGTGGATTTAGTTTTAAGAAACCGATGATCAATCAATAAAATCGCCGCCGAGGACTAAGATGGCGAGGGCTGCTGCGACCGGGAGGAAGGAAAGGGCTGATCTCGTGACCGAGGACTGAAGCTAAACTGTTTGCGATCGAGATGGGGTGTATTATAACTGAACTGGCGATCGAGGGAATGAGTAAAGGGCTGCCGTCGGCTGCTAACTTCGACTAGGGTTTCGTGAATTTTGAAGGAGCATGCATGGATGATATATATAGGCAAAGAGGGAGATGAGGGTTACAGTTTGGACTAGTTCTCGCGGCCAAGGGCTTGGGTGGGTTCGGTTTGGGTTTGAACTCAATAAGTTCGCGGTTTTGGGCTTGATCGCGGCCGAGAGTGTTTTGGTTTAGGGTTTAGGTTTGCTCTCGGTTTGGGTTTGATCTTGGCCGAAGACTTGAGTTAAAGTTTAAAACTTTGTTAACTCCTAGAGTCACAATGAATCAAAGTTGGTTCGTGTCGCGGTTCGGTTCAGTTCGTGTACATATCTACCATACTTACTCTATAACTAAAACAATCACACAACACACATCACGTATTCATTTAACTCGTACACGTTTAATACTTAACATATACTTTATTCGACAAGTGTCGCGTTTAAGTTATCCGAAAAACCCGGGATATCACATTATCCCCATGTTGGAAGAATTTTCGTCCCGAAAATTGAGTAAGCGCGGTTTAGCATGTAGCGTACATGTTCAAAGTGCCATGCACAAAGAGTTAGTTCGTTTATGAAAGCACGCGAAGTTACAAGAATTTCCCAAGTGCCATACACAAAGATTTCCAAGTGCCATGCACCAGAATTTAGTCAACAATAGTACACGAAAGTATGAGAAGTTTCCAGGTTGTCACATCATCCCCATGTTGAAAGAATTTTCGTCCCGAAAATTTAGTTACTGGTATCATTAGTTTGCTGCTCAGTTGCGAAGAGGTGTGGGTATTTGCTTTTCATTTGATCCTCTCTTTCCCACGTGAACTCCGGTCCACGTTTAGAGTCCCAACGAACCTTAACGATCGGAATTTTGCTGTGCCTTCGAGTCTTGATCTCACGATCCATGATCTCGATAGGCTGTTCCACAAAGTGCAGTTGTTCATCCACTTGGATCTCATCCAATGGAATGACTAGAGTTTCATCTGATAGACACTTCTTCAGATTTGATACGTGAAATACGTTGTGAACTCCACTGAGTTCAGCAGGAAGGTCTAATTGGTAAGCTACGGGTCCAATACGTTTCAAGATTACAAACGGGCCTACGTACCGTGGGTTAAGTTTGCCCCATTTTCCAAAGCGGATTACACCCTTCCAGGGTGACACCTTTAGTAGGACGCGGTCGCCTACTTGAAATTCGAGCGGTTTGCGTCGTTGATCAGCGTAGCTTTTCTGTCGATCTCGCGCCGCCGCCATGCGGTTTCTGATTTGTACAATCTTTTCTGTAGCCTCAAGTATTAACTCAGGGCCTGTGAGTTGACTGTCACCGACTTCTGCCCAGCAGACCGGTGATCTACATTTACGACCGTATAATGCCTCAAACGATGCTGCCGAAATACTCGTATGATAACTGTTGTTATATGAGAATTCTACTAGAGGCAGATGGATTTCCCAACTATTTCCGAAGTCTACTACGCATGCCCTAAGCATGTCTTCCAGGGTCTGTATGGTCCTTTCGCTTTGACCATCAGTCTGAGGGTGATAAGCTGTGCTCATATCCAAGCGTGTTCCCAACGCTTTCTGGAGTGACTGCCAGAAGTTTGACGTGAAGCGAGCATCTCTGTCTGAGATGATGGACGTTGGCACTCCGTGCCGAGAAACTACTTCCTTAATGTAGATGCGAGTCAACTTCTCCATCTTATCTGTTTCTTTAATAGCTAGGAAGTGTGCGGACTTAGTTAAACGATCCACGATCACCCAGATGGTATCGCAACCACCCAAGGTTCGCGGGAGTTTAGTGATGAAGTCCATTGAGATCTGATCCCACTTCCACACTGGGATCTCAGGTTGTTGGAGTAGCCCCGATGGCTTTTGATACTCCACCTTGACTTTTGCACAAGTCAAACATTTACTCACGTAGGTGGCTATATCGGCTTTCATGTTGGGCCACCAATACGCAGCTTTAAGGTCTTGATACATCTTATCCGAACCCGGATGGACAGAGTATCGGGATTTGTGAGCTTCATCCATGACTAGCTCTCTGAGATTTCCGTAGAGAGGTACCCATATGCGATTCATGAAATACCGGGCTCCATTGGGCTTTACTTCCCAATCGCGTTCCATTTTTCCCACTGATTCGGCTTTGATGTTTTCCTCCTTAACTGCTTCTAACTGGGCGTCGCGTATTTGTTCGGGTAGCCCCGAATGAATATTGAGTTGTAGTGCTCGTACGCGACGAGGTTTCAAGTGTTCCTTCCTACTGAGGGCATCAGCTACCACGTTAGCTTTACCCGGGTGGTACCGAATGGCACACTCATAATCGTTCAAGAGTTCGACCCAGCGACGCTGTCGCATGTTTAACTCCTTCTGATCAAAGATGTTTTGGAGGCTCTTGTGGTCTGTAAAGATTGTGCACTTTGTTCCATAGAGGTAGTGTCTCCAAATCTTAAGTGCAAACACTACTGCTCCCAATTCCAGGTCATGCGTCGTGTAGTTTTTCTCGTGAACCTTCAGTTGTCGCGACGCATACGCGATGACTTTATCGCGTTGCATGAGTACGCATCCCAATCCCTGAATGGAAGCATCACAATACACTACAAAGTCATCTGTCCCTTCCGGCAAGGATAGAATGGGCGCACTGCAAAGTTTCTGCTTCAGCAATTGAAATGCTGCTTCTTGCTTGTCACCCCAAGTATACTTGATGCCTTTCTGGGTGAGGGTAGTAAGCGGTTGTGCGATCTTTGAGAATCCCTCGATGAAACGTCTGTAGTAACCAGCCAATCCCAAAAATTGGCGGATCTCCGTCGGTGTCTTGGGTGCTTCCCAGTTTTTGATGGCTTCAATCTTGGCAGGGTCTACGTGGATACCCCTTTCATTCACGATATGCCCGAGAAACTGAACTTCCCGAATCCAGAAATCACACTTCGAAAGCTTGGCATATAGTTTTTCCTGTTGAAGTAGCCCTAGCAGTAATCGTAGATGTTCAGCATGTTCTTCTTCACTTTTGGAGTAGATGAGTATGTCATCGATGAACACAATGACAAACTTGTCGAGGTATGGTTTACACACGCGGTTCATGAGGTCCATGAACACCGCGGGTGCGTTGGTGAGACCGAAGGGCATGACCAAGAACTCGTAATGGCCATACCGAGTGCGAAATGCCGTCTTGGCGATATCCTCCTCCCTGACGCGTAGCTGGTGGTAACCGGACCGTAAATCAATCTTAGAGTAGTAGCTTGACCCTTGAAGTTGGTCGAAGAGATCGTCGATGCGAGGTAACGGGTATCGATTCTTGATAGTAACCTTGTTGAGTTCCCTGTAGTCGATGCACATGCGGAAAGTCCCGTCCTTCTTCTTGACAAAAAGGACTGGAGCTCCCCATGGCGAAACGCTTGGTCGGATAAATCCTTTCTCTAAAAGTTCCTGAAGTTGGGTAGACAGCTCCTGCAGCTCAGCTGGATCTAGGCGGTATGGAGCCTTGGCGATAGGAGTTGCATTGCTTGCTAATTCGATTTCGAACTCCAATTGTCGATGTGGTGGAAGACCGGGTAGCTCTTCTGGGAATACATCGGAAAAATCACGGACGACAGGGATGTCTTCTATACGTTTCTCGTCCTTAGGCTGTTCGGTAATCAGTGCGAGTAAAGCGAAGGAGTTCTTTCTCCGAAGATACTTCTGCGCTTGCATGTAAGAGATGATGTTGGTGACGGCGCTTGCCTTATCGCCTTGTACCGTCAGGATTTCGTCGTTAGAGAGCGGAATACGGATAGATTTTTCGAAGCAGAGAACTTCAGCCCGGACGTCGGATATCCAGTCCATTCCGACTACCACGTCAAAACTACCCAGAGTAGTTGTCATCAGATCAATGGTAAAAGTGTGGCCCGCGAGTTTGAGTTGACAGCCGGATACGATTTGGGTCACATCTACAGATTTGCCATCGGCTAATTCTATAACATAAGGGGTCTCTAATGGTTTATGCGTGAGATTTAGGTTCTTCTTAAAAGACTCAGATATAAAGCTCCTATCCGCACCCGTATCAAAAAGCACAGAAGCAAAATGTTCATTAAGGGGAAACTTACCGGTGACCACGTTCGTGTCGTTTCTGGCCTCTCCGCGGCCAAATGTAAATGCGCGACCTTTAGCACCTCCTGTGCCGCCGTTCCCATTGTTGTTGTTATTAGTGTTGTTGTGGTTATTGTGGTTGTGGTTGTTTCCACCATTATTGTTGTTGTTACGCAACTGTGGGCAGTCTCTTCTGAAATGAGCAGTGCTACCACACTGATAGCATCCCCGGTTTATACCCTGCTGCTGACCCTGGGGCTGATTTTGATTTTGTCGGGACATGATTTCCCCACGACAATCCTTTGCCGCATGTCCCACCTTGCCACATAGTTGGCAGCGGTTCCCGGCACAAGGGCCGTGATGATGAAGATTGCAGCGATTGCACTGCGGCTTTCGACCTACATAACCGCCTGCATTCTGGTTGTTGTTGTTGTTGTTGTGGTTGTTGGCGGGCTGATTTTGGTGACCCCGGTGGCTGTTGTAGTGATTGAACCGTTTCTGGTTCCCTTGCTGCGGATGAGATGACGAAGACTGTCGAATAGTGGAGTCTTCAAACTTTCTTTTGTTATTCGGGGCAACTTCAGTTGTACCCCGTGCTGGCAGTTTCTTCTGTTCCACCGCCTTATCGGTGAGTTTGTGAGCCAATCGGATTGCTTGATGTTCAGTTACAGGGTTGCTAGCCATTACCATACCCTGAATTTCCGGAACCAGACCCCCAAGATAGAACTCGAGTCTTTTCTCCACAGTGTTGGCCAATTCGGGACACAGAAATACTAAGTCATGATGTTTTGCAGTGTAAGCTTCAATTCCGATCCCACCATCTTGTGGTTCCATAGGGCTTGCTCCAGCTGTTGCACTCTGTCTCGTGGACAGTACTCCTCTTTAATTAGGGCCTTGAACTCAGCCCATGCCATTGCATTCGCAGCTATAAGTCCACGTGTTTGGACTTGTGCATTCCACCATGTCAATGCCCCATCTTCCAGTGTTGAGGCTGCGTATTTGACCTTGTTGGCCTCTAGGCAGTTGCACATTTCAAAACCGGATTCTGATTTTTCGATCCAGCGGACCAGTCCAATGGGTCCTTCCGCCCCCGAGAATTTGCTTGGCTTTGCGTCAAGGAACATCTTGTAGGGGTTAAAGCCCCCTCCTGCTGATAGAGAACAGGAAGTCAGCAAGGAATTTTGCTAGCCTCACTATTAGATTTTCACGCGAAAATTTAATAATGGTTACCTGCCGGCTGGTTCTGAACACCCGCTAAAGCTGCGTTCACGTGCTCTTGAATCATGGCAGCTAGCTTTTCGGGCGTCAAGTTAAGGTTTCCACGTCTTCCAGTTGCCATTTAGATCTTCGAAACACAACACAAACACACTCCGATAAGTCTATATATCCAATATAGTTATCCTACTTCGTGCTTTAATAATTATCAAGTTATGTCAACTCAATATGTTAAATAGTCAAAAGAAATACTTGATTAACTGAAATTTCAACGTCTTACAAAAGTGAAAATCAAACATACGAATTCACTATAAAGTCTCAAGTTTAAACACAAGTGGGAAAATAAATAAACTGAAGGAAAACAAATAAAATAAGCGGGATGTGTCAGTCGTCTACGTCTCCATCCCCCAAGTCACTGTCGTTGTCGTCATCCTGCGCAGCATTTCCAGCTTCTACAGCTGGGTCCTCCTCCGGATCCTCCTCTGGATCCTCCTCAGGGTCCTCCTCTGGATCCTCTTCTGGATCCTCCTCTACCGGCACTGGAGGGGCCTGTGCTGGTGCAAGTGCTTGATTTTGCAGTTCCTGAATGTTCCAACTATTTTCCAGGACTCTGTCCTCAAGCCAGTCGGCTCTTATCTGCTCAGCACGCAGATCCCTGGCTATGGTGTTACGAGCTATCTTACTCGTACGATGCTCTTCCTCGAGCGAGTCGGTCTTACCTGTAAGTTGTCGGATCATCAACCCTTGTGCTAGGATGGTTTCCTGCATTCTTTCTAACTGTTTTTGTTGTGTATGCACCAGGATTCTAAGTATGTCAATTCCTATTTCTACAAGGTTAACCGGTTCAACCGGTACAGCAATAGTTGGGCGTAACTACGACTCCTCCCCCAGAGCGAGCCTTTTCCTCGCAGCTGAGCGTGTCTCCCGCCATAAGATGGTATGGTTTCCACCATTGGTGCCTTTCCTGGTGCCCTTGGTGGCGTAGGTCTGTCGGATGATGATGACGATGAGGATGATGACATTGCCTGTTAGGTCGTGTAGTTAGTTACGAGTTGTTTTCATTTCTTATTATGAAGGCATAATCTACCAAACACAGTTGTGGTATATTGCATAACAAGATATAATAATTCGGTGCCAAACTAAGTCTAGTGTCGTTAAATCAGCTATAGTTTAGGTCTACTTCTAATGCAAACCTGGTTCTCTATAGCTAGTGGCTTTGATACCAATCTGTCACACCCTCAATTTCCACTTGCGGAGTTTTACCGCGAGGCGTGTGAACAAACCAGAATCTGAAACACTAGTACGTCGAACGACTCTATATGATTTGATAATACGTTTTCAAAAACCGTTTGTAGTAGATTTTATATTGTCTTGATTAGTTACCAATATTTAGCAGATGCATCAGTTTTTAAAGTTTGAGCGGAAGCATAAATAAGTAGTGAAGCGGGCGCCAACACAAACGCCAAAACAAATGAAAAATCCCAAAACAATATTAATAAATAAGACTCGATAAAAGATGTCTTGTTCAAAGCATGTGCGTGCACCTAGAGCTCCTAGCGTCCTGAGAAACATGTAAAGAAACAAGTGTCAACATTAAAGATGAGTGAGTTCACAGGTTTTCATAAATTCGTTTGTTCGGTTATAGTTTGTTTTCTCCGTTATCCCTAACCCGGGATAACGTATTGGTTCCATTATTCCAACCCGGAATAATAAGTTGTGGCTTCCAATATTCCAAACCCGGAATATTAAGTTGTTGTTTCCAATATTCCAAACCCGGAATATTAAGTTGTTGTTTCCAATATTCCAAACCCGGAATATTAAGTTGTTGTTTCCATTATCCTCAACCCGGGATAATATAGTTGATTCGTAATTAAGTTCAATGTTAACATATATAGGTAGCTAGCCTAAAGTTATGTCACGTAAGTGTTCGCGATCGAAGCTGACTGTTGTGCCTCCGTTTTGCCAGGCCTATCACATGACCATGGAGAGGTTAGGCCGAATTATTCACCCGTTGACCATACCCGGTCGGCTAGCGCGACTAGCTCGGATGGGGCTTGTCGGGCCCAGTAGTACTACTTATAACTCCCCCGCTATTAAACCCAATACTAACGATCCGAGAGATTGACGAGGACTTAAGTGATAAAGCTGCTTAGTGACCATAACATTACATTAACATTAACTTAGTTACCGAGTAGTTATGTGACGTTAAATTCGTATAACGTAAAGAGATTGAGTTTGAGAGTGTATACATGTTTCTACCCCTGTTGTTTAAAAACCGGATAAAATTAGGGGCCATGAACTCACCTTTATTTGCTCGGTTAGTGTAGCAAAGATGTTATAAGAGATGGGACCGCTAGTTGCGTCCTAACAAACCAATTAATTCCAAGTCAGTGTGTGAACACACCACTACAAATTCTACACGTAATTTACGCACCAGTGATACACACAAACAACATATCTAACACTCAAACATGCATGCAAGTATCCTCATGTGAACCTAGTGATCCAAACAACTCATCATAAACATAAACCAATTCATGCCACAATTTGGTGCACAAAATCACAAGTTCTCAAATTTCAGCTTAGCACTCATAATTCAGCTGTTTTCTAGGATTTTTATAAAATAGTTCTAACATTCCAAAAATTCCAATATTTTTACAGTAGGTGACATTTATGCCATAGAAATTTATATAAATTTTCCAAGTCCTAAATCTTTACCAATTAACCATAAATATTAATATACTAGGCTGCAGTCAGATTTATCACTTTCTGACTGCAGTCCACGAAAGAATTTATTTAAAAATCATCGATCGTCCGATTAACAAAATTCCAGTTGGAGTTGCCCGGAAATTTCCATACCTAGTTGCTGTACAAAATTCATGACTCAACTCCCTACTGATTTTAAAATCCAACTTGATAAACAACCAACAAAATTTCAGAATTTTCATAGCTTTAGTTACTGAACTTATTTGGACTTTAAAAATATCAAACGACTTCAGAAAATTATGAATCCAGCGCCATTAGATTCGTTATTCAAATCTCTACCTTCTAGACATCAGAAAATCCGTTTTTCGACTACTAATGACCGAGTTACAGCCAGATGAAGTCGGCTGTAACTATTACTCAGCAACTGTTTTCAGCTTACTATTACTACAACTTGCATAAACCGTTCCTATTGATCAACCTAAGCGAGCAAGAACCGATTTTTAATCATAGATTACTACTAATAACTTATCCATGCAAACCCTAGTTCTTACTTCTAGTTTTTACAAACAACCCTAGTCGCAACTCACAAGTTCCGCAAACAATTATTCATGCAAACAATGGGTAGTTCAGCCGATTACTTACAACACTTATGATCCGAAAACAAGCTAATCAATTCGTTCAAGCATATATATCCGAAACAACTAATCAATTCATTCAAGCATATATATATCCGAAACAATACAATCATCCATCTCATTCTATCATGCAAATCCGAGAACAACAAACTCAAGACACATATATCCGAATATGATCTAGCAACATGTGATAAATTCTAGACTTTTAACGGTAAAGTAAACGAACCGTGATTTAGATAAGAAACCGATGATCAACTAAAATCGCCGCCGAGGACTAAGATGGCGAGGGCTGCTGCGACCGGGAGGAAGGAAAGGGCTGATCTCGTGACCGAGGACTGAAGCTAAACTGTTTGCGATCGAGATGGGGTGTATTATAACTGAACTGGCGATCGAGGGAATGAGTAAAGGGCTGCCGTCGGCTGCTAACTTCGACTAGGGTTTCGTGAATTTTGAAGGAGCATGCATGGATGATATATATAGGCAAAGAGGGAGATGAGGGTTACAGTTTGGACTAGTTCTCGCGGCCAAAGGCTTGGGTGGGTTCGGTTTGGGTTTGAACTCAATAAGTTCGCGGTTTTGGGCTTGATCGCGGCCAAGAGTGTTTTGGTTTAGGGTTTAGGTTTGCTCTCGGTTTGGGTTTGATCTTGGCCGAAGACTTGAGTTAAAGTTTAAAACTTTGTTAACTCCTAGAGTCACAATGAATCAAAGTTGGTTCGTGTCGCGGTTCGGTTCAGTTCGTGTACATATCTACCATACTTACTCTATAACTAAAACAATCACACAACACACATCACGTATTCATTTAACTCGTACACGTTTAATACTTAACATATACTTTATTCGACAAGTGTCGCGTTTAAGTTATCCGAAAAACCCGGGATATCACAGATGTTAAGTTCAATTGGGGTCCGAAACAGCAGGAAGCTTTTGAAGTTTTCAAGCAGAAGCTAAGTATACTCTTGTGCTAACCTTACCAGGATGAATTGAAGACTTGGTGGTCTATTGTGATACATCGCACACCGGCATGGGATGTGTACTCATGCAAAGAGGAAAAGTAATTGCTTATGCTTCAAGCAGCTGAAGGTTCATGAAAGGAACTACACCACGCACGAGCTGGAATTAGGTGCCGTGGTGTTTGCGTTCAAGTTATGGAGACATTATCTGTATGGGACAAAGTGTATTATATACATTGATCATAAAAGTCTCCAACATCAATTCAACCAGAAAGATTTAAACATGCGACAACGGGGATGGATGGAAACGCTTAACGATTATGATTGTGAGATCCGTTATCACCTAGGCAAGGCAAATGTGGTTGCTGATGCCTTAAGTCGCAAGGAAAGGGTTAAACCCATTCGGATTAACGCCAAAAGAATGGAAGTCAGGGATAACTTAAATGAGAAAATTTTAAATGCGCGGAAACAAGCTTTACTAGAGACGAATCTTCCGAGTGAAGAATTGGGTAAAGTTGTGGAACAACTCACACCGGGAAATGACAAAATCCTTAGATTCAACGGACGAATTTGGATTTCAGTCATTGGAGGACAAAGGGATTTGATTCTTCAAGAAGCACATAGTTCAAAATACTCTGTTCACTCGGGTAGTGATGAGATGTACAAAGATTTAAGGCCCAACTATTGGTGGGCAGGGCTGAAGAAATCCATAGCTACTTATGTAGCTAAATGCTTAACGTGTTCACAAGTTAAGGCCGAACATCAGAAACCGTCGGGACTGCTGCAGCCGCTAGAGATCCCCATGTGGAAATGGGAATGCGTAACTATGGATTTCATTACCAAGTTACCAAAGACAAATTGCGGAAATGACATGATATGGGTTATCGTGGATAGGTTGACCAAGTCGGCTCATTTTCTACCCATTAAAGAAACCTATAGTTCCGATACATTGGCAAAACTTTATGTGGATGAGATCGTATCTTTACACAGCGTACCGGTATCCATTGTGTCTAATAGAGACACAAGGTATACATCACATTTTTGGAAAAGCTTCCAACAATCCTTGGGCACGCGACTAAACTTCAGTACGGCATATCACTCGCAAATGGATGGACAAAGTGAACGCACTATACAAACTTTGGAAGACATGTTGCGCGCATGTATAATCGACCTAGGAGGAAGTTGGGACAAACACTTGCCTCTAGTTGAATTCTCTTATAATAACAGTTATCACACAAGCATTCATGCCGCTCCGTTCGAGGCCCTATACGGGAGAAAATGTAGAACGCCCGTTTGCTGGGCTGAAGTTGGGGAAGCCCAACTAACAGGACCAGAAATTGTCCTGGAGATGACAGAAAAAATTTTGCAAATTCGTGATCGTCTTAAGGCTGCCAGAGATCGGCAGAAAAGCTATGCGGATAAGAGGCATAAACCTCTTCAGTTCCAGGTAGGGGACAAGGTTTTATTGAAGGTGTCGCCTTGGAAAGGCGTTATGCGCTTTGGAAAGAAGGGCAAGTTAAGCCCAAGATACATCGGACCGTTCAAGATTATCGAACGTATTGGATCTTTGGCATATAAGTTTAAATTTCCAGAAAAACTCAGTGGAATCCATGATGTATTCCACATCTCCAATTTGAATAAGTGTTTGGCGGATGAAACGTTGGCCATACCACACGAAGACGTGCAAATTGATAAAAACCTGCGGTTCATTGAGAAACTCGTGGCGATTGAAGATCGACAGGTTAAGAAGCTTTGTAAGAAGCATGTGCCGATCGTTAAAGTCAAGTTGGACGCTCATCGAGGTCCTGAATACACATGGGAAGTGAAGTTCGTTATGCGACAGAAATACCCATACTTGTTTGATTAAAATCTCGAGGTATATTTATTTTAAGAGGGTGAGGATGTGACACTCGTGTTTTTACGTCCAATAAAGTTCCGACACGTGTCCCGGTAATCCGCGTGTGTCGTATGGTGAATCAGGAGGGACCGAAGTCGATGAAACGATAATAATATTTGTATTTTTATTATATGAAATTAACTTGGGGGACTTAAGTAAAATTTTGGAATTTTTCAAGTTCTGAAGACCCCTTGAACCGCAAGGCTCTAGCCATACGGTCCGCAAGGCCACCAGAAACTATGGGCGCCTAAGGTCCTTACGGACCATAAGGCATAACCCATACGGTCCGCAAGGACCTGCCAGTGAACCGAAAGGTGGCAGCAGCCTGTTCTGCCACATTTGTCGAGTTTTGGCACCATCCTTGCATGCTTGCCACGTCCTAAAACATTTATGTACATCCTATAACACCTGGCAATCCTCTGGACTCCTCCATGCATTTATGAGGTGAATTTTCTAAGTTGCAACCATCCTTCATGCAACTTAAACACACCAAGTTCATCCAGAGGAGCTCCTGGTCATTTTTGAAGCATTCCTTCTGTTCTTAGCAACCCTTGGACCATATGTAAGTGTTTCAATTCGTGCTAAGTTCATTTGTTATGGTTTAAAGCTAAGAACAAAGTTCCGTCGTAAAAAAACATTGACTTTGATCTAAATCCATGATAGTCCAGCCATTGATCGTAACGAAAGTGGCTACATGATTGTAATGATGTAGGTTTTAATCCCAAAAAAGGGGCACCTCCTGATTATCACGAATTCTTAATCAATTGACGAGTCAAACCAAAAGTCAACAAAAGTCAAACTAGCCAGATTTAATAAAAATGCATAACTGACTATGTAGATGTTATAAAATTTTTTGATGCATAGACAACTTAAAAATAAGTATTAGAACTTATATAAACTGATTTGGCTCGTCAGATCTCGGTCTAGCATCGGTTCGCAACCGAAAGTCGCAATATTTGACTTTTCCTTTGACTTTTGATTTGGCCCAATTTAGCCACTTAAGCTACTGACTTTAGGACATCTTAGGACCATGATTAAGTGTATTATAACTCTTAAAGTTATGCTACATGTTCTTATCAAAAGTTCTGCTAAATTACATAAAACTTTTGCAAAAAGGTCCTTTTTGTACAAATCAAAGGTTTTAAACATCCATGCATGTAAAAATAAGCTATAAATTGATTTGTAAATATAATTCGATTATTTTGATGTCAAGAATCTGACCAGGAATTAAGTTTTGATAAAAGACGTAAAATATGCTTCTAAAACGTCTAAAATGCCCTTTTCAGCATTTTAGAAAGATTAAGCATGGTTTTATCATCAAAACGAAATATCTACTGATGTAATAAGATATTAGGACATATTAGGATATTTATTCAGATTATAGACTAAATAAAAGGCCTAAGTTTTGTTAAATGCCGGTAAATGACCGAATTACCCTTTTTCGCGTAAAATACTTTAATCAAACTTTTTATAACCAAATCTCTTACCTATGATGTAACATGATAAATAACATATTTTTGGTTATATAAAAAGGTCATAACTTCAGTTTACCTTAAATATCGAATTTAACGGCATTTATCGACGTTTACGCCTTTTCGGTGCATAGTATGGTTTAAAACTATAACTATGAGCCAAGACTTGTTACCTATTGATTTATAAACTTATTTTCATCAAATTAACATAAGTACAGGTCCCAAACTTAGAATCACAATTTTGACTTCAAAGCTATGTGTGAAATTACTAAAACGCCCTTACGGGACATAGTTTATTTCAAAATCGTCAAACACACATATATTTGATATCCTACTGTTATAACATCATAAAATAAGTATTTTTACAGATTATTAACGTCCCTAACATCAGATTCTTATTACACATCTTTTATAAACTTTAAAATGACCAAAATGCCCTTAAATATATTTTGGAAACCCACTGATTTGTTAACATAACTTAAATATATTTTTATATGGAACTTGTATACGACTCATTCGGTTACACGGTTTCGCTTATACGCTTACAGTTAAGCATACGTGACTATTTTACGTAATATAAACGGGTTTAACTTTTCATTTCCTTATCAAAATCCAGAATGTTGTTGGTTTACCCATATTAGAAAAGTTTATATACGTGTCGGGTCCAACTAACATCCTATTCCGGTCACCGCTTAATCTAGCGTATCGTATCGCATGGTTTTAGCGTAAGACTAACCGGTTCAAGTCAAAGACTTAACTAAGGACCCATTAGTATTCTAATATTGGTTAATAATTACCATCATTCCCAGACTAAACGCCTTCCGGTAAATTGTGCCTGTACTTATCTTGGATCTGCGGCTGAGTTTTGGACTTCACGAAGAGTTAACCTCAGGTAAATTCTCTTAACCTATTTTCCCTATACGGGCTTGGGATACGGTAAATTATTACCGCTTGGTCGGGTATGGAAATTATGTTTTATCCAGTTGTGATAATTAACTAAAATTGCATAACCCGGTTTTTATCTGTTTTGTCTGAAACTCAAACATTGGGGGTGGGCTTGACCGTGTCCGGGATATCCTTGGCTCACTAAAGTGTTAGCGGCCATGACTAAAGCATGGCGTGTAGGCATACACTGGGTAATTGCTAACTGCTTTCTTTGTGAAAGTTCAGAGTGGTGTGTCAGTCGATCATGACTCGGTTTCTGTACCGGGCCCCATATGTAAAAGACGGGCATGTAAATCTGTATACAAGGTCTCTTGTACTGTCCCAAGTTATTAATGAAAATATGCCTCGTGCATTTAAAACCATTTTATAAAAGATTTTCAAAATGAGTCGGTTGAATGTATTTACCAGTGTTAACTGGCGTATTTTCAAAGATTAAAGGTACAGGTACAAGAACGCAATAGGCCCGAAGCTGCGGGGCGTTGACATTAAAGAGTTGTGACCTTAGAGTTGAGCCTGTACAGTCTGTTTTCAATTTGTATGTTATCGATCCGCCTGTGGATCTTATTACAACCTAGTATGTATATTTTTATGTTTTTAACTCTGGACACTTTATGGTTTGTAAAAGTTTATATTATCTCCAAGCTTTCCGCTGTGTTGCTCTGTGTTGTAATTGGTGTACGTCATGATATTCCTCACCGGGCCCACCGGAATACACGTGGAAATCAGGGTGTGACAGCTAAGCATCATGTAGGTAGAGAATTGATTTGCCTATGTTAAGATATGAGTTTGGATTGATTGTATTGTTTTAACCAATTTGATACTAAAATGTTAAATCATAAAGAATTTTCAGCGGAAGAACAACTAAAACTTTATAACACGATCAACAAGAGAATAGTTTTCATCATAACATGTTTTTCATTACTCATAAGATAGAAATGATTACAAGATAACTTACATGTATGAATCACTAAACCCCCCCTCAGACCGAGCTTACACACAGAAGAATCTACAATAAAGTGAAGGTGTGAAAAGTTGAATAGAACAATACAGACACTGTATATTTATAGTACTAATCTAACCACTGATAGTCTAAGCTGACATCATCTTTACCATGACATCTAACAGCAATAACAAACTCTAACCTCTGACTAACCTAAACACTGCTTGCAAAGCACTGATGACCCTAACCGCTAATAAGCATAAGCTCTGATGAAGTACTTGACAGAGGTTCTTCAAAGGGTGATTAGACCTTTGGCTTCCAGCAGACCTTTGATTTCTCAGCAAATCTTTGACTCATCAGAGGTTTGGTGAATCAACAGACTTTATAACTAGCAGAGCTTTGGCACAGGGAAGTTGTTAGGACTAGCAGTGGTTTGGTAGCTGGTCTTTGAAAGGAGTGAATCTAAACTCTGTTTATTCAGGATCATATAGAGCAGACCTGTTTTAGCTTTCTATCATCTGTTCTTTTGTAGGGTTCAATCCCAACAATCTCTCCCTAGAACAGATGATGCCAAACTCTTCTTTATTTATGATCTTTATGTCTCATCAGTTTTTCCCTGATTTGTTCTTTGAATTTTGTTTCAAAGTTCAAGGAATCTTCATCATCCTCATCCCTGCACAGTTGTAGTTCCAAAAGATCTTGAAGGTCAGCTACACCAAGGCTTAGTGCATCCTTCCTTGGTATACTAACAACTTTCCCATTGGACCTGAGTAGAGTCAATACATGGGTCTTTTTATCAGAGAGCCACTTTAATATTTTTGAGTTCAATGGATTTCTTGGGAGAGGAGTTATTTGTGATGAGAATTGAAAAGGTGAACTTTTTGAAAGCCTTTGAAAAAGATCTTCAAAATTCGGTAAATGCTTTAATGGTTCTTTATTCAAGTCAGGCAAAGGTTCCTTAGTGATAGCCTGCTTACTTTTGTTAACATCCCTTTGCTGATCTTGCATATCCATTTGCAGCTGCCTCTTCCTTTGGTTGAGGGCTTGAATGGTTGTTTCTAATACCAGATCAGCAGTTAGGTTCTTAACATCTTTCCAATCTGGTGCATTCTGTCTTATTTGAGGGTCTTTCTTCATCCTATCAATTCTATCTGCTTCTTGTTTGAGAGCTTGGATGGACCACTCTTTGAACTGGTTCTCCTCAGCTTAATAGTGTTTTTCTTTCATGATAAATCTGATAGGTTTGCCCTTTGTTTCTTTTGAGGATCATCTTTTGGAGAACTCATAGTCATTTTCTCATTTAAATCTCTTGCATACTCTTCTAATTTCTTTACCTTGTTAACCTCAAGTGTTCCCTTTTTGACAAGTAAGCATTGCCCTTTCCTTCACTCTCTTCTTTTGCTATGATTTTGGCTTGCCTAGTCTTTAGTTTTAGATAATCCTCAATGGTATTGGGATTTCTATAGCCATGAAGAGATGGGAAAGTTCTTTTAGATGGATCAGCTTCTGTATAGAATTATAGCATTTCTCCTTTTACTGCAGCCAACTCTAAAGATATGATGTTTCCATAGGAATATTTCTTTTTGGATTTTGACCTTTGAGTGACTCAGCAAGGCTGATTTGTAGTGATGGTGAATGAGTGATAACTGGTTTTGGATTTGTTTGAACAACAACAAGTGAAGATGGTATGTCATCATTTTTCACTGTAGCCATTCTTCTTCTTTTTCTAGCATAAACCAGTTTTGGTGCAGGGGCATTTGTGCAAACCACTGCTATCATAACATCTGCTGTACTTTTGGTAGTATCAACATCTGCTACTGTGACAGGTGGTTGCTGAGATGAGGAAGGCAATACAATCAAACTGTCAGTGATTGGCCTTTTAATACGCAGTGTTTGGACAGCAGTGGTATCCTTCATCTCCTTCTCTTTTATACTGACATGACTTTGAGTGATCCTCATTTGTGTATCTTCATCATCTGGTTGAATTTTCAGGGTTTCATTACCTCCCTTTTCCTTTTCTTGACAGATGTTTCAGCAGAAGGTACTGAGAGATTTTCCTCAGAGTCATTTTTCTCCCCCTTTTTGGCATCATCAACTCTTTCGGGGATAGGTGCAGGGTTAGTGCCAGAAATGAGAATTTTCTTGATCACTTTAAGCTCTTCCTGTGTGTCATTATACCTTGCCTCAACTTCTTCTTTGAATGTCTGCACTTTTGAATCATATAACTGATTTGCATGCTGAATATGTTGTTGAAGTAGAGGATACACTTGTGTTGCAATTCTGGTGGCTTGAGCAGAGGATTGAGCAGTGTTTTGAGATTTTGCAGGGTTGTAACAATCTGTTGTAGAACATTTTTAATATCTCCCACTGATGCCTCAATCTTTGTGACTTTATCTGTTAATTCTTTATGTTTTAGCTCATCTCCTAAGTTAATAGGATCATCTGAACTCCTACCAGACGTGGTAGTTTTATCTAGGGTATCATGAGCATGTGATTGGTCACCTGCTTCAACCTTAGATGCCCCCTTTTCTTGGTACTGGGGTCTTCCCACTGAAGCAGAGGTTACCTGGGTATCCTCAACAGTGGTTGCCTTCAAAGGAGACTTACATATGAAACTATTGTCCAGATGTAAATCAGTGGATTCAACATCTGTAGTAGCTGCTCCTATTGAACTATCAACAAGGATTTCAGGAAATCCAAGTGATGTAGCCTCCTCAACTGTTTGTGGGATAACCAGTTGAGTTTTGTCAGACACAGCCATTGTAGAGGTTTTGCTCTCAGTAATGTGTTGGTGAGAGTGGCCTTTTGATGACTGACTATCAAAGGTTTCAAACAGTGATGTGGTGGTTGTTGTAATTTGAGGTGTGGAGAGTGGTGTGGAAAGCAGATTTATCCTGGGAGATGGACATTTTAACATACTCTCAAATGAGGGTGATGTTATCAGTTGTGGGTTCCTGTGCTTACAACATGTTCCTTTTGTGAGGAATCATGAGGAGTAATGGTTTTGGGTGGAGATCTGTCTACCATCTGCTGTGAGGAAGTAGCAGCAGTGGTTTCATGTGACTTTTGTTTGTAACTGGATTAACTTCTGGGATCTCATCTTCCAGAAGGTCCTTTTTGATAGGTTTGGTGGGTTTTGAAGGTTTCTTTTTGGTCTTTTTAGGGGTTTTTGGTGTGGGTTGCACAGCAGTGGTTTTGCTGCTGTGGTCACCAAGAGCAGTGGGCTCAGTAGATGGAATCTGAGGAGCAGATGTGGACTCATCTAAATTTTGCTCAGACTCCCCTGCTTGTGTTTTTGAAACTTTTGACTCTTTAGATCATAAGGCGAGTATATGTTTCAGATGATAGACTATTTATTTGGAAAGGCACACCTTGAACAAGAACATGTGCACTTTCATTTGGAATTTTCTGTTTTAAATAATAACTTAAAAACCTAGGAAATAGCAGAAAAGCATTTTCCCTTTTGTTTTTCATATTTCTAGGTTTTTACCAAATCATATAATAATACTTGGGAGTAATTGTAATCAGTATTTAGACAAAATGGCATACCCCAAGTATTGAATTTTTAATGGTATTTCATCAAACCCAGTTGTCTTATTTGAAACACATGTGAGAGGGTATGAAACAAAAATTTCATAGGAAGTGGGAATTTTCCCTTTATCATGGTTAACTTTGATAAGTCTCTTGTAACCCTTTGTTTTTCAAAACAATTTGATACTCACTTTTGGGGAAAGAAGTTTTACCTTCTAGGTCGTTCATCTGAAAAGCCTCTGAGATAGTTTGTGGGGTTATTGGAACCAAAATCCCTCCCACTTTTGACGTGATTGCCCAAGGTTTTTGATTCAGACTTTCAATCGCAGCATTTGCCCAGAAGTCTCTAAGGGCATTTTTATAAATTGGTGCATTACAGGTTAACAAAGTCTTGTACTTTGAGGAAGATAGTATATCAATAATTTTGTGAAACTCTGTATTCTTCTTCGTCTTCTCAAGAGTACAGAGATAATTATGTGGGTTTTTTATGTTGAGAGTGTGTTTCGATGTTTCCTGTGTTGATTTCGCTTTGGGTGCCATGATTATCATATTAAAAGATTTTGAGATTTTTGAAATAGCACAGTGAAAGTGAAAACTCTGTTTGTGGATGAAACAAGGTTTTATAGAGTTTTCAAAATGTGATGATGACATGACATCTGATGCAACAACTGTCGAATAACATCTGTCCATGTGATTGACAATGGAAGACAGTTGTTTGGCTAACCACTGACAGAGTAAACTATCAGTGGTTGACCAAATGTTAACACTATCAGAGGTTTGCATCAGTGGATAAATTTTTCTAAACAACAGTGTTTTTATGCTATCAGAGCTTTGAACAGACTTTAAGGATTTTATTGAAAAATTCAATTTTAACTATTTTTAAGGATGAATTTCTGATTTTCTAAAAACATTTTATTGCTATTTACACATAGATCACAAGAAAAATTGTTTTTAATCCATGTTTAGCATTCCAAGCCTAGATATCAAACTGTCAAATCTGGAAGCATCAAGTGCCTTTGTCAACACATCTGCTAGTTGATCCTTGGTATGGACATGTTGTAAAGAAATCAGACCTTTTTCATAGCAATCCCTCACAAAATGATGTCTGATGTCAAAGTGTTTTATTCGAATTTTGATAATTTGCAAGTTTAGTTTAGACAAAACATTTCAAATGTCCTTCTGAGATTTTTCAACGATAGGAGTTTTTAAACTTTTCTAGTCAAAGCTTCATTTACATGCTCGTCCTTGTGTACAGACACTTTACAGAACTTGCAGAGGTTGAATATCCCAGATGGTACACACTATTTTGTCTGTAGGAACAGGTTTTCAAGGACATTTAAATCTGATTTGCACTAGTCATCCACCAGAGTCCTCTTGATTCACTATCAGAGAAAGTAGCTTCCCTTTAAAAATAGGGTACTACATCAGGCAAGTACTTAGGTTTTGTCTATCAAAAAACAAGCAAAACTTAAGATGTATTATCTCCAAAATAAATAAAAAAACCGAGGAGAAATACATGACCTGAAATAAACATGAAATTTCTACTATAAAACTCGTAGAAATTTTGTGATACATAAATCAGTTAGATCTGATATATTTTCGTCAATCCTTTTGAGAAATTTATGAATTAAGAGTTCATCTCAGTTGTTTTAATGAAACTGATATGAATCATCTTCTTCAATTAACCCCGAATCAACATAGACTCTGACACAATCAATAAAATCATATGAATCATGAGTTTCCACACAATTTCGACTCCGTTTTCAACAATTAAGGATAGCACAGTATCAATAAGATCGAGCTGATCCTTTTAGGTCAAATTCACGATTAGATCAATTTGACTGACCAAGCTCTATACCAATTGTTAAGATCTGCGTTTGGATTGATTGTATTGTTTTAACCAATTTGATACTAAAATGATAAATCATAAAGAATTTTCAGCGGAAGAACAGCTAAAACTTTATAACACAATCAACAAGAGAATATTTTCATCATAACATGTTTTTCATTACTCATAAGATAGAAATGATTACCAGATAACTTATATGTATGAATCACTAAACTATCCCTCAGACCGAGCTTACACACAAGAAGAATGTACAATAAAGTGAAGGTGTGAAAAGCTGAATAGAACTGTATAGGCACTGTCTATTTATAGTACTAATCTAACTACTGATAGTCTAAGCTGACATCATCTTGACAATGACATCTAACAGCAATAACAAACTCTAACCTCTGACTAACCTAAACACTGTTTACAAAGCACTGATGACCCTAACAGCTGATAAGCATAAGCTCTGATGAAGTACTTGACAGAGGTTCTTCAAAGGGTGATCAGACCTTTGGCTTCCAGCAGACCTTTGACTTCTCAGCAGATCTTTGATTTTCATCAGAGGTTTGGTGAATCAACAGACTTTATAACTAGTAGAGCTTTGGCACAGGGCAGTTGTTAGGACTAGCAGTGGTTTGGTAGCTGGTCTTTGAAAGGAGTGAATCTAATTCTGTTTATTCAGGATCATATAGAGCAGACCTATTTTGGCTTTCTATCATCTGTTCTTTTGTAGGGTTCAATCCCAACAGCATACAAGCATATTGTCGCACATTTACACATTTGCATTGAGAGTTCTAGCAAAAATTGTGCTAGCATCTTTGTTGTCACCAAGAGGAGAGTTATTTGTGAGGGGTGTGTCATGTGGTATGATGTTAGGTTAGTAAAAGAACAACATGTATTTGCTTGGTTTGAATAAAATTGTTTATGAACATGAAAATGGTTTGATAGGTTGCTTAGGACAAGCAATGATTAAGTGTGGGGATGTGACGGGTGGTCCTTTGGACAACCCTTAAGTGCTTTAAATTATGCAAATTCTCACATTTGATCGGGTTAATAGTGAATAGAGTAACTACGGTGTGCTTGACTTTGCAGGTACAAACAAGCGTAAAGAAAGGGTTTTAATGCATGGATGGATGCTCGTACTTGGTGAAACCAAGACAGATACTTGAAATAGTGACAAACGAACAAAGGAGCAAAGAGGCTACTATGCCACCGTAGCTTACGGTGGAAGCTGGAAGCATTTTGTCACCGTAAGACAGTCTCTGGGCGCCGTAGGGATTTTTGCTGGCCACCGTAGCCTATGGTGGTGCCCAGCGTGAAAAGTGTAACTCCCATAAAATTTCGTTTTCAGTGTCTTTTGAGCTCTCATCATTACGGAACGTTTCTTGTCACACCCCAACCGATGGCGGAAACATCGGGATGAGACGGAAACGAGATTGCTCATTGCTCACAAAATTAATAAGTGACAAGAATTAATTAAACCATATTTCATTTCATAAAAATTGTCAAATACATCAATGTAACAAAACAAAGAAACAACATGACATTTGCAAAGTCATAACAAAATTGATACATCAATATTAAACCTAACGTCTAATTTGTGTGTACCTAGTCCTTGCTATATTGTTTTCATAGCATCATCTCCTTCAAACTTGTAACATGTTTTAAAATAATGTCAATGCGAAAGCAAAGGCGAGTACACAAGTTTAGGCATAGCATACGTATACGAATAAGTTTAAACAATCCTCATGGCAACCAAATCTATACAATAGCAATATCAAGGTACGCAATACTAATAATCAAACCCTTAACGCAATCACGATGTTTTAACATGACCTCACGAATAACACGATGGAGGTGGATGCGTGAATTCCTTTAGCGCTAAGCATGTCAAACGAAGGCTAAAAATAGTTAATGACTAAAGCATAGCATAACGAATATTCAAGACAAGCATCAAGTATAAGATTCAAGTATTCATGTGTATAAGATTGTTTGTACGTTTCTTAGAGTTTAAGTGTTCGTGATTTTTGTATATGGAAACATGTTACACCCAAATGTGTTATAAACAAAAGTGGGTCGAGTGTACTCACGGTTTGTTAGTCTTTTCTACACTTGACAATCTGTGAAGACGTTGGTTTGAGGATGACGTCGAATTATCCTATAAGAGGAAACGAGGCGTATGAGTATAGAGTTTTAAACGGGAGATTAGGAGTATTCGAGCATGATTAAAAATGAGTATGATAAAGTATTATGATACGAAAGTATACACTAAGATGTAACACTTGTTCTTGACACTATAGTAAATCTTACGAGTTGGATGTGATTTCATAGGTTCGGGACCTATTAGAATCGTGACAAGGAATTACATACTTTAGCGTTAAACTTAATAACTTGATAGGTGATTATAAGGTCGTTATAAAGGTTTCGGTTTTAGGTTTATAATATAGTTTTATATAATTATATAATCATGTAGGAGGTGGGAGGATGAACCATCCACTTTGGAACCTCTTAGTATCATGTAAGTCAAGTAGGAGGTGGGAGGATTAACCATCCACTTTGGACCTCATATGATTGTTCACCACTTCACGAGTTACCAAAAGGTAACAAGGAGGGTCTTAGAACAAAATAATAAGATACAAGAATGTAAATGACTTAAATGTAAAGGTGACATCTAGATACCAAGTAGCCAAGTATAAGACAACCCGACGAGCACATGAGGATAATCGTCAACGGCTTTGATGGGTGGTGACACTTTAGGTCTAGCAAACTAGCTTGGGATCTTAATGAAAATCATCAAGTGATGTGTGGTCTCAAGTTAGGAAAGCCTAAGCTTCCTTTGTGGACACACATGAACAAGTCTTAAGCTTGCATCACTTGTGAGCTAAAAGCTCTTATGAAAACAGAAAGTTTATGAGGATAAATCCTCTAAATTTGAATGACACACCCTTGTTTTTAAGCACACTTAATCATAGACTTGATTAGTGGCATAAGGACATAGGAACTGTATGAATAAAACATAAGTTTTCTTCCAAAACATGAAGATTAAAAAAAATATAAATGAGCAGAATTTTTGGTGCACTTTGGACCTCAAAAATGGTGAGGTTTCACCTTAGTTTGCCCAAACAAACTTGTGAGAACCTTCCTAGAGGTTATACAAGTGTTTTAAAAGAAGAAACAAGAAGAAAATTGAAGTTGAAGTGAGTTAAAACTCACTTTTTATGGCTGAAACTCTAAAAAACATGGCTGAAACTCAGCTGAGTATGGGAGAGTTTTTGAAGTGTTTGGAGGCTTGCAAAAGTGGAAAAATGAGTGGGGAAGTGTTTATTATATAGGGAAGGGATTAGGGTTTAAGTGGGTTGGGCTTTGGACAAGATTTGGGGGAGTTTAGACTTGAAACAAGTCCACTAAACTCAGCCCAAAGCTGAATAATAGGGCTGCCATTTTTTTATTTTTTTATATATTTTTGTTATTTAATGTTATATATTAGGTTAATAGATGTTATATATTACATACATAACATGTATTATCGTGTGACAAGTTATTTCGGGAGTATGAACCTCATAAGTTAGGTTTTAAAGTTTTAAAGTTCCTAAGATGGTAACAAGTGTAGATTTCATAATTATAGTTTTTTTTTTTGCAATCGAATAATCAAGTGTCTCGTGTGAATGAAGCGTGTACGAATTACGAATACACGATAAGGATTTACGATTTAATTCGTGTTAGAAATTATGTAATGAATGTATGCACAAGTATAAAATGAATATGATGGAGTATGAATATCACGTTTAAGCCTTGAATTGGTATAACCATCACGTTTGCAAGTTTGTCATACGATTACGAGTATCATTGAATATGTTCCATGTGTATGCATAAGTATTGGTATAAAATTTTTTGAAATAAGCAATAAATAAAATACGAATTTTCATTATGATTCAAGTCTCGGTTTACAACGATTACAACGAAAGACGATTACAAGATACAATGTTTTCCCAAAATAGAAATACAATACGAGCTTGCTATAAATAGAAAGCATGGAAACGCGAGGCATTACAGTCTCCCCTCCTTTAGGAAATTTCATCCGAAAATTTAGGAAGATGCAACGAAGAGATGCGGATACTTAGTCTTCATATCACTTTCAAGTTCCCAAGTAAATGCGGCACCACGTTTTCCTTCCCATCGAACCTTGATAATAGGAATGTGACTGCGCCTCAGTTGCTTGGTTCCTCGGTCCATGATTTCAACTGGTTTCTCCACAAAGTGCAAAGTATCATTAATTTGAAGATCTTCAAGTGGAACTTGAAGTCCTTCTTTAGCTAGACACTTCTTCAAATTCGAAACATGAAACACAGGGTGAACATTGCTGAAGGATTGAGGTAGGTCCAGTCGATACGCTACCTTGCCTATCCTTTCAAGAATCTTGAAAGGACCCACATAGCGAGGAGTGAGCTTGCCTTTCTTACCGAAACGAACAACACCTTTCCAAGGTGAAACCTTGAGAACTACATGATCACTTATGTTGAATTCCAAAGGTTTGCGTCTTCTATCAGCATAGCTCTTTTGTCGGCTTCGAGCTTTAAGGAGATTATCGCGTATTTGTAGAATCTTGTCCGTCGTCTCTTGTATAAGTTCGGGACCGGTGAGTTGTACGTCTCGATCTCGTGCAAACAAATAGGTGAACGGCACTTGCGACCATACAATGCTTCAAATGGAGCCATTTGAATACTTGCATGATAGCTGTTGTTGTATGAGAATTCTACCAAGGGTAAGTGCGAATCCCAATTGCCGCCAAAATCGATTACGCATGATCGAAGCATATCCTCTAGAGTTTGGATAGTACGCTCGGTTTGACCATCGGACTGAGGCTGAAAAGCGTGCTAAGGTTCAAACGAGCGCCAAGGGCAGATTGAAAAGTTTGCCAAAGGCGAGAAGTGATACGAGCATCGCGTTCAGAGATAATATCAAGAGGAGTAGCGTGACGACTAATGATTTCATCCGTGTAGATACAAGCCAATTCTCGACTTTGTAATCTTCACGAATGGAAAGGAAGTGAGCGGATTTCATCTGACGATCAACGATAACCCAAATGCTATCGTGACCCTAGGTAGTACGAGGTAATTTCGTGTTGAAGTCCATGGCTATGCTCTCCCATTTCCATACGGGAATTTCAGGTTGTTCGAGCAGACCTAGAGGGACGTTGATGTTCTGCCTTGACCTTGGAACACGTAAGGCATTTGGACACGTAAAGGGCGATATCCTGCTTCATCCCAGGCCACCAATATGATGCACGCAAATCGTGGTACATCTTATCAGCTCCAGGGTAGATGGAGTATCAGGATTTGTGGGCTTCACCCATCAAGGTAGTCCGAAGGGAATTACGGTCAGGGATCCACATACGATGGTTGAAGTAAAAGATACCATTGGCCTTAGCAACGAATGGACGCTGATCACCGGTTTTTAGTTCAGACTCGAGATAGCCTTCACTTATGATCAAATGTTGAGCGTCGCGAATGAGGTCAAGAAGGTTTCCCACGATTTGGTAGCAACGAGTACTCATAACATGATTTTTACGACTAAGTGCATCGGCCACAAACTTCGCCTTACCAGGATGGTAGGAATGTCGCAATCGTAGTCGTTCAACAATTCTACCCAACGGCGTTGACGCATGTTGAGTTCTTTTTGGTCAAAGATATGTTGTAGGCTCTTGTGGTTGGTGAAGACCGTACACTTGGTACCATAAACGGTAGTGTCTCAAAATCTTTAATGCAAAAACAACCGCACCAAGTTCAAGGTCGTGCGTAGTGTAGTTTTTCTCATGAATTTTGAGTTGCATTGACGCGTACGCGATTACTTTGTCTCGTTGCATGAGAACGCAACCAAGACCCTGGTTAGAGGCATCGTAATACACGACAAAGTCGTCGTTTCCATCAAGAAGGGTTAGGATAGGAGCATTACAAAGCATGTCCTTGAGTGTTTGGAAAGATTCCTCTTGTTCGGGACCACAAACAAAAGGTTTATCTTTCTGAGTCAACGAAGTCAAAGGAACAGCGATCTTTGAAAAGTTCGAGATGAAACGGCGATAATATCCAGCTAAGCCAAGGAACTAACGAATTTCAGAAGGCGACTTAGGTGCAATCCAATTCTTAACAGCTTCTATCTTTGCAGGGTCAACATGAAAACCGAGTTCATTGATGGTGTAACCCGAGAATTGAACCTCTTTTAGCCAAAATTCACACTTGGAGAATTGGGCGTAAAGACGTTCAGTTTGCAAAAGCGTGAAGAATGAGACACAAATGTCGTCCATGCTCTTCTTTCGTTTTGGAATAGATGAGAATATCGTCGATGAATACAATGACAAAACGATCCAGAAACGGCTTACACACGCGGTTCATAAGGTCCATGATTACGGCGAGTGCGTTAGTCAAACCCAAAGGCATGACCACGAACTCATAGTGTCCATATCATGTGCGGAAAGCGGTTTTAGGTACATTCTTCTTCGAGAACCCGAAGTTGATGATAACCAGAACGGAGATCAATCTTTGAAAGGCAAGTTGCGCCTTGTAATTGATCGAAGGGATCGTCAATGCGAGGAAGAGGATAGCGGTTCTTGACTGTGAGCTTGTTGAGCTCTCGATATTCAATACACATGCAAATGATCCATCCTTCTTCTTGACGAAGAGTACGGGAGCGCCCCAAGGAGAAGTGCTAGGGCGTATAAAGCCTTTATCAAGAAGTTCTTGTAGTTGGCTCGATAACTCCTGCATCTCCGAAGGTGCTAAACGATAGGGAGCCTTCGCAACAGGAGTTGCGCCAGGAATGAGGTCAATACAAAAATCAACAGCTCGAGGAGGCGGAGGACCAGGAAGATCCTCGGGAAAAACAGAAGGAAACTCATAAACGAAGGAACATCACTTGGGCTTGGACCTTTGTCTTTCTTTTCCACAACGTGGGCCAAAAAGGCAAAGTATTCCTTGCGTAAGTATTTGCGAGCTCGGATACACGACATTAGCTTAAGGCCTTTAGAAGGCTTCTCGCCATAGACGTGTAGGGAATCACCTTGAGGTAGGGGAAGATGAATGAACTTCTCGGAACAAACAACTTCGGCACCTCGCTTAAGCCAATCCATGCCTACTATGATGTCAAAACTACCCATTTGCATAGGTATGAGGTCGATTGAAAACTTATGATCGTTTAAGATTAGAGAGCAACCAGAAAGAACGGAGTCAACGGAGATGGTCTTGCCATTAGCGACTTCGACAAACAGGATTAAGCATTTTAGTTCGTTCACACTTAAGCAAGGGTTCAAATTCAACAGACACAAAACTTCTATCTGCGCCAGTATCAAACAGACAAGTAGCATAGATATGGTTCACAAGGAACCTACCAGTGATTACGTCATTGAGCTTTGGGCTTGAGCTGAGGTGAGAATGAAAGCTCGTCCTTTTGCAGGCTCAGTCTGCTGCTAGTTGCTGGTTGGTGGTGCGTTTCGGGCAAACATTGGCGAAATGGTTAGGATCGCCACAATTGTAACAAGTTCGAGCAGGAGTCGCTTGAGCTTCGCGGTTTGGGTTCGGGTTAGGGTTAGGATTGGGTAACAGGGCTGGGGTTTGCGGGCTCTGGGTAGGCGACAAAAGTTGGAGAGGTGTCCCAACCTATTACAGTTGGCACATTTTCGACAAGGGGTACCAACGGGATGGTGGTAGTTGCAAGTAGTACACTGAGGATGAGGGCCAGTGTAACCACAGTGCGGGTTGGTTGTTGTTTTGGGTAGTGGCGATGGCATTTAGGGGTGCAGGGTTAGGCGGAGTGACGACCGCGTTGTTTTGAGAAGAAGCCTTCCGCTTCTTGTTCTTGTTGTGGGGCTTTTTGGCTGGAGGAAGTGATCGTGGTGTTGGCTTGTGGCATGCTCGAGGACCTTGTCGTAGGCCCCCTGAAGGATGCAGTTATAGTTGAGCTGGATGGTTATGGCATAGGCTTCCTCGATGGTTTTCATGATTGGCTGCGGCTACATGGTTCATGATCACCGGTGAGAGGCAACGGATGAGCTTGGCGATTGACTTGGGAACAGTATCGACTTGCCCAGGGCAAATGATACTTAACTACTTGAAGCGCACGATCAATCCATCCAGCGTTGCTCCCTGTTGTGTGAGATTCCAGAACTCGTTTTCAAGTTTCTGGGTCTCGTGGGGAGGACAGAATTGCTCCTTCAGAGCTCCTTAAGCTCTTCCCAAGGCATCGCGTGGGCCGCTTCATTGCCACGCGTGTTTCGTTCGGTGGTCCACCACTCGAGGGCTCTCTTGCAAAAGACCCCAGTGGCATTAAGGGTTCGGAGTTCCTCAAGGCAGCCGCCCTGAAGGAAGATAAGCTCCATTGAATCAAACCAATTGTCATGGCGGTAACACCGTCCATGCCAGTGAATTCCACTGGTTTACAAGCCATGAAATGCTTGAATTGGTAAGATGGTTTGGGGGTATCGGCTTTGAATCAGCGATGATTTAGGTGTGGCTTCGGCGTGTATGGTATGGATTTAGCTAACAATGCGGGTATGATCTTAGTCGTTTGCCCGCCATTTGCTCCGAAACGAGCCTAATTAGTTCTTGCTTCGATATGAGTCCTCTTGTTGGATTCCTTCTTGGAATCCGTCTTCTTGGTATTCTTGGGGCGGTTCAACAGGTACGGTAAGGAGGCATCTAGCGGATTGTAAACAAGGAAAAAGCATGAGACTTGATCATAATAAAAAGAAAACAGGTTTTTGCGTGTATAAGTATAAATAAGGTTCACATATGGTTCACATAAGATGCATGGGTTCATCAAGTATGTTTCACAAAGTTTGCATGAATTCATCAAGTATGACATGTTTAATCACGTCTGAATACGAATAAAGAGTATAAATTTAGTTTGTTCCAGAGGATTAGTATTTTTTTTATTGCGATACATGTGCGAATGTGACGGTTTTGAAATGAACGAGGTAACAAGTATTAAAACACATAAAAATTGAGTCACATAAAAGAATAGGCTCATAAAACATGGGAATGATTCGGGTAGAGAATCGTCGACAATTCAAAGTGAATCGAAGACTCTTTCAAATTAGAGAAAACGTGCTTTGGCCTATAGGTAAAATACTCTCATCGAGAAATGACTAACGGTATTTTACCCTTCCAGTTACTACACGTCTCTAATCGATTAGAAATTCAATACTTTGGTGAGATTGAAAATCGAGGAATGGGACTTAATCGACAAGGTGCGGGTTTCACCCCTAACTTGACGATTTCGTACCCTAAGTGTGGTTGTTTCTTACTAAACGAGGAGCATATTCCGACTCGTTTGTAAGATCCACTAGAGTATGAAATGGAAGTTTCCATCAAGATGTGGATATCACTCCTAACTTGATGGTATAACTTCGTGAAAAATCGAATACGCGGGATGAGAGATTTCACCAAAAATTGTAAGTCATTGGACCTATTTTGGTGCAAATCGTCTCGTTTGTGTTACGAGTGTATTCAAGCGTCCAAACGGGTATTGTGTAAGAGTGTCTTAGGAAAGACATCAGGTATATGTATTAAGACCAAAAGAAAAAGAGAAACAAAGTTTTAAGCATAAACAAGAATGGTCAAAACGGGTACTTAGAACTATAGACTAGGTCGAACATGGCAATTCTACCTAATTCCCTATAGTTATGGCTCTGATACCAATCTGTCACACCCCAACCGATGGCGGAAACATCAGGATGAGACGAAAACGAGATTGCTCATTCCTCACAACATTAATAAGTGACAATTATTAATTAAACCGTATTTCATTTCAAAAAAATTGTCAAATACATCAATGTAACAAAACAAAGAAACAACATAACATTTGCAAAGTCATAACAAAATTGATACATCAACATTAAACCTAACGTCTAATTTGTGTATATCTAGTCCTTGCTATATTGTTTTCGTAGCATAATCTCCTTCAACCTGTAACATGTTTTAAAATAATGTCAATGCGAAAGCAAAGGCGAGTACACAAGTTTAGGCATAGCATACATATACGAATAAGTTAAACAATCCTCATGGCAACCAAATCTATACAATAGCAATATCAAGGTATGCAATACTAATAATCAAACCCTTAACGCAATCACGATGTTTTAACATGACCTCACGAATAACACGATGGAGGTGGATGCGTGAATTCCTTTAGCGCTAAGCATGTCAAACGAAGGCTAAAAATAGTTAATGACTAAAGCATAGCATAACGAATATCCAAGACAAGCATCAAGTATAAGATTCAAGTATTCATGTGTATAAGATTGTTTGTACGTTTCATAGAGTTTAAGTCTTCGTGATTTTTGTATATGGAAACATGTTACACCCAAATGTGTTATAAACAAAAGTGGGTCGAGTGTACTCATGGTTTGTTAGTCTTTTCTACACTTGACAATCTGTGAAGACGTTGGTTCGAGGATGACGCCGAATTATCCTATAAGAGGAAACGAGGCGTATAAGTATAGAGTTTTAAACGGGAGATTAGGAGTATTCGAGCATGATTAAAATGAGTATGATAAAGTATTATGATACGAAAGTATACACTAAGATGTGACATTTGTTCTTGACACTATAGTAATTCTTACGAGTTGGATGTGATTTATAGGTTCGGGACCTAGTAGATCGTGACAAGGAATTACATACTTTAGCGTTAAACTTAATAACTTGATAGGTGATTATAAGGTCATTATCAAGGTTTCGGTTTTAGGTTTATAATATAGTTCTATATAATTGTATAATCATGTAGGAGGTGGGAGGATGAACCATCCACTTGGGAACCTCTTAGTATCATGTAAGTCAAGTAGGAGGTGGGAGGATTAACCATCCACTTTAGACCTCATATGATTGTTCACCACTTCACGAGTTACCAAAAGGTAACAAGGAGGGTCTTAGAACAAAATAATAAGATACAAGAATGTGAATGACATGAATATAAAGGTGACATCTAGATACCAAGTAGCCAAGTATAAGACAACCCGACGAGCACACGAGGACAATCGTCAACGGCTTTGCGGGGTTGTGACACTTTAGGTCTAGCAAACTAGCTTGGGATCTTGATGAAAATCATCAAGTGATGTGTGGTCTCAAGTTAGGAAAGCCTAAGCTTCCTTGGTGAACACACATGAACAAGTCTTAAGCTTGCATTACTTGTGAGCTAAAAGCTCTTAGGAAAACAGAAAGTTTATAAGGATAAATCCTCTAAATTTGAATGACACACCCTTGTTTTTAAGCACACTTAATCATAGACTTGATTAGTGGCATAAGGACATAGGAATGTATGAAGAAAACATAAGTTTTCTTCCAAAACATGAAGATTAAAAAAAATAAAAATGAGCAGAATTTTTGGTGCACTTTGGACCTCAAAAATGGTGAGGTTTCACCTTAGTTTGCCCAAACAAACTTGTGAGAACCTTCCTAGATGTTATACAAGTGTTGTAGAAGAAGAAACAAGAAGAAAATTGAAGTGGAAGTGAGTTAAAACTCACTTTTTATGGCTGAAACTCTAAAAAACGTGGCTGAAACTCGGCTGAGTTTGGGAGAGTTTTTGAAGTGTTTGGAGGCTTGCAAAACTGGAAAAAGGAGTGGGGAAGTGTTTATTATATAGGGAAGGGATTAGGGTTTAAGTGGGTTGGGCTTTGGACAAGATTTGGGGAGTTTAGACTTGAAACAAGTCCACTAAACTCAGCCCAAAGCTGAATAATAGGGCTACCATTTTTTTATTTTATTTTTATATTTTTGTTATTTAATGTTATATATTAGGTTATTAGATGTTATCTACTACATACATAACATGTATTATCGTGTGACAAGTTATTTCTGGAGTATGAACCTCATAAGTTAGAGTTTTATTAGTGAAAAGAGCGGGTTTTAAAGTTTTAAAGTTCCTAAAATGGTAACAAGTGTAGATTTCATAATTAAAGTTTTTTTTTACGATCGAATAATCAAGTGTCTCGTGTGAATGAAGCGTGTACGAATTACGAATACACGATAAGGATTTACGATTTAATTCGTGTTAGAAATTATGCAATGAATGTATGCACAAGTATAAAATGAATATGATGGAGTATGAATATCACGTTTAAGCCTTGAATTGGTATAACCATCACGTTTGCAAGTTTGTCATATGATTACGAGTATCATTGAATATGTTCCATGTGTATGCATAAGTATTGGTATAAAATGGTTTGAAATAAGCAATAAATAAAATACGAATTTTCATTATGATTCAAGTCTCGGTTTACAAGCGATTACAACGAAAGACGATTACAAGATACAATGCTTTCCAAAAATAGAAATACAATACGAGCTTGCTATAAATAGAAAGCATGGAAACGCGAGGCGTTACATTTCTAGACAGTTTTCTGGCGAATTTTGTCTCTAGCAAGTGTTTGTGAACAATTTTAATCATCCGGTTATGTTTTTGATTGTATGAACACTAAACTTATTGACATGATGGTTCACCAAGCGATGTGTGGCTAAATGTATGGTGATCATCCTAGATGTGTGGCTAATGTGTTTTGACTTGTATTTCTAGAATAATAGACTTGCAATCGTTTTTGGTTTATTATGATGTGTGAATGTTTGTTTGTAATTTGTTAATTGATGTTTGATCTTAATCCAAGTCGTACGCTCTTGGTGTCGTTGACAATCGAGCTATCACGGGAGGGATTAAGGTTGGATATTAGTTAATTGGTCTTCGGGTAACATCCTCGCATTGTTATAATCCGAGTACTTAGTTCCCTTTTTATCACAAACAAGCAATCACACATGAATCATGTCTATGTGATTCTTTCTAGTGAATCAAAGCACAATTGTCATAAGCAAACTGGAAGTCTAGGATGGTCGCTTTCTCCTAATTTGTTTACAACAACTCTTGATAACTGTTTTTGCAATTTAGTTAATTTTAGTTTAAAATCAAACAATCGAAATCATTCGAATTATTTTCTGCAATTAGTTAATTTAGTTGGTTGATAGAGCTATAAAATAGACACATTTTCCACAAACTCCACGTGTTCGATACCCACTTACCGCTAGCTATTTAGTAGTAATTGGTTTAAATTTACATGAGACTTCGACATCACGTCAACGACGAATGATTTTGGAAACTTAGAGTGTCTACACTTAAGCAATTATATCAGTTCTACAAATACAAAACTTTTATCCACAGTAGTATCAAATAAGCAAGAAGCATAAACATCGTTTACAAGAAACGTACCATTGATGTCATCCTTGTTGTTTTGCGCTTGAGCGGCGTGAGGATGAAAGCCAGTTGGTGAGGAGCTTGTTCTTGCGCCTGGTTGTTGCTTTGAGGACATTAGTTGCTGAGGTGGTTTGGGTCACCACACTTGTAACAAGTGTCGACCATTGTTTACCCGCAGTTGGTTGTGGTTTTGGGTTTTGGTTTTGGTGGCCTTGTGGTTTTGGGCCACTTCGGCAGTTGAGTGTTAAAGTGTCCAAACCGATTGCACGTAGTGCAAAGGTGGCATGGTGTGTTGGTTGGTAGGTGGTAGGTGCAAGTGCTACATCTGAGAAGAGTCCCGGTGTAGGCTCGCTTTGCCGGCTCGGGGTTTTGGGTGAGAGCGTGTTGTTGTTGTGGAGGAGATGGGTTCTGTAGAGTAACTACAACAAAATTTTGGTACGAAGCTCCTTTCTACCATTGATTGTTTGGGTGGAGTTTCAGTGGTGTGGTTTCGGCGATTGGTTCAGTAGTGGCTTGGTGAATGGTTTTGGTAGACCCCTTGGGTTGTAGGGTTCCATCCATGACCCTTTTGTGGGTGAATTTGGCGGCTAAGCGGTAGGTTTCCTCAAGGGTTTTTGGTTGCGTGGGATTCCACGAAGTTGGAAACAGAGGGTGGAATGGCACGGGTGCACTTGGCAATGGCTTTGTCGGTGGTGTTAACTTGACCAGGACACAAGGCACTAAGTTGCTTGAACCTAGTGGTGAGGGCCGTGTTGTCGCTCCCGACTTGTTTGAAGTTCCAAAATCCGTTCTCGAGTTGTTGGAGCTCATAGGGAAGGCAAAACTCGTCGGTCATGAGTTGTTTAAGCTCAGCCCAAGTCAAGGCATACACGGCATCATCTCCACGAGAGTTACGTTTGGCGGCCCACCAATCGAGTGCCCTCGATCGGAACATGCTAGTGGCATTGGTCGTGCGAAAATGTTCGGGGTACCCACTCTAACGGAAGGTGACCTCGATGGATTCAAACCATTGGAGCATCTTCGCCCCCCCCCCCCCCCCCCCGTAAATGGCATCGGCTACACAAATTAAACTACTTAAAGGTGAAGGTTGATTTGGGAGGGTCAGCCTTGGAGTCAACCAAGGCATTAGGGGAGTCAGTGTTGTTTGGGGAGTTGGTGGCGTTGATCTTGCTAAAATGTCAGGTATAACTTTGTCCATATGCTTGGCCATGAATACCATCATCTTTTTTGTTGGAAATCGACTCGGAGCTCGACTTGGAACACGACTTGAGCTCGACTCGGAGTTCCTCTTGGAGTTTGAGAGACGGTGATCATAATGTGTTTCAAAAAAAATAAAGTTTCCTTGCATGAATTAGCATGGTAGCATTTCACGTAGCATGTAAGTTTCATATAGTTCACGTATGCATATCACGTATCATCATGGGCATAATCATATAGGAATGAAAGGATGGTAAATTTCATTTGTTCTCGAGCATTAGTATCATTTTTTATTGCGATTAATGTGTGATTCGGGTCTTCGACTGTGAAATGAACGATGTATCAAGTACAAAACACATTTAAATGGATATAGCATAATAGAGATTCAATGTGAAATTTGAGTGTCTCGGAACAAAACTAGGATTATTCCAAAGTGGTCGAAAATCCTTTTGAGTTAGGGAAATATGCTTTGGCCTAATAGGTAGAATACTCTCGCTTGAAATTTCGGTTAACGGTATTCATTGTTCCGGTCACTACATGTCCCTAGTCAAACGAAACTCTGAGACTTTGGCGGGATTGAAAATCGAAGGGTGGAACTAGTCATCAAGATAAGGGCTTCACCCTAACTTGGTGTTAATGCTTACCGAGCGAGTTTAGGAAATAAATTTCGACTTGTTGGTAAGCATCCACTAGATTATGAGTTGGGAAATTCTCCATCAAGATGCGGAAATCACTCCTATCCTAACTTGAGGTACAATTTCGTAAAAAATCTGTAAACGCGGATTGAGGGATTCACCAAAAGGGAGTGTTTTCACGTATTCTGGTGAAATCGTCTCGTTTGTGAAATAAGAGTTTCTTCACGTCTTCGTGTCTGTATTATGTTTACCTAAGGAAAGGCATGTATACTTTATGATGAAAGATAAGATAAGAAGCAAAGTAGGGAGAATTTAGGTAATTTAAGCATGATAACAAGAATGGTCAAATTATGGTTCCTAACTATAGACTAGGTCAAAACCATGGCAATTGTCCAAATTCCCTATAGTTATGGCTCTAATTCCAATTTGTCACACCCCAACTGATGGTGGAAACATCACAGTGAGACGAAAAGAGATTGCAAGAGACTTCATAACGGCTATTTGTGACAATATTTAATAACTCGAATTACATTTCATTGCTAAACAAAATACATTGTTCGAATGGAAAATTACAATAAGTAGGACATAACAACTTAAGCAACAAAATACAAATTTAAATGAAGTGCGTTTCTAGCCATCCTACCAAATTCTTTCAACGCATCATCATCATGCTCCTGCAATATAAATTGAAGTAACATGTCTACACAAAAGTATTGGCGAGCACACAAGTTTGGTGTACTGACATATGTATAAAAAATTTACGAAATCCGCATTGAAGTAACGTATACTAAAGCATAACATAACATAAATTAGGATGCAACACCTACTTGTCAACCCAAAGATTCCACTAGCGTAATCTTGTCGTCGCAACAACAAGACCGTTTTGTATGTATAAACTTAACATGACCACAAGAATATGGGGGGAGGGGTGTGCTACTCCTATAGCCCTATAGGCTTGTATGAAGTTAATGACAAAATATCGTGCAAGAATGACTTTCTAGCATGTACGTATTTGTAGAGTATAAACGAATAAAGCATGTATATTAGATTCGCATGTATGATTAATTATTTGTGTATGAGTTTTTCTGTGAGTTATCATATGTTATATATATTGCACCCAAAAGTGATAAAACGAAAAAGGGGGTCATTTATACTCATGGTTTGCGTAGAGATTTCCACAAAAGTGTGTTAAAGAGTCTTGTGTTTATGGAACACCGAAGTTACCTTAAAGGGAAACGGAGGTGTGTGAGTTGTGGTTTTTGGTTCATTGGATTAGATTATAACTTAGAGTTAACATATTATGAATGTCAAAGTAAGCATAAACGTATTAAAGTATGGAACCATGGAAATGGTCATGCAAGGAAGTAGGATGATTTTCATCCATTAAACCTCATTATATGATTCACCAAATCACAAAATCATCAACTTTGTTGAATGATTCGGTTGGTCATGAATGTGCAAATAATAAGACTAAAACTACTAAACCTACAAACAACCAAGTGAGCAAGCTAGACATCTCAAACATGGAAAGTGTTTTGGAACGTGTTATAGCCTTGTCCCTTTAGTGGAAGTTGTTTGAGTTTTAGTGGTATGATCATAGTAAATCATCACGTGAGGTAGTGGAACAAGTTTGGAAAGCCAAGGCTTCCATGGTTTACACTTTCACCAAGACACAAGTCTCACCATATGGAAGATGGTGAACTTGGATGGCCTCAACACTTGTAGGTTGTCTAAAACCTTGTCAAAACAAAAAGTTTAGAGTGTGTTTGCACCTTTAACTTATAGAAATCAGCCATACTCAAGCTCCCTAACCATAGGCTTTGTTAGAAGCAAGGTAGGTTTAAGTTTTCTTCAAAACAGAAAGTTGGACCTCAAAATGGTGATGTTCCACCTTAGTTTACCATGGTAACTTATGGAAACACTCCTAGAGGGGTTCCAAGCTTTCAAGAAGAAAAAAAGGATGAAGAAATGTGGAAGAAAGTGAGGTGAAGGCTCACGGGCTTATTGATTGTCCAAAACTTATAACCACTATTATAAAGTTATAATATTTAAAGCATCATATTAAAACTTGTCACACATAATCATAGAATTCCAAATATTCATACAATAAACAAAATATTCTATGATTTGGTCTTATAACCACGGGTCTGTGTGTGAACGAATAACAACATCGTGAATCATGATCATAATAAACCAAATACAACGACCAAATCCGAAACCAAATGCTTGTGTCCCACACCCACAAGGATGTGACTAAATGAGGTGTCGGTACCAACTTCCAATAGTAATGAGGAAAGGTCAGCACACGAAAGAAGGTGTGTGGCAATACCAACTTCTCATAGTTATGAGGAAAGGTTAGCCCTGGATCCATAATATGCTTGTTTGCTTGAATTCAATAATCAAATCACACTAACCAAATAAATACATAACTAAGTACTACATGAACTACACATTGATTATTGCATGCTTGATATAGACAAAAAAATGAATAAGAAATTTGTGACACAATAATACACCCCAAAAAGTTAATGTAAGTGGGGCAATAGAATTTACTCACAGTTTACGAAGATTCGATCCACTAAAATTGCAATCGCAAGATTTTAATAATGACTAGACAAAAACCATAAAAATTATAACAACCCCTAAATATGTATATAGAATAAACAATAATCAATAATTCTACGAAATTGGGTTCCCTATTTGGGGACTTGAAACGTATAATTAAATACTTAGAAAAATTACCTAATATTAGTATTTGTATTTCTATATAAATAATTTGTAAACAATTCCAATAATAATAATAATAATTCTAACAATTTAATTAACCAATAAGTACCAAAACTCATTCTAAATTACTAGAATTCCATTAAAATTCTTATTTTATGGTTAACAGGTATTTATATTAAAAAATGAATTTACAAAAGACTTTATTTGTTACATAATTTTATAAATCATTTAATTGCAAATAATTACCAAAGCTAATAATTTAACATGCTACTTATCCCATAATACCTATAACTTAACAGAACTCATTTAATAGGATTATAGATCTAATGTTATGTTTAGCATGTATTTATATTTAAAAGAATTAAATTTATAAAAGATATTATTACTACATAATTCTATAAAACCATTTAATTGCAAGTTATTACAGAAAAAATTTATAAAAACTCGAGAACATATATATATATATACACACACTAAAAATATCAGCAAAAATATTTAAAATGTTTAAATGGATTTATCTTTTATTTTTATTTGATGTTCTACATGATTTAATCTTGTATAATTCATATAAAATCCAATGATAACAAAAATTCCCAAAATTTTCAAAAAAAAAATCCTAACATGATATGTAACAGCAACATATGATTAATTTCTACAAAACCCTGGCCTAGGATCAAAAACCCCAAATCTAATCATCTAAGAACTCTAATTTAGCCAATAATTCAATTCAGATTCATAAGGCCCTCAAACGCAGAAATTGCCAATTGTAAGACCCTTACTTATATTAAACAATTTTCATATGGTTTTGACCATAATTGTGTAATTACGTTTACACATACATTTGAAAATATGGGTTTATTAAAACAGTTTTATATTAAAACAACACAACATAATGTAAATAAGTTCGTCATTTAAAAATGACGATGAAACGTAGTGCGAAAGCTTGTATCTTCATTGGGTTCGGTTCTTCGTTGAGCTTGATCATCATCCGGCATCCCAAGATATTCCTACATTTCATAAACCATGAAATGATTAGTCATATGAACTTATAACATGTTTAAATCAAGTCCATATATCAACACGAACAAGAATCAAAACAATCTTTTTTTTCTTTTGTTTGTTTTTTTTCAGCCTTTTCACCCAGCCGTGTCAGCTTTCCCACCCGGCCATGTCAGCTAAACATTTTTTTTCAGAACATTCACTCAGTCGTGTCAAATGTTCACCCAGCCGTGTCAGCTCTGCACGTTTACCTTTCTCTCAATTTACATCCAAACTTATCCAAACTCATTCCTATCACTTGGGGTTCGTGTCTTAACATGTCTAAGTTGTAATCCATTACCCGGATCCAAAATTCATATAGTTTACGCTCCCGTTACCCGGTTTGCGTTTTACTTGATTTTGACCGTTTGACGTTTAAGCACCTAAGCTCAAATCATCCATAACTTTTTAGTGGAATTATTTTCCACGATTATGCCCATTACCCGGACTTAATAACTTCGTGTTCCACACTCCCATTACCCGGTTTGCGATAACACGTTTACATTCATCGGTTTATTCTGTAACTTTCTAACACATAAACCAACATTTAACAGCTTACTTTATTTTGACCCATTTAGAGGTTTCTAGCATATAAGCATAAATTTCACTCGTCATTACTCGCATTTTATTTCTATATTAAGATATCTATTTGCCTTCCATCACCATTGTATTCGTGGTGGATTTACTTTAGTGATCTAACTATTCTGAAGTCTACCCTTCTGTTAGTCAATTTTACGGAAAAGACCCATTTTGGGCGTTTGACCCAAAAAGGATTATGCAAATAACTTTTACGTTTATCAAAGACTTACTTGGTAATAATACTCATTTCTAAGTAACATTTTAAGGTCGTTTGCTCAGTTTATTGATCAAGGGCGTTTTGGTCAATTTTAGCCACTCATTTTACGACGAATGACTTTCACTAAATATTTAACCAAAATCGCATGTTTAAGCTATAATCTTATTTATGCGTACCTGGCTCGGATCAAAGTATTGACCCGTTTTAATACCTCATCATATAAGTTGTTAGTTAATAACAACGGCGTCTCACGCGCTATTCGTTTCTGTCAGCATAAAACTCAACAACAACATTAATCACTAATGTCAATTGGTGATTTCATCAACTTTTGACCTGTTTATTCCATTTGACCATTTATTCATCGTAAGATGGTATTTATTTACCATCCCATTCATGTACCCATTCCGGTTTACACCGTATTATCATATTGCTAAAAATCATCTCTTATTTGTTTTGGCTTATCATATTTTACGCCTTATAGCGTCTTTTCTAAAAAATTATTGTTCCGTTAGCTCGTGGCCAATTACCATATTACCCTTTATACTCATTATGGTTTACCCCATAATATGTTTTTTTTCTCAAAACTCATTGTTTATTCGGTCTATTCAAGACTGAATTGCCGTTTTACCCCTTTTTACTTATTCCGACCCGTAATATTTCGCTTCAAATCACCATGATTAATTTACGTTTATATCATAATCATAACAACTTCAACGAGTAAATGATCTAATAGAAAAGTGTAAGCTTTACTTACATAGTATCCGATTATGCACTTTTTCCGCGTGGTTGACCCGTTTGACCCGCTTCTTTCCCAAGCCTCCACCTAGCTTGTCAAGTGTCAAACTATCACCATAATTCGGTTAGATTAGTCATCCTTACTTACGACTATTCCATCTTACGGATTTTATGTCGAATTATTATTCGACCTTATCATTAGTTAATTTGACTTTCAAAAGTCAAATACCTTTAATCATATGATATGCACCATTTTGTTCAATCAACATCATGTTTAGAACCCGTATTATCATGTATCACACGTAATTAGTCAAATTAGCCAGTTACACGTTTCTTTAATAATTTCTTCATATCAACATTCATTCGGGCATTTTAACAAGCACCTTGCGGGCAAGAATCTTATGCATCTTTTATCTAACTCATGGTTATTCTTTTAACCAAATTTTAATCATCATAATCAAACCTCTATGTCTAGTGTTCATGAACAACATCTAAGACTTGCATCATATCTTCAAATTTCATAAGTTTAACACTCTAATTTAAGTGTCCATCACATTATCATAAACCCACTTAGCACATACATGATTAGCTAACCGAATCACTAATTCATGGCAATAATTTAACTAGTTTACATCTAGGGTTTGTTCCTAGACTTGTACTCATGTCTATATCACTCATACATTCAACATTCACTCTAGAATTTCAATTATGAGTGTTCATCATAAATTCAATATATCACCAAATCACAAAATTTGACATACCTTGCGATCTCCTAATCTAGGTGATCAATAATTTACGTTAATGCGTCGATTCTAGGTTAGATTGGCCCTCCAATTTGATGGATTTGATGAACAAGGGTTTGCCTTGTTTTGTTCCCCTGATGATCGACCTGCACACACACACACTATGTGTGTGTTGTGTGTAAATTTTCATCTTTTATAACACAAGCTTCCTTTTTGACAACTTAGGTCCCTCAAGTTTAGCTTTGTTTATATAAGACTACATCTCCATGTGTTTTATTACTTATAACTAGGTTAATTAGTTCCTCGTTATTTTGTTTACAATTTAACTTTTACCACTAACGGTACTTTACCCTCCTTTTAATATTAACGTGTTTGATTACCAAACCCGTTTTTTGGGTGTTACACCAATAATGTTTTGTATTGCATGAAAAATTAATAGATTTGGGCTTTGTAATTACTTGATTTGATTAAAGAATGAAGGAGAAATCAAGGCTTGAAGTTGCAAGCCCTAGAATCTTTTTGGATCAAATTTGTGATGTGTAATTGATAACCTTCAGTGGGGTTTTGTTAGATTTCATCAGAGGAATCTGTTGGCGTAAGATATGTTGGTCAATTTTACGATATAATGAAAACCCAAAAATATTTATCATAAAGCTTAAATGGTGATTAATGATTTGATTAAAAGCCACCACTTCATAAAATAACCAAACAATTCGTTGATTAAAGCATTAATCCCCATTAGAGCGAACCTAATGTGATCAAAAGGAAACTCATTCATCAAGTGCAGCGTTTAATATGCTTGGGTTAGACTGAGTGGGTTACGGGTCGCTGTGCAGACCAAGAAGAAGAGAAATCTGTGTATTCAGGTGATTATTTATAAAAACAGGGCGGGTTTTCAACACATCGGTGTTTTAGGTCAACTGGTACGTATGTTTTTTGGTTACCAAAGGGGGTCGGGGTTGATCTTGCACTACCCATTTCCCATTCTTTTTATTTGATCAACGTTTCAGGATTCAGAAGTAACGCGGAAAATTGGTTTAAAGTTGGGTTAAATGACTTCAAGTTATAACACCAAAACTGCTACAGCCTAGTGGTTGGGTTGTTGTTTTTTGTTATGTCACCCAGGTGGATACCCAGGTTCCGCTTTTTGTTGTTTTTTTTTCCAATTAAATTTGGACAAAAGTACCCATTACCCCTACCTTTTATTAACCAGTCTAACGCGGTTCTTTTATAACAAACTAACATGGTTAGTTGAGATATGTTATATTGTAGTTCCAACATTTACAAAACTAATCCCTTAACCTATAACCAACCTAATTAACTAAGTTAATACTCTCATTACATAAGACTAACTGAATTAACTGAAAATCCTTTATACGTTTAATGTTGTTAGTCCAGTTTTTACCCAATGTGATTCGTGACCAACTTTGAATAATAGAATAATAAAAATAAACAAAATATAAAAATTCCCATTTTTATTAAATTCTCATGTGGATCCGCTTGCAATTTGGTTCGGTTTCAGAGTTCTATTTTGGTGGGTGTTACATGGACATTGTGGGGAGATAGGACACATAGTAGACAAATGCCCTAATATAGTTGGTGGGCAGCATGAGGTGAATCAGGTACATGGGGTGGGAATAGGTAGACAAATATGAACTCTAATACCTATCACATAGCACTTAGGAACCACCCTAACTTTAGCTATGGTGTAACGCTTCGCGTTTCCACGCTTTCCAATTATCAAGTTTTGTTATACTTTCCATTTTTGGAAACTTTCTATTTTCGGAAACTTGTACTTGTATCGTATTTTCAACTCGTAATCCGAGACACCGTTCATAATGAAAGTCATATTTATATCAATTATGTTCCATTTATACTTTTTATGTTCAATTTATACTTGTAATCGCATGCAACAAACCCTAATTCGAAACTATGTGACGATACGTGCAAATAACCGACTTTCAACGCGTTTACGTGCAATACTTGTGATTAACCAACAATTAATGATTCTGATACTTATTATACATCATTAATACATCATATTATACTTTTAAACACCTTCTACATGTTAATTATACTTGAAATTATGTGTTATAGATCATAAATCGCCTGTACTTGCATTTTGTGCGACAACCGACAACTACGTGTTACAACCGGTATTACCGATACTTGTTTTACATGATTTCACATACATGGACATACTTGACATCACTTTAAGTTTATGATACTTGCATGCTTGTTACACGCTTGAAACTACACGAAAAAACACCCGAAAACACCCTAAAACCTAACTTTGGGGCCATATTGACCTTCGGGTTGTGCTTTGGTGAATTCTTATGACGAGGTTTAAATGGATGCATATAATCCTACCTCCTACTTGAATCTCCATGAACCTTTCGGGGAATACTTGACTATAAACTAATGTAATTGTTAAATTTACTTTCTTTACTAGTCTTGTTAACCCGGAAACTTACTCGCCTTTGTTCCTATTTATAGGGTAACTTCGGCTCCTAGTCCGCCCATTCCATCACCCAAGTCTCACGGAATTTCCTAAGGATATCTTTGCAAAACCATGAGTATACTCGATCCCATTTTCCATTTACACACTTTCGGTGCAACATGTACACTATTACAAATCACAAAATCACGATTAAACTTGTTTACACACATACTCTATCCGTTAATAACATGATACTTGTTTTATTCTTGTTATCGCATGCTATGTTAAACTTGTGTATATATGCTCATTAACTTTTCTAGCCTCCCTTAACAAATATAGAGCTATATAATTAACGCACCGCCCGTATTCTTGTGGTATTGTTAAGTAAACTATTTTACACCATTTCATTTCGACGATGTTGGGTAATCACGATTGGCGTTAGACTTTGGATTGACATATATTGAACACATGTTAGTATGATAATAACAAATTTATGCAATGTTACCATGTTGGATATGAGACAAACTCTTTTTTTACTATTATGCTATGTATGAAAACTTGTATGCTCGCCAATTTTTGTTGATATATTATTTTAATACATGTTGCAGGAAACTAGTTGAGGTCAATGAAGAAAAGTATTTAGGGTGGATTAGAAACCACCTAGATTTGAATTTATGTACTTTACTTTTGTCGCATCGAAATTTGTTACTTGTTGTATTTTCCATTTAAGACAATGTATTATCATTCTAATATCAATGAAATTTTGAAATATTAAATATCGTCACAAATAGTGTTATGAAGTCTCTTGCAGTCTCGTTTTCGTCTCACTCTGATGTTTCCGCCATCGGTTGGGGTGTGACATATGGATATACCAATAACCAAGGCAACCAAAACTTTCAAGGTAGCAACCAACCCTTTCCACCCCGCACTTATAACAACTATCAATGCGGAAACAACAGGTTATCAAAGGAACTACCAACAGGGTAACTAATCAGGGTGATAGTGATGTGATGGAAATGTTGAAGTTGATTCAGTAGGACTTGCAAGCCATCAAGCACGGTAATGAAGTATATCATAAAAACCATTCAATCTTTAACTGTGCAGGTTTGTCAGATGGTAGAATTGAAAAGGGTAAGGGTAAGTTACCGAGTGATACTCAGGTCAATCCTAAGAATGTCAAAATTGTGTCAATCACCATTGTAACTGTCCTTCCTAAGAATGAGTATAATAATAAATTTAACCACTTATTTTTCTAAGTGATTGTAAGAATAAGTGAAACAAGTGAGGAAGGAAATGGAAGTGAGGCATGAGCACCACTCCTTCTAATCCGGGTTGGAAAATTGAAAATCCACTGAGCATAAAGCAAGAAATTTCTCAAAACCAGCTGGATAATTGGCTCCCCCGTGCCACGCGGGGGAGAGCACACTCTTTGTCACGACACGAGGAAGATAACAAAGTCAAAACTCCAGTCAAACTCACTTCTCGCACCACACAATGGAGGTTGCTTCTTTTGTCATGACACACGAAGCAAGGATGATTTTGAAAATTGTTATTTTTTTAATTCGATTTTCAACCAATCTTTTTCATTCGTCATTTTATAACCATTTATAATCACCTTTCACCTACCGCACTACCATTCAACCACATTCACTATCATATCCACCGTTATCCGACGCCGATCAGGTAAGTTTCCCGAGTTTTGTACATTGAGTTGTGTACTTTGAGTTTTTTTATTCTCGTTTATTTTTTATTTCTTTGAGTCTGTTTGGTTTTATGGGTTTGCTTTGAGGATAGTTTTGAATGTTTTGATCGATCTATCCATACTCAATCTCCATTTGGACAAGGATGATATGAACACCATTTGTAGAGAGCAACCCGAGTTTTTATTGAACACGGCCGCGAAGGAAGTGCTATACGGCTACGGTGGAACATTCACGAGGATCCTGCTACTTTAACCAGGGGAGTTTGTTCTAATTTTTTGTACATTATTATTTCTTTTATATTTGAGTTGTAGCCTCTCGCCACATTGAGGACAATATAGGTTTCAAGTGTGAGGATCGGAAAATAATGTTTTAGTTTTTAGTTAGGTTTAAAAGAATAGAAACCCGAAAACCCATAATAATTTAAAAAAGAATTGAAAATGATGATAGTTGTAATCAGGGTTTTTCTTTTGTTTTCTATACTATATATATAAGATAAATTAAATGATTAATAATGCATCTAACTTGGAATATGTGAGTAGGCCCAGCCGATAAAAAGGTCCCTAGGATTAATCTAATGCACTTAATTGTCATGATTCTTGTGGGTTCTCACCTTAGGAGAAAAAGCAAAGCCGAAATGTTGAATAATTTAAGAGGTACCATTATAAGTAAAAACCTATAAGTATTTCTAATTAAATGACACACAATTGCCTGCATACAAATATATTCCACCTTTCCATCAATTGAGCTAGATATATATTATTGATGCCTATGTGTTACCATCCATGAAGGGGTATGGTCCCAAAAACCTTGCGCTAATCAAGGAAACCATACCCATTAATAACTACTAAGGAGGCTTCGCGCAGACTTCTTTGCCAAAATGAGATTTATTAGAACTCTGCGCCAAATATCCAAGAGAGGAAAGATCATATAACTACCTTGCGCAGGCTCGCGCAAGGTTCAAAGTTAAAAGCCTGAACATTCTCTTTGGATAACTGCTTCATTTAACTACCTTGCGCGGGCTCGCGCAAGGTTCAGAGTTAACCTTGAACAATCTCGTTTGATAATGCTTCATGCACAAACCTTGCACGGATATTTATATCAAAGCAAGTGTCCACCAAACGTTGCGCTAAACAGCAAGGAGAAGAAAGAAGATCAGTTAACTAACTTGCGCTTCTCGCGCAAGGAAATAGTTAATCCTAAGAAACTTTCCCTTAGCAAAATCCTTGACTTGGTGTAGAAGCAAAGGGAATCTTTTCTGTTGTAACAGAATGTACACGTGGCGAACAACAGATGGGTAACAGCTGTGAAATCTTCTAGAAGCCACTAACACCCAATCGTGCAATCATATTTTCGGTTATAACCAATTGCCACATGGCAGCATCTGGACGGCTGAGGAAGATCACGGTGATGGCATGCTCACATTTATAAAATGTAGTGATCTCATGTTGACACGTGGCACCTCCCTAACCGCTGATGAGCTTACGATCCGTGTGCACTAACGGATTGCCACAAAAATTAACAGAATAGTAGAAGATTCCGTTAAAGTTAACAATCTCTCCTTTTGGCGCCAAACACCGGCTATAAATAAGTGACTTGGAGTTCAAGGAAAGGTATTCACTCTCAACTACCTCTCTCTCTCTCTTACAATACTTTACTTCCGACTACCTGTACTTATTCTCACACCGGAGGGTGATCACGGAGAGAACCCCCTTCTCCCCGTGGCGAGCTAACGGTGTTCTGTTTTGCAGGATCAGGCGGAGTATTGTTTCGTTCATCCTCATCGTAAAACCAAACGAAGGGTTAACCCTTTTATGCAGAGCCCATTCCATAAATCTACTTAGATTCCGGTCTAGTTGATCTAGGGTTTCTTCATTGGCGCCCACCGATTTCAATTCTTTTTCTCATCTTTCGTTTTGTTTCGCCTAGATCTGCAGCATCATGGCTGATGGATCATCTTTTCAAAGTCCTCGATCGGAGATTCGACGCGTCGTTGTCGGACCTCAGATCGACAGACAAATAGTTGAGGATTCTTCTGGCGAAGCTAATGCTCAGTATGATCCTAATCATGCGAGTATTCCAGTAACACCGGCGGCTCCTCAGGTTGATGTTACGTCGATTTTACCACCTGGAGAGACTCCATTATCGTGGTTAATCATATCTCAAGCGGCTCTAAACGCTATGTATGCTCAGTTATGTGCCCAAACAGGAACTCCAGCTTTTCTAGCTCCGGTTAATGCTCCTCAGGTCTGTGCTTCGCCGGCACCTCGAGTTTTGAGTTATAATACTCAAAGTCATGCTCGTTCCCCTTCGAACATGCATGAAGATGGAACAGAAATGTATTCTAAAACCAGGAATGATCCTGTTCATTCTGGTAATAGAAGGCAAGAAGACAACGTTCAGCGTGTGAATCGGTCCACTCTCGTTTGGGCCTGCGGTCTTCACAGAAGCGGGACACCCAACACGATGAGCTCGATAAGACCTATGAGGAAGGGGATAGTGCAAGTATTTTCAATCGAATATCTGCAGATCATGCTAGTTACAAGCCAAAAGTACGTGCAGTATACAATCCAGAAGCTGAGCATGGTTACAATTTGGTGTATCGCCCAACCAAAATAGCTGAATAATCAAAGTTTACCAGAGAGATAGCACTGGCTCCGTTGGAGCGAGCGAAATTACCATCCAACGTTGGAAAGTTTAACGGATTAACCGATCCTGATGATCACATGCGCCTCTTTACCGGTGCAGGGTTACTTGGGTGCTGGACATTGCCAATGTGGTGTCACCTCTTTGTACAGACCCTTACCGGGCGCCTTTGGTTTGATAATTTGCCGACAGGTACACTTTCCTCTTGGAATGACCTAAAAGAAAATTTTCTTACACACTTCAGTCAGCAACGGCGATACGTGCGCGACTCTTCAGATGTAATGAACATCTGGCGGAGAGACGATGAGAACCTCAAAGATTTTATTACGCGTTACAATAAAGAGTTGTTGGAGATTGGAGATGTCCACGAAGACCTTATACGCGCACAGTTCAAGTACGCGGTAAGGTGTGACGAAATGATTAAAGTGCTGTTCGGTACAACTGGCCTTCCAAAAAGCTGGGATAAACTCATGGCGGCAGCCAAAGTCTATGCCCAGACTGTGTGCAACTTAAATTCTAACAGGCCACCTCTACCTCAGAATCGTCCGCAAGACCTGAGTAGAGGTAAGAGAAATTGGAAAGAGTCAAGTCAGAATTCATATTCTCCTTATTCACCAATCGATTCGCGTGCAACAATCAACAAGATAACAACTCAAAAAGCGATTAAACCAGAGAATAGGGAACGCCAGTGGACTCCCTTGACAAAATCTCCGGCTGAAGTTCTCAGCACTGAGAATTATCAGTTCAAGCAGCCGCAACCAATGAAAAACAAAAAAGGACAAGACCCAAATTTGTTATGTGACTATCATAGAGACACAGGCCACACAATAGATAACTGCATCAGTCTGCGCACGGAGATTGAAAAAGCATTAAAGAATGGGAAGCTTACACATCTACTCTAGAATGTGCGCAAAGAGATTAAATAGATTACGCGCGGGGACGAAGGGCCTAGAAATAAGAAAATGAAACAGCATGTTTCCATGATTCAAGGAGGTTCATCGCGCAAGCGTAGCCTTCAACACTTTCAAAACAACACATGGCGCGAGCAGCAAGTCATTTTTCCTATCGTTCCAGGAGGTCCTCAAGAAGACCGGCCAGTAGTTATCACCAGTATCTTTGGACACTACCAAACAGATTATATGTTTATAGATCCTGGTAGTTCCATGGATATTATGTATGAGCAGTGCTTCAAGCAGCTAGATCCTGAGGATAAGGCACGCTTGGAACCAGTTGATTTTCCATTAACTGGATTCTGTAATGAGGCTGTCTTTCCTCTAGGACAAATTCTTTTTCCTGTTACTTTATCTGATGGGAGGTGCTCTCGAACGAGTAGCGTCAACTTCATGGTGATGCCGGCAAATTCCCGTCACGATGTACTATTGGGACGCCGCGCGCAGAGTGATTTTAGTATGATTACCTCCGCTCCACATGATGCTTGTGGTTTTCCAACACCAAATGGTATAGCTACACTTTACGCGCGGAAAGAAATCATGTCAATTGAAGAACCAGTTACTAAGGCTTTCAAGACATTGCCAAGTAACGAACCAGAAAAATGGGTACTCAACAATAAGTATCCCGAGCAAACAATCTTGTTAGGGCCTGCAGTCAGTATTGAAATTTGCGCAAAACTTAAACTACTGTTGTTTCGCAACAAAGACATTTTCGCCTGGACACCTGCCGACATGGTCGGTGTCCCGCGCGACGTTGCAGAACACTGTCTAAATGTATTTCCCTCAGCAGAACCAGTTGTACAGAAAAAGGGCAGCCTCGGGTCAGAAAAGACAGAGGCGATGAACGAACAAGTCACCGAGTTATTCAATGCTGGTATTCTGCGCGAAGTCAAATACCAGACCTGGGTGGCAAACCGGGTCATGGTAAAGAAACATAATGGCGGATGTGCATGGATTTTAAAGATTTAAACAAGGCGTGTCCGAAAGATTGTTATTCTCTTCCCGAGATTGACAAAAAGGTTGACTCATTAGCTTCCTTCCGTTGGAAATGTTTTCTAGATTGTTATAAAGGTTACCATCAGGTCTTGATGAAAAAATAGGACGAAGATAAAACAGCTTTTCGCACGGAGAAGGGCATTTTTTGTTATACCAAGATGCCTTTTGGTCTCCGCAATGCGGGAGCTACTTATCAAAGATTGATGGATGCAGTTTTTGGAGATGATATCGGGAAAACTGTGGAAGTCTACATTGATGATTTGGTCAGTATGAACAATTCAGAAGACACTATGTTAGATAACATCCAACGAACTTTTGATTCTCTGCGAAAGGTAAATTTAAAGTTAAATCCAAGCAAATGCTCCTTCGGCATGGAGGAGGGCAAATTTTTGGGTTTCATCGTCACCAAAGAAGGTTTCAAAGTTAATCCTGAGAAGGTCGAAGCAATACAAAAAATGTCTTCTCCTAGTACCATCAAAGAGATGCAACGTTTTGGCTGAAGGTTAGCTGCGCTAAACCGTTTCCTCGCCAATCATGCCGCAAAGTCTTATCCATTTATTCGAACCTTACGCAATTGTACAAAGAGCAAAGAGTTCACATGGACTCCTGAAGCTGATCAAGCTTTCCAGCAAATGAAGGATTGTTTAGTCCAACTCCCTACACTTACTGCTCCTCGTGAAAAAGAACCCATGGTCTTATATCTTGCTGCATCTGAGGTAGCAGTAGGTGATGTCTTGTTGGTAGAACGCGAAGGGTCCAATCCCCAATTTATTATATCAGCAAATGATCCAGAGACAAGATATTCAATTATGGAGAAATTAGTTTTAGCATTGGTCCACGCCTCGGCAGGCTGTGAAGATACTTTTCAGGACATGTTATTATAGTTTTAACAAATTTTCACATTGGCCAAGTCTTGACAAAGCCAGATGTTTCTGGACGACTTGCAAAGTGGGCAATAGAATTGGGAGGTTATAACATCTGTTATAAACCTAGACCAGCTATCAAAGGCCAAGTTCTGGTAGATTTCATCACTGAAATTCCTTCAGATAAAATTGAAGAATGTCAAGCAATTCAAAACCCAGTCCCAGTCATAGACAATAGAGCCTGGACACTATTTACAGATGGCGCATCAAACAGTGATGGGGCTGGAGCAGGTCTTCGATTAATGAGTCCAGAGGGAGCAGAATTCACATATGCAATTCGGTTGGATTTTAAAAGCACCAACAACGAGGCCGAATATGAAGCTTTCCTAGCAGGCTTACGCCTCGCTATTAAAATGGGTGCAAAAAACTTAGAAGCCCATGTTGATTCATTATTAGTTGCTGAGCAAGTAATTGGAAGTACGATGCAAAGGGAGATATCATGGCTTTGTACGTGGCGCAAGCTAAAGCTCTTATAGCACAGTTCCAACAATTTAAAGTCACACACGTCAAGCGAAGCGAAAACAATCATGTTGACGCTCTAAGTAAACTCGCAGCAACTAGTTTCAAACATTTGGCAAAGGAAGTTCGCATCGAAGTTTTAAGTAATCCATCAGTCCCTCTCAGACAAGTAACAATGGTCGAAGTAGGAGATCCATCATGGATGTCTCCAATAATGATGTATTTGTTACATGGTTCTTTACCAGAAGATAAAGCGCAAGCACGTAAGTTACAATGCAAAGCCCTTAATTAGAGATGGTTGACGGTATTCTATACCGACGCTCTTACATGGGTCCTTCATTGCGCTGTGTTAACAAACATGACGCACAGTACCTGATCAGGGAGGTTCACGAGGAACTATGTGGTATACATTCTGGGCCGCGCATGGTAGTAGCCAAAGTGAAAAGCGCAGGGTATTATTGGCCCGAATGTACGTTGACGCTGTAGAGATCTTGCGCAAATGCATGTCCTGCCAAAGGCATGCCCCTAAAACGTTGCGCCCAAATAATCCTTTGGTACCCGTCACTGCAGCTTAGCCTTTTCAACAATGGGCCATTGATTTAGTTGGACCATTTCCGGATGCGCCCGGCGCAATCAAGTTCATCATTGTTGCGGTCGATTACTTCACCAAATGGGTTGAAGCTAAACCCTTAGCTTCTACTACAGCGATGGTAATTCGCAAATTCATCTGGGAATACATTATTTTCCGTTTTGGTTTGCCCATGCGCATTATTACAGACAACGGTCCAAATTTAATGACTGAAGAGTTGCAAACGTGGATGATCGAAATGTGAATCCAGCATGTTTGCGCTTCTGTTGCGCACCCACAAGAAAATGGTCAAGTTGAAAGCATAAACAAACAGTTGATCAACGGTATCAAAGCCCGCCTCGGCACGGCACGACGGGGGTGGCTGACGAATTGCCTAGCATCTTGTGGGCACACAAAACTATGCCCAAGACTAGCACTGAGAAACTCCTTTTAGCCTTGTGTACGGCACGGAGGCTGTGATTCCTGCCGAAATCGGGTTACCATCTCCAAGAATGCTAGCTTTGGAAAAACAAGATAACGAAGAACAAAGGCGCATTGACCTAGACTTATTAGAAGAACGACGAGAAAATGCGGCGATTTGCGAAGCTAAGTACAAGTCTCAGCTTGAAAGTATTACAACAAAAGGGTACGCATCTGCTCCTTTTTGCCTGGTGACTTTGTTCTTCATGATAGTGAAGCGTCGAATGCCGAAAAACCGGGGAAGTTAGCCCGCGATGGGAAGGTCCGTACGTGATAAATGAAGTATTGGGAAAAGGCGCGTACACTCTCAAGCGTATAGACAGATCCAGTGTTCCTCGAACCTGGAACGCCCAACAACTACGCCGATGTTATATGTAATCTCAGTCCTCTAAGCAACTTCTGGGCGTTGCGTAACGAGACTGCTTACTTTATTTCTTATGTAATCTTAGTGGAAGCCATAGCTTTACGCTTTATTAGTATGAATACAATACTCTGTCACTACTTACAGTCTTGTATATGTTCATTTACAAATGCATGCAATTCCTTTGGATAAACAAAAACACAAACTCATGAGCCACAAGCTAACTTAATACTTACGCTCACACATGAGAAAAGAAATTGTTCATTTGTCTATCCTACACAAGTAATTGGTCACATGCAAACATTGTACAACTAAAATATATTATATTCACATCAAAAGTACTTGCGCAGCAGCACAACGTTACAAGTAATTACAAAATAACGAATTTCAATTTTCCTACTCTATGATTTTGTGCCCGCCTGCTTCTCTGTTGTTGAGAAGATCTCCTTTAGTCTATCGACAAAGTCATCTTGCTGCAGCGCGGCATCCACAAGGTCCATAATAGGAATCTGCAACTGATCATATTTTTCTTTAGCAGCAGAATAGATGGCAGCAGTATTTAACCCATGCGTGGTAGGCCGGCTTGTATCCCATTCGGTCTTCAGCGCATGTGCCACGTGCAAAGTGCACTCTTTATAGCCCTCGGCATGCCCGTCACTTCGCGCAGCCATCATCAATTCTGCCACTCTCTCATCCAACTCGTGGAGTTAAGGATGGCATTTGCGATCTGTATACAAATACAATCAGTATATGTTATGATGATCGAACCACACATGTATAAAAAAAAGGGAATATTACCTCCACAATCACATACTCCCGCAACCAGGTAAGCTGGTTCATGAGGGATTCGGTCAGGCTTTCTGCTGTAGCGAGCGACCTCCGTGTCGTTAAGTTTTTGTTCACCTTCAGTTAACGGCGGATCAACTTGGCTTTCTCTGTTCGGTGAAGGTTGATATCTTTTTTCAAAACATCAACCTCATCTTGCAGCTGCGCCTGGCAAATAGCATAGAAGTTAGATCATCAATCTCTTTATTCTTAAGAAGGAGAGTCATTTTGGTTGATACCTCATGCTGCTCACTCCTTTCTCTATGAGAGCGCGCCTCTTTTGCTGCCGCAACTGCATCAGCTTTCTCTTTCTTAAACTTCTCAATTTCGTTGCGCAGAGATATCTTTTCTTTGTTATCGCGATCGCAAGCCTCCACAAAGCTTTGCGCTCGTCCGCATGTTGCGCAGCAGAGGCCTCACATTTACGCTTCCAAGACAGCGCAGACCACTCCTCGGTCTTCTTTTCCTCCTCAAACTTGGCTTTTTCAGCCTCAAAATCGACGAGCATCTTTAACGTCTTCTCTTTCTAAGTTTGGCCTTCGCCTTATCAATCTCAACCTCATCCCACTCCTTGTTCATACTGGCCATTCACGCAGATCCTATTTATTGTGGAAGAGGCAAGGGCAGACTCTTGCAAATATGACTCATATGTAGCCTCATGATCTTTCTCTTCCTGGCGCTTCACCTCCGCCGGGGGAAGATCCCTTATACCACTCCCAGCAGGAGTGCCAATCTGTAAAAAATCACCCTGTTTAACCTTCCACACTGTAACATCCTTTGAAAAACGGGTTTTCAAAACCCGCTTCGTTTATTAATCGAATAGTCAGTTTCAAATTTTCGTTGCTTATTTAATGCTCATTTTAATTTTAAACAATACATAATTAATAAACATTTTAGAATATGGAAACTAAAATTTGTTAAAAAGTAAAAATAAAGTAAATAAAAAAGAAAATAGGCTGCCGGGTTTCGAACCCGGGTCAGCCGGAAGAAACAACCAACACACATCTTAACCACTCCGCCACTTGATTCTTTTGTGTAATCAATGAACCATATAAAACTTAAGTTCTTCCGTGAATTCATCTGTTTGCGCCAACCGCTCATCGGCTTTCAGATATTCAGAAACCTTTGATATGGTCGCGAGTTTCTGAGTATAACCGATGATTAAATGCTAGCTACAACCCACGTTCTAATCAATTCAACCTTCAATGTTTCGATGCATATGATTGTTGAGTTTGAAGCCGAAATGAAATTTACTATCAAATTACACTGATAATATCATCGTCTCATAACTCGGAAACACTCACAGAACCTTCAATTTCATTTTCGCTCTAATTTCTGTTCGTCGGAATCGTTATCTGCTATCGCCGGACTTTCGCCGGAAAACCATGACATACATCGAATCGGTAAATTTCTCGATTCTTTCATCTTCTATCCATTGTTAGACTTATACTAACTTAAATCCTTCAACCAAAATCGGTCCCAGACGACGTTACCGGATATTCTGCACTCGCCGGAAAATCTCTGAAAATTTCCGAAATCACGCTGTGAATCGGTACAAATATCTAAACCCTCTGATAATCTTTGTTTAGTAACTCAATTTCACAATTAGTTGATCAAAACTGTTAATTGATCCGCTCAGACGGATTTCATAAATCAGAGCCGACGACCCTTGCCGGAGTTCTGAGAAAAACATCCTATTTGGTACAATTCTGTTCTTTAATCTCATTGTCTAATACTTTCCAACCAATTATAAATTTCGTTAATCGAATTAAACCAGAACAGTCGGATATTGTTGTCTGTGTCTTTGAACGAAGAAGATGAAGTCGAACATTATGTATAAGTTTAATTAAAACAAGATATTAAACCGGTTAGACACATAGTCCAGCGGTGGACTGTGTGCAAACACATAGCGCACGTCACGAGTTCGAATCTTACAAACGCACCGGCTTTCCGAATTAAAACCAATTTTTTTAACTGAATCAGAGTAGGTCCCAGGATGTTTTTAAGATTAATATAAACTGTAAGTTTAGCAGATAAGACACACAGCCCAACTGGTTGGGCTGTGCGCTTACAAACCAAAGGACCCGAGTTCGATCCGGTTTCCCTGCAACCGGTTCAACCATTTAAATTCTTTTAATATAAAACCAAATAAATTAAACATTTAATTAGTGTATATATATAATTAAAACATAGAATATTTCGGGTTAGACACGTAGCTCAGTTGGTAGAGCTGCGTGCACGCGTACGAGAGGTCCCGGGTTCGAACCTCACTCAGCGCATGAATAAACATAGTCCGACCGGTCAACGGTCCGGTCAACGGTCAACAAAAAGTCAACATTTTTTTATATTTTTATTTATTTATTTAATTTAAAAATCAGTTAAAAATACTTAAAAATAATATTTTTAAAGTTAGAAAATGACCTTAAACTCACAAAAATAAATCTAAAAATCCTATTAAAATTGTTAATAAAATCCACTTATTTACCGAACCATTTCGTTATTATTTTAGGTTAGTTATTTCTCGTCGATCAAATCTCCAAACTCGTGTGCATTCAACATCATCAAACGAACGCACCCAATGTGAGTGAATCTCTACAAATTCCCCGTTTTAATCACATTTTGGGGTGTATCATGTGTCGCTTATTATTTATTACAATTGAACACTTGTGCATCCATCATATCCATGATCAAACGTGTATCCAATATGTATCAATTGTTTGTGTGGTTAATGTTTAGATTAAATTTATCATTTTCAGTACATACATCATCATAGGCTCGTCTGTTCCCCATTACCTATAGCGGAACCGTTCCCCATTACCTATGAGCGGAACGTGGCGTTGCCAACATACGATCGGCTCCGTTTGATTGAGCCTTGATCGCACATACATCGTCATAGGCCGTCCGTTCCCCATTACCTATGAGCGGATCGTGACGTTGCCAACATATACATTATCATTCATGTCATATACTCATGCAAGGTGGTTTGTTATTGTATGTTTATTTACGTTTGCTCACATATGATTATTGCACAATTTTTCCATATTAAATACAACAAGAAATCAATAACAAATGTTTTCTAACAAGGTTTACTCGCCAACTTTTGTTGACCTAAAAAACCCCCATTTTTACGCATGATACAGGTGATCCAGTTGCAGCAAGAAACATGTAGGACGGCCTAGAAGAATAAATCAGTTTAGGCTTTGGATTGTTTATTTAGTTACTTTTTTTTCCTTGTAATTGTATGGACTTGTTTGGAATATTGAAGTTGTAATTTGAATTTAATAAATATGAAACATTTTAGTAAACATCATGAGCTTTGGTGATAACCCAATTATGCCCCGACTCTTATTCCGCTGCGGGTCGGGGTGTGACAGATTGGTATCAGAGCCATGACTATAGGGATATAGGATAGGTTATTAGACCCTTAGAGCCTATACTATAGTTGATTAGAATTATTTAAATTGTTTATGTGTTACATATAAAATTCATGATGTTTATATGCTTTATGTTTATTGTTACATTCAATGTTATGCAAGCATGTTCATAAGTACATATTACTATACAATGCTCATCATGAATCATATCCAATAACATATCATATCCATGAGAGCACACACCACACAATTTCCATGATTTTTGCAACGATTTTTGTTTTTTTTTCAAATCACATCAAAGTGAGTTCTCATGACGGGCATGTAGCAACTGGAAGGGTACAAGTACCGGTAGTCGGAACGTCCTGTCTAGGCTTGGCATTCATATAAATCCAAAATAAAGGACCAGTTTGCCTACCTGGGGACTAACGATGAGAGTACGAAGGACCTATTAGGCCAAAGCATGCTATACCAAACGTCATGTGAGCTAACCCCACTTTGAGTTGTCATTGTGTCTATACCTGGACACCCTCCTACCATACATCTCGCAAACATATTTCATGGTTTTCATTCGGGTGATGCGAGTGTTAAACCGCCAACACCAATGTGAATCCTACTAAGCCAATAGCCATGGGGGCCCACATGACTATACAGGCGGTATGGGGGACATTGGAGGCCCAAACATGAGCAAACCCAAGACATCCTATGGATGTAGTGCATTATTGATGTTTATGTTATGTTTTTTTTTAAAAACGACACATGACACCTAAAAAGCTCCTTAAACTCACCATCTTCTTATGTATGTTCCTGTAGATGTCGGCTAGGCAGCAACGTGGAGGTAGAAAGTCAGGAAGGTCAAAGAACGCTTGGCCACCCAAATCGCAAAACAAATGGCCGCGGTGCTTCCTGACATCGTAATTCAAGTCCAACAAGCTCTCGCGCAAATCCCATCAACCCTCCCAATCAAGAAGACCAGAACGTCGACAACCCTCCCTCCAAAAAGTGCTCTTACAAACACTTCAAGTCTTGCGATCCCCCGAAATATGAAGGGACCGAAGGTGTCACTGCTCTCCTCCACTGGTTTGAGGAAATGGAAAACACCTTCTTCAATTGCGATTGTCCCGAGGATCGCAAGGTACGTTACGCAACCGGGAGACTATTTGGAGTAGCTCTTACCTGGTGGAATACAGAAAAAGATAAGAGAGGGAATCGAAGATGCAATGGCCTTAACATGGGAGGAGTTAAGGGAAATCATGACGAGACGCTTCTGTCCAAGAAGCGAGATCAAAAAGTTAGAGGATGAATTCCACTCGTTAAAGCAAAAAGAAGGAGATCATACTTCCTACAACAAAAGGTTTCTAGAGTTGAACCAAATGATCCCCAACTTGTTCACCCCAGTATACCGCTTAGTCGAACACTATATTCGAGGTCTCCCCCCGAAAATTCAAGCTCAGTTCTAAGCACTTTGTCTGCAACACTTGAAGCCGCTATGGAACTAGCTGCCGAGCTTACCGAGAATCGCATCCGAAACGGCAAATTTAAGGATGAGAAAAAGAAAGCCCCCGTTGAGGGCCAAACTTCAAACCATTCCATCTCCTCCTCAAAGTTTGCTAGTAAGAGGAAACGAAACGGCAGAAACTTTGCTGTCACGCAAACAAATTTCCCTATCCCTGCTGCACCCATCACCCAAGTTGTCCCCTCAGCTGCACCATATAAAAAGCCATACTCCGGCCCATACCCAAAATGCAACCGTTGCCAATACCATCACTTTCCTGATCATCCCTGCCAACATTGCACCGGTTGTGGCCGTGCAGGTCACACCATCCAAACCTGTCGCGCACTTCAGCGAACGAACCGCATTCAGCCCTCAACCCAAACCCACCATCAGATAGTGGGTCAAGCCCAACAACCTTTACTCCTACCACCTGCTCAACATGTAGCCCAATCCTACTACCAACCCAACTACCCCATGATGCAACATATACGGGCTTGTTACAACTGTGGAGACCCGAACCACTTCAGGAACACCTGTCCATGCTTGGTGAACATCATCCATGCCCAAGCTCAAGCAAATCCAGTAAACCAGGCTAACCAAGCTCCTCCACCTGCTAGGGGAAGAGCTTTCAACATCAACGCCAATCAAGCTAGGGCTGACAACAATGTGGTTAACGGTATGTTTCTCATCAATGGTAGTTATGCATCCATGTTATTTGATACTGGCGTGGATAAGAGTTTTGTGTCCTTAGAATTTGAACCCATCCTCAACCAAACTCGTGATAAACTCATGGAATCCATAACGGTAGAAGTTGCTGAAGGAAAACCGGTCTCATTAAACTCTATTATACGCAATTGTACTCTCACCCTAAACGATCACGATTTTCCAGTTGACCTCATTCCTATGAAGTTGGGAAGTGTTGACATTATAATTGGTATGGACTGGCTCAGCCAACATCATGCTGAAGTTGTATGCCGCAAAAAGTTCATTCGCATTCCTCTTACAAACGGTCAGACTCTACGAATCTTTGGAGAAACCCCTTCGAAAGGACTCAAATTAATGTCCTGTCTTCAAGCCCGAAAATATCTCCGCAAGAATTATGTCGCATTCCTAACTCACGTCGTCAAAAAGGGAACCAAGGAGAAGAAACTCGAAGACATCCCAGTAGTAAACGAATTTCCGCAAGTTTTTCCTGACTACATTTCAGGACTCCCTCCCGTGAGAGAAGTCGAAATTCCGCATTGAACTTATACCTGGAGCTACACCAGTTGCAAATCTCCTTATAGGTTAGCCCCATCTGAAATGCAAGAGCTGGCCAGTCAACTAGCAAGAGCTGACTGACAAAGGATTCATACGTCCTAGCTCATCGCCTTTGGGTGCACCTGTCCTTTTTGTGAAGAAGAAAGATGGAAGTTTGCATGTGTATTGACTACAGAGAACTCAATAAGTTAACGGTCAAGAACCGCTACCCATTACCTCGCATCGATGATCTTCTAGGCGCTACCTGTTTTTCAAAAATCGATCTTCGTTCTGGTTATCATCAACTCAGAGTACATGAAGAAGACGTTCCAAAGACCGCCTTCCGAACTCGTTATGGTCATTACGAATTCATGGTCATGCAATTTGGTTTAACCAACGCCCCAGCTGTCTTCATGGATCTAATGAACAGAGTCTGCAAACCCTATCTCGACCGTTTTGTCATAGTCTTCATCGACGACATCCTCATCTACTCAAAGTCTAAGTCTGATCATGAACGGCACCTTCGACTCATCCTTACACTCTTAAGGACAGAAAAGCTGTACGCTAAGTTCTCGAAATGTGAATTCTGGTTAAGGGAAGTACAATTCCTTGGACACGTCGTCAATGACAAGGGAATTCATGTTGATCCCTCAAAAATCAAGGCAGTACAGGAATGGCAAGCGCCACGTACACCTACCGAAGTAAGATCATTTCTCGGTTTGGCTAGTTATTATCGCCGTTTCATTGCAAATTTCTCCCGTATTGCTGTACCACTCACGGCTTTGACTCATAAAGGAAAGCCCTTCTTATGGGACCCAAACAAGAAGAAGCCTTCCAAACTTTAAAGCAAAAACTCTGTGACGCACCTATCCTCACACTTCCTGAAGGTTGTGATGACTTCGTGGTTTATTGCGACGCGTCAGGGTAGGGACTAGGCTGTGTACTGATGCAAAGAGGAAAGGTGATAGCTTATGTTTCTAGACAACTCAAAATTCATGAAAAGAACTACACCACCCACGACCTGGAACTTGGAGCCGTTGTGTTCGCTCTTAAGATATGGAGACATTACCTCTACGGTACTAAGTGTGAAATATACACTGACCACAAGAGCCTCCAACATATCTTTAACCAAAAGGAGTTGAATATGAGGCAACAAAGATGGGTCGAACTTCTTAATGACTACGACTGTGAAATTCGGTATCATCCTGGCAAGGCAAACGTGGTGGCCGATGCGCTCAGTCGAAAGGGTTATGCGAACTCCATTCGTCTTCTATATTCGCAAATCATAACCGACGTCAAAGATCAAATCCGAGAAGCCCAACATGTTTCTGTAACAGAAAACGACGTACGCAATGAGCTGTCTTGTGGAGCAGAACTTAAAATCGAAACCAAATCCGACGGTATTCTGTACTATCTAGATCGCATATGGATTCCCGATCACAATAACCTTCGTGATTTCCTTATGAATGAGGCGCACAAAACACGATACTATGTACACCAGGAGCCGACAAGATGTATCAAGACCTTCGATACACCTACTGGTGGCCTGGCATGAAGAAGGATATCGCTGTTTTTGTTTCCAAGTGCCTTACATGTTCCAAAGTAAAAGCTGAACATCGAAGACCCTCAGGACTTCTAGTCCAACCTGAAATACCTGTATGGAAGTGGGAAAACATAACCATGGACTTCATTACCGGGTTACCTCGCACCTCCAGTGGGTATGACACTATATGGGTAATAATTGATCGTCTTACAAAATCAGCTCACTTCATTCCGTTTCGCGAGGACTTCACGAACGAGAAGTTAGCTCGTATCTACATCAGCGAGATCGTAAGCCGTCATGGTGTACCTTTAAGCATTATTTCAGACCGTGATGGTCGTTTCACTTCACGAACATGGCAAGCCGTACAAGCCGCTTTGGGTACACGATTAGACCTCAGTACCGCTTTTCATCCTCAAACTGATGGACAATCTGAACGCACCATCCAAACTCTTGAAGATATGCTTCGAGCATGTGTCATAGACTTCAAAGGGAATTGGGACGCTCATCTACCATTAGTTGAATTTTCGTACAACAATAGTTACCACTCAAGTATCGGCATGGCTCCTTTCGAAGCGTTATATGGCCGTAAGTGCCGATCTCCAGTATGTTGGCACGAAATTGGGAAGCTCAAATCACCGGTCCATAATTGATTCAAGAAACAACAGACAAGATCCATCAAATTCGAAACAACCTTCTAGCGGCACAAAGTCGTCAAAAGAGTTATGCAGACAAACGACGAAAGCCCTTGGAGTTTAACGTTGGTGATCAAGTACTTTTAAAAGTATCACCGTGGAAGGGAGTTGTTCGTTTTGGCTAGAAGGGCAAGCTAGCACCACGCTACGTAGGACCTTTCAAGATACTCGAAAGAGTAGGACCTGTAGCATACAAGCTTGACCTACCAGAAGAACTCAACAGAATTCACCCCAAATTCCACGTATCAAACTTAAAGAAGTGCCTCGCCGATGAAAACCTCCATATTCCCTAGAAGATATTCAGATCGATGAATCTATGCACTTCATTGAAAGACCATTAGAGATCAGGACTTCGGAGAAAAACGTTTAAGACGGAGTCGTATTCCAATTGTTAGGGTACGCTGGGAGTCGAAACGAGAACCTGAGATTACTTGGGAACGTGAAGACTCAATGCTGCGAAAAATACCCGCATCTTTTTCCTGTTATCATTACTACTTAAATTTCGGACGAAATTTCTAAAAGTAGGGGATACTGTAACATCCGTCGAAAAACGGGTTTTCAAAACCCGCTTCGTTTATTAATCGAATAGTCAGTTTCAAATTTTTGTTGCTTATTTAATGCTCATTTTAATTTTAAACAATACATAATTAATAAACATTTTAGAATATGGAAACTAAAATTTGTTAAAAAGTAAAAATAAAGTAAATAAAAAAGAAAATAGGCTGCCGGGTTTCGAACCCGGGTCAGCCGGAAGAAACAACCAACACACATCTTAACCACTCCGCCACTTGATTCTTTTGTGTAATCAATGAACCATATAAAACTTAAGTTCCTCCGTGAATTCATCTGTTTGCGCCAACCGCTCATCGGCTTTCAGATATTCAGAAACCTTTGATATGGTCGCGAGTTTCTGAGTATAACCGATGATTAAATGCTAGTTACAACCCACGTTCTAATCAATTCAACCTTCAATGCTTCGATTCATATGATTGTTGAGTTTGAAACTGAAATGAAATTTACTATCAAATTACACTGATAATATCATCGTCTCATAACTCGGAAACACTCACAGAACCTTCAATTTCATTTTCGCTCTAATTTCTGTTCGTCGGAATCGTTATCTGCTATCGTCGGACTTTCGCCGGAAAACCGTGACATACATCGAATCGGTAAATTTCTCGATTCTTTCATCTTCTATCCATTGTTAGACTTATACTAACTTAAATCCTTCAACCAGAATCGGTCCCAGACGACGTTACCGGATATTCTGCACTCGCCGGAAAATCTCTGAAAATTTCCGAAATCACGCTGTGAATCGGTACAAATATCTAAACCCTCTGATAATCTTTGTTTAGTAACTCAATTTCACAATTAGTTGATCAAAACTGTTAATTGATCCGCTCAGACGGATTTCATAAATCAGAGCCGACGACCCTTGCCGGAGTTCTGAGAAAAACATCCTGTTTGGTACAATTCTGTTCTTTAATCTCATTGTCTAATACTTTCCAACCAATTATAAATTTCGTTAATCGAATTAAACCAGAACGGTCGGATATTGTTGTCTGTGTCTTTGAACGAAGAAGATGAAGTCGAACATTATGTATAAGTTTAATTAAAACAAGATATTAAACCGGGTTAGACACACAGTCCAGCAGTGGACTGTGTGCAAACACATAGCGCACGTCACGAGTTCGATCAAATCTCCAAACTCGTGCGCATTCAACATCATCAAACGAACGCACCCAATGTGAGTGAATCTCTACAAATTCCCCGTTTTAATCACATTTTGGGGTGTATCATGTGTCGCTTATTATTTATTACAATTGAACACTTGTGCATCCATCATATCCATGATCAAACGTGTATCCAATATGTATCAATTGTTTGTGTGGTTAATGTTTAGATTAAATTTATCATTTTCAGTACATACATCATCATAGGCTCGTCTGTTCCCCATTACCTATGAGCGGAACCGTTCCCCATTACCTATGAGCGGAACGTGGCGTTGCCAACATACGATCGGCTCCGTTTGATTGAGCCTTGATCGCACATACATCGTCATAGGCCGTCCGTTCCCCATTACCTATGAGCGGAACGTGACGTTGCCAACATATACATTATCATTCATGTCATATACTCATGCAAGGTGGTTTGTTATTGTATGTTTATTTACGTTTGCTCACATATGATTATTGCACAATTTTTCTGTCACACCCCGACCCGCAGCGGAAAAAGGTGATCGGGGCATGATTGGGTTTTCATCAAAGCTCATGACATTTATTATAACGTTTCATATTTATTATCACAATTTTAAAGAAGATCATACAACATAATTACAACATGTTCTATACATCTTTCTAGACTTCGTTATTTTCTTCTAAGGCATTTTCCTATGTGTTCCTTGCTTCATCCTGTTCACCTGTATCATGTGTAAAAATGGTTTTTGGATCAACAAAAGTTGGGGAGTGAACCTTGTTAGAAAAACATTTATTATTTATTTCTTGTTGTATTTAATATGGAAAAATTATGCAATAATCATATATGAACAAACGTAAATAAACATACAATAACAAACAAATAGCATACAATAACAAACAATTAGCATACAATAACAAACAATTAGCATACAATAACAAACCACCTTGCATGAATATGTAACATGAATGATAATGTAAATGTTGGCAACGTCTCGTTCACGCTCATAGGTAATGGGGAACGGCTCACGCTCATAGGTAATGGGGAGCAGACGGCCTATGATGAAATGTATGTGTGATCAAGGCTCAATCAAACGGAGCCGATCGTATGTTGGCAACGCCTCGTTCACGCTCATAGGTAATGGGGAACAGCTCAACGCTCATAGGTAATGGGGAGCGGCGGCCTATGACAATGTATATACTGAAAATGATAAATTTAATCTAAACAATAATCACACAAACAGATGATACATGTTGAATATACATTTAATCATGAATATGATGGGTGCACAATAGTTTAAATGTAATAAATAATAAGACACATGATACACCCCAAAAACGTGATTAAAACGGGGAATTTGTAGAGATTCACTCACATTGGGTTCGTTCGGTGGATGATGTTGAATGCGCACGAGTTTGGATTTAACCACGAGAGAAACTAACCTAGATAATAACATAACGGTTCGGTAAATAAGCGGATTTTATTAATCAATTTTAGTAGGATTTTTGGATTTATTTTTGTGAGTTTAAGGCTATTTTCTAACTTTAAAAATGTTATTTTTAAGTATTTTTAATTTATTTTTAATTTAAATAAATAAATAAAATAATAAAAAAATGTTGACTTTTTGACTTGACCGTTGACCATTACTGTTGACCGTTGACCGGTTCGGTCGTTTGTATGTGTGCGCTGGGTGAGACTCGAACCCGTGACCTCCCGTACGCGTGCACGCAGCTCTACCAACTGAGCTACGTGTCTAACCCGAAATATTTCTGTTTTTAATTATATTTATACACTAATTAAGTTAATCCTAAAAACATTTATTTTAAAAAGGATTTAATGGTATCAACTCGGTGCTCTCCACAGGTCTCGAACCCAGGACCTGTGGTTTAGTTTGGCACACAGTCCACCGCTGGACTGTGTGTCTAACTTGGTAAATATTCTGGTTTTTATTATACTTAACATGATTCTGCGTGTAGGTCCGGTTCGGTTTTATAAAAAAAAAACATTTTTATTACAGCGAGTGTGCGTGTGCCAAGGATCGAACTCGGGACGTATGCGTATTTATTTGCACACAGTCCACCGCTGGACTGTGTGTCTAACCCGTTCATAATACTGATTTTAATTAATCTTATAATCAAACACGACTTCGTCTTCTTCGTTCAAAACACAGACAATGATTAAACCAACTGTTTCTTGATTAATTCGGTTAACGAATATTATGAGCAAATGAAAGATATTGAACAGAAGGGTTTGGGGAAAGAATGTTCCGAACAGATTATCTTCTTCAGAAATCTGGCAAAGATCGTCGGCTCTGTTTTGTGAACTCCTTCTGTTCGGATTCAATAATCAGTTTGATTGATTAGATATGAAATTGAATTACTGAGCAACGAATTTTCAGGATGTTTAGATGATCATACCGTTTAACAGTGTGATTCTGGAAATTCCAGAAGTTTTTCGGCGAAAATGGAATATCCGGCAACGTCGTCTGGAATAGGTTCTGGGTGAGGGATTGATATTAGAACTTGTCTAATAATGGAATGAAACAGAAAAAGTCGAGGTATTTACCGTGTTGATGCAAGTCTCGGTTTTCCGGCGACTTGTAGAGAATTCCGGCGATGTATTTCTTGCGACAGAGATTCTTCTAGGGGTTTAAGGTGAGTGTGGGTGATGTCGGTATAAGCTTTAAAGATCTTATTTTAGGGTAAGCAGACGGGATGGAATGAATTCGGTTTTCCGGCGATAATTTCTGATTAACTTACAGAGAAATCCGGCGACTTGCGGCGAAGTTTTCTGAGCAAAATGGAGAGTGTAAGTTGGATAAATTCGTGAGCTCAACTGATGAATAAAGTATATCTCAGTTTTAATTGTATTTCCGGTTTTGAATTCAAAGTTATTCGGTTACGATTTGATGATTTGAATAAATAACCTTAAAGTTTTCAGTTATAACCGGCGCTGCTGTCATTGTATCCGTTATGCCAAAAGAAAACGTCAATGATTGACGATTTCGTCAGGATTTCCGGCGAAAGTGATTTGGGGGGCGCTGGTTGACTGATTTTGAAAACGAGTTTTTTTGTTATTTGAATTAATTGATTTAATATCTCATCAAAAGGCACAAGTGGCGGAGTGGTTGGGCGAGTGTGAGTTAAGTCTTTGTGAACATCTGGCTGACCCGGGTTCAAAACCCGACGTCAGTATTTTATTTATTCCATTATTTCTATTAAATTTTCAAATATAAATTTTATATTCTAATATACTTATTAATTATGTATCGTTTAAAATTAATTTGAGCATTAAATATGCAATGAAATTTTTAACTGGTTGTTCGGTTAATAAACAAAGCGGGTTTGTTTAACCCGGTTTTTTACGGATGTTACAGTATCCCCTACTTTTAGAAATTTCGTCCCAAAATTTAAGTAGTGGCATGTTTGACTCAAAAGTATGGTGTTTTAGATTTGACAATCACATACTTTGAAGGGAGTAAGAGTTTAAATTTTGTTTGAGGCGGTAACGTTCCTTGTAGGGGTTGAATACCCTGCTACAGGAATCGCTTTTTGTTGCCTGAAGTGTATGAATACAGAACATGGATACACAGAGTTGATTGACTAAGTATGAATTTTATGCATAAGAGTTTTGATATGTTTGGAAAGATAAGGTTATACCCTAAAACAAAACTTCTACCACTAAAACCTACATGGAACTTCTCATAACCGCCTGACAATGCCTCTGATCCTTTGGCAAGAATACTTATATATAGGAAGTACCAGCGGCGTATCCACCATATTCTTGTCAAATTTTCATTGGTTTTGTCAGTAAATTATTATTAGTTCTATGTGACTCTAAAACATAAGTAAACACAACAACCAAAGCTTGAGTCTCAATTCTGAAAGGATGCATGACTGAATGATGACGGTACCTCTCTCGTTTGTTATGATGAAGGGGTTAGTCTATATAAAAGTGAGACACAACCCAACTTCTTTAAATGATGAGATCGAGGTACGTCGAGATGTCTGATGATATGAATGTTAAAACAATAAGTATAAAACAAAATTGAGATAGTAATTCGCATTAAGATTCTTGTATTCAATTTTCAATTTACAAATGAGATACGTGAAGATTGAGATAAACATAAATAAAACATAAACACTAAGCGGTTGGAGTTGAATTCTTGATTTTTTTTTTGTGAAGAAACTAGTTGGGTGGTTTGTTTGGGCCGTCATTATCTTCATCAGGATTGGCGTTGATGTTGTATACCCTTCCTCTTGCTGGTGGCCTAGTGGTTAGGTTTTCTTGATTTGTTTGGTTAACTGGGTTTGCTTGAGCTTGGGCGTTTATGATGTTAATCAATCGAGGGCACGTGTTTCTAAAGTGGGTAGGGTCGCCACAATTAAAACAAGCTCGAACATAAGGGAGCATGGGGTATTGGGGTTGTTGATATGTTTGGATCATGTTTTGAGTAGGGGGTAAGGTTTGGTCTTGAGAGGCGCGGCAAACCTTGTTCGAATGACCATAGCATCCACAATTCGCACATAGTCGACAAGGTAAGGTAAATGGATGGTGATAAGAACAGGTATTGCATTGAGGGTGAGGTCCAAAGTAAGGTTTCTTATTTGGGTAAGTTGAGTTTGGTGCTACTTGAGTGATTGGGATAGCTTGGAGGGGTATGGCTTGTGACGTTGGTTGATTGTGTTGGGTGACAGCGAAAAGTTTCCCATCTCGTTTTCTCTTAGAAATGGATCTCGTGAAGGGGATTCGGTTTGGGTGGAGTTCGAGGTTTCAATTGATGCTTTATCCTTCTTCTTCTCCTCCTTGAAGTCCTTATTTCTTATGTGGTTCTCGGTGAGTTCTGTAGCTAACTCCATAGCTGCTTCCAAAGTTGCAGGTGTGGTACTTATTACAGAGTCTTGAATTTTTTAAGGAAGACCTCGAATGTAGTGCTCGATCAAACGGTAAAGAGGAGTGAACAAGTTGGGGACCATTTGATTTAACTCGAGGAATCTCTTGTTGTATGTGATGTGGTCGCCTTCCTTTTGTTTCAAAGAATAGAACTCATCCTCCAATTTCTTGATTTCGCTTCTTGGGCAAAACCGTCTTGTCATGATTTCCTTCAACTATTCACAAGTCAAAGTCATAGCATCTTCAACACCTCGTTTGGCCTTCTCTGTATTCCACCATGTAAGTGCTATTCCAAGTAAACGACCAGTAGCATATCGCACCTTTCGATCATCGGGGCAATCGCAATTTAGAAAAGTGTTTTCCATTTCTTCAAACCAATGGAGGATAGCGGTGACACCTTCAGTCCCTTCGTATTTTGGGGGGTCGCAGGATTTGAAATGCTTGAAGGTGCATTTAGTGGTAATTGGGGGAGGGTTGACAACATTTTGATCTTCTTGATTGACGGGATTAGCGGTAAGGGCTTGTTGAACTTGAACTACAATGTTGGGTATTACGACAGCCATTTGTTGAGCGATTTGGGCAGCCATGCGCTCGCGGGCTTTTCCTGCTCTCATCTTCCTACGAGCGGAATTAGAAGACATCTACAAGGAATACATATCAAGAGTATGAGTTGGATGTTTTTGGGATCATGTGTCGTATTTAGAAATGAACATTCATAAAATAAATATAGAATAATAAATCTACTACATCCATAGGATGTCTTAGGCTTTGCTCGTAATTGGGCCTTGCATGCCGCCATACTTCACCTTCGTAATCATGTGGCCCCCATGATTACCGGGTTTTTCATATGGTTCGCATGTGTTAGCCTGGTTACGTACACTAAACCCAGAGAAAATCGAGAAATATGTATGTAACGTATGATATTCGAAATGTATCCAGGTGTGGACACGGTGACACCTCAAAGTGGGGTTAGTTCGAACGACGTTTGGTGTGGCATGCTTTGGCCTAATAGGTCCTTTGTACTCTCATCGTTAGTCCCCAGGTAGGCAAACTGGTCCGTTATATTGGATTTATACGAATGCCAACCTAGACAGGACGTTCCGACTACCGGTACTGGTACCCTTACAGTTACTACATGCCCGTCGCAAAACTCACTTTGATGAGATTTGAAAAATGAAAAATGCGACAAAATCTTGAATAACGGAAGTATGAAGATGATTCGAATATGTGAACATTGAAATATGTATGATGAATATGTATGTAAGTATGTATGTTTGACTGTAAGTATAATCCACTATGTATCACAAAATGTAGTATCGGAAGTGTTTGCATGCATTTGTGTATGTAATAAATATGAAAGAAATACACATCATGAGTTTGCATATAACCACATAAACAATTAAAATCTAATCAACTATAGTATAGGCTCTAAGGGTCTAATAACCTATCCTATATCCCTATAGTCAAAAGCTCTGATACCAATCTGTCACACCCCGACCCGCAACGGAAAAAGGTGATCGGGGCATGATTGGGTTTTCATCAAAGCTCATGACATTTATTATAACGTTTCATATTTATTATCACAATTTTAAAGAAGATCATACAATCATAATTACAACATGTTCTATACATCTTTCTAGACTTCGTTATTTTCTTCTAAGGCATTTTCCTATGTGTTCCTTGCTTCATCCTGTTCACCTGTATCATGTGTAAAAATGGTTTTTGGATCAACAAAAGTTGGCGAGTGAACCTTGTTAGAAAAACATTTATTATTTATTTCTTGTTGTATTTAATATGGAAAAATTGTGCAATAAGCATATATGAACAAACGTAAATAAACATACAATAACAAACAAATAGCATACAATAACAAACAATTAGCATACAATTAGCATACAATAACAAACAATTAGCATACAATAACAAACCACCTTGCATGAATATGTAACATGAATGATAATGTAAATGTTGGCAACGTCTCGTTCACGCTCATAGGTAATGGGGAACGGCTCACGCTCATAGGTAATGGGGAGCAGACGGCCTATGATGAAATGTATGTGTGATCAAGGCTCAATCAAACGGAGCCGATCGTATGTTGGCAACGCCTCGTTCACGCTCATAGGTAATGGGGAACAGCTCAACGCTCATAGGTAATGGGGAGCGGCGGCCTATGACAATGTATGTACTGAAAATGATAAATTTAATCTAAACAATAATCACACAAACAGATGATACATGTTGAATATACATTTAATCATGAATATGATGGGTGCACAATAGTTTAAATGTAATAAATAATAAGACACATGATACACCCCAAAAATGTGATTAAAACGGGGAATTTGTAGAGATTCACTCACATTGGGTTCGTTCGGTGGATGATGTTGAATGCGCACGAGTTTGGATTTAACCACGAGAGAAACTAACCTAGATAATAACATAACGGTTCGGTAAATAAGCGGATTTTATTAATCAATTTTAGTAGGATTTTTGGATATATTTTTGTGAGTTTAAGGCTATTTTCTAACTTTAAAAATGTTATTTTTAAGTATTTTTAATTGATTTTTAATTTAAATAAATAAATAAAATAATAAAAAAATGTTGACTTTTTGACTTGACCGTTGACCATTACTGTTGACCGTTGACCGGTTCGGTCGTTTGTATGTGTGCGCTGGGTGAGACTCGAACCCGTGACCTCCCGTACGCGTGCACGCAGCTCTACCAACTGAGCTACGTGTCTAACCCGAAATATTTCTGTTTTTAATTATATTTATACACTAATTAAGTTAATCCGAAAATCATTTATTTTAAAAAGGATTTAATGGTATCAACTCGGTGCTCTCCATAGGTCTCGAACCCGGGACCTGTGGTTTAGTTTGGCACACAGTCCACCGCTGGACTGTGTGTCTAACTTGGTAAATATTCTGGTTTTTATTATACTTAACATGATTCTGCGTGTAGGTCCGGTTCGATTTTATAAAAAAACATTTTTATTACAGCGAGTGTGCGTGTGCCAAGGATCGAACTCGGGACGTATGCGTATTTATTTGCACACAGTCCACCGCTGGACTGTGTGTCTAACCCGTTCATAATACTGATTTTAGTTAATCTTATAATCAAACACAACTTCGTCTTTTTCGTTCAAAGCACAGACAATGATTAAACCAACTGTTTCTTGATTAATTCGGTTAACGAATATTATGAGCAATTGAAAGATATTGAACAGAAGGGTTTGGGGAAAGAATGTACCGAACAGATTATCTTCTTCAGAAATCCGACAAAGATCATCGGCTCTGTTTTGTGAACTCCTTCTGTTCGGATTCAATAATCAGTTTGATTGATTAGATATGAAATTGAATTACTGAGCAACGATTTTCAGGATGTTTTGATGATCATACCGTTTAACAGTGTGATTCTGGAAATTCCAGAAGTTTTCCGGCAAAAATGGAATATCCGGCAACGTCGTCTGGAATAGGTTCTGGGTGAGGGATTGATGTTAGAACTTGTCTAATAATGGAATGAAACAGAAAAAGTCGAGGTATTTACCGTGTTGATGCAAGTCTCGGTTTTCCGGCGACTTGCAGAGAATTCCGGCGATGTATTTCTTGCGACAGAGATTCTTCTGGGGGTTTAAGGTGAGTGTGGGTGATGTCGGTATGAGCTTTAAAGATCTTATTTTAGGGTAAGCAGACGGGATGGAATGAATTCGGTTTTCCGGCGATAATTTCCGGTTAACTTACAGAGAAATCCGCCGACTTGCGGCGAAGTTTTCTGAGCAAAATGGAGAGTGTAAGTTGGATAAATTCGTTAGCTCAACTGATGAACAAAGTATATCTCAGTTTTAATTGTATTTCCGGTTTTGAAATCAAAGTTATTCGGTTACAATTTGATGATTTGAATAAATGACCTTAAAGTTTTCAGTTATAACCGGCGCTGCTGTCATTGTATCCGTTATGCCAAAAGAAAACGTCAATGATTGACGATTTCGTCGGGATTTCCGGCGAGAGTGATTTGGGGTGCGCTGGTTGACTGATTTTGAAAACGAGTTTTTTTGTTATTTGAATTAATTGATTTAATATCTCATCAAAAGGCACAAGTGGCGGAGTGGTTGGGCGAGTGTGAGTTAAGTCTTTGTGAACATCTGGCTAACCCGGGTTCGAAACCCGGCGTCAGTATTTTATTTTTATTCCATTATTTCTATTAGATTTTCAAATATAAATATTCTAATATACTTATTAATTATGTATCGTTTAAAATTAATTTGAGCATTAAATATGCAACGAAATTTTTAACTGGTTGTTCGGTTAATAAACGAAGCGGGTTTGGTTAACCCGGTTTTTGACGGATGTTACATTTTCCATATTAAATACAACAAGAAATCAATAACAAATGTTTTCTAACAATGTTCACTCGCCAACTTTTGTTGACCCAAAAACCCTCATTTTTACGCATGATACAGGTGATCCAGTTGCAGCAAGAAACATGTAGGACGGCCTAGAAGAATAAATCAGTTTAGGTTTTGGATTGTTTATTTAGTTACTTTTTTTCCTTGTAATTGTATGGACTTGTTTGGAATATTGAAGTTGTAATTTAAATTTAATAAATATGAAACATTTTAGTAAACATCATGAGCTTTGGTGATAACCCAATTATGCCCCGTTCTCTTATTCCGCTGCGGGTCGGGGTGTGACACACACAGGCTGATGGATTGCAGAGGCCCGCTTCTCAGAATAAGAGTGATAATAGTAATCCCCAGGCGTCTCCTCTGGACGAATGGGCGACTCCTCATTAGAATCCTCAAAAGACATGAAGCCTTCGCTTTGTGTTAAAGGGCCAGCTCCCTTAGATATCAACTTTGAAGGCTCCGGCACAGGGGAAGATATTTTTTCTTGCTCCGCGGTAGCAGTGTCTTTCACCCCAGTATCTGTAGCTGTATCTTTAACCTGCTCGCCAGCATGATTCTCAGCACAAATTTTTTAGGCTCTTCTTCCGGAGCCACCTTCTCAACATTTTCTGGGACGATGGGGTCCGCGTCAACAGCGGGTGCTTCTCGCTCCGCATCTTCCTCCTCAATGTTTTCAGGCCTGTGCGGCGATGGTATAGCAGACGAGGTGGCCGGCGCAGCCTTCACCATTTTCTATGCAAAGCATATTAACAAATACCAAGTATAAGATTCTACGCAACTTTTCTGACAGAAATGCGCAACAAACTGAACATACCAGGTGAGAACTTCTTTGCAAAGGCATCCAGATTGCCCTTCTTGCCAATGGGCAGGCGCGCAACTTTTGTTGGCACAGGAGGTTTAGTTTCAGACTCCTTCCTCTTCTTGGAAGTGCGCTTCAATGCCTCTTCCGGGCTTGAGGGTATTTCCAAGGGATCGTCTGGGTTCGAGGCAGGAAGAGAGGAGGTATCAATGGATTCTGGCTTTGGTTTCCTCAAACCTACAGGCGCAAGACCCTCCGGTGAGTCCGACACCACCACATAATCACACCAAGAGTCAGATACAAGACGCGTACCTTTCTTACCCTCAGCTTTCGCAGCAGCTGATGGTTTGGTTTTTTGATCTGGTTTGGAAAGGGGAGGTGCAGCAGTTGCGGCAGCAGTTGGCTTCTTTTTCTTCTTCGAGTCAAGGCCTACGTCCAAGTTTAGCAAATCATCTACATAATCAATCATATTGAACAAAGGGTTGCGCCGTTAGTTATATTGCAATATTACTTAGAAAATATGTTCAAGAGTAATATTGCAATATCAACTTAGGCCTTGTAAGAATTTAATTACCAGTCATCGAAGACGGTTGCGCCTCCAGATCCTCCTTCTTGGGCAGCTCAAAGTTCCCCAAGATTTGTGAGAACCAGGTATCCTCACCCTCAGCAATTGGCACGACGGCCATTTTCCCTTTTTCTCTCTTGAAAGATACCAAGTAGAGCGGCGCAGCTATATAACAAATATTTTTGCATCAGTACATATCTCTTAAAAGATATTGGTAGGAAGTTAAAACGGTTACATACCAGTTCCTTCTTCAGTATACACCGGTTTTTCCCGGCGTTCTTTCTTCCAAAAAAACTCATCCCAGCAGCGATGAGGGCTCTCTCCGGCAAAACAATGTTGGGCACATCTTTAATGTCCTGATACCACACCTCGTCGGCAGGTATGGGGAGAGTCTCCAGCTTGATATCATCGCCGGCTCGAAAAGTCATCTTCATCGGGATTACTGCCGCCTTTATGAAGAAAAACTTCTGTTTCCAGTCATGGTAAGATTTGGGTGGCGCTAACAACAACCGTTTTGCTTGCACGCGTTGTTGGAATGACATTAATTGAAGGGACCTATCGTTTTTCCGTTATAGCAAAATCTAGGATACCCTAATATACTGACACGTGTCTCACGCTTAATTCCATTTATTATAGCTAATAGATAATAGATTAATGTATCAGTAACTTTTGAAACTATGTTACTAAAACTTTTGAAAAATATTGTATTTAAATAAAGAACACTATTCAATTTCAATATATGTAATAGGGTATGGATAATTTTAATAGTGTATGGACAACGTTAATGTAACAAAAATAATACTACACGCATTCACACACAAGATAAATCATTTTTCTTAGATATATAATCATCATATCATATTCAATATACCTACAAAGGTAAGCAACTACCAGGTGGGATTTTTTTATAATTTTTTTACCGTCATTTTTTTTTCTTTTCTTATTTTTACACTTCAATATTAAGTATTAACACTTACAACTCTTCAACTTTGTACTCACTTTTTACGTGCTTATTTTTTTGTACGTCTCGGTATAAATTCGGGTTGATTTAGGTTTCAATGTAATTTCTTTTTTGGAAATTGGTAGGCTCAAATATAATATGTTTTTGTGTTATTTTATGTATGTTTTTAATTGGTTTACAATTTTGAAATAAATTCATTAGATGATAATCATTCGAGTTATTTTACGTTTCGATGCTGCCGCAACGCGGCATAGAGTTTTTTTTATCTTAAAAAAAACTTAATTTTCTTACGTACTTTATTTATGTATGTGTGGTTATAGGTTCAAGTTGGTTAACGTTTCAACGTAAATTTCTTTCGCAAGTAAGTCGGATCAAATAATACGTATTCATGCTTATTTTTATATACATTTTTAGTTTGTCTAATTTTGATATAATTTTTCTTCAGAAGCAAGCTGAATCAAATGTATTAGGTTTTCATTTGACGATAAAATACATTGTAAACCCGTTGGTGGGGAAATTTACTAGTTCATATACTACAATCAAACAAAATATTTTATTTTTCCTTTTAGTTAATACTCATATAAAAAGGGTAGATAGGGAAATAGTGGGACCCGACGATCACGTGCGTGGCGTGTATGGAAGTGACGATGCTTCTCCCACCTAACGGCAATATTTCCATGTCACATGCCCATCCAATTCACGTATTTAAGGTTTAAAAACAAAACAACCCTATTTAACTATTTTGATGTTTGAGACTTTTGAGTACCACTAAATTGCGTTGTTACTTATATTTACCAAGCATGATATGATAATTATAAATTGCGTTGTTACTATGGAGATATCAAATAGAAAGTTTATATTCATTAGGAAGGCTAGGAAGTAATTTTAACCTGAAAAAGTGAAAATACAAGTGTGAAGGATATTTTAGTCAATCTACTTTTATCTATTATTTCTATTTCCCTTCTCTGTATCTTCAAAACCCAGGGTCAAAACCCACTATCTTCAACATTTCATTCATTTTCTCTCTCTAGAATTACTACATCACAGTGCGATTTTCTTCATCAATGAATGGTTCGAACACTCAATCAACATGTTCTTCGATTTCTTTGAAGAAAAACCAGTTTATATTTCTATAATTTCTCGTTTTTTTTTCAATTTAATATGATGCGATGGAACATGAGATTTCTGTTAAAACAGGTACTCTTCTTCTTAAATTTCTCAAACATTTTGTATTCAAAGTGAAGATATCTCTGATTCTACTCTTTCTCTTGATGTATTCATGCGTTTGTACAACATCATTAGTTCCAACTTCATTGAGAAATCACTAATAAAAAGTTGCACATCAGGTTTTGACAAAATGTCTTAAAGAAAAATTGCAAAACACCTTTCAGTTTAAACTTTCATTTAAAATTGTGTGTTTACAAAATAATGAAAAAAACACACTTTTTTGGTGTTTTTTGTCCATTGCATTTTACAAAATAATGAAAAAAAACACTGCTTTTTATCCATTGCGTTTTACAAAAGAATGAAAAAACATTTTTTGGTGTTTTTTTATCCATTGCGTTTTACAAAATAATGAAAAAAACACTTCTTTTTATCCATTGCGGTTTACAAAAGAATGAAAAAACACACTTTTATGTGTTTTTTGTCCATTGCGTTTTACAAAATAATGAAAAAACACTGCTTTTTATCCATTGCGGTTTACAAAAGAATGAAAAAACACACTTTTGGTGTGTTTTTTGTCCATTGCGTTTTACAAAATAATGAAAAACACAGTTTTTTGTCTATTGCGTTTTACAAAAGAATGAAAAAACACATTTTTTTGTGTTTTTTTGTCCATTGCGTTTTACAAAATAATGAAAAAAACACTGTTTTTTATCTATTGCGTTTTACAAAAAATGAAAAAACACATTTTTTTGTTTTTTCTCCATTGTGTTTTACAAAATAATGAAAAAACACAGTTTTTTGTTTATTGCGTTTTACAAAAGACATTTTTCTTTTGTGATTTTAGTCCATTGCGTTTTAGAAAGTACGCTTTCTTTTATATTTTTAGTCAATTGCTTTTTAAAAAAAACTTTGTTTGGTGTTTTAATTCATTGCTTTTTAGATAAAAAAAACATTTTCTTTTGTGTTTTTGTCCATTGCCTTTTAGAAAAACACTTTATTTTCTGTTTTTTAGTCCATTTTTTTAATAAAATGAAAAAATTTTGTGTTTTTTTTTCATTGCGTTTTACGCATCTGGTTATCGAAAACTTTTTTTTCAAAAGTATAACAATAATATACTCGTTTTAAAGATAAAAAAACGCTCGTTTTTATGGTACAATTTTTATCCATTGCGTTTTACAAAATAATGAAAAAAACACTTCTTTTTATCCATTGCGGTTTACAAAAGAATGAAAAAAACACACTTTTATGTGTTTTTGTTCCATTGCGTTTTACAAAATAATGAAAAAAAAACACTGCTTTTTATCCATTGCGGTTTACAAAAGAATGAAAAAAACACACTTTTGTGTGTTTTTTGTCCATTGCGTTTTACAAAATAATGAAAAACACAGTTTTTTGTCTATTGCGTTTTACAAAAGAATGAAAAAAACACATTTTTTTTTGTGTTTTTTTGTCCATTGCGTTTTACAAAATAATGAAAAAACATTGTTTTTTATCTATTGCGTTTTACAAAAGAATGAAAAACACATTTTTTGTTTTTTATCCATTACGTTTTACAAAGAATGAAAAAACACATTTTTTGTGTTTTTTGTCCATTGTGTTTTAAAAATAATGAAAAAACACAGCTTTTTGTTTATTGCGTTTTACAAAAGACATTTTTCTTTTGTGATTTTAGTCCATTGCGTTTTAGAAAGTACGCTTTCTTTTATATTTTTAGTCAATTGCTTTTTAGAAATAAACTTTGTTTGGTGTTTTAATTCATTACTTTTTAGATAAAAAAACATTTTCTTTTGTGTTTTTTGTCCATTGCCTTTTCGAAAAACACTTTATTTTCTGTTTTTTAGTCCATTGTTTTTTATAAAAATGAAAAAATTTTGTGTTTTTTTTTCATTGCGTTTTACGCATCTGGGTTATCGAAAACTTTTTTTTCAAAAGTATAACAATAATGTACTCGTTTTAAAGATAAAAACGCTCGTTTTTATGGTACAATTTTTATCCATTGCGTTTTACAAAATAATGAAAAAACACTTCTTTTTATCCATTGCGGTTTACAAAAGAATGAAAAACACACTTTTATGTGTTTTTTGTCCATTGCGTTTTACAAAATAATGAAAAAACACTCCTTTTTATCCATTGCGGTTTACAAAAGAATGAAAAAACACACTTTTGTGTGTTTTTTGTCCATTGCGTTTTACAAAAAATAGAAAACACAGTTTTTTGTCTATTGCGTTTTACAAAAGAATGAAAAAAACACATTTTTTTTGTGTTTTTTTGTCCATTGCGTTTTACAAAATAATGAAAAAACATTGTTTTTTATCTATTGCGTTTTACAAAAGAATGAAAAACACATTTTTTGTGTTTTTTATCCATTACGTTTTACAAAAGAATGAAAAAAACACATTTTTTGTGTTTTTTTGTCCATTGTGTTTTTATAAAATAATGAAAAAACACAGCTTTTTGTTTATTGCGTTTTACAAAAGACATTTTTCTTTTGTGATTTTAGTCCATTGCGTTTTAGAAAGTACGCTTTCTTTTATATTTTTAGTCAATTGCTTTTTAGAAATAAACTTTGTTTGGTGTTTTAATTCATTACTTTTTAGATAAAAAAACATTTTCTTTTGTGTTTTTTGTCCATTGCCTTTTCGAAAAACACTTTATTTTCTGTTTTTTAGTCCATTGTTTTTTATAAAAATGAAAAAATTTTGTGTTTTTTTTTCATTGCGTTTTACGCATCTGGGTTATCGAAAACTTTTTTTTCAAAAGTATAACAATAATGTACTCGTTTTAAAGATAAAAACGCTCGTTTTTATGGTACAATTTTTATCCATTGCGTTTTACAAAATAATGAAAAAACACTTCTTTTTATCCATTGCGGTTTACAAAAGAATGAAAAACACACTTTTATGTGTTTTTTGTCCATTGCGTTTTACAAAATAATGAAAAAACACTCCTTTTTAATCCATTGCGGTTTACAAAAGAATGAAAAAACACACTTTTGTGTGTTTTTTGTCCATTGCGTTTTACAAAATAATGAAAAACACAGTTTTTTGTCTATTGCGTTTTACAAAAGAATGAAAAAACACATTTTTTTTTGTGTTTTTTTGTCCATTGCGTTTTACAAAATAATGAAAAAACATTGTTTTTTATCTATTGCGTTTTACAAAAGAATGAAAAACACATTTTTTGTGTTTTTTATCCATTACGTTTTACAAAAGAATGAAAAAACACATTTTTTGTGTTTTTTGTCCATTGTGTTTTATAAAATAATGAAAAAACACAGCTTTTTGTTTATTGCGTTTTACAAAAGACATTTTTCTTTTGTGATTTTAGTCCATTGCGTTTTAGAAAGTACGCTTTCTTTTATATTTTTAGTCAATTGCTTTTTAGAAATAAACTTTGTTTGGTGTTTTAATTCATTACTTTTTAGATAAAAAAACATTTTCTTTTGTGTTTTTTGTCCATTGCCTTTTCGAAAAACACTTTATTTTCTGTTTTTTAGTCCATTGTTTTTTATAAAAATGAAAAAATTTTGTGTTTTTTTTTCATTGCGTTTTACGCATCTGGGTTATCGAAAACTTTTTTTTCAAAAGTATAACAATAATGTACTCGTTTTAAAGATAAAAACGCTCGTTTTTATGGTACAATTTTTATCCATTGCGTTTTACAAAATAATGAAAAAACACTTCTTTTTATCCATTGCGGTTTACAAAAGAATGAAAAACACACTTTTATGTGTTTTTTGTCCATTGCGTTTTACAAAATAATGAAAAAACACTCCTTTTTATCCATTGCGGTTTACAAAAGAATGAAAAAACACACTTTTGTGTGTTTTTTGTCCATTGCGTTTTACAAAATAATGAAAAACACAGTTTTTTGTCTATTGCGTTTTACAAAAGAATGAAAAAACACACTTTTTTGTGTTTTTTGTCCATTGCGTTTTACAAAATAATGAAAAAAAACACTGTTTTTTATCCATTGCGTTTTACAAAAGAATGAAAAACACATTTTTTTGTGTTTTTTTATCCATTACGTTTTACAAAAGAATGAAAAAACACATTTTTTGTGTTTTTTGTCCATTGTGTTTTACAAAATAATGAAAAAACACAGCTTTTTGTTTATTGCGTTTTACAAAAGACATTTTTCTTTTGTGATTTTAGTCCATTGCGTTTTAGAAAGTACGCTTTCTTTTGTATTTTTAGTCAATTGCTTTTTAGAAATAAAATTTGTTTGGTGTTTTAATTCATTGCTTTTTAAATAAAAAAACATTTTCTTTTGTGTTTTTTGTCCATTGCCTTTTCGAAAAACACTTTATTTTCTGTTTTTTAGTCCATTGTTTTTTATAAAAATGAAAAAATTGTGTTTTTTTTTCATTGCGTTTTACGTATCTGGGTTATCGAAAACTTTTTTTTTCAAAAGTATAACAATAATGTACTCGTTTTAAAGATAAAAAACGCTCGTTTTTATGGTACAATTTTTATCCATTGCGTTTTACAAAATAATGAAAAAACACTTCTTTTTATCCATTGCGGTTTACAAAAGAATGAAAAACACACTTTTATGTGTTTTTTGTCCATTGCGTTTTACAAAATAATGAAAAAACACTCCTTTTTATCCATTGCGGTTTACAAAAGAATGAAAAAACACACTTTGTGTGTGTTTTTTGTCCATTGCGTTTTACAAAATAATGAAAAACACAGTTTTTTTGTCTATTGCGTTTTACAAAAGAATGAAAAAACACACTTTTTTGTGTTTTTTGTCCATTGCGTTTTACAAAATAATGAAAAAAACACTGTTTTTTATCCATTGCGTTTTACAAAAGAATGAAAAACACATTTTTTTGTGTTTTTTATCCATTACGTTTTACAAAAGAATGAAAAAACACATTTTTTGTGTTTTTTGTCCATTGTGTTTTACAAAATAATGAAAAAACACAGTTTTTTGTTTATTGCGTTTTACAAAAGACATTTTTCTTTTGTGATTTTAGTCCATTGCGTTTTAGAAAGTACGCTTTCTTTTGTATTTTTAGTCAATTGCTTTTTAGAAATAAAATTTGTTTGGTGTTTTAATTCATTGCTTTTTAAATAAAAAAACATTTTCTTTTGTGTTTTTTGTCCATTGCCTTTTAGAAAAACACTTTATTTTCTGTTTTTTAGTCCATTGTTTTTTATAAAAATGAAAAAATTGTGTTTTTTTTTCATTGCGTTTTACGTATCTGGGTTATCGAAAACTTTTTTTTTCAAAAGTATAACAATAATGTACTCGTTTTAAAGATAAAAAACGCTCGTTTTTATAGTACAATTTTTATAAAAAAATAATGTCGTATGAAAAAGTTATTAACGTTTTAAAATTGGGGGGAATTGATGGAGAGGGAACTATTACCTTAGATGGACTTAAATACCCTTACATAAAAGTCACGCGCCTCATTTTTTTTCAATTCCACTCATTTAATCTTACTCCTTGATTACTAAATAGAAAGTCAAGATTACTTACTATCCTTCCTACCCCTAGAAACTTTCTACTATATCCTGACCCTAAATAAGTATAGATGCTAAAAAGTTTAAATTTTAAAGGAGAACTATGTTTGTATAGGCTTATTGATATAAATGTTGGTTCTTGACAAATCTAATAATTTCATTTATTGGTATCATCATCGTAGTTTGATTTTCGGATATTTATTAATTTGAGGAAACATACCTGATCAATTTGAGTAAACAAAATTTCTGGAGTAAACTACTAAATTGGTCCCTGGGGTTTGTTCACTTTTACCATTTTAATCCAAAACTTGAACATTTTGAATCCGAGTCTTTATGGTTTCAATTTTGTTGCTATTTTCATCCAAAAACAAAATCCGATTAGATTTTGCAGTAAACATCCTGTTTTTTTGCCTTTTTCTCCATGAAGGGCAAAATGGTCAGAGTTTTTTAATTTGTTATAATAAAATATTAAAAGACCATTTTGCACTTCATTAAAAGTGAGGGAAAAAAATTTAAAAACTGGATGTTAACTGAAAAATCTAAACAAATTTTGATTTTGGATGAAAATGACAACAAGATTGAAACACATGGACTCAAATTCAAAAGGTTTGAGATTTTAATTAAAGTGGCAAAGTGACCAAATTCAGTGACCATTTTAACAGTTTACTTGAATTTCTATGATAATGTGCAATTCAAAATAAAAAACATCACATAAACATTTTCTTACTCTACAATATTAAAAGCCTAAAACAACTTCAACATCCACCTAGTGCTCTTTCTTCTGCATCTACACTGTATTGAAAATATGACATCTTTGGGAAACATAGTTATCACTTGAATATGGATACAAATCTAAGTACCCATCTCACATAATATAAGTTGCACCCGCGTCTGTTATGTATAATATATTGGGATGTAACAATAACATACTTTGTACAAGGTACCCAATTAAATTCTTTTGTAGATTCTATGTGGTTAAATTTTTTAAATTGTTTTGCTTTATGGAACATGTTTGTAAAAGATATTCCACTTTTGTACATATAAATGAATGTATTTTAAAAAATATATTACCATTGTGCATATTTATATACATGCATTTATATGTAAATGAATATGAATATATATCCACTTCTATTATGCATTTAAGAGTGAAAACATATGCAAGATATTAGCTGGTCCCCTTAAAATAATTCTAGCCCCATGCAGCACAATGATGATATATACATTTATTTTAGTTGGCTTGTACAAGCAAACAACCAAGTCACAGGAATGACCCACATACATATTTCCAATCATTGCATTCTATACCCAATTTTATTACATGAATTCAAAATTTATATCAAACAAAATAAATAGATAAATCATTTTGGCATAAACTTGTTTTTGTTTACAAAAAATAAGATCGGAATTGTCATAGATTGAAAATTGTTTTATTAAATAAAACAAGTAAACGATGTTCATCAATGGAGTGTTTTACACAGCATGGGGACTGTTTATTAAACCCTAAAAATGTAGGAATTGAAACAAACACAAAAAGTAAATGACATTAATATTAAACATGTTTTCAGAGAAGCTTCCTTAGCTGAATATACGTTTCAAGCTCGGGCATGCACTCCGTAATCTTCCCACGCCTATCTATCGCGCACACAAAGTTTCAGAAAATAAGCATTTCTTATATAGTTGAAACAATATGCTTTCGAAAAGAAACTTAACCCGTGACTTACTTTTTGACAAAAGCGGACGTCTAGTGTCTCAAGCATGTTACACTCTGATATCGCAGATTCAACTGCCTCTTCGCTAATATTGCAGGACTAGTAGAAAGAGATGAATAAGTCTCGGGTAATAAATCACTTTAGAAGGGCGTTCATGGTCCGGTTCGGCCGGTTTTTTACGAAAATTTTAGGCCGAACCACTATCTACAGTTTCAGAAAAAGACAAACCAAACCAGCCAGTTTTAGCAGTTTGGTGGTTTGAACCATTTTTTAATTCCTTTTCTGGAAAAGCCTTAGTAAATTGTATTAAAATTGTTGGAACTATAAAAATAGTTCATAAATATAAAACATATACATAATTACATGTTCCTAAAATGAAAAAAATATAAAGATGACACATGCCCGTATAACTGTCAAACCACCAAAACGAAACTGTGAACTGAACCGTACACATTTCAAACTGGCCGACTTGCTTCGCTGTGAGTGATTGGATCGGTTTTAATGGTTTGTAAACGCCCCTTACACTTTGTAATTTGGGTTGTCTCGAAAAAGAAATGAGAACTAATACGATGCATACCTGCAGAAAGAGGCTAGTTAATCTTGGGCAGTCGAGCTTCAAGATTTCCAATGAGCTACCGTTGCTGAAGTGGAAAGCATGTAAAAATTAGCCTTTTAAGTTATTAGAGCATTACAACAATAAAATATAATACCTGAGATTGAGAAAGCATAAATTAAAACAGGCCACGTCAACTTCTTTCAAATATGCAGACAGCGAAATGTTTAACGATGACAAATTAGAAAACCGAGCGACTGATGGGATGAGTACTTTCTTGATATTTGGACAACCAACACAATTGAGATTTTGTAAAGATCGTTGAGGCTGGTTAGAGGCCATAGATGATAGATACGCCCGATCAGCACTAAAACTCCAGTTTAGGTCATGCATGTTCACACACCCGTTCAAACTGACGTGAGTTAAATGAGTACAGCAAGCAAGAAGCTCCTCTATGGAAGCCTGGCATAAGCTCCCGTACGATAAGTCCAATTCTCGCAGAGTTGGGAGAGCCGCATCTTTGTAAAGAGGTTCAAGTGATGTGTCGGTGAGATACTTGCATGCTTGTAATTTCAAAACCTTACAAAAAAAATCGGTGAAATTAATAAGCCAAAGATCAGAAATAGAAAATAAAAAGAGTAAAATGCCATTTTCGTCCCTGAGGTTTGGCCAGATTTGCAACTTTCGTCCAAAGGTTTGTTTTTTCCGCATCTGGATCCAAATGGTTTGAAATGTTGCCATTTTCATCCGGCTTGTTAATTCTATCCATTTTTCCTCCGTTAAGTCACGGATATTTCGGTCTTTTTTGCTAACTTACAAGGCAATTAGGTCGTTTTCACTTTATGTAAAAAGACCGAACAGCCCCTGAAAAAGACCAAATTGCCCCTTAAGTTAACAAAAAAGACAAAAATTACCACCGACTTAACGGAGAAATGGATGGAGTTAACAATCCAGATGAAAATGGCAAGATTTCAAACCTTTTGGATCCAAATGCAGAAAAACACAACCTTTGAACGAAAGTTGCAAAACTGGCCAAACCTCAGGAACAAAAATGGCATTTTACTCTATAAATTAAAAAAAAATCAGCATCCAGAAATCAAACCTTCAACTGCGGACAGGAGGCAAATACAGGCTGCAAGTTGGTTAAGAACGTGTAGGAAAGATCAAGCGATGTCAAATTTTTAAGCCGGCGGAGAGACAAGAGTCCGTCAGAACCAATAGATGGGCATGACATTAGAATTAGCGATTCAATTAGGGGACATGAGGCAGTAGTTGCAGATAAGCAGTTGTCCTTTAGTTGGCTGCATGTAGGGATCATAATGCATTAGCATCTTATTAATTTATTATTTGCTAATTTCAGTAAATGGATATGAGGAAAGAAGGATGAATTTAATGACCTGCAAAAGGAAGCATCGAGAGATGTTAAGAGCGGGCAGTTTATAAATGCCTCTGATATGACACCGCACCCCTTCAGTTCAAGTAACACCATAGATGGTGCTTCAATCTTGAGTGCATTTAGTTTAGGACATATTCCTAAATTAAGAGATCGCAGACCAACCTGCAAAAAAATTGGGAGAAATTTATCAGACGCATTATATATACAATCAATGACTTGTCAGAAATGTTATTTAAGGCACAACACTTGCAAAAGATTTCAGATAGTAAAATGCTTACGATCAAGTTTTTGAGAGCTTTGACACGTGAACATTGACTAGATGACATAACAATATGATAAAGCCATTGAATGAAATAAATAAAGTTGAGATCGTAATAATATTCAATCAAGATGCCAGGACAGAATTTATAATTGGTTCACTTACTGGACTAAAGATTGCTCTTTCAAGATGATCACATCCACCCAATGACACTTGCTCAAGATACGGGCAGGTTAGTTCAATAGAAGTAACAGCACGGCAACCAGCAAGAGAAAGGCTAGTTAATGAATTGCTAGAGAATTTCACAGCCGTCAAGCTCTAAACCAATAAAAAAAACCAAATCAGTATATAAAAACACAATAGTAACCCAACATTATACGAAACCGAGTGCAGCAAAGAATAAGCAAACAGCATGGGACATCCATTGCCATCACTAGACAGTTAAACTTCATCTCATCATCAATAAACGAGACCCAAAAAGAGAAAATCATTCTAAGAGAATATAAAGTATCCACAAAATTCAAAATGTCAAAAACAGGAGAAAAACATACATTAACGTTAATGAAAACTTAGTAAGTGCATGAAAAGTGAGTTAAATACCTCGCAGTTGTCGAGAATTAACGATTTGAGCATAGGGCACCCACTACCATCGCTAAAAACATCACATATCGAATTCGTCAAAGATTCACAATTTGTGAGGTCAACTTCTTCTAGACCTTGACATTGTAGCTCTAATGAAGTTAAGCTATCCTGTTTGTGCAAAACTAGTTTCTGCATAATAACAATAAAGCAAGCATACAAGATTACATCAGAAACTCAGAATCCAAATAAAGAAATACGACTAATTAAACATTTAAACCATACTTGCAGTGAGTTCGATACAATGTTGATTCGCTGGAGTGCAGGACAGTTAGAGACTTTGATGGATGATAATACCGCACTTCTTAAACTCAAGTCTACAAATCTGCGATCACTTTAAAAATGGGAATTAATTATACTAGAAGAATATGTTCACTCATTAATGATATGTAGTTTGGTTTACAGATTTATACTTTCGACAATGGACAAGCCTGATATGCTGCAAGCGAGGAAGATCCAAGAAGACTGATGTCAATAAACTACAATTGTCAAGCTCCAAAACCTGTGGGGAAATACACAATAAACAAAAATTAAAAATAAAATTTATATACTATAAATATGCTATTTTGTCAACATCAAACACCTTGAGCCCCTCAACTTTAATAATAAACAACTTTAGCCCCTCAACTTAAATAATGACATGTTTAACCACTCAAATTTAATAATAAACAACTTTAGCCCCTCAACTTTATAATAAACAACTTTAGCCACTCAACTTTGATAATGACATGTTTAACCCCTCAACTTTAATATTGACATGTTTAGCCTCTTAACTACATCAAACAACTTTAGCCCCTTAACCCCTTAACTAAAACAACTTTAGCCCCTCAACTTTAATAATGACATGTTTAGCCCCTTAACTAAAACATCAAACAACTTTAAGTCTCGTAATTTGCTCATTTTTATCTACATATCAAACCCGCTAGTTAAATAAAAAAAACTAGTCAAAGTTGCAGAAGTCAGCTGCCAGAATTGAGACAACAGAGAGGATTCTCACCTCCAACATATAGCTATGTGATATGGCAGCCATTGAAGCAGAAGTTATGCCTTCACAGCTATGAAGCTTGAGAACCGTAAGCATTGTCAACCTTACAGACTTTGAGCAAACAAAGAAAGGTATATTATACAAACACATCGCCAGCGTACTTCAAAAATCATATATGGGCCGACAGATATTACCTCAAGAGAAATGTTCGGACAGTATGATGCGTTCAGAACATGGAGATTAGTACAACTTATGGAGATTTCACGTAGTGTTTCGTCGCTAACACAAGAACAGTTGGACACGTCCAAGGACTCCAAGAGAGGGCATGATGTCACTGCTGACCGGATTGCAGCATCTAGAAGTTTATGACAAGATGCTATATCGAGATCGCGCAGAAGAGGGCAGTTCAGTACAGCATGTGCCATGCTGCTTCGCTTTAACGACAAAGTCTGAAGTTGCGGGCACCTGACCGATATACGGACCACGCGGCATTTCACAATTTGAATGTGTCGCAAACTATCATGGTGTATCGGTATCTCCTGGATGCCATTACCAAGAATAGCATCAGTCACGATCAAACTCTTTAACATAGTGCAATCAGTTAATGCTTGGAAAAATGTCTCCCCTAACTGTCCTTTACCCAAGGTTAAAGACTCAAGATTCCTGAAAGATAGTTAGATGGATAACCAGTGAGATGACATTCGATAAAAAGATGGTATTGAATGATGAACAGTGATCACCTTAAGGATGAAATTGTCTGCATCCCAAGTGTGTGAATAGCTGGCGACCCATTAATGTTTACTTGAGTGGCGTTTGGATATCGGTGGCACATATTTTCAACTGCAAAAACCAAATATAACGAGGATTATGTAATTGACTAAAACCAAATTATAGCACAACAACTGTTTGGGACTATATTACTATATCTCTAATCGGTGTTGTCCGAATTAAACATTCTCTGTGTCTTGGTCCATTTGATGAGAATTATAGTTCGAAATCATTAACAAAACAAAATTCTCTAAACTGTCGTATCAGGGTATCACTTCATTCAAACTGGTAAAGAAAATGTTTTACTTTGTAATAATCGTTAAAAAAAGGACCAACTCAACGACAAAAATGCACGATCAAGCATTCTGCTATGTAGATCAGTTATACATATTATATATTAAAGAAAAACAATGAAGGTACGGTAACAAAGAAAATTCTCAAACTGTCCTGTATCAGGATGTCACTTATTTTAAACTGGAAATAAAAATGTTTTACTCTGGATCAAAGAGTTATAAAGGACCAACTTGACGACAAAAATGCACAATCAAGCGTTCTACTATGTAGATCATTTATATATAAAAGAAAACCAATAGAGGTAGAAAAATAGTAAAATACAACTAAATAGACATAGTTACATATAGATTCTGAGCAGTCGAGCACGCAGAGGAAAATACAATCAAATAAACGAAGACATATATACATTCCGAGCACACAAAGCCTAGCAACATGTGACATCAAAATGATTGCATTACATAATAATTAGTAATATCAGTAGAACTTAATGCTTCTATGCCTGCAACATGCACACAAGTCGCATATATACTATGAGACCATTAAGGTAACAATTTCATGGTGACCATAAACTTGTAACTATTGCATAAATATAATCAAACAAACATATTTGCCATGTGACTGCAACAGGTACAGGACAATTGCCTAGGCTCTATATGAACTTATCTGCTCGGTACCAGAATACATAACACTCCAAAACTGCCATTATTGAACTCATGAACAGACCGCCTAAATTATCCCAAACAGTAAGAACTCCGTCACTGAAGTTTAGTTACAGATCCTAAAGCCATGCAGCATAGTTTTCACCATAGTTATTAAATGCGTTAGGCGCACTCAAGGCGCATAGGCCTCGCCTGGGGCCTAGGCGCAAGGCGCAAAAAAAGCCGGGCCTAAGAAAAAAAAAGCGCACAACAAAAAAAGTATATAATAGAATATTAATACTATTCTTCAAATAAAAAAAACCAAAGCTATTATATAACATTTAATATCGTCTATGTAGTACCAAAAGTTATAAAATGCTAGTTTATTAGTGTAGAAAAGTAGTTTCTTTCGTTAGATAAAAGTAGAAATCTAGCTGAAATCTTGCCAGAATTTAGAGAATTTGATAGAAAACTCTCAAGAATCTAGGAATCTCACGTGGAATCTGCACATGAACCACCACATGGAGAACTAAAGCGCAATTGCCTAACTTACGGCGCAATTGCCTCGCCTCGCTAGGAAATTGGGCCTAGGTGCAAGAGGCGATGGCTTTTAACAACTATGGTTTTCACGATGTGTCACAGACGGTTCTCAAAATGACCTAATGTTTAAAACAGAACAGATTCATTCTCAAAATGACCTCATCTTTAAAACACCACCTTAAGAATAATATGATTAAAAATATAACTATCAAGACAGAGGTACAATACATCACCTTAAGAATAATATGATTAAAAATATAACTATCAAGACAGGTGCAATACATCACCTTAAGAATAATACAATGAAAAATATAACTATCAAGACAGAGGTCTCTAAGCTTAAGAATAACTGAATGAATATTACAAATGCAAGCACCACCACATAGTGTTATCAACTTTCTCGGTAAATGAATCACAAGGCCTAACAATCAAAATAATATGACAATACATCTTAAAGTGCATTAGCCGTCAAATGCTAAAAAGTGGAGTTATACAGCACTATTATGATTCACGATTACTTTTGCAAAGAATCAATCAACCATCTATGATTCAATGCTGATCTACTACTTCAAAAAGACCGATAAAGTGAAACTTGACTATTTGATATCAACGTGTAGCCTAGTTTGGTATGTATGCTATTAAGAGGTGAGTACACAAATAGTGATAATACATACGATAAATTAGATGCTAAATATTTCAACATATAAACAATAGGAATTAATTTCACAACCTCCAAATATAAAAAAAACAGTCACATGCTTATCAACGAACTTTTTTGCGCCACTGAAGCCATAACTGTCCAAATGAAGAGTCACATGCTTGTAAATTTTGACCGAATAATTTTATATGAGCAAAGATATATACATGTGCAACATAACGGTGACACATAGCACAGCTGTGGTCTTTCTAAAACCGGTGCATCTATTCTAATCTCCACTTAACACCTATCTAACTATCTTTGACTTTGAGTTATGAAGCAAAAAAAAAAACCCTTCTAGCATAGCCCAAAAGAAGAGCCCATGCCCTAAATTTGATCTACCAGATACTGTAAGCTTGACATCTACTGGACATGTGTTCTGCTAGAAGCAATTTCATTTTATAGCTTCCGGTTTAGGTTGTTGCAATCTTATTTTACCAAACCAATAATTCCCCAGGTACATCAATACATTGCACAACCAAATAGTATGAGACTGCATACATTGTTGAGGAGATATGTTCCTGTTCTCAAAATTTAACACCCTCCAGAAATCTTCATGTGCACTAGCTACGCGCCACTGCCTACAAACCTTAGCTGCTCCACAAAGACTAATTTGGTCCAAGAAAGAAAACACCCAACAAGCCAAAACAATAATCATCAGCTCATAGTTGATAGTACCAAGAAAATTAAAAATAAAACACAAGAGCGATATATACCATATGCAACAAGTCATCTGTAAGATCCATTCGAATTTCTCGATCATCCATATCTTCCTCCATTGGACTCCGATCATCATCCGATACCAAAAAACTGTAGTTACCTGAGCTATCATGTGTTCTCTCATACTCTGTGTCAATCAAACTAAACGACATACTTCCTTGCAAAGTAGAAGCTTGAATAAAGCTACCACTATCCCTGTAACAAAAAACCTCCACACTATTAATTATCACTTAAAAACCAAACGAAAAAGAATCAATTAACCGAACACCTTCGGATTACAAATTCTCGCAAACTCTTCCATATCAAAATATCATTTTAAACCCCTAACAAAACAAACTACAAAGAAAAAGTTCTCACAGTGCAGTAGACTGAGCTTTGTGACGTTTACTATGCGAATCGCGATCCAAACCGCCTCTTTCAACCGCACCTGATGAGCCCGAAGACTCTCCTCCCAAACTCAAATTCAAATTCAAATTCACATCCTCGTTAGTACTTTTAGACCTCAAATCATCTGCATTCCTCGAATTCACCAAACTTTCAAACCCTAATTCCTCGAAACGTCCTATTTCCTCCGATTTTTCACTCATCGTGTCTATTATCTTATGTTCTTCGTCACCGAAACATAATAAACACCAAATCCTCATGCACGAACAAAAAAAAAACCCTAATTTGCGAACTTTATTCGTAAAACCCTAGGTTAAGATAATAAGATCTCACATACTATCCAAATTTATTACAAAATCACTATGAAGGGTACAAAATGCGATGAATTCGCATTTCACAGATCGGAATAATTGCTTCGATGAAATTTATTCGTACGATTAACAAATGAAATTGTAACAGAATGGATAAATATATGTGAGTTTATGCACGCAGGAGATATGTAGAGATGAGGTGGTTTACAGGTGCGGATCAGATCGGGTCGGATCGGATATTTCTCCGGCGATTGCTCGGTGGATCACTCGCTTTCTCGGAGATTTGGGGTGTCGACTGAAGGGATCCAAAATCTTATTCTATTTTTGTAAAATTTTTATTCTATTTTTGTAAAATTTTTCTCAAAATCTTAAGGACTCAAATCATAGCCAAATGTTATATTCAGGCAAGCCATGAGAGCTCAAGGTTTTTAAGGTGATTACAAAACTGAAACGCAATCAAAGTAATCTAAAAAGTCTAAAAATAGTGTTTGGTATGAGAGAATTAAAGGTAGAATGGAATGAATCATTCTCAGTGTTTTTTTTATAAAGTACCCTATAAAAGTGTTTTATTCTCTTTAATTTGAGTATATTATTACTGTGATATTTTTAGTCATAAAAAAATTAATATGTTATGTGATTATGTGTTCTATGAGTGTCAGTATTAGTGTGTTGTGTTCCCTGTTGTATCACGTTGGCAGTCCTCTAGCGTGTGTGTCTTCCCACCTACAATTTCTCTTACCACCACAACATTCTCACTACATCGTTGTCGAACATTTTCCATTGTGAAACCCTATATATGAATTTGGGTGAAAAAAATTAACAATTTAACCTTTGAAGGAACTACCCATCCATAAAAGGGGACTTTTTGGCGTCGTAATTATCATTACCAGAAAGTGAAACCCTATATCGAATTTTCAGCGACTTCGGTGGTCACCTCCGGTGAATGCGAAGACTAACAGGTGTATAATGATTGCAAGTGGCGATGATTGGTCGTCAGATGTCACACAAGAAGATTGGTGGTGATCAGATTGATGATGATGGATATGGGGATCAAGGTGGCGAAGAAAGTAATTTATATATTTGTTTGTTTTGTTTAACTTTTTATGCATACATACATATATATATTAAATTTAGAAGGAAGTTCAGACATTTTACATTGAGTTAGCTTAAAAGTTTAACGACATTAGCCGGTAATAACCATCATGGTTACAAAAGTTCAACCTTGGAGTGGAGGACCATTAGTGTAAGGGCATCTATAAAATTAGTGTAAACTTTAGGGACTATCCGTGTAATTAACTTTTAAAGAAATGACTTTCTTAGACTTTAGAGAAAAAAAATATTAGGAGAGATGTAGTAACATATTTAAACCCCCTTTAAATTAGCTCAAAAAGGATTCAAACCGGCTCGGCTCATTGAGATTGTTCAACATTCAAACCTTTTTTTATTTTCAAATCAAGTCTACACAAAATGAATGAAAACTAAAATCAGAAAGCAATAATATAATACACAATCAGATGGGCATTTGACCTGAAAATAATATGAAGAAGAGTCACAATCGGATGAGAACCTATGATGCATTTTCAAAAATTTTTGTAGTAGATTAGAATAATGAAAAAATAGCAATTTTTGTTTTAATTTTGAATCTATTATATAGACATATTGCTTAATTAGTGCGTAATCAAATTGTATAGGAATAAAAGAAAGTATAATTGTGAAATTGATTAAAAAACAGTCAAAATATAAATTTTAAAGATAAAAAAAAATTATACCATGAATAAAAAAAATCATATTTGAACTGAAAAGTTGTAACCGAAAATTATTTGAACTGAAAAGTTGTAATATAATACTTTAACTAAAATCATACAAATGATGGAAAAATTATTTGAACTGAAAAGTTGTAACCGAAAATTAAAAAAAAAAGAAATTATTGTAAACGAAAATAAAAGGAAAGTATTGTAAAAATTGGCGACTTTCAAATTTGAAATAATTAAGTCTTCAACTACTTTCTTAAAACGTAAACTTCAAATTTTGAAATTCAAATTCGGTCAAACCATAAGGCAATGTTTTAAAAACCAGTATGAACCAGCTGGTTATACCGGTTAAACCGAATATCGGACACGAGTCCGGTACTATAAAGGCCGGTAAAACCCAAATACGGTATGTCTTATGTACCGGCGGTAAATCCGGTTCTAGCGGTTCAAACCGTTGAACCGGTTTGCATTATCCTAAGATTTGATTTCTTAATTTTAATAAAATACGATAGTAAGATAATATTGATCTTCCACATTTTTTATAATTAATCTAGTGCATTCTATTCCAATATTTGTAAGATATAATGAGGGTATAATGTGTTTTTTGGACCATTGTGTGAAATGTCTGGTGCCAATTTGATTTATCAAGGACAAAATAAAAAAGCTAATTATATTCAACGTTTTGGTTTTTATTAGCCATTCAAAGAATAAATTTTTTAAAAAATGTTTCTGTGTTTTATTGGAGAATCTATTACATGTCCTTCCAAATAGTTTTTCACTTTACATGCAACTTTTGTTTTGATGCATCTCTTTTAATATATGGATGGAATGTATCTGGGTGATATCACCTTTAACTTGGGTAGCATTAGTGCAGGCACTTATTTTTTGCAGTTCTTCGTTTCATGGCATATGTTTTTTCTGTGTATCCCATTATAATACTGCATTTCATATAGAAGTGGCAATTTGGGTGGGTTCAGTTTCATGTCAAAGTGTGTTCGGTCAAAAAGGGTAATTTTAATCTACGGATGAAAACATGACTATATGTTGGGTTTATCTAACGCTTTTTGTTCAACAACTTTTAGTTTATAGTATTATGATATTGTCACAATATTAGTGTAGCATTTTTCATAAATTAATTTAGTAAGTTGTATGCAACTATACATTAAACTTACACTTGTCGAATTTTGGCCTATTGGACCTCTTTCCTTTTAACAAAATCTATTGTTGTTCACCAATTTGACCTGTTTGCCAATATTATATACCTAAGTAGTTTACATGCATATCTGAATATGATTTGAGGGTTGTTTCTTTTATGCTTTTAATGTGGATGAACAGGCAGTGAACCTTCCAAAGCTAGGAACCAACACATTATGGCAATATTATAGTGCCTTTGACCTTGTGGCCTCGTGTATAAATTATCCACACCATTTCTGTTGATATAAAAGAGAGCAATAAAAAGTGTTTGTGGGTCAGGCCCTTTTGACCTGTATCAAAAGTACTCATGACATGATGATGGGTAGCTCAAGCCTCAACAAAATGGGTTTTACACATTAACGTTTGAAAGGTTAAAGGGCTAAAGGGTTCATAACCCGTGAACACAGGTGAACAGCAAAAAACATGTGAACAGTAACCAGTCAACTCACCTGATTGCTTGACCAACTCTCTCACAGCCGAAAAGGAGACATGTGCACAGAGAACATGCTATTACCCGCAGCTCACAAGCCTTCAACCCCTAAACGGGTAATTCCCCCACTGTAGTCTCGGATCACAGGTCACGAGCTTCCTCTTATGGAGTGTATCCCACCTATAAGAACCTGCTCTAAGCCACTCATTAAACACCAGATCAAGAGAGCTAACACATACTCTCTGATCTTCTTCCCTCTTCGAGAACAAGTTTCATACTTGCTTCACTTCTTCACCTCAAACAAACATTGCTTCGCTAACAACTTCACTCCGGTTCGAATTACTTTCGAACTGGAATCAAAAGCGATCAATAATCAAGTATCCACCCCACGTGCTACAAACGTTGGAGGACCCCGCAACCTATGTTAGGCTAACCGAAACCCTCGAAGCCTTTTAGCCTAACCAGACGGTCCACTACCCTTGGTCTCATATCTGTTGTAACAACAAGTTGGCGCCCACCGTGGGGCTACGCCGCTTATTCTTCTCAAAAGACCAGTAGTGTAGCTCTATCTTTCTCCAAAATCAGCATGTCAGAAAACGGATGTCCGGGGAAGTTAATCAAGTACCACGAACTTTGACGTCCACCGTTAGTCCAGCCTCACCGGTTGTGACGACCCCACTCTCCACTCCTGGAGACACTTCTGCCGGGATCTCTTTCCCTGAGTTTTTCCAAACGCCAACTCCTTCCCGTTCTGGGGTTCCTTCCCCGCAAATCGGCACCTCAAGTGCCCTAGAACGCGTCAATTTAACCCCTGAAGGAGTTGCAAGAAATTTCTTGCGGTTGAGGACTCTCCTCAACCAGCACGTAAGTCAAGAACGAGAAAAAGGGGTCAGAATAAGGTTGGATTATGACGAGCCAGAACCGTCTCTATCGCCGGGACCACCACCTCCACCTTCGGGACCACCACCTCCACCTTTCAGCAATTCACAACCCATGGCCTCTGGCCATGAAGCTAGTCCAAGCATAGTTTACCAACCTTTTAACCCTACCCCTTATTCTTATGGGAGGCCTAACCCGACGGCCTTCCTTATCTTCACCTCTCAACCGGTCATTACTAGTGCACCAGTTGGGCATGAGACCACCCTTGAGCAGCTATGGCAGTCTCTAGTAACAAGTGTTCCCCCTCTGGTTGCCTCCACATAGGAACAAGCATTGGCTACTTTGCCTCTAGCACGAGGCGCTGTTGTGAATGCCTCCATGGGAATGCCTTGTGCTGCACAGCCAGAAAGCCTTCAAGGCTTTAACCTCATGCCCCAGATGATGGCTCAAATGATGGCATATTTTCCTTGGTCTCAGCTCATCAACCAAGTGTTGAGTACTCACCAAGGAGCGACAAGTCAGAATCTTGCTACAAGGGCAGGAGAAGACCTTGCAAAACCTTACAAGCCCAGCAACCTGTCGTGCTTTTCCCAGCAAATCGCCGACTACAATTTCCAAACAAAGATTAAAATGTCGTCACACATAAAAACACATGATGGAACCGAGGATCCAGAAGATCACCTACAGATCTTCACCGGTGCAACTAGAATCGAAAAATGGTCCAATGCTGAGTGTTGCGTCATGTTCATGCAAACTCTCGTTGGATCCGCCAGAATATGGTTCAACGACCTACCCGCCAAAAGTGTTCGAAGCTTCGATGATCTGAGCAAAGGGTTCCTGGCCAATTTTTCACAGCAAAGGAGATACGTCAAAGACGCCACTGTGATTTTCCAAATCAAACAGAAGGACGATGAAAGTCTTCGAGAATTTATTGAGAGATACAAAAAAGAAGGTCTCACCCACGTGGGTGCAGACGAAAAAATGAGGGTAGCTGGTTTTATGAACGCTATCACCTCCAAATATCTCACAAGGGACTTCAACAAGAGTCTACCCAAGACTCTTGAAGAAGCCCTTGAAAGGGCCGAAGCACATATACGAGGAGAGGAAGCCGTGGATATCAAGGAACAAAGGAAACGGGAACCTAGCTGGCGAGGCAGCAGCCCAAGCAGAAAAAGAGGAAATTTTGGTCACTACGATAAACGGTTCAAGGGTTCAGACTCCCGAAAATCTGAACCTCGGAACCCTCCAAGCAGAGAAAGAACTGTCAATTTCACAACCCTTACCAAAACCCCTCAAGAAATCCTAGCGACTGAGGAAATCAAGCACAGCTTCCGACCCCCAAGACCTTTGCCCAAAAGCAAGAAAAATGAAAGCTCTACTCAATACTGCGAGTTCCACGAAGAAAAAGGTCACCACACGAACGATTGTTTTCAACTCAAGAAAAGAATTGAAGAAGCCGTTAAGTCTAGGGAATTGGCTCATTTAGTGAAGGGAGTCAGGGACAAAATGGCTGAAGGAAAGAACAAAGAAGTAAACATGGTAAATATCGATCAAGAGGTTTCTCGCAAAAAGCAACGCTTGGAGGCTTGGGAGCTTCAATGTGTCTGCTTCCCACCACCCCAGGGAGACTTACTTTCAAACCCCCTGGTTGTCGAAGCAATGGTGGGGACAAGTAAGACAAGCAAAGCCTACATTGACACAGGGGCTTCTTCAAATGCCTCACTGAGGATAAACGTTCAAGGCTTCAACCTTCTGGGTCATCTATAAAAGGTATCGCTGACATACCCCTCAAGCCTTTAGGCCAGCTAACCCTGGATGTTTGTTTTAGTGAAGGCCAGATGAAAAGAACTAGGCCACTTACCTTTGTGGTTATCGACATCCCTTCCAACTATGATGTTATCATAGGAAGGTCAGGTCAATGTGCATTCGGTATGGTTGTCTCAGTTGGCCAAGGCACTGTCAAGTTTCCCACTAAAAGAGGGATTGCAACCCTTCAACCAACGCAAGAAGCTTACATGGTTGAAGGGGAAAGTTCAAGAAATGAAGACAATGAAGGATTGATCATAAACCCCAAGTATCCTGAACAAAGGATAAGGGTTAACATGAACGTATCCCAAGAAACTTTGACATACCTTGAAAAGTTGCTCATACACTATAACGATGTCTTCGCTTGGTGCCCGGAAGACATGACGGGTATCCCTCAAAGCACTGCTGAACATGAGTTAAGAATACCACCAGATGTCAAGCCTGTGGTCCAAAAGAAACGGAGTCTAGCTCCTGAACGAAGCCGGGCAGCATGCCAAGAAGTTGAAACGCTTGTTCTCGCCGGAATACTTCGAGAAGTAAAGTATCAATCATGGATTGCCAACCCTGTTATGGTTCGCAAACCCGAAAAGTCTTGGAGGATGTGCATCGACTTCAAAGACTTGAATAAAGCATGCCCAAAGGATTGTTATCCCTTGCCAGAAATTGACCTCAAGGTCGACTCTCTCACCGGTTATCCTTTTAAGTGTTTCCTCGATGCTTACAGAGGTTACCACCAAATCCTCATGAAAGAAGACGATGAAGAAAAAACCGCATTTCATACAGACAGGGGTATTTTTTGCTATCAAAAGATGCCTTTTGGCCTAAGAAACGCCAGTGCAACATACCAACGCCTAATTGATAAAGCATTTGCCAGTCAAATTGGAAAAAATATGGAAGCTTACGTGGATGATCTAGTGATAACAAGCAAAACCGAGTATCAAATGCTCAATGACGTTCAAGAGACCTTCCAAAATCTGAGAAAAATCAACATGAAGCTCAACCCGGTAAAATGTTCATTCGGGTTTGAAGAAGGTAAATTTATGGGGCATATTATGGGAAACAAAGTATAAAAGCCAATCCAAACAAGGTCAGAGCTGTTTTGGAAAAAAAATCCCCACAAAGCAAAAAAGAAGTTGAGAGTCTAAACGGAAGGCTTGCAACCTTGAAGTGTTTTACCTCCAAGCTCGTTGAGAAGTCTCTCCTCTTTTTCAAAACACTCAAGGGGTGTGCAAACAAAAAAGATTTCAGATGGACGGAAGAGGCAGAAGAAGCCTTTAACCAGATGAAGCAACACTTAGCTTCACTCCCAACCATAGCAGCCCCAGAAACGGGAGAAACGATCTCTGTCTACATCTCAGCTGCTGAAGAAGCCATAAGCGCGGTCTTAACTATCGAACGAAACAAAGTTCAGGTACCCGTTTATTTCTTTAGTAAAACGTTAAAACTGGCTGAGATCAAATATCCTCCTTTGGAAAAACTTGCTTTAGCCCTAGTCCAAACGGCTAGAAGGCTTAGAAGGTACTTTCAAGCACACCCAATGCAAGTGGTCACTGACCAACCCATCAAAAGTGTGCTTGAAAAACCAGAAAATTCAGGACGATTAGCCAAATGGGCTGTGGAACTAGGTGAACATAACATAACCTATGTCCCCAGAAAAGCTATCAAAGCCCAAGTTCTGGCAGATTTCATTGTTGAAATACCAAAGCAAGAAACCACTGAAGTTAATGTCATAGCCACTGAACCCTCTAACCCTGAAGCCTGGAAGCTTTTTACCGATGGGGCTTCCAGCATTGAAGGGTCAGGGGCTGGGCTCATTTTAATCAACCCTGAAGGGTTAGAGTTTACATACACTCTTCGACTTGAATTTCAGACCACCAACAACGAAGCTGAATACGAGGCGCTAATCACTGGTCTAAAGATAGCCAAAGAAATGAAGGTTCAAAGGCTTCAAGTCTTCACGGACTCGTTGCTCTTTTCAAGTCAAGTCAATGATAGCTATGTAGCAAAAGAAACCAACATGAAAAAGTATCGGGAGAAGTCAAAAGAGTTGATGAACACATTTCAAGCATGTACCATCAAGCAAGTCCCCAGATCCCAAAACAAAAGAGCCGACGCTTTAAGCAAACTTGCATCACTCACGTTTGCTCACCTTACCAAAAAAGTGTTGGTTGAAGTATTGAAAACCCCTCCATCCAAGAATTGGAGGTTCAAGACGTAATCACTGAAGAAGGCCCTAATTGGATGACTCCAATTGAAAATTTTCTCAAAAATGGTGAATTACCCATTGATCCGATAGAGGTCGAAAGGGTTCGAGTGAAATCCAGACAATACGTGTTGCAAGGGGAAACCCTTTTCAAGAAAGGATACCTTGCACCGTTGCTGAGATGTGTTAGTCCTGAGCAAAGCCAATATCTAGTCAAAGAGGTTCACGAGGGAATATGTGGAGCTCATTTTGGACCAAGATCAGTGGTTTCTAAATTGATGAATCTCGGGTATTTTTGGCCCTCTATTCATCAAGATGCCACCGAGCAACTAAGAAAGTGTGAAGCTTGTCAAATACATGCACCGGTTCCCAAGAGCCCCAAACACGATCTCGTTCCCATTACCTCAGCTTGGCCATTCCACAAATGGGGAATGGATATCGTTGGGCCATTCCCACAGGCCAAGGGTGGAGTGAAGTTTTTATTAGTAGCCGTGGACTACTTTACCAAGTGGCCCGAAGTTAAGCCACTTGCAAGATAACAGGGAAACAAGTTATCAACTTTGTTTGGGAAAACATCATATGTCGCTTCGGGTTGCCAGGAGTTCTGGTCACGGATAACGGGAAGCAATTTGCTGAAAAGCCTTTCAGCACATGGTGCAAGGAATTCAGAATAACCCAAGTCTTCAGCTCTGTCGCATACCCACAATCCAATGGTCAAGTCGAAAGAACCAATTGCAGCATAGTTGAAGGTATCGGGAACCGGCTAGGAACACATGAAAACAATTGGCTCGAAGAACTCCCAAACATTCTATGGGCGATAAGAACAACGGAAAAAACAAGCCATAAAAGAACACCATATAGCTTGGTATTTGGCTCAGAAGCTGTAATTCCAGCGGAGATTGGAGGTGTGACTCAAAGAACACTCAACATGGACCTCGAAACGAACAACAAAGAGACCATGTTGAACTTACAACTCCTTGAAGAAATTCGGGATCAGGCCACCATTTAGGAAGCCAAATACAAGCAAAAAATGGAAGCCTACTACAATGCAAGGGTAAAACATGAACGTTTCAAACCAGGGATCTCGTGCTTCGAAACAACGAGGCTAGCAAAAAAGAAAACCAAGGAAAACTTGGCTCGAAATGGGAGGGGCCATACACAATCCTTGAGGCCCATAAGGGAGGATCCTACAAGTTGGCCGACCCAGAAGGCAAGAAGCTTCCCAGGCACTGGAACGACCAAACCCTTAAAAGGTTCCATGTCTAGACAAAAAAAAATTAGAATGTATTTCAAGAGTTGTATAATCCCCCCTTTTGTAAACGAAAAACCTCTTGAATGAATGATGAAGCTTTTGCATAACTTGTCTTAACTATCCTATAATCAGGTTGAGAACCTTGCAAAAAACTCCATGGCAAGGGCCATGTAAGGGGATGAGCTCCCAGGCCACATCGCTCAATAGGTACAAGGGTTAAATGAACCTATATAAGGGGTGAGTTCCTAAATCAATGCAACTCCATGAGACTTAGAAAATTTTTCAACAAACTTGTCTCATAGACGGGTCTGAACAGCCTACACCAAATCGTTCCTTAAACTCTTGAAAAAGTTTACGAAGCACAAAAATATACTAAGTAACGATATAAAGGATAGACAACATGTGCCATTTACCTAATGAAGCCTTGAAGCTAAAGTGACTGCAGCACTAAAACTTCTTAAGGAAAATTAGATAAACATACACATAAAATAAACAAGACAAGCAACAATCAAAACATATCCAACAAAAACATAAAAGCATGAGGATACATAAACATAAAGGCCTCAGGGGCCATAAGCATTGTCCACATAGCCATCAAGGCAAATAACTACTAGAAACCTTAAGGGTTTCAATAAAACCTACATATTGTTCAAATAGCCACTAAGGCTAACAACCATAAAATGAAAACCTTAAGGGTTTTCACACAACCTAAAATGTTCAAAACACATAAATAACATAACATTGTTTAAGATGCTAAGAGAGCTCGAATGAGTTTTAAAGTTTTCACTTGGCATCACTAACCACAGACTTTGAGGCACCGGCTTCATCGCCTTTGACTTTCTTGGTCTTCCTCTTTTTCTTTTTACCCTCCTTAGCTGCCGTCCCAAAGGCTTCAAGGCTTGGATCCTTCGAGCCTTCATCAGCACCAAAAAGGGTCTCCTCACTGTCCCTAGAGCATGAGCGCTTCCTTGACAAAAATTTGAACACTTCTTTGCATGCAGCCTCATCAAGCCCACGTGGCTTCAAATCCTGCAAAACAGATATAGGCTTGCCAAAACACTTCGAGACCTCACCAACATAAGGGTAGGTCAAACGCTCCATCTCTCGGACTGAATCTTGGAAAACTTTGAAAGCTTCAGGCTGATAAAGGGAAGACTTTTCCTGAGGATCGCTGGATTCACAGGCCTTATAGGCAGCAACATAACCTTGATGCCTTCCATGGGCTAAAAGTTTACCATACACACCACGCAAGACGCTGTTAAACTCGGCAGAATGAAGAAGATAGGTAATTACCTACTAAAAACCTTGCTCAACAAGCCACTTGTTATCATTATTCACCTGAGCAAGGGAGGCTACCATCCTATCTCTTCCTCCATAGAAGCCTCCAGCTGCTTCTTCAAATCACCAACCTCTACCTCATGCCTTTGAGTAAGCTCACCAACCTTTTTCACCCATGCCTCCTCCTTCTTCGCAAAGCTCTCACTTTCCTTCTTCAACTCATCAATGGAAGCCTTCATCTTGTCTCTATTCTTTGAAAATGCTTCATACTCATGCATCCGTTTACGAAAATGGGCAATCCCTTGAGGAAGAATAGCGGTAAAGTTGCAAGAGCTTAACATCAAACGAGATAACATCATGTCATCCTCCATCTCAGCAATGGTACCACGGATCATTGGAGGGGCAAAATGATTCAGCACGTCTTCACAAACAGCCGCATCCATGAAGCTATCGCTAACTTTGACATTCTAGTTGGGTACATAAACAGCATCTGTATCCAACCCTTCAGACTCACTAACACTTTTGGCCAGAAGAACTTGCCACGAATACAACCTTCTTAGCACCACCTTTCTTCTTCCCAACCAACGCAGATAAACCTTCCTATTCACCCTCAACAGCAGTAACCAAGTCGTCTGAAACCTCCACCTCACCATTGGATTAAGGGGACCAGAACTTGAAGGTTGGTCAACACCTTTGATCAAGCGGCGATTTGAACGCCGGGTAGCACCCTTAACAACATATTTAGAAAACCCTTTCACATTTGGCACATTCACATAACCAGATCCCTCGAACCTATGTTCCATCCCTTTCACAACAGCATCCTCCCCCTTCGTGGCTTCAGCATCGTCAAACCCAACATCCGATGTGTCATCACTTTTGATAAGATCAAGAGCAGACATAACTGCAAAAAACCAACACAAAGGTTTTAAAACATAAGTGAAGATAAAACTAAAATTCAAATACACAAAAATAAAATGCATACCCTGTCCATCCCTCATTAGAACAGGATCTCGGTCCTTTTTATCCCACAGTTTGCTAACACCCAACAAAACTAACAAATGTTTAGGGAACGGATGAACCCTCGAAGGACAAGCCCTAAGGGCATCAAGGAAACAATGTTAACCTCAAATTCTAAGGATTCTGGCTCACTGAGAACAGCATTCGATGCCTCCACACCATTTTAAAGGGAACTATAGTCTCAGATACCCAAAAGAAACGATTTTTCCAAACACCAAGACTGGTAACCATAGATGAAAACAAACAAGTATCAACCTTAGCGGTTTCAAACGTATACCAGTCACCATTTTTTGCAAGATGAAAAAACCGCTGAAAGGCCAAAAGAGTTGGGTCATACCCATTAGCACGACACAAAAGTTCAAAATGCAAAACCCTAGACATCCCATGTGGATGAATCTGAACAAATGAAACACGATAATACTCCAGAATATTCAAGACAAACATCGAAAACGGATGACAAAGGTTAGAAAACTCAAAGTGGTGACAATACAAAGCAATCGACCCAAGAGGACATCGATCAGTCGAAACATCACAACCTGGTGCAACTGGTTTAAAATCTAATCCAATACCCCATTCGATACAAAAAGCCTCTACTTCTTCTTGGGTCAAGCAGGAATATGTACTCGAAAAATCCTTTTTGGCACCCATATGAAATAATCGACAAGAAGAAAATAGTAGAAGAAAAATACTAACCTCGAAGGAAATAAGGAAGAAAACTTGGAGAAATCAGTAAAGATTATGATAATCTTTAAGGAAAAACGAAAATATAAAAAGTTATAAATGTTATAATTACCCAGCAGTTACTCGGGAACCGCTCTCCTGCAAAAACTGCTCAGTCACGTCAACCGTCTTGTCACACAGTTCAAAATTTAATCTCAACCGCTTTGAACCTTGCAAGCCTTGAAGCCTTTAAGCAAATAAAAATAATATGTAAAAGTCAAAAGTCTTTGAGTTTACTTCCCAAAAACCTCTGACTTGGGGGGCTGATGACGGGGGTAGCTCAAGCCTCAATAAAATGGGTTTTACACATTAACGCTTGAAAGGTTAAAGGGCTAAAGGGTTCATAACCCGTGAACACAGGTGAACAGCAAAAAGCATGTGAACAGTAACCAGTCAACTCACCTGATTGCTTGACCAACTCTCTCACAGCCGAAAAGGAGACATGTGCACAGAGAACATGCTATTACCCACAGGTCACAAGCCTTCAACCCCTAAACGGGTAATTCCCCCACTGTAGTCTCGGATCACAGGTCACGAGCTTCCTCTTATGGAGTGGATCCCACCTATAAGAACCTGCTCTAAGCCACTCATCAAACACCAGATCAAGAGAGCTAATACATACTCTCTGATCTTCTTCCCTCTCTCGAGAACAAGTTTCATACTTGCTTCTCTTCTTCACCTCAAACAAACATTACTTCGCTAACAACTTCACTCCTATTCGAATTACCTTCGAACTGGAATCAAAAGCGATCAATAATCAAGTGATCCATCCCACGTGCTACAAACATGGGAGGACCCCGCGACCTGCGTTAAGGCTAACCGAAACCCTCGAAGCCTTTTAGCCTAACCAGATGGTCCACTACCCTTGGTCTCATATCTATTGTAACAACATGACCCGTTATCAAATGTTTTCTTTGCCACATGTTCTATGTATACACGAAAAATGCAGTAATGATAGCTTATTTGCTATCTTGCTCTCGAAACTTTTGCAACAGAGTACGTGTGTATCTAATTGCCCCACTTCCTAATAACCAAAACTAAACTATAAATAATACACATTATGTTTTGGATGAGGTAGATGTTCTTGTTATGAAGGTTGGATTAGGTCGAAATGTTGTGCATTATCCTTTAGGTAGGTTGAGACACCCAGTGTATGTTGTGTTGTCTTTCGTTCCAGTACTATTTACCAATTTACGTAAATGTACAAAAAAACTAATTGATATTTATAATATATAATATTAAACATTTATATGCGTGACATGCGCAATAAAATATATAATATAATAAGATTTTTTATAAGAAAAAAATCAAGCCAACACTTATAAAATACAAGTCGTGGTGTCATAAGACTTTCAGCTACACATATACACTAAACGGTCAAGTACTCCTACAAGATAAAAAGTAAGGGAAAATTATCAAAACTAAAGAGAGAAACCCGCACGTTGCGACGGGTGTAAACTCGGTCGGTTTAATGCATAACAAACAAAAGAGAAAGTTCGGTTTCTTTGTATAGCAGACCAAAGTGAAAACTAAAATGATAAAACCACAACACCCTGAATTTTAGAAACCTAAATAATAATTATCGGATGTTTTATGTCGTCTTTTCATATATTGTAAAACTGATTAAATGACAATCGTTATATACGAACATAAAATAGATATTATGAAATCATTTTGTATAATAACAAACGCAATATCATGTCGAGTTTTAAAATTATAAAACACGATATTGTACTAACACTAAACACACACTTGGGCAAGTGCACCCATCGTGAGCGTAGTATAGTGTTGGTAAGATATCGAGGTCGTCCAAGGATATAAGAGCTTTTAATACCAGTTTATCGTCAACGTCTAATCAATCTAATTTTTTTTTGGATAGAATATTTTAAAGTATAAAAATAAATAAAACAAAAATAAATAAAATGAAATATAAATAGACAAGATAGAATCACTTGGATCCAACTTCTCTTTTATGTATCATTTGATAGTTTTTTGCACTTTCGGACTTTTTAAGAGATTATCTTAGTTATAGTAGTAGGCCCCTCTTTTGAAGGTGACGTTACCCTCAACCCAGTGGTTTGAGTCACCAGGGATACAATCCCAAAGGGTCGGAATATTGGAAGATAATTAAATAAGTTATTAATGCGAAAAGTGGTAGGCCCCTCTTTTGAAGGTGACGTTACCCTCGGCTAAGTGGTTTGAGTCAGCAAGGATAAAATCCCAAGAAGCCGGTTTAAAATATTAATAGTAGTTTACATATGAGTGGTTCAAGCTATTCGCGCCCCCACCATCCAATACCCATAGAGCATTGAAGGAGGCCCTAATAAGCTTGAACCAAGTCCTCGCATGATCTATACACTGAACGAGGCAAGAACTTTACCAAACCACCCTTCTAACCCCCTTCCAAGTAGTTAACGCGCTTTATATAGACCGTAAAGACACGAATGAGCAAATCAATGACATCATGAAGAAATTGTTAGAAAAGTTCACTTTCAATATAAGAAACTAGTTATTAAAGTCATTAATACATACCCAATTAAAAAGTCCGAAAAATTAAAAACTAAAAGTAATAGATAAAAGATTAGTCTTCACCAAGTGATGTAAGGAATTTAGCCAAGCATGGCCTTTGTTTGACAAGAACCCTTACAATCTATCTTGGATCACGAGACTACTACACACTCTAAAGATGATTGATGGATGATGGTGGTGGGTGTTGGTGGAGTGGTGGTGGTGGAGTGGTGGCAAAGTGAGAGAGAAGTGTTTGCCAATGGATGCCTTTGAAGTGAACCAAGCACCCCTATTTATAGTCCAAACAGTAGCCCGGCCACGGCCCCATGTCCAATGGGCACGACCCGTGGCCAACCATCTTCTCTTCCTTCATTTATTGCATCTGACATCAGAGGGCCGCACACGATCCGTGGCCTCTGGGCACGGCCCCGTGGTCAACTGTTCGCTGTACTATCTGGATTCTGCAAATCTTATAGTTGACCACGCCCCATTTTGGTCTAAGCATGGCCCCGTGGTGGGCATAGAAGCTTCTGCAGGTTTTGTCTTGAAGTGCAGGGTCAGACCACGCCCCATGTTCGGCTAGGCACGGCCCCATGGTGGTCTTCTGTTATCTTGATTTTATCTTTGGGGTGTTGCTGAGGGATCAGGCATGGCTCGTTATTCCTTCTTTTCATATTTATGTTGGTTTTGGCTGTTTATTTGCTTCTTTTATTCTTTTAAGTTCTTTTTATCCTAAAAATACAAAAGGAACAAAGAAACATGCTTTTCCCAACATTAGTACTAAAAAAAGGTTAGTTTTATGACTCTTTTGATTTTAGTTTATATGTTGCATTTTGCACACATCAGTAACCAGCCAGTCCTAGGAAACTGCGGACTTCAGAAGGTGTCTTTGGTGCTTTTGTCACACCCCAACCGATGGCGGACGAAAAAGATTGCTCATTGCTCATAATACTAATTGTGACAATATTTAATTAAATTCGAATTTCATTTCATAGCAAAAATGTCATTACAATACATGGGAATTTCAAATAACAACATTAATATGACAAAATTTGATACAACAATATTAGACCTAAACGTCTAAATGTGTATCTAGCGTCATTCGCTACTTCGTTTTCGTCGCATCAACCTTCTCAACCTGTAACATGATTAAAATACGAGTTCAATGCAAAAGCAAAGGCGAGTATACAAGTTTGAGCATAGCATACGTATGGCATAAGTTTAAACTAATCCACATGGCGACTAAGTTTTACATACGAGCAAATACAAGGCATGCGATATTTCTAGTCAACCCTCTGTTTAGCAACTAGTATCAATAATTCAACATGACCACACGTTCACGGGCGGTGCGTTACTCCTATAGCGCTATACTTGTCAAATGGAGGCTCAAAACAAGCTAATGACAATGGTATCACATACGTTTGGTAGTATAATCATAACATACGTATCAAAGCGTTCATGTATAATGGATTGTTCGTGCAAGTAATAAAGCATAAGTTTAGTGTTGTTTAAGATATGTAAACATGTTACACCCCAAAAGTGGGAAATGTAAAAAGGGGGGTCGAGTATACTCACGGTTTTGCAAGCGTTCCGATTAGTAAATTCCGTGAAGAGTTGTTAAGTTGCGGGATGAACACCGAGTTATCCTACAAGAGGAAAACGTAGGTGTGAGTGTTGGGATGATAATGGAAGATTCGGGATTTGGAACATTGCACACAAAGTAAAGTATACGAAAATACTCACTAAGGCATAGCACTCGTTTTGACATTATGGGAACCCATTAGGGTTATGTGATTTCATAGGTTGTAACATCTATTAGAATCTAAATGAGGAACCATGCTCTTTAGTGATTGAACTTACTAACTCGACATATGATTATGTGTCATTATCAAGGTTTCGGTTATAAATATATGTTACATATAAGTTATAATATTTATACATATAAGTCCATTCATAGATATCATAGAAGTCATGTAGGAGGTAGGTGGCATAGCCATCTATTTAGGAACCTCATAAGAGTTCACCACTACACAAGTTGTCATAGACAACAAGGAGGGTCAAGAACAAGTACAAGAATAATAAGAAATGAACTACATACTATTATACACTAAGTAGCCAAGTAAGCTACAACCCGGTGAGCCGGCGTCGACACACGTCGAAGGCTAGACGGGGTTGTGTCACATTCAACTAGCAAACTACTTAGGATCGAATAAGAAAACATCAAGTGTTGTGTGGACTTGGAAGTAGGGTAGCCCAAGCTAACCTTGTAGTCACACTAGCTTCAAGTTCAAGACTTGGCACTTGTGAGCTTAAAGCTCATGTAAAACAGAACGTTTAGAGGGGTTAAACACCTCCGATTTGTATGTAACAACCTTGTTTTTAAGCACACTAATCATAAACTTGATTAGTGGCATAAGGACATAGGTTTGTAAAAGTAAAACATGAGTTTTCTTTTAAAATATGAAGAATCAAAAAGATAAAACTGAGCAGAATTATAGGTGCACTTTGGACCTCAAAAATGGTGAGGTTTCACCTTAGTTTGCCCAAGCAAACTTGTGAGAACCTTTCTAGAGGTTATCCAAGTGTTGTAGAAGAAGAAACAAGAAGAAAATTAAAGTGGAAGTGAGTTAAAACTCACTTTTTATGGTTGGAACTCTAAAAAACATGGCTGAAACTCAGCTGAGTTTGGGAGGGTTTTTGAAGTGTTTGGAGGCTTGCAAAAGTGGAATAAGGAGTGGGGAAGTGTTTATTATATAGGGAAGGGATTAGGGTTTTAATGGGTTGGGCTTTGGACAAGGTTAGTGGGCATTAAGGCTTGAAATAAGCCCAAACACACCCTCAAAAGTGGGCTGCTGTTTTTTTTTATTATTTTTTTTTTGCTAATTAAAGGTTATTAATTCGTTAATTTGTTACCTTTTAATGGGTTATGAACTTGTAATAAGGTGTGGCATGATATTCCTAATGTTTGGTTATTATAACCTAAGGTTTTATAAGCAAGAATAACATGTACTAAAGGTTACAAGTATATAACGAATATGAATAAGTATAAGAATCATGTTTAAGTCTCGTATGAAGTAGGAATGTCATGTATTTGCAAGTTTGTCACACGTTTACAAGTATCACGATTTAGGTATCTATGTATAAATGTATGAATATCAATAACATGAATAGGAATAAAACACGAGTTTTCTTTATGATTCAAGTCTCGGATTACAATGATTACAACGAAGAATGAATACAAGGTTACAAAGTTTCCAAAAATAGAAATACAAAACGAGCTTTCTAAATATGGAAAGTATGAAAAAGACGGGCGTTACAGTCTCCCCTCCTTTTGGAAATTTCGTCCCGAAATTTAGAAAGATGCAACGAAAAGATGCGGATACTTAGCCTTCATATCACTCTCGAGTTCCCAAGTAAATTCAGCGCCACGTTTTCCTTCCCATCGAACCTTGACGATAGAAATTCAACTGCGCCTTAATTGTTTGATTCCTCGGTCCATGATTTCGACTGGTTTTTCCACAAATGCAATGTCTCGTTGATTTGAAGATCTTCGAGTGGGACTTGAAGTCCTTCTTCAGCTAGACATTTCTTGAGATTTGAAACATGAAAAACAGGATGAACGTTGTTGAGCGCTTGAGGTAGATCCAGACGATACGCTTCCTTGCCAATCCTCTCGAAAATCTTAAAGGACCTACGTAGCGAGGAGCGAGCTTGCCTTTCTTACCAAAACGGACAACTCCCTTCCAAGGGGATGCCTTGAGAAGTACATGATCACAAACATTAAATTCCAGGGGTTTACGTCTTCTATCAGCATAACTCTTTTGTCGGGTTCGAGCTTTGAGGAGGTTATCACGGATTTGTAAGATCTTGTCCGTTGTTTCTTGTATCAGTTCGAGACTGGTGATTTGAGTCTCCGATCTCGTGCCAACAAATAGGTGAACGGCACTTACGACCATACAATGCTTCAAATGGAGCCATTTGAATGCTAGCGTGATAACTGTTACTGTACGGGAATTCTACCAATGGTAAGTGCGAATCCCAGTTGCCGCAAAAATCGATTACGCATGACCAAATCATATCTTCCAAAGTTTGGATAGTGCGCTCGGTTTGACCGTCGGATTGAGGATGGAAGGCGGTGCTAAGGTTAAGACGGGTGCCAAGGGCGGATTGAAACGTTTGCCAAAGGTGGGAGGTGAAACGAGCATCGCGATCGGCAATGATGTCAATGGGAGTACCATGACGACTAATGATTTCATCTGTGTAGATACGAGCCAATTTCTCGACTTTGTAATCTTCACGAATGGCGAGGAAATGAGCGGACTTGGTCAGTCGATCAATGATAACCCAGATGTTGTCGTGACCAGACGATGTACGAGGAAGCTTGGTAATGAAATCCGTAGTAATACTCTCTCATTTCCAGACATGAATTCTGGTTGTTCGAGTAAGCCAGAGGGGCGTTGATGTTCAGCTTTCACCTTAGAACAAGTAAGGCACTTGGTGATATAAAGAGCGATATCTTTCTTCATTCCAGGCCACCAATAGGATGTACGAAGATCATGGTACATCTTGTCAGCGCCAGGATGAATGGAGTATCGGGATTTGTGGGCTTCATTCATCAAGGTGGTTCGAAGGTTAAGGCGATTGGGAATCCAAATGCGATCATGGTAGTAAAGAATACTATCAGGTTTAGTTGCGAGTGGGTTTTCGACTCCACAATTCAACTCGTTATCGAGGTTACCCTCATTAATGACTGAGAATTGTGCTTGGCGAATTAGCTCGTGAAGTTTTCCCACAATTTGGTGACAACGAATACTCTTGACATGAGTTTTATGACTAAGTGCATCGGCTACAACATTCGCCTTACCAGGGTGGTAGCGAATGTCACAGTCGTAGTCGTTTAACAATTCTACCCAACGACGTTGACGCATGTTGAGTTCCTTTTGATCAAAATATGTTGAAGGCTCTTGTGGTCGGTGAAGACCGTACACTTAGTACCATAAAGGTAGTGTCGCCAAATCTTTAATGCAAAAACAACTGCACCAAGTTCAAGGTGGTGCGTAGTATAGTTTTTCTCACGGATTTTGAGTTGTCTCGATGCGTATGCGATAACCTTGTCCCGTTGCATAAGAACGCAACCAAGACCTTGGTTTGAGGCATCACAATACACGATGAAATCATCGTTTCCATCGGGAAATGCAAGGATAGGAGCGTTACATAGCATGTCCTTGAGGGTTCAGAAAGACTCCTCTTGTTCGGGACCCCAAACAAAAGGTTTATCTTTTTGAGTCAACGACGTTAAAGGAATGGCAACCTTGGAGAAGTTCGAGATGAAACGGCGATAATAACCAGCGAGGCCAAGAAACGAACGAATTTCAGAAGGCGATTTAGGTGCAATCCAATTCTTCACAGCTTCTATCTTTGTGGGTTCAACATGAGCGAGTTCATTGACGGTGTGACCAAGGAATTGAACCTCTTTTAGCCAAAATTCACACTTGGAGAATTTGGTGTAAAGACGTTCGGTACGCAAAAGCTGAAGGATAAGTTGCAAATGTCGCTCATGTACCTCTTTCGTCTTGGAGTAGATGAGGATATCATCGATTAATACGATTACGAAATGATCTAGGAAAGGTTTACACACGCGGTTCATAAGATCCATAAACACTGCAGGCGCGTTGGTCAAACCAAAAGGCATGACCACGAACTCGTAGTGTCTATAACATGTGCGAAAAACGGTTTTAGGTACATCTCCCTTGAAAACTCGAAGTTGATGGTAGCCAGAACGAAAATCGATTTTTGAGAAACAAGTCGCATCTTGTAGCTGATCGAAGAGATCGTCAATTCAAGGAAGTGGATATCGGTTTTTTACTGTAAGTTTGTTGAGTTCACGATATTCAATACACATCCGAAAGGATCCATCTTTCTTCTTGACGAATAAGACGGGAGAGCCCAAGGGGAAGTACTAGGGCGTATAAAGCCTTTATCATGAAGCTCTTGAAGTTGGCTAGATAGCTCTTGCATCTAGGAGGGTGCTAAACGATAAGGAGCTTTCGCAACATGAGTTGCGCCAGGGATGAGGTCAATATGAAAGTCAACAGATCGAGGAGGCGGAGGACCAGGAAGATCCTCTGGGAAGACATCGAGGAAATCGCAAACAACAGGAACGTCGCTCATGCTCGGGCCTTTGTCTTTCTTTTCCATAACATGGGCCAGAAAGGCAAAGTACTCCTTGCGCAAGTATTTGTTTGCTTGGATACACGACATAAGCTTAAGACCTTTAGAAGGTTTCTCGCCATAGACGTGCAATGAATCACCGTTCGGTTCGGAAGAGGAAGATGAATGAATTTCTCAGAACAAACAACTTCGACACGAACTCGCCTAAGCCAGTCCATGCCTACTATGATCTTGAAGCTTCCCAATTGCATGGGGATGAGGTCAATTGAAAACGTGTGATCGTTAAGATTCAAGGAACAATTAGAAAGGATAATCAACGGAGACGGTTTTACCATTAGCGACTTCGACAGTGAAAGGATTAGGCAATTTGGAATGTACGCACTTAAGTAAAGGTTCAAATTCATTCGACACAACTCTTATCGGCGCCTGTATCAAATAGACATGAAGCATAAATATGGTCAACAAGGAACGTACTAGTGATGACATCGTTTGAACTTTGAGCATGGGCAGAGGTGAGGGCAAACACTCTTCCTCTTGCTTGTTGAGGCTGTTGTTGCTGCCGGGCCTGCTGGTTGACGTTGCATTGGGGGCAGGTGTTGGCAAGATGGTTCGGGTCACCGTATTTGAAACATGCTCGCACATGAGCATTTTGAGGTTGGGTTTGGGGTTGATCAGGGTTAGGCATGAGGGCTTGAGGTTGAGTGTTTTTGGGTTGAGAGAAGCTACGACAACGGTTTGCAAAGTGCCTAAACTTGTGACATTGAGCACACTTACGGCATGGGGTACCGGTGGGATGGTGGTGTAAACAGGTAGTACACTGGGGATTATGTCTTGGCTGCTCAGGGTTGGCAGGGGTGATGGCTGCAACAGTTTGGATGGGTTGAGGGTTTGGCGGAGTAACGACCGCGCAATTTTGACTAGAAGCCTTCCGCTTCTTGTTCTTGGGGTTGTTGTTCCTAGGGGTTTTGGATGAGGGTTCAACGGTGGCGGTTTCAGTGGTTGCTTGGTGCGCACCTTTCAGCGAAGTCTTTGCGGCATTCCTGCGCTCGACCTGGTTGCTGTTAAGTCGAGCGGCCAAATAGTAGGTTTCCTCAATGGTTACTGGGAAGGCAGCTTCCACGAGGTTCATGAGGAGTCGGGTAGGCAATGGATGTATTTGTTGATAGCCTTTTAAGTGGTATCAACTTGGCTAGGGCAAAGGATACTAAGCTGCTTGAAGCCTTGGGTTAAACCATCATTATCATCACCATTTTGCTTAAGGTACCAGAACTCGTGTTCCAGCTTCCTAAGCTCGTGAGGGGGCAAAATTCGTCCCTCGTAATCTTCTTTAGTTCGGCCCATGGTAACGTGTGGGCGGCATCGTCCCCTCTTGTGCTACGTTCGGAGGTCCACAACTCGAGAGCTCTCGAGCGGAATACCCCCGTGGCGTTTTGGGTGCGCAAGTCATCGGGGCAGCCACTTTGGCAGAATGTGATCTCCATGGCTTCAAACCAAGTCAACAGGGTGGTCGCGCCATCATTACCTGTAAACTCCAGAGGTTTGCAGGCAAGGAATTGTTTGAAGAGGAATTGTGACTTGGGCTTTTCAACCTTGGAATCCATGGAGCCGTGTAGCAATTCGGTGTTGGATTGGATCTTGCTGACTATGTCGGGTATAACTCAGGCCATTTGGTCGGCCATATGTTCAGCAACGAGGTTCACGAGTTCTTGCTTGGAGATAGAGCGGGAACTCTACTTGGTCTTCTTGTGTTCAGCGGATGAGTTTGGAGAAGACATCTAGAGTTAAATAGAAGTGAAAGGATAAGACTTGATCATAATGTAAAAATAAGTTTTGCATGTATAAGCATGGATAATTCACGTATGTTTCATGTATTTGACGAGTATTCAACATGTATTCAATAAGCATAATCACGTATAAATGCGCATAAAGAGTATAAATTTAGTTTGTTCACAAGGGTTATTATTGTTTTTTATTGCAATAAACGTGCGAATTGTGTAACGGTTCCAAATGAATAAGGTAACAAGTATAAAATCACATATAAATTGAGATAATATAAAAGATTGGCTCAATAAAACATGGGATTGTTTCGGGTAGAGAAACGTCGACTATTCCAAAGTGATTCGTAAGATCTTTCGAGTTAGGGAACATGCTTTGTCCTAATAGGTAAAAACTCTTGTCAAGAAGGGATAACGGTATTTTACCCTTCCAGTTACTACATGTCCCTAGTCGATCGAAAATTCAAGACTTTGGCGAGATTGAAAATCGAGGTACGGGACTAGTTGACAAGCCATCGTACCCTAAGTGTGGTTTGCTTCTTACTACACGAGGAGCACATTCCGACTCGTTTGCAAGATCCACTAGAGTATGAAATGGAAGTCTTCCATCAAGGTGTGGCTGTCACTCCTAACTTGATGGCGTAACTTCGTGAAAAATCGAATACTTGGAATGAGGGATTTCACCAAAAATTGTAAGTCATTGGACTTATCTTGGTGCAAATCGCCTCGTTTGCATCACGAGTGTCTTCAAGTCTTCAAATGTATTGTGTAAGCGTCTTAGGAAAGTCGTTATGTAAGTTTAACCAAAAGATAAGGAACAAGCAATGAGGAAGAATAAAGTTTTAAGCATGATATAAGAATGGTCAAAAACAGGACGCTTATACTATAGACTAGGTCGAACATGGCAATTCTACCTAATTGCCTATAGTTATGGCTCTGATACCAATCTGTCACACCCCAACTGATGGCGGAAACATCGAGGGGAGACGAAAAAAATTGCTCATTGCTCATAATACTAATTGCGACAATAATTAATTAAATTCGAATTTCATTTCATAGCAAAAATGTCATTACAATACAAGGGATTTTCAAATAACATACAACAATATTAAACCTAAACGTTTAAATGTGTATCTAGCGTAATCGCTACTTCGTTTTCGTGGAATCAACCTTCTCAACCTGTAATATGTTTAAAATACGAGTTCAATGCAAAAGCAAAGGCGAGTATACAAGTTTGAGCATAGCATACGTATGGCATAAGTTTAAACTAATCCACATGGCGACTAAGTTTTACATACGAGCAAATACAAGGCATGTCGTTATTTCTAGTCAACCATCTGTTTACGCAACTAGTATCAATAATTTAACATGACCACACGTTCATGGGCGGTGCGTTACTCCTATAGCGCTATACATGTCAAATGGAGGCTCAAAACAAGCTAATGACTATGGTATCACATACGTTTGGTCCTAGTATAAGTATAACATATGTATCAAAGCGTTCATGTATCATGGATTGTTCATGCAAGTAATAAAGCATAAGTTTAGTGTTGTTTAAGATGTGTAAACATGTTACACCCCAAAAGTGGTAAACGTAAAAAGGGGTTCAAGTATACTCACGGTTTTGCAAGCGTTCCGATTAGCCAATTCCATGACGAGTTGTTAAGTTGCGGGATGAACACCGAGTTATCCGACAAGAGGAAAACGTAGGTGTGAGTGTTGGATGATAATGGAAGATTGGGATTTGGAACATTGCACACAAAGTAAAGTATACAAAAATACTCACTAAGGCATAGCACTCGTTTTGACACTATGGGAACCCATTAGGGTTTATGTGATTTCATAGGCTGTAACACCTATTAGAATCTAAACGAGGAACCATGCTCTTTAGTGATTAAACCTACTAACTCGACATATGATTATGTGTCATTATCAAGGTTTTGGTTATAAATATATGTTACATATAAGTTATAATAGTTATACATATAAGTCCATTCATGGATATCATAGAAATCATGTAGGAGGTAGGTGGCATAGCCATCCATTTAGGAACCTCATAAGAGTTCACCACTACACAAGTTGTCATAGACAACAAGGAGCGTCAAGAACAAGTACAAGAATAATAAGAAATGAACTACATACTATTATACACTAAGTAGCCAAGTAAGCTACAACCCGGTGAGCCGGCGTCGACACACGTCGAAGGCTAGACGGGGTTATGTCACTATCAACTAGCAAACTACTTAGGATGGAATAAGAAAACATCAAGTGTTGTGTGGACTTGGAAGTAGGGTAGCCCAAGCTAACCTTATAGTCACACTAGCTTCAAATTCAAGACTTGGCAACACTTGTGAGCTTAAAGCTCATGTAAAACAGAAAGGTTATTTATTGATTAATTTGTTACCTTTTAATGGGTTATGAACTTGTAATAAGGTGTGGCATGATTTTCTTAATTCATTATTGCTTCAATTTTGGCGGGATCAACTTGGATATCGTGTTCACTAACCACATGTCCAAGAAATTGGACTCCGCGAAGCCAAAATTCGCACTTAGAGAATTTTGCATACAACTTTTCCTTTTGTAACAACTCTAGAATGCACCTTAAATGTTTCTCGTGATCGGATTGATTACGAGAATAGATAAGTATGTCGTCAATGAAAACGATGACGAACTTATCTAAGTAAGGCTTGCGGACTCTATTCATGAGATCCATGAATGTTGCTGGTGCATTAGTGAGCCCAAAAGGCATCACTAGAAACTCATAATGTCCGTATCTTGTTCTGAAGGCAGTCTTTGGAACATCTTCACTTCTAACCTTCAACTGATGATATCCCGACCTTAAATCTATCTTTGAAAAGTAACTTGCTCCTTGAAGTTGATCAAACATATCGTCGATCCTGGGCAATGGATAACGATTCTGGATCGTTATCTTATTAAGCTCATGGTAATCAATGCACATACGCATTAAACCGTCCTTCTTTTTGACAAACCAGATCGGAGCTCCCCACGGTGATGAACTAGGCTAAATAAATCCTTTTTCCAAAAGTTCGTCAATCTGAGTTCTCAATTCCTTCATCTCTGTTGGGGCTAAACGATAGGGCGATCTCGCAATAGGTGCAGATCCAGGTAGGATGTCAATCCTAAACTCTACTTGTCTATCAGGGGGTAGACCGGGTAATTCCTCAGGAAAGACATCTAGGTAATCCGAAATAACGGGTATGTCTTGAATCTTCGGCTTAGGTTCATCAACGGTTACTTGTGCCATATAGATGACACGACCTCTCTTCATGCATCGGGAGGCCTTAAGCATAGCAACTTTTTCTGGAAACCCGTAGTGCATGTCTCCAAGGATAGAGAGGGCATCACCAGATGGGGTTTTAATCTCGATTAGTTTCTTATCACAGGCATTTGGGCTTGGCTATGGGATAACCAATCCATACCTAAGACTACATCAAACCCCGCCAATTTCATTGGCAGAAGAGAGATAGGGATCAAATGATTCTTGATGGATATAAAGCATCCATCCAAAATGGAAAAGGCGATTTCAATGATTCCGTCGGCAAGTTCTACCTCATAAGTTATATCTAGAGTTCTTACAGGTAAGTTCAATAGTTTGCTAAACTTACGGTTAACAAACGACTTATCGGCCCCCGAATCAAATAGAACTCTAGCAAAGGTGTCGTTGATGAGGAAAGTACCCGTATGACGTTGTTATCATTAACAGCTTCTCGAGAATTCATCTGAAAGGCCCGAGCGTTACATTTCTTAGCTCCACTAGACTTTGCATTGTCATCTTTTGCATTCTTGGAACAGTTTGTTTTTATGTGGCCTTTCTCACCACATTTAAAGCAAGTCGCATCCTTGATATCCCTGCAGTCCAGGGTTTTGTGCCCCATCTTCTTACATATACCACAAGGTTTAGCTTGTGGATCAAACCGACACTGTCCACCATGTCGTTTCTTGCAGATTTTGCATTCATGTCTATCCTCAGACCTACTCTAATTCTTATGAGATCCAAACTTTCCCTTCCTTTTAAATCGTTGGGAGTTGTTATCCTCCTTTCTCCTTTTTCCCTCAGCTTCTTTTCGGGCCGACATTCGCCTCACATAATCTTGAGTGAGGGAAAGAGCTAGTTCAACAGCAGATTTATAGGTGTTAGGCTGAACAACCTTAACCAAACTCCTGATCTCCGGAGCCAAAGCATTAATAAAGCGCGCAATGCGCTTAGGTTCTGGAGTAACTAAGTATGGCACTAGCCTGGAGTATGAGTCGAAGTTGGTAACAAACTTCCGACAATCGAGATTCTTCATTGTGAGAGTAAGGAAATCCATTTCAATCTTTTCCACCTCATGTGGTGGGCAATATGTATCCTTGACTAGGTCCACGAATTGGGACCATCCCAAATTATACAGGTGGACCTTTCCCGATGATTGCATTAAGACCCTCCACCAAATTAGGGCGCTACCTTAAAAGATTGTGACACAAACTTTACAATATCTTTATCAGCGTAGCCACTGATATCCACCACTGTCTAAATCTCATCAAGCCACCTTAGGTTCTCAATAGCCCCCTTTTCTGCGTTGAAGTCTCGTGGCTTGCACGAGACAAAGTATTTATATGAGCAGCCGTCCTTGGAAGTATTAGTTTTGTCAAGGACTTCCTGTTTCTTAGCCTCATTCCTCACGCTTGAGGAGTGTACAGAACCTTCTTTCTTTTCAGAGGGAGGAGGTTTCGAGAGTGGTTTTGATACAGACCTATAGTGAGTGGCATTAGACATATTAAATCCTCCAAGGCTTGAGTGGCATTAGACATATTAAATCTCTCCAAGGCTTTTTCCATAGCCTTACTCACAGATGGATCGATGCGAGCCTGGAAGTCATCTTCATTAATAACTATATTTGCCTTATCGTGATCGTTATCATTGTGGCGACTGCTTGCACCATCAGAGCGTGCCATGAATGCTTCGGTACTATACGGTGAAATAGGTATTTTATGTGTTAGCCATGGTATGATTAAACCATTTAGGCTTTAGCACTACAAATGAGTGCTTAACATATAACCTAGGTCTCAAAAGGACCATCATAGGTATTCATAAGATCGGACATAATCCAGGAATTTAGACAGTGGATCATAATGTCGCATCTGTCATTGTCGCATTAACAATTTAGGTTAGCTCTAGAGCTTGTCACAAGGACGAAAGATATGACCCAAAAGCCTTTGTCACATAGACTAACAATATTTGAACAGAGAGTCATAGATTATAACTGTCACTGTCACTAATGGACACGTTATAGATGACTCGTAGGCACTACATCACCAATGGATGTTATATTATAACCCGTAGGTATTACACCTCTAATGGATGTTATGATTATCATCAATGATGATATTCGTCTCGCTCACAATGATCATTTTAGACTTATAATATTTGAATCAAAGTTCGAATATTTTGTTTGACTAGTGTGTTTTCTCATGTCACACTGCAGGGAGTGTTAATATTACTTGAATATTAACATAGAATGATGTCTTAAAATGGTTTGACAGATTAGCCACGGTCGCATTGACCATAGAGACTTGGAGGTTTGAGCATAGTTACCAACTACTTAACTATCATGGCAGAAGATTATTTCATCTTAACTACCATTTATTTTGCCAATTAATGTGACCCCATCACTTGGCATAGAAGATCTTTGGGAATTTATAGCTAAGCGATAAAAACCGAATTAAAATCGAGACGCTCGCTTGAACAAAGGAAGTAACAAGAATGCATATTAAAGCAAAATTTTGAAATTTCACTAAAAAGATAGGGATTACATATTTTGCCTTTAAACAGGTCTTGTTTAAATACTAAGCTTTGTCCTTGCAGGGACTAAAATAAGAAAAACATACCCAGTAGGGGCTTAAAAGAAATACAATGCCCTCATAGGGACTTTTGGAAAATAAAACAATAACCAAACGCACTATTCGTCCTTTTTCCCTTTTACCGCTTTACAAAGCTTCTTGAAGAATTTCTTTGTCCTTTTCTTGATATCTTAACTTGCTGCTGCATTTGCTTGACTTGATCTAAAGCCTCATTAAGAGCCTCGTGTGGTACTTGCGGTTGGGGTTGAGGCTGAGGTGAAGGTGGTGGTTCCGGTTGAGGCATAGCCGGGTATGGATACCCATAAGGTGGATATCCGGCAACCGCTTAAGAAGAGTAAGGATGTGGATAACCTGGATAGGGAGGTGGATAAAGCGCATTGTACATAGCTTCTTCAAGATACGGGTCGTATGCAGGAGCAGCAATATAAGAACCATATCCAGATAAGTCTGGATAGGTGGGAATCGGGTTACCTAAACCCAATGAGAATGGCTGAATTGCCGGTTGGGGCATCGGATCAGCAGCAAGTTGTGGGCTTGGAACCGCCACAGGTGAAGTGTTCGAGGGTCCACCCATTTGTTGATCCTAGGGATAATGGGGTAAGATGGTGGCAAAGGTGGTAGCGAGCCCGACCTTTGACCAGCACGCACTTACATGCGTGCACCACGCCTCCGACATGGTCGTGATGATTCAGGTGGTGGTTGAGGTTGTTCCACCGGTTGCCTAGGTTCATCCTCGATTTGAGGATATAGTTGATAGAGCATGATAGGGAGGGGTATTATGGTAGGAAGGAGTATTGTAGAATTTGTACTTTTCCCACCTTTGTTGGAACTCGTCGGGACCTCGAACAGGCGATCCCACCACGGAATTTGACCCACTGGACAACTCGATCGGATGTTCGTATACGTAGGCGAATCGACTGGAGGAGTCTCTGGTGATGGTTCTACGTGGTCAATAGGGTTAAAATTTAAGAATTCGTAAGGTGATTGGGATTGGGAGTGGGAATGGTGAGAGTGGTGTGAATGATGGGAATGTTGTGAGAGGGATTGGGGTGGTGAGTACTCATGGGATATGGAATGTCGATAGGGTTCCCATGGTGATGAAGAAGAATCACCCGATCCTTCATAAGGGTTATAATTGTGTATGTTAATGCTCCAGTTAGGGAAGGTCTGAAAGATGGTCCTGTCATGGAAGGCTCGCCCCTCATTTGCCTTTGCCTCCACGTCTGAACTTGGGTGGCATGATTCCTGCTCCAAAAACAAGTTAAACGAAAACAAATAATGATAATAATAAATAAAACAATGTAGACGAGTAATCCTAGGTCAAATCCTAGACTCGATAGTCTAAGGAATATGCTATTGTGTATTTTCAAGATTAAACACAAAAGGCTAGTGTTTAATTCACTCGAACGTTGCCTCTGATACCAACCTGTCACACCCTTATTTCTACGTGTACCCGAATGGGGAATATTGTGACGTAGTTGATAATATCATAACCAATCAAACACAGCACAACGGAAGTCTTGGATTTAAATTACTATTACAAGCCGAGTGTTCAAAGTTAAAAAATAAATTACAAGGCTTGTAATGAAAGATCCACAGGCGGATCGAAATAAATATACAAAGTATTTGTTTAACAGACTTCGGGCAACTAAGGACTTGCAAAATCCTCTTATGTCACTACCAAGAAGCTCCCGGCCTATTTCGTGTTGTCACCTGTAACTTGATCTTTTGAAAATACGTCAGTTTTCACTGGTAATACTAATAACCGACACATTTTGAAAATATTTCCGAAAATGGTTTTGGGTGCAGTTGGCACATTTTATAAATAACTTGGGATAGTTCAAAATGACCTTGTTTACAGTTTTACATGTTTGTCAATACATATGGGGTCCGATGCAGAAACCGAATAACCTGATTAACCGACACGCCACTTAAATAATCCACCAATGGGATTTAATATTTTATTTGCATTAGCATCTGACAGGTGTATGCCTACACCCCGCGCCTTGAGGTCGTGGCCATTAATAACTTAAATGAGCCAATGATATCCCAGACACGGTCAAGTTAACCCCCAATGTTTAAGTTATCAAACAATACATAATAAAACGGGTTATGACAATTAATAAATCACTATCCGATAACATGATCCCATACCAGACCAAGCGGTATTATATCCCGTATCCCAAGCCCGTATAGGAAAAATAGGCTAAAAGTATTTACCTAAGCAAATTCTTCGATAAGATTAATAACTCAGCCGATAATCAAAAGGTAAGCTTAGGTGACAATCTACCGGAAGGCTTTAGTCTGGAATGATGGTATTATTAACCAATTAGAACGCAAATGGGTCCTATCTATATCATAGACTCGGACCGGCTAGCTTAAAAAGATATTTACGGTACTAAATGCTAGATTAAGCGATGACCGGAATAGAATGTATTTTAACCCGACAAGTACTAAGACTTGTTTAATACGGGTAAACATATTACATTCTGGATTTTGATATAAAAATGATAAGGTTAAACCCATTTCGGTTAAACTACGTAAACTAGTCACGTAGGCTTAACCATATGCGTATAAGCGAAACCGGGTAACCGGATGAGTCGTATACAAGTTCCATATGCCATTATATTTAAAACATGGTATAATATCAGTAGGATATTAATATGTATGCCCGTTATGGTTTTAAAATCAAATTACGCCTTAAAAGGGCGTTTTGGTCATTTTATGACTTGTAGAAAGGAGCTTGCGGGTAAACTGATATCATGAACATAAACATTCTGTAAAAACGGTTAATTTATGATGTTATATCAGTAGGATATCAAGTATACGTGTGGTTTATAGTTTAAGACCAAACTATGCCTCCAAAGGGGATTTTGGTCATTTCACGCATCACTTGACGAACTATTTGGGAATATGAGTTTAGATTGTATACCTACTGTAAATATGTACAAAATAAGTTTTAAAATCAGTAGGTATCAAGTCTTGATGCCCTAATATGGTTTTAAACCATACTATGCGCCGAAACGGTGATTAAGTCGCTAAACGACGATTTAAATGGTATTTAAGTGAGAGTGATGTTATGAACAGGTTTGTATGATGAAAATATGTTATATAATGTAATACATCAGTAAGCAATAGGTTTTGTTCCTTAAAAATGATTAAAATCCATTTTAGGTGCCGTAAGGACAATATCGTCATTTAAGGATTTAATACATGGACCTACGTATAAACTCAGTTTATAATCTGAATTGATATCCCAAATAATCCTCATTATGATATTACATCAGTAGGTATAGAGTTTTGATGTCAAATTTATGTTTAAACCATTTTATACGCCAAAAGGGCGATTTGGTCGCTTTAAAGCGTGAAATACGCCTTTTTAATCAAGACTCGGTTTATGATCAGAATGTTGACCTTAAAATAAGTTAAATAAGTTAACATATTAGTTTACAAGTCACATGTATGCTCATTTGTATTTAAAACCTCAATAAGCATGAAGGGCATTTTAGCAAAATTTGGCATAATTAACGGATACTTGCATATAAACTCGGATTACTATGTGACCATGTAATATAACTTCAGAAGGTTATACTATAACCTAACATGGTCACAATGCAAATTAGAATCAGTAACTAAGGTTTCTAAATCGGGTCAGAACCGAAAGTCAAAGCGAAGGTCAACTTTTGTGACTTTCGGTTACGAACCGACCTTATACCTGGACTTGACGGGTCGAACATGTTTATACATGTTCTAATACTTATTACCAAGTTATTAAAGTGTTGAAACTGATTTTATAGCACCTACATTGCTAGATATGAATTTATTTAAATTCTTACCCGTTGACTTTTTATTGAACATAACTTTGACCCGTCAATTGACCAAGCAAACGCGGTAATCAGGAGGTGCCCTTTTAAGGGATTAACATCTACCTAATTACGATCACGTAGCCACGTTGGTTACGAACATTGGCTGGACCGTAATGGTCTTAGCCGAAAGTCAAAGCGTTTTTACGTCAACACTTTGACTTTGGCTTTAAGCCTAATAAAACTGAAAGGGGAGGGCTAAGAACACTTACACAAGGACCCTAGCATGAAAATGAACTTAATAGGATGCTCCCAAGGATTAGGAACTTCCAAAGAGAAGAAAATATGAGAAGGTGCAAGAAAAATGGTTGCAAGAGCCTCTATTTATAGTTGAGGAGGAGTTGTAGGATCTTGCCAGGTGCCAAGGGGTGTTAGAAGATGAAAACCAGTGTTATGGGACGTGTTACAAGCAGCAAAGGTGTGGCAATGGCGAGCTAAGTGGCAGGGGCAGAGGCTGCCACCATTCAGCTTGCTGATAACCACTTACAGACCGTATGGCAAAAGCCTTGCGGTCCGTAAGGCCTTCAGGCGCCTAATTGCTTCAAAATGGTTACAAACCGTAACCAAAATGGCTTGTGGTCCATAACCGCCTTCCAGAACATGAAGTTTGGCATTTTTCCATGTTTGGTCCCTTGATTTTAATACTCGCCATTCAGAGGTTATAACTTAACATGTTGGTGAGTTTAATCCCTCTTATTGAGCACATGGCATACAAGGATCAGCGGGACACGTGTCGAAATTTTACAGGACGGGTTTTTACGAGGTGTTACACTTCATTAAGCCAAAATTCACACTTGGAGAATTTGGCGTAAAGATGGTTGACTTGGAGAAGTTCAAGAACTAAACGAAGATGTCGCACGTGTTCGACTCTCGAATTCGAGTAAATGAGGATATCATCAATAAAAACAATCACGAAACGATCCAAAAAGGCTTTGCACACTCGGTTCATCAAATCCATGAAAACCGCGGGCGCGTTGGTGAGTCCAAAAGGCATGACCACGAATTCATAATGGCCATAGCGAGTATGAAAGGTGGTTTTCGGAATGTCTTGCTCATGCACACGTAGCTAGTGATATCCGGAACGTAAATCAATATTCAAAAAACAAGTAGCACCTTGGAGTTGGTCAAATAAACCATCGATTCGAGGAAGAGGGTAGGGGTTCTTAATTGTGAGCTTGTTAAGTTCCCTATAATCAATGCACATTCTGAACGATCCATCATTCTTTTTCACAAAAAGGATGGGTGCGCCCCAAGGTGATGTGCTCGGGCGTATAAAGCCTTTATCAAGTAACTCTTGAAGTTGGCTAGATAGCTCGCGCATTTCGGATGGTACGAGGCGATAGGGAGCTTTAGCGATAGGTGTAGCACCGGGGATTAGATCAATACGAAACTCAACATCACGAGTAGGGGTAAACCAGGTAGATCGTCAGGAAAAACTTTAGGGAATTCACAAACAACAGGTACGTCTTTCAAAGTTTTCTTTTCCTTCTCCAGGCTCACAATATGGGTTAGGAAAGCGATACACTGCTTGCGCAAATACTTGTTCGTTTGGGTGCATGACAAAAGCATCAACTTCTTTGAGGGTGTTTCGCCGTAAACATGTAGTTGAGCTCCGTTAGGAAGTGGAAAACAGATCATCTTATCAAAACAGACGACTTCAGCACGATTCTCGCGAAGAAAATCCATGCCTATTATGATGTCAAAACTACCTAATTGCATAGGTATGAGGTCGATCGGGAAGTTGTGATTGTTGAGTTCAAGAGTACAATCACGTAAGACGGAGTTAACGGTAACGGTACTTCTGATGGCGATTTCGACTTTGAAGGTCCTTGGGAGGTTAGCGCGTTTACATTTAAAAAAAAATTCTAATTCTAACCATACAAAACAGTTATAGGCTCCAGTATCAAATAAGTAGGAAGCATAAATACCATTAACAAGAAACGTACCATTGACAACATTGTTGTCATTCTAAGCCTAGCGGTGGTTGATGTTGAAAGCTCTTCCACGCACAGTCTGTGGTTGTTGCGGCTGCTGTGGCTGTGGTGGTTGTTGCTGAGGCTGCTGCTGTTGCGGTTCTTGTTTCACAACACGATTCGGGCAGACATTGCTGAAGTGGTTTGGATCACCACATGTGTAGCATGCACGTGCCTGAACTGCTGGTGCTTGCGGTGCCTGGTTGAGGGGAGCAACATTGAGGGGAGTTGGCGGTGCTGCGAGAGTGGGAGGAGCTTGCTGACATGGACCAGAGCGGCAGTGCGCCGTGAAGTGACCATAGATGTTGCAATTGGCACAAAAGCGGTAGTTTCCTCCAACCGCAAGATGATATGTGCACTTAGGGCACAGAGGGTGAGTTCCAGTGTACGCACGCTTAGCAGCTGGTGCGTTGGGGGTAGCAGCTTGGCGAGACTGGGAGTTCGGTGCTGGGACTACTGTGCAGTTCTTGTTGTTGCCCTTTCGCTTATGATTCTGGTGATTTGACTTGGAGGCCTGAGATGGTGTGGTGTCGGCGCTTGGCTCAACAGTAGCTTGGCTAAGATTCTTTGTCGGGACCGTGAAATCTCCAGCCAAGACTCGATTGTCGTTGATCTCGGCTGCGAGTTGGTAAGTCTCTTCGATGGTAGTTGGTCTTGTGCGTGAACAAAGTCGGCGACACAGTCGGGGAAAGCGCGAAGATACTTCTTGATGGCCTTCTCGATGGTATCCACTTGGCCTGGACAGATGAGGCTGAGTTGCTTAAAGCGGGCGGTAAGACCTACGTTATCACCACCGACTTGCTTGATATTCCAGAACTCATTTTCTAGCTTTTGAATTCCGTGCGGTGGGCAGAACTCCTTGATCATAAGTTCCTTAAGTTCTTCCCACGCAAGAGAGTAAGCTTCGTCATTACCGCGCCTGTTGCGCTCGGCAGTCTACCAGTCAAGTGACCTTGCCTGAAAGACTCCAGTGATGTTAACGGTGCGGAGATTTTCAGGACATCCATTTTGCATGAAAGTGACTTCGATCGAGTCGAACCAATGAAATATCTTGAGTGGCCCGTCTTCGCCTATGAATGCTGCAGGACCGCATACTTTAAACTGCTTGAATCTGAACTGAGATTTCGGGGAATCGCCCTTAGAGTCCACAGATGAGTTTCTGCTAACAGCCTGGATCTCGCTAACAATCTGGGGAATTACCTTGGCCATCTGCATAGCCACGAGTGAGGCAATTCGCTTGTCGGCATTGTTGCGTTGAGCAGTATGGTGAGTGTGAGATCCCATGGATGCCATTTGCGGAAGTGAGATTCTGTAGAATGACACATAGAGAATTTAGACGAGATTCGATTATAATGGGTTTTGTTTAAAAGTTTGCGCCCTACACCATATACTTATTATTATTATTATTCACATAAGGCACAAAACCACGTAATCACAACAACATATAATCACATAAGCACATAATCACGTAGGCACATAATCATATAAGCACATAGGCACATATTTTGCACGTATTCACCTTCAATCAAAATCATGCGTAGCGCGTATGAGATGCGAGTAGTATAAGCGTAATAAGCGAGTAGTAATTCCGCGTATGAGGACATTCGCATAAGAGGGTTGTGCATTTTAGTTTGGTTTGCGATTAATTATCGTTTTAGATTACGAGAGTTGTGCAAGTTGTGCGTATTTTCGTAAAGCGAAAAGCAGTAAAACGAAAAATCGATGAAGTGTAAAATTCACAAATTTAAACACATAATTAATAATAAAGATCAATGATGCGTAAAATCGGCGATTGCCGGCTTAAAACAAATGGAGCGTCCTGGGTTTTGAGACAAGGACTACCCAAAGTGATTCGACCATTCCCTTTAGTTCGGGCACACGCTTTGGCCTAATAGGTGAGTGCTCTCACCGCATCGCGGCTAACGGCATTACCCTTCCGGTTACTACGTATCCCGAGTCATCGAAATAGTTGAGACTTTGGTGAGATTGAAAATCGAGGAGTGGAATTAGTTATTAAGATGCGGGTTTCACCCCTAACTTCGCAACTTCATTCCGTGTTTGTGGTTTTCACCGAACACGTCAGGAGTTCCACTGAAATAGAGGTGGAGATTTTCGTCAAGATATGGATATCACTCCTAACTTATCGAAAGAATCTCGTGCAGTAAATAGTACGCGGAGTGAGTGATCTTATCGAGAGTTCTTGGTTTTCACACCTGTCACACCCCAACCGATGGCGGAAACATCGAGGTTAGTGGCACAAGGCGACCAAATTGTCTCACGAGAAATTCCTTAACAATTATCCAACAACATTACTTAACGTTTAACATTCCATACTATTAAACATAACATTTCAAACAACCATTACAGAAATTCTGATTTTCTCATAAAAACAACATGGTTCGATATCCCCTAGATTTTTATTACAACCGTTCTAAACGAGATGAACTAAATAAAACTACTCCAAAGCAATCCAAGCTAAATCCTCAACCTGTTACATACGTTAAAATACAAGTCAATACAATTAAGTAAATGTGAGCATACGAGTTTGAATAATACTAGCATAGTCGAGAAAGCGTTTGCGAAACAATCTAATGACATATCATGATACACCAAAACACTTAACATAACATAGGTTTATTTCTCATGCTAACTACTGTGAAAAGGCTTGCACGACCATCCTAACTAGACCCCGTCGGGTGTTAGCCAAACTATAGTACCAGACTAGCTAAGGAGGCAAGTTAACGTAAATAAGTTCTAGTCACATGTTTCTAGTATCACGTATCGAGCATATACAATCAGATTACTCGCGTGTGATAAACAGTTTTGATTTGTGAAGTGGTTTTGATATAGGAACGTATGTAACACCCAAAAAGTGCATTAAAGCGAAAATGGGTCAAGTATACTCACTGTGGGTGCGTTTTGGTAAGACTTAAGATTCTGAGGAGAGTTGTGGTGCGCCGGATCAGCCTGTAAATGAACATAAGTGCATTAGTCTTCTGAAAAGCTGAAACGGTGAAGTTTGAGTTGAGCAGTAGCCAATTTTGGGCGAACTTGTGTGACACACAAGTTCGAGCGAACCTGTATGGTTTTGGGTGGTTTAGTGTCAAGTTCAGGCGAACTTGTGAGAAAACCTTACTGAGAAGGCAAGTTCGGGCGAACTTGTAAGACTTTTGGTGATGAACACCCAAGTTCGGTCGAACTTGACCCAATATGGGTACAAGTTCGGTCGAACTTGACCTGGTGAGCTGGTGATTCTTGAGCGAACTTGATGTTTTCGAGTCCAAAATCCTGCGGTTTTGCGTCGTTTGCTGAGTAAATCGAGTGTTCATCCCTCCAACCCTGTGCCACTAAGCAAACTTAGGTCGGAAAGGTCTTTTAGAGCGGTTTTAGCCGTTTTACAAAAGCGTGGGCTAATCCGGGCGAACTCGGGGTTCATTCGGGTTAGTCCGGCTTGTGTAAACCAACATAAACGTCCTTGTGCTTCCAGATCTGGGATCTTGAATGATAAATGCTTCGTTTCATTTCAGAAAATGAAGAAAACATCATCAAAAGTCCGTATTTTGTGTAAAAATCAATGTTCAAAAGGTTTTGCTCAGATCTAAGCATAGATCTGAGTGAAAAACAGAAGTTTTATGGAAAAAAGATGAAGATTTTCATAAACAGAGAAGATTTGATGAAAACGAAGGCTACGCCTTGTGCCAAAATCGTTGTAAACCTTTGTAAATCGTTGATAAACGTTGTTGTAGCTGAAATCGGGTTGATTCTTACTTAGAACACAAAAGTTTCAGGTTTGAGAGCTCTGAGTGAAGTTGCAGCAAGTTCAAATGAGAGAATGGAGCTGATATTTATAGGTGAAGGCAAGGTTTGAGCTGCTGGGAGTCAAGTTCGGCAGAACTTGTACAAATGGTACAAGTTCGCGCGAACTTGTAGGAATATGAGAGGAAAAGAGCCAAGTTCGACCGAACTTGACCTCCCTGAGGTGAAGTTCGAGCGAACTTGAGGCTTAGGAAAGATTAGCTCGGCCAGTCAAGTTCGACCGAACTTGGTAACACCAAGTTTGAGCGAACTTGACCCAAAAGTTGGGTTTTCTTTGTTTCTTTTGCGCTAAGAGTTCGTTTGGTTATTAGGTTCGTATTAGATAGTTATATTAGACGTTATAATTGATATAATAGTGCGATTTAGCGCTTCGAGAGTGCGAGAGCGATGTGATAGCGAGCATAATAGTAACCACAAACACACATAACACATAAATAATATAAAACCACATAAATAATTGCAATTTGCGATGTGATGAGATTACGATGCGATTTAATAAGTGTTTAAACGCGATACGACATACATAAACTTAATTTAATTAACCTAAACTTTTCTTATAATTCGAATATCGAAATAAATGAAAATACAAGGATAAAGATAACAACGAGAAAATCAGAGTTGTTACAACACCTAATCCCGACATAATCACTCGTTTTTGTTATACGAGCGTTTTCAAGCGTGTACATTGTATTAGCCTTAGGAAAGGCATGTAAGCATTTAAGACAAGTAGTTTAAGTATTTAAGTCGGAGAGCAGTCTACTTTGGTACTTAGACTATAGACTAGGTCGAACATGGCAATTCTACCTAATTCCCTATAGTTATGGCTCTGATACCAATCTGTCACACCCCAACCGATGGCGGAATCATCAGGGCACGACACTAAGCGAACAGATTGCTCAAGAATTTCCACAACGACTATTAATATGACAATATTTAATAACATCCAATTTCCCATACAATCGAACTAACATTCATATCAAAAGTCATATGGATTACATCATCTCAAACAATACCATTCGACAACTAGGTTTTTATTACGAGTTTCTAAAGATGATCCTAAATCCAATTGCAGCATAATCCATCAACCTGTTACATACGTTAAATACAAGTCAATACAATAAGTAAAGGTGAGTACACAGGTTTAATAGCATAATAATAGCGATAAAACGTTTACGCATGGCGAATCTAAGTATGCTAACAACAATGATACGAGCTAACCAACACGATGTGAGGTGGAGTATGCGCGATAGGTGTTCACAACAGCGAACATGCACGTAAAGTTAATATGCGAGCCTTAACAACCCGAACCAATCGGGTGATGAGTCCAAACTATGGTACTATCCTTGCTAAGGGTGGTCTGCAAGTCCTCATTATTTACACATAGCAAACAAACATTTAGTGATTCACGTATAACATGCGAGAGCGGTTAGCGTTTAAAAGAGTTTAGGTTTTGTGTGTAGCGTGTTTTGATATAGAGAACGTATGTAACACCCAAAAGTGTGTTTTAAGCAAAAAAGGGTTCAAGTATACTCACAGTTCGTGCTTAGCAGGTAAACACAATCTGCTATGGATTGAAGGGAGTGCCAGAACAGCCTGTAAGCGAGAACAGAAGTGGATCAGTCTTCCGAAGTGCTGAAACGGTTGAAGCGAAGTGTGATGATGTAACAACCTACTTCCACGAACTGGTGCTAGTTCGTATGAAGTGGAATTTCGTGCGAAGTAGCACCAGGTTCTCACCGGGTGTACTTCGTGCGAAGTAGTACCATGTCCTTACCAGGTGGGTACTTCTTGCGAACTAGGTGCCTAGTTCGTACGAAGTAGCCCTTTTGGTGCGAACTTAGGCTATTTTGTGTCCAAAATCGAGTGTTTTCGCGTCGTATCTTCGGGAAATCGAGTGGTCATCCCTCCAGCCTCAAGTTACTGATCAAACCTAGCGCCGGAGAGGTCTTTTGAGCGAGTTTAGTCAATTCATAGAAACTTGGGTTGATTCGTGCGAACTGGCAGTTGGCACGAAGCAACCACCTGTCTTGCGTTTGGTGCGTTACGGACAGGGTTTTCGCTTGGAACGGACGTGATTCGAATCCATTTCAGGCTGTTTTTGACTCCGCTTCGTTCCACTGCTTTAGTGAACGAAACTTTGGTTGGTTCTTATCCGTTTTTGTGTAAAAATCAATACTTTAAACAGTTTTCTCAGATCTAACACTTGGTGAATCGAAATAATCAAGATTTCTAGCTTGGGAAGCCAAGGCTAAGCCCAATATACTCGTTTAAGTGTAGATCTAAGTTAAAATCAGAAGTTTTTATGGAAAAAGATGAAGATTTTCGTAAAAGAAGAAGTTTTAGATGAAATCGAAGGTAGCCTTGTGCAAAATCGTAGTGGAAAACGTTGTGGTTTACATAAAACAAGTTGTTTCTTACTTGAAAATCATAGAAATGTGGGTAGGAGAGGTTTGGTGCGAAGTGGCAGCAAGAGGCGTGTGTGTGGAGGTGTTGGGTATTTATAGGGGAGGGGAGGATAGTGTGGCAGGAGAGGCAGTTCGCACGAAGTAGGCCACTACTTTGTACGAACTTGGCCAATTCCTTGATTTGGTCTAGTTCGTACGAAGTAGGGTCCTACTTCGTGCGAACTAGCCCTTTTTGGATCGGTATTTTCGTTCGTTTCTGTTATTTTAGCGTATTTAAGTGTTTTAGCGAGGTGTTAAGCGTTGCGTTAATAAAATAATGCGATTGAGTGATTTGTGGGAGCGAGAGCCTTGCGATAGTGAGTACAATCCATAACACATAAGGCACACATAACACATAAGTAGCATAAAGTAACATTATCCACTGTGATTTGAGTTTTCGTTGAGAGTTGCGAGCATTAAACGATTTCTATGCGATAAATAAGCGATATGAAATGTGTTCAAAATAGTTTAACCATTACAATAGATCTTAGAGTACAAAACGGGTTCGAAACAGAAATAAACAGAAATAACGGGATTCGGATAACAATCCGAAAGATCGGATTATTACATAAAATCTTGTATGTGTATGTTAAAATCTTGAAAACAAACAAAAGAGCAAAATCTTGAATAATGAATAATTGTTATGTATTAAAGTTTATATAAATAGAAAATTATATTTAAGTTAATATAGTTTTCGGGTAAAATTCGGGTAAACGGGCCGAGTATCACTAAATCCCATATCAGTACCCGTACCCGATTTTTTTTTTAATTTTTAAGCCCATACCCGGCCTATACCCGTCGAGCTTAGGGTATACCTGGCCCACATATTTCGGGTTTCAGGAATACCCGTCGGGCTTGGGCTTTTTTGCCATCCCTAGTTGTAACTATTTTCTTACGTGCTTATTAATATGCACATGTCGATAGAAAGTCAAGTTGATTATGATTTGACGTAAATTTTCTTCAGGAAATATGTTAGGTCAAATATAATCCGATTTCGTGCTTATTTTTATGTACGTTTTCAGTTGTTCTACGTTTTGACGGAAAATTACAATTAGCAAGTTGTGTGAATAGTGCATCCTATTGCCTTTTATGTTTCTTACTTTGTTTTTTCTAGACTTTATTAGACTAATTTTTTTTTACTTTTCTTTATGTTAAGTGTTTTAGTTTTAGGTTCCTTTTTCAATAAAGTTATATTTAAAATAACATTATGTTTTTATTTACAATTAATTTAAAATAAGTATGTCCCGCTGTCTGATTTAAATTTATTTTTATGGTTTTCTTCGATGCAAAACATGTATCGATATTCTTTTTAGCATCTTTCGTTCGGTTGCTATACTTAACCAAAATAGATATTGACTGAAACTTCGCAACTTAGCACCGGTAATCTTTGTAGTTGTTATACAACAACAATAATCTGACGTGTGAAGACATAAATCACAAAGATATTAATGAATCTTGTTTTATTATACGTTCGAAACAATCTACACCTATTAAGATATTAACTAAAGATAATAATAATAATAATAAATACAAAAAACTTTTAATCACAAGGACGTAAGGAAGAACAAGTTATAAATCAGAGGAACATAAACGGATAGAATATAATGGTAATATAGTTCGTTAAATGACAACAACTAACGGAGTTGGCTCTAGGAAGTCAAAGGGTTGGGACTAAGAAGACAAAATTTGGGTTTTAGGGACTCAACTTGATACCGTCCCTAAAAAGGAATGGACTTAAATGGTAATTTATAAAAAAATTTTGTTAATGCAAAAAATACCCTTGGTTATAACCATATTTTTAGGAGTTAGGCAATGTGATCAAAATGACAAAGAAATCAAAAACTCAATGACCTAAAGGAGAAAAACTATTTGGACTAAAGTGACAATTTAAACTAAAACTCATAAACTAAATGAAAATTTACTCAAAAATAAACAAAAACTCCATTGTTTGAAGTTGAAAGTTTCCCCAAGTGACGAGTGTCCATCATCGCCAAATATCAACCTTGTACTCCTTGCCTTCATCCTTCCAAAGAAAAGTAAACATAATATTCGAGAAAGAAGTTTCGGTTTCAAGTCTCAGTCGATGCTCAAACGAACATAAAATTATGGATAACTCCCACAATATTATTAGATCAAGAAAAATACACAAAAACTTGATTCTTACAATCCAGAATACCTAATACATGGTATTTATAAGCTAACCTATCACATTAGACTTATACTAGGATTGCTCATATAATTATCCAATAAACATCCAAACCTAACTCGTTAAGTTGCTAGATAATTATCTAATCAATTAACTAGGACATGATAATTATAACTAATTATTAAATCATTATCACATTTAACAATTTATAATTATCTACTCGTAAAAACCCTCCTTGAGCCTTGCACGCCAAGTCGGTTTTATTACTCGAAATTCCCATCGATACCGAACGGAAATTGAAATCGGAAAGTGGAAACTATTTGGCTAACACCCAAACGTTTATTAATACTCAAGAAACTTACATAAAACTTGAATCACAGTCACTAATACCCAAAGCATGATATTTATAATCTAAACACTCCTATTAGATTATAACTAGAATTGCTAATAAACCTATTATAATAGGACATGATAATTATCACTAAATAATTAAACCTAAACACATTTAAATATTCTAATAATTATCCACTCCATGGTTCCTTGCCTTGCACGCAAAGAAATCTCTTTTAATTCGAAATTTCCAACACGGTTACGGTGCGTTGGAAGATCATAACATGCTCTCAATGTTTCAAAATTGCACCTCCAACACCACACACCACGATGGACTTCAAAATCACTGTCATCGTCAAGTACTTCCATGGCAGGAAGTGAATTTCAATGGGTTTGTTTTATGATATTATATGTTTTGTGATACGTAAAATTCAAGTAAAAATCTATCAAAATGTAAAACTATTTCGGAAAATCTTTTGTTTGTTTAATATTTTTATTTATTTATTTTGCTTATTATTAACAATTTATTATGATATTGATCCAACTCTATCTATTTATTTTGCTTATTATTAACAATTTATTATTATATTGATCAAACTCATGTAATTCACACCTTTCTAATCTAATGTAAGACAATATGGATATGGTTAGCGGTGAAGAGGAATTACCAACAATATGAATATGGTTATTGGTGAAGAGGAATTATCGAGTAAAGTTTACTATATACGAGGTTGACATATCATTTTGCCTATGTAATCTTTTTCTTTATTGTAACTTGTTCTTGCAATTTCCAACACTGTTTTTCCAATTGGCTTGATTTCAACTCCTCTTTTATCGAGTGGTAAAATCATTTTTTTAAAATAAAATTAAAAAATATATGATTGGTTAGAAGAAATAAAGCGCACTGTATACCCCTCTCCCTGTCCCCTTTGCAATGATCAATCACCAAATCCACAGTCATCAGGCGGTCTCACCCTTACTCTTCAAACATTTTTCCACTTGGGGCATGTGATCTCTCTCGAATAATTACCAATGTTTTCGGGACCGGGCCGGACATCGAACCGGTTACCTTAATGGTCCACTGGTCGGACCGGTCGGATTTAAGAACCGGATAAGATTATAAATATTATAATTATATAATAAATAGAGTAAACTTCCGTTTTGCTCCCTATGGTTTGGTCATTTTAATGGTTTTGCTCCAATCCTTTAAAAATAGCCATTTTTCTCCCTGATCTTTCTAACTTATCACCATTTTGCTCCACGCCTCAAACACCGTCCATTTCCACCGTTAAATCTTGGTCATGTGCCCCTCACATGAGGGACATTTAAGTCTTTTCCAATTTAAACTTTTTATCATTTTCATTATATTATTAATAATTCATTAAATCCATTTTTTTTCTTATCTATATACATATATTATTTTATATATTATAAAACAAATATAAACATATCTCAAATCTCAGTGCTAAACAAGTAGAGTGCCACCGCCCCAACAATCTTCCACCGCCTGGCACCAACATTTACCATCTGCAACTATCACCACTCTATCCCCTTGTATAATAAAGCTACCATGTTCTTCATTGATTTCTCAACACAAACTGACCACCACCATGTGTCGCCGCATCCACCACCACCATGTGCCGCCGCTACCATCAACCATCGGACCACCAAATCTGTTTCGGTCACCACTTCCAGATCCAAAATCTATATGTGAGCATCTTACCCATATCACCAAATCTGTCTAGCAGCTGCAATGACGACGACAGCTATCACCAGATTTGTGTGTGAGTTTTAGAGTTTTGTTCAAGCACAACCGGCCCCCATTCGCCTCTTCGTCGGTGGTTTGTCTAGATCTGTGTGTTTCAACCGAATCTGGTTTTAGATCTATGTGACTTCGTCGGTGGCAATTTTGGGAAATGCCCTTTTCAGATCTGGTTTTGAATTAGAGAGACAGTGGTGGTGGCAGCCGGAGGTGTCGGTGGCGACTGGATATGGTGGGTGTGGTACAGAGATAGATAAATGGTGAGAATGAGTGCCAGGTTTTAAGCTTGAATAGATATAAAACAAGATAACGTTATGACAAGTTAGGGTTTTAAAAGTGAAAAAGATGACAAGTTTTTTTATGAGGGGATGAGAAAAGACTGAAATGCCCCTCATGTGAGGGGCACGTGACCAAGAATTAACAGTGGAAATGGATGGCGTTTAAGATGTGGAGCAAAATGGTGATAAGTTAGAAAGATCAGGGAGTAAAATGGCTATTTTTAAAGGATTTGAGCAAAACCATTAAAACGACCAAACCACATGAAGCAAAACAAAAGTTTACTCCAATAAATATGTTATTTATAATAGTAAGCAAGTAATCTGGTAAAATAGCTAACTAACAAAATTGTCTAGAAACTAAATAAAATAAAACTCTATATATCATACTAAATAAATAAACAAGTAATAAACTAAACAAAGTTCGTTTTTTATTATGTAGTTTAGATAATAAAAGTACAAATAAATTAGATTATGTAGGTTCATAATAGTTTATATAGGTTAATAATAGGTTTTACTTGTTCTCTGCAACCATATGCATCGTCAAGTCTAGACTACTGACTTGCTTTGAAATTTTGGAATAAAAAAGTATACTCTTATTTTCCAAAACAAAATACGTTTCATGCTTTCTCTTTCACATTTACATAGAACCCACACTCAATATCCATTGTTGTTGCGGAGAACAACCGGAAAAAGACCCGGTCACACACCACACTTGCGTTTCCTTCCTCTCCGCAAGCTTTACTGCCCCCGGCCATCCTTCCAGCTTGGTAACGTATCTCCAGATCTTGACTTCCGACATTTCTGTGATGAACCGCCGGCCTAACCGCCCGGCCCCCGGCTCGATGTTGAAACGGTCTAACATGCTGAACCGACCCGGTAAAGCTTCCGGATCACGGTCCGGTCCGGCTTTGAAAACGTACCGCTTAACAATTTTCCACTTGTCATTTACATCAAACATTTTTCAACTTGGTGCATGTGTGGTTATCAATGTTTTTTTTTCATTTTGGTTTAAATCTGGCAAGTTAACACATTATTTTTATCAATGTTTTTTTTCCATTTTGGTTTAAATCCTGCATATCAACACGTTATTTTTACATCTATTTTTCTCGTATAACAACTTCATCACAAAATCGGGTCAACTTGGTTAATTTTTTTCATATTTATGTTTCAGTCAAACTTTTGAGCATCAACATGGACAATGGTTAAAGACTTTCACTTAAAATTTTATTTTGGTTTAATGATCCAACCGCATAAATCGTAAATACCAGTTCACATAACAGACCTAAAACGATTTAGTCAAAAACTTATGTTTGTCAGGTTTTTATTGCACTAAAATATTATTATTACTATATTAAAAAAAGTTGGTTTAAATAACAGAGAATGATAAGGCTCAGTCCCTTAGATGTTCATAAAGAGTTGCGATCATTCTCGCAAGTCATTACAGGTCTGTATGAGCTCATCACCGCCAAATCATTCTCCAAATTCCTTTTAAAAAAACACATATAATATTGTAGCTGTACCATTGATCTCGAACGCAAGCAAATCGAAGGAGATTTTAAAGTTCAGAACAGCACGATTAATGTTGCTTCTAGGGAACGAGTCGGACAGAAACTGGATTTATTCATGCCGACCAGATAGCGAAGCCTTAAACATTGAATATGAATATAGAATAGAGATGAATTTTAATGGCGCAGTTATGATATTAAACCCAATTGATTTGAGAGTGGAGATATGGTCAAGTTGATTGGTTTATATAGAGACGTGACTAATTCTCTGTAACCCTAATGGGCCTGTGGTGGAGTTTCTGAAACAGAGCCCAATGCTAACTTAAGCCCATACGGCAATTCAAAGGAAATGACATCATTTTTGTTTAGTTGGATAATATCATATATTGGGTTAATATCGTAAAAAGCTATCTAGTTTTTTATGAACAAGTATATGCCTTCTCGAGGTTTTGGTGGAATTGCACAGGTCGCTAAGATTGTGTGGCAGTGGCGGTTCTTAAAAATCGGTCAACGGTAACTTTTTATAAAAAAACAGTAATAAAATCAAAAAAACGTCAAATTTTTTTAAAATTTACACTAATTTTACGCTACCGCCGAAGCGCCAAGCCTTAGCGGAGGTTGCCCCTTGTTATATACTAAGTCCACCACTATTTTGTGGTAGGTACAAGATGGTAGCGTAGTGTGTTCGTAGGGCTGCATACGAACCAAACGAATATGAATAATACATTATTCATATTCGTTTGTTAAATAATATATGTGTTTACGAGCCATTCATGAACACTTACCGAACATGATTTATGTTCGTGTTCGTTTGTTAAAGAAATGAACTTGTTCGTGATCGTTTGTTAATTTTAGGCAACAGATGAAAACGAACATTGATGAACACACAAACAAACGTTTATGAACAAAATTTATAATACACTGACTCTTGTTAAATATTTTATTGTCAGAATTTTGTAGTGTTTAAATCAAATATAAAACCACAAACATTAATGAACTATCAAAGACAATCAAACACAAACGAACACGTTGCCAACGTTCACGAACATAAATGAATGAACAAGATCTCTGTTCATGTTCGTTCATTTAACTAAACGAACGAATTTCTTATTCGGAACATAAACGAACGTCCTACTGAACGGTTTACATGGTTCGATTGCACCCTACGTGTGCATTTGGAAATCGAGGAATGAGCGGTGGTTTGCTAACAAAGATCTCAAAGTGGAAAAGGTTGTCAAAGACATGTGAATAAATACCAAGTCTAAATCGTGGGGTTTATCCTTGAGGGAATGGTCTCATCAAGAAGGTTAATCCATAATCTTTCCTCAAGCAATGGCCAGGGCACAATCTGCAAAACAACAATATTGTAAAGCTTGTTACAATGAGGAGAGGTTGGGAGTTCACCTTGTAACCACCCATCCGATGTGAGAATACGTATCGTTTAAGACCAATAAACGAGTGGGTGTTAAGAGTAAGAGAGTAAGAGAGCCGATCCTTAAACTTGTAGTTGAATGTTAGTATTTATAGCCGAAGAGTATGGAGAAGAAGATGGGTTGATGGCCTTGGGCCACGACTATTAGTGTTTGCAGAGGATCGGGACGTCGGCACATGATGATTGGTGCCATGTGGCCTGTCGATTGTCTTTGTTGCCGAGTCTATCACCAGCTGTGAGTGGAGATCATGGAGCAGTGAATAACACAACATGATTGGTCACACGTCATTGTCCTTTTGTACTTCTTGTCTCCTGCACGATTGATCATTGTGGGGGCTACGTGGGCAAAGAGTCTGGTGCACAACACGATTGGTTACACGTCATTGTCCTTTTGTACCATCATTAGCTGTCATTATGTTGCGTGCGTGGACGAGGGCTTGCGCATTAGATCTGGTGATAGCTAAGTGTTATGTTTGTTAAGTCAAGGTATGGTCTTCTGCGCGCATGTCTTGTAATGTCTTGAGCAGGATTTAGGACCATACCCCTTCAACATAAAAGCCCTTAGCTTATTTTAATTCAAACATAGATGTTGTAAGTTCATATGTAATGGGGCTGGATGTCGCGCCCAAACAGCCGGTAACACCCCCATAGCGCCCGACACACCATAACGGCGACGCTATGGGTCAGATGTCGGTCTTCTCTGTGATATATATCGTGGCGTTATATGGTAATTTTTGAATTTTTTTGACCGTTCACCGGTCATATGAGTTAAATAAAAAAATCTAATTTTTTTTCCTATAAAATACCCATTCAACCTCACCATTTTTCACCCATACAATTCTCAAACATCCTCTAATCCTCCTTATCTTACAAAAAAAATAGTTCTAATGGGCTCGTCATCGGAAGACTCGTTCACCGATATTTATCGAAGGTTTTCTTTCGCCCGATGAAATCGCGGAGGAGGAAGAAGCGGTTACGAGTGCGTGTGCTCTCGTGGTTCAAGTCGTGCAACACATTAGCCGTGTCTGCCTCCACGTCCGATTTTGAAGCGCATGACCGCGAAGCCGCTAACGGTCATTTGATGAAAGATTACTTTAATCCGATACTCGTTCACGGTCCCACCGATTTTTAAATTGTAGTGTTTTTAGTAAGTATTCTAATGGTTTTTAAAATTTAATAAAGTTGTTTTTTATTTAAAATTAGAGATTAAATGTAAAAATTAATAAATAATAATAATCAAGTAATGATGGGTATGTGGCTTTATGACTACACAGTTATGATATAACGCCTCATGAAGCCCCTCTCTTGCACTTTTCGCCACATGTCGCATAACGTCCATCCAGGTACTTTATAGTGATTTATGACTACGGGTGTCCTAACATTAGTGTAAATTTGCTTTTTCTTAATTATGTTGTAGGTGTGGTTCTTTGGGTGCTTCCTAACTTCGGCTAGGGAGCTGCTATTGTGTCTTTAATGAAGTTTTTTGGTTGGGTGTTGCTTTTAATGAAGTTTTCCTTTAAAAATTGACGAGTTTAGACAAATGAAAGTCTTAAATACTAGAAAAAAAAAACAAAAATGGTCCTTTAACCCAACCATTTATCTGAAATAAATAAATATATTGTATGGATTTTAATACAACAAAATCCCAACCATTTATCTGAAATAAATAAATATATTGTATGGATTTTAATACAACAAAATTAGTTTACATTTTCGTGTTTTTTTACATATTCAAGGACTTTAATATACTAACACATATGGTCATGCATCATGAATGCTTACTGATTTGTAATTATAAAACTTAAATTCTTATTGTTTATAAACTGATAAAGATCCAACTTTTATAAAAAAATGCGTTTATGACATTAAAAGGACCAAAATGCCCTTTTCGACATTCTTGGAAAGTTTTGCATAAATTTATGATCAGAATAACATACCTACTGAAGTAATATAATAAGTAGGACCATTTGGGATATTCATTTAGATTATAACCTGAATGAAGACCTACGGTTCGTTAAATACCGATAAATGACCGATTTATCATTTTACGAAAAATGACTTTAACTACACTTTTTACAAACAAATCTCTTACCTACTATTGAAACATGATAAATAACATATTTTGGTTATATAAAACAGGTCCTAACCTCAGTTTATCATAAACATCGAATTTAATGTCATTTATCGATTTTTACGCTTTTACGACACATAGTATGGTTTAAAACCATAACTATGAACCAAGACTTGTTACCTACTGATTTGTAAACTTACTTTCATCATAACAACAGTATGTACAAGTCCCAAACTCAGAATCCCAAATTTGGCTTCAAAGCTATGTGTGAAATGACGAAAATGCCCTTACAGGACATAGTTTATTCCAAAACCGTCAAGCACACCTACATATGATATCCTACTGTTATAACCTTATAAAATTTATATTTTTACTGAATAATTTGGGTCTTGATATCAGATTATTAATTTACATCTTTTATAAACATAAAAATGACCGAAATGCCCTTGTAAGGCATAAATCAGATTTAAATGTAACTTGGACCTATTTTTACAAATGCTACTGATTTTATAACATATATTAAACATGATTTCTCATGGAACATATATATGACTCATACGGTTGCCCGGTTTCGCTTATACGCATTCGGTTAAACATACGTGGCTAGTTTACGTATTTTAACCAAAACGGGCTTAACCTTGTCCGATCCTTATCAAAATCCAGAATGTTATTAAGTTACCCATATTATACAAGTATATATACTTGTCGGGTCTAATTAACATCCTCTTCCGGTCACCGCTTAATCTAGCGTATCGTACCGTATCATATTTTTAGCGTAAGACTAACCGGTTCAAGTCTAAGACTTAATTTAGAACCCGTTAGCATTCTAATATTGGTTATTAATTACCATCACTCCAGACTGAACGCCTCCCGGTAAATTGCCTTGTACTTGCTTTGGAAATTTCGGCTGAGCTTGGAACATACATACATAACAACTTAGGTAAATACTCTTAACTTATTTTCCCTATACAGGCTTGGGGTACGGTAGATTACTACCGCTTGGTCGGGTGTGGGATAATGTTTTATCCAGTTGTGATAATTAACTGAAATCTTACATAACCCGGTTTTGATCTGTTTTGACTGAAACTAAAACATTGGGGGTGGGCTTGACCGTGTCTGGGATATCCTTGGCTCACTAAATTGCTAGTGGCACAACAATATAGTATGGCGTGTAGGCATACACTGGAAATTGCTATCTGCTTTCTTTGTGAAAGTTCAGAGTGGTGTATCAGTCGATCATGTCTCGGTTTCTGTACCGGGCCTCATATGTAAAAGCCAGCATGTAAATCTGTATACAAGGTCATTTGTACTATCCCAAGTTATTTAAGAAAATGTGCTATGTGCATCTAAAACCATTTTCGACGGTTTTCAAAATGAGTCGGTTTGAGCGTATTTACCAGTGTAAACTAACGTATTTTCAAAAGCTTAAGTTATAGGTTGCAAGTACGGAATAGGCCGGGAGCTGCGGGGCGAATAACTAAGGAGTTGCGACCTTAGGGAGTTGCCTGTTTATAGTCTGATTATCATTTGTATGTTTTGCGATCCGCCTGTGGATCTAGTTACAACCATGTCTGTATATATTTATTTTGGACTCTAGACATTATCGGTTGTAATAGTTTAATTATTCCAAGCCTTCCGCTGTGTTATGCTTATTTGGTTATGATGATATCAACTGTACGTCACGATACTCTCCACCGGGCCCACCGGTAGACACGTGGATGTCGGGGTGTGACAGAATATGTCTGAGCTTGTTAGAGAGCATGTGTTCCCGAGTGTTAAAAAGGACATGAGCTTCAAAATATATGTGCTGCACTCATGTCGTTACCACTATCCAAAGGTGGAAGGCTAGACGATCGTTTTCAAATCGGCGCATTAACGATAAAAGATCGACAGGCGTGCCAAGGCCACATGTTAAGTGTGTCGAAGATTGTATTCCGGGTTACAAAACCGACGGAGGGCAAAACTGGTAGAATGAGAATGAATTTAATGAATTAACAATTGATGTTAGTTAACCCAACTAGCAACTAGCCAAACCAAAGAAATAGTTGTAAGCTTGGCCCCAGCATTCCAGTTTCTTCATTATTTTTATTAAGACTTGAATTTGAAACCGCCAAAACCTGCGGTATATATAGTCGGAAATTAGCTGAGGCTGGCTCGACTCAACTCGTTGAACGGCTCTACTTGAGCCACTCCACATATGTGAAAATATAAATAAATGTAAGATCATTTCAGTTCAATTCAAAAGCAAATAATTTTCTGCAAACCGGGTTCGTAAAACACGCTTTTAAAAAAATTGGAATCAAGAATCAAACTGACTTTCAATCAGGGAAAACAGGACTTTCAGTAGAGCATGATCCAAACATAGGTACACCTGAAATCCCGACACAAAGACACGAACTTTAAATACAATGCATAACCCGCCATGCTAAAACCGTAAGCACCAAAATATCCAACGAAAAAAACCCAAAATTCGGAGCTCTACGGGCATGATCACATCCAGTAACAAGCTGTACATAGATACGAAAACCGACTCTACACATTTCACTACTTACTTTACATCTAATGAACACCTTACCAACTTAACTTCATCTCGTTTTTCAAAAGGCAGGCGCAACATCTGCTTATATTTACCTCTTTTTTTACCATCATCAACTCTCGCAAGAAACAATTTTCCTCCGGTGGTAGCATTTCAGATGGCCGTTGTCGTCTTCCTTCGGTTTTGTTGCTTCCATAGTACATTCCACACTTATTTCACTTTGATATTCGACATGCGATTGTTGGTTCGCCTACAATCAAGAACTAAAATATTTATTCGTCGGTTTATGGTAATAAAAGGGTTGTCGAGAACGCGTGTGGATCAAAGGAAGTTACCAAGACTTCGAGAGGCGATGAGCTGCTGTCATTGTTGGTCTGGTTACCTTGATCGATGCTAGCAAATCACAGTCGTTAGCAAAATCAGATAAAACGACTTTCTGTTTAATAATAAATGACCCCAATGAGTAATTCTCAATCTCTTTAACGGTAGGGATGACAATCATGTCGGGTTGAACCGATGAACACGAACATGACCCATATATAGATAGATATAGGGGTGCTAAAAGTGTCATGTTCGCAGGTTGATGGGTCCAACCAGACCCGAAACCGGAAGTTTTACACGAACCCGAAAATCATATCAGACGCATGAACCTGAACACGACAAGAAAATTCACAGGTTGACCCTAACCAGACACGTATAACCCGACTCTTTTTTCGCATATTAATATTTTCAAAATAATTTTTGAATCAAGAAACACTAGATGTATATAAAACAAATACAACGTAATTATAAAATCATATGTCAAATTCTCTTTTATATATAACTATTGCACAAAATACCTAACCAATCTAACTTATAACAAAAAAATACATTTTGGAAAAAATAAAATATAATATAAACGGGTTAAATGGGTCAATTATCTAAATGGGTTGTAAGCTTGTTAAATGGGTTGGTGGTTGAAATAAATGGGTTAAACGCGTCGTAAACAGGTTGTCAGGTTGATTTTATCAAACATTTATTAATTTTAAAAGGGTTGGCGGGTCAACCCGTTTAATTAAAGGCTTAAACAAGCCGTAACTTCAACAGATAATTTGGGGACATACTTTAACGATTGTTGATCAACCATCATGCTCTCTTCTACTCTTTCCGCTTGAGACACTTCAGAAACGGCACTGACACCATCTAAATCCATAGCATTGCTTCCATTAACAGTCTCATAAACATTCCCTGCATAAACGTATACGATATTATTCGTTCGAAAATCCCGGAATCAACTAGCATGAAAAGACCATGTTACAAAAAGTCCCACCTCGTGATATGCTGGATTCAGCAGACGATTGAGCGTTAACCAAGAGTTTTTGACACATGTGCGTGCCTTGGAAGTCAAGAAACGTGTAGCCAAGAAAATCTAATTTTTGCGCTTCAGTCATCACGGAAAAACCGAAGGATGATGTCCACGTCTGTAGCACGCTCGGGACAGCTGGCAAAACTAGTCTCTCCACTCCTAATTCCACAAGTTTCTAAAATCCGAAAATAAAAACAAACAATACAAAGATCATATGGCTTCTACATTAACGATACAACGTACAAGGAAAGCGGAAATACGAAAACGTGATTTTACCTTTTCAAGCACGTTCATAAGAGCATGACACATGCCACGTCTACGGTATCGAAATCTTGTACCAACGAGCGGGAGTTCCGCTACTTTTTCTCCATATATCCTTAACAACGTAACAACAAAATACAATAAATGCGTTAAACAATTAAGATAATAAAACGAAACAAATAACCTAATAAGTCGGTAATCATATTATTACCTTATTGTAGCTGCGGAAACTAGCTCATCGTCTTTCTCAAGAAGAACGGTGTAGAATCCCTTAAAGTTCAAACGATTCAGCTCCGACCTGTGGTAAATTTTACACGATTACCATTTACCACCCGTTAACAAAATACAACACAGAAACACTTACCATCTACAGAAAATAACATCTTCGACTATATCTCTTTGGGTCCGAGGCTCCTTAACGGGTTCAAAACACTCATGCATCACACTAATTGCAATATTCAGCTTGCTATAACTTTCGGTTATTTCATCCATATGTGCGGTGTCATTGTTCGAGCCATCGGGTCTTTTGTGTTTCAATATCGTCCATGTCAAATCATCCACACCCACCGGAATTGGCTTTCCCAAAAGCTTGTTAATGCCCAAATATATCTGTAAAAGTGCCGTAAGTATGTTCATTAAAGATTGAAATCGCCAAAAAATATCCTAAAAAAGGAGTAAAATGCCATTTCGTCCCTGAGGTTTGGCTAATTTTGCGACTTTTGTCCAAAGGTTTGTTTTTTCGCATCTAGATCCAAAAGGTTTGAAATCTTGCCATTTTCATCCGGCTCGTTAACTCCATCCATTTTTCTCCGTTAAGTCGGGTATTTTTGTACATAAGGTGAGAAAGACCGAATTGCCGTTTAAGTTAACAAAACAAGACAATAATACCCCTAACTTAACGGAGAAAATTGGATAGAGTTAACGAGCCGGATGAAAATGGCAAGATTTCGAACCTTTTGGAGCCAGATGCGAAAAAACAAACCTTCGGACGAAAGTCTCAAAACTGACCAAACCTCAGGGACGAAAAATGGCATTTTACTTAAAAAAGTAGCAGATTAATGCCAAAACCGAAGCTTTAACTATATATATATATATATATATTAATATAAGACACACACACCTCTTCACATCTCAGACTACAGAACCAGTTAACTTGGGGATAAATCTCCAGCTTCGAAAACCCTTCTTTTTGTTTTAAACAACCGACATGATCTGCAGAAAAAACGTTCACAAACTAGCATAAATACAAGTCATCACGCTAATATAACATACCATGAAGAAATTTGAATCTACGTACATTTTCTTTCACACTGTTCACAAGTTAGAATGTTACTATCCGTTTCTTGCTCACGATCGCTGAACTTGTTTTGGTTACAAATCCGACAACAACACGATGGGCAGAACCAATCACCATCCGGGACCTCCTAAAAAAGTAAAAAACAACAATATCGTAAAATAGACTCAAATTATGTATCAATGATCTTTAAAGAATGATCGTTAAAAAAAAGAATGTTTACCATTAATCCCAAGCAACGTGTGTGAAACGAAGACGGACATTGGTCGCATAAAACTAGTTCACCACCGTAATGACAAACTGAACATATATAATCATTGTCTTTTATTAACTTATGTCGATTACCCTTCAATCTGTGAGATTCAGCTTTGCGTAATTTTGCATTTCGATCGCTTTTAAGCTGCAACTGACAGTCGAGTAAAGACCTACCATCTTCGAGAAATATGTTAGCCGAAGGTCGTTTATAAGTGCTTCCAGCGTGAGATTCGAACTTTGAGACGCTAAAAACCGTTTGACAACAACTACATTTTATCCCATCACGAGTTACACGACCTTCCTTCATTGCATTACCAGTTTTTCGACAACGGTATTGCACTTTCGATCTTGGTATAATAACGGAGTTATCTATCAGCCAAGATAAAACGGTTCGTGGGGTTTGGTGCATTGGAGATATATCTTCACGGGCCCGTTTGCTTGACCGTAAAACACGTGGTTTTCTAGAAGAATTTTCGGTTTCCGTTTCTTCATATATCGAGTTCAAGAAAGCTTCTTTTCTCTTCGCCACTACTTCAATGCTCAAAACACCGTCTTTTTTCTTGATTACGAGTCTCCCGACACCTTTCTCTTTACTCTTTTTTTCACCATCTCCTACTTCACTCGTCTCGATATTTACCTCAGAACAATTACCGGACGGTCCGGACCCCTGAGAACAATTTTCCAATATGTAAAAGTTGCACGCGGTTCGAATAGAATTAAACCTTTTCCCGTTTGGTGACTGGTACACAGGGCGTTTACGTGTTCCGTTACTTCCATCAACAGAAAACATCGACCATCCGGCAGCTAAAAGATGTTTCTTTGCCCGTCTCTGAAGCTCCTGACGATCAACGTCTTTTTTTGTCCAATCACCGTCTTCTTCTGACGTCATAGAATAATAGTCAACCACAGCTTGTGGACAGTAATCCGGGTCACTATCCATTTTTTCTCTTTTTCCTGGAGGTAGTGGTGGAGATTGCGGTTCGTACGACTCCAAAGCAGTATATTCGGATGAACGGTTACATAAATCAGAACAGACGACTCTAAGTGAATAGTATTGTTTTCCGGTGGGGTCGGTGTAACGATATCTAATACTTTCCTTCTTGCTTCTCCCAAAACTATCTCGTTTGAGCTCGACTTTCCAACCGAGATACAATAAATGTTGTCGAACCTTCAACATCAGAGGATGTGGCGGCTTCATATTATTACTACTTAGCTGATAGGACTGTAAGACTGAATCGGGACAACACTCCGCCTCAACCACTACATCCGGTTCAAACCTATAAAAGTCGCGTAATTGAGTCCATTCATAAGCTCCTTTCGTTAAACGGTCGCCAACAATAACTACTTCTTTTTTTTCAAATCCAGGAGGACCCATGTCATCATCGTCGTTGTTTTCATTATCGTTGTCGTTGTTGTCGTCGTCATCAAGCTTACCTTTAATGGGCGAATGATTGGAATCAAAGGATAGCTCCCAATAGAGGTAAAGAAAGACGGTTTGATTTTTAGAACTGAATCAACAAACTTTTTGTTAATATCGAATATTTGATGGCCTTCGCGTTGCAATCTAGCGAAAAAGTCAACCATCATCAACTTCAAATTATCGAAAACGACTTCCTTAACGGAATCTTTCCATATCTCCTTAATCTCACATGTCCACTCCTTAATTTCTTTCCTGAAATGTTTCTTCATCCGCAACTCATACCATATTTGCTTAACCGAAACAAGAATCGGCCATTCGACCTCTAACTCCTCGAGAACTTCAAGAAAAACCCAGTCTCCGCGAAACTTCCAAACATCCGTATCCGCGTTCCAGTCGCGAGTAAGCCGTATATTCTCAACTCGGGCCCTAAGTTCATCCCCGATATCAGGAAAAAAAACCGATCTTTCATCAGAGATATCATCATGGTCAAAAACAACACCTTCCCACCACGCATCCTCGTGAAACACATCCACACATTGACCATAATGAAGACACTTCAGATTATGGTCAAACCGAGGGGGCACCAGCCTTATCCTACCGCGAAGACCTAGAGATAAAAGTGGCACAGAGTCAACAAGGTTATCCGAACCATCATCACCGAAGATGTGGTCGTATTTGACCACCCGAATTTGGTTCTTACTATCATCTATCACCATTGCTGAATGCCATGAGCCTTCAAACCCCTCTTCAATACTCCTCACCTGAAACAATTTCAATAATCACACATTTACACAAACAAAAAAAAAAACAACCAAAACCAGTTAACAACAAAAACAGAAATAAATTCAAGAAGCCCCAAATTTCTTACCATTCTAATATCAAACCCACCCAGCCCACCCACCCACCAAACCCCTAAACTGATCATCACAACAACCACCGATAAGAAACATCAAACAACCAAACAACACAATGTACCCACAATCAACACATGCAATCAGTCAAACAAGTGATAAACAAGAAAACAACACAAACCCACCTCAAAACCCCTAAAAAATCAAGATTTAAACAAAACCCAGAAACAAAAAGCCACATAATCTCACAAATCAATGATCAAGAACCCTACAAGATGAATAAAAAAGGAAACTTGATGAGAAAATTGAAATGGGTATAAGATTACTTCAACTTTTTGGCCTGTTTGAAGCTTAATAATAATCGGTATGAGCCTCTTTCTTTTTGTTGATCGGTTTGAAGAAATCGGAGCGGCAGGTTCTTCAATGTCGTCGTCCGCCATTGATGAGTGAGAGTGAGAATCTTGATCCCCAGTTTGGGTTTGGATATGTGTTTGGTGAAGAAGGGTTTTAGTGTTTAGAGAGAAATTAGGAGTTTGCGAAACGTTGTGGCCAAGTAAGAATTGGTATTTGTGAAAAAAAAATAGTAAAAAATGGATTATTGATCCCACAATAAACAGCGCATGTATTATGTCTTCTTGTTGCAGAGTCCTTAATTGTTATTTTTTATTTGTCTGTTTATGTTAAATACAATCATGTTTCTTTATATATATGTTTTTTTATTTTACTAAAAGTATAAAATCATTGGTTATTACTTATTAGATTTTAGTGTTGTTTTACTAAAAGTTTAAAATCATTGGTTATTACTTATCAGATTTTAGTGTTGTTAAACAAATATGTTTTGATAAATATGATCAACATCCGTATTGAGAATGAGGAGTTCCCAAGTTTTGATGAGGTTGAACGACCACAATGCAAAGCAAATAAGTCGGCATCATCAACATCAACCGACACCCAAGAGCTTATGCAAATAGTGTCACGGTTAAATAGTTACACTGAAGTGCATCAAGGTATGTAACTAATTCAATTTGACATTATTTGTTTAATTAATTATCATGTATTATTTGTTTATTCAATTTAATTTGACGTTTAGGAGGAGGACAAAAAGCTAGAGTCCACGTACTTGAAGCATAAGAACGAGCATTTCATAAACAAGAAAGGTCATTACGGTATGGTGATGACCCTTCAAAGGAGGATGAGCCTTCACGTAAACGTCACGTAGGATGGGCATGAGGATGGGGCAAAGAGGATGGAGGTAGAGATGGGCATAAAAACCGGTTTCGAACCCGAACCGGTAGAACCGAACTGGAACTGGTTCCAGTTCCTACCGACATTAAGTAGAACCGGTCCCGGGTTCAAAATACCCGTTGGTACCAACCCGGTTCCACAATTTCACCATTTGAATCGGGTAGTAACCGGTTCCTACCCGTACCCGGTTCCTACCCGTACCCGGTTTCACTAGTACCCGGTTTCATCAGTACCCGGAAATGCAGTTCTAGAAGGAACCGGTTATACCGTTAAAATGTTACCTTTGGAACCGGTTATAGCCGAAAAAGTGGAGACTAACGATAGAAAGAAACACAAAAATAACAAACACAATAGAAAGAAACATTACACAAACTTTATTAAAACACCAAACCAAACGGGTTACATCAAACATTTGAAGAACCGGTGCCGGAACCTTCTCCCGTCACATTTTTCTTTGCCTTCGTCACTGGGCATTGCCGCTCAGTGTGTTTCTTAAGGGTTGAGTTGGCTGCGGCCTTCATAAATTTTCCGCAAGCTTTGCATCTAGCCATCTCGTGGCTGTCGGACATTAAACAGAGATCAAAATTCTTCCATATAGCTGGGTTTCTTTTCGTCTCTAAGACAGTAACAACTTCTTCGTTGCATGCCATAGGTATTTTGCAAGATTTTTGAGAAGATGATTGAGTTTGTAAGTTGATGATGGTGAGTTTGTAAGTTGATGTTGGTGAGTGTTAAGTTTTGAAATGGTAAGTAGGGAGGGGTTTATATAAAAAACCGGTTCCCAACGGTAACATTTTTTATAAGGAACCGGTTCTACGGTAACATTTTTATCAGGAACCGGTTCTAACGGTAACATTTTTTATCAGGAACCGGTTCTGAACAGTAAAAGTCAGATTTTTCGACTGTCAGGAACCGGTTTTGAACAGTAAAAGTCAGGGTTTTACTGTCAGGAACCGGTTCTGAACAGTAAAAGTCAGATTTTTCGACTGTCAGGAACCGGTTCTGAACAGTAAAAGTCAGGTTTTTACTGTCAGGAACCGGTTCTGAACAGTAAAAAGTCGGGTTTTACTCTCAGGAACCGGTTCTACACCATACCCGGTTCTACACCATACCGGGGTTCCATAATACCCGTACCCGGTTCTACACATATTCTTGGGTGTGAACCCGGGTAGGAACTGGGCCCGGTTCCACACCATACCCGGTTCCAATGACATCCAAGCAGAACCGGTTCGGGTTGGAACCGGTTCCGGGTAATAATAAAACCCGATTATGCCCATCTCTAGATGGAGGTATGTAAATGTAGGATGGGCCTAAAACATATATGTATATGTATGTATATGTTGTGTGTGTGAAGGGAATTTTGTCTTTTTGTGGCCAGCATCAACGGCAAGGGGAAGCCCGGCATGCCGTTGCCGGGGGGGCGAAATGGTGTTGGGGCGGCGTCGAGCCAAGCCGGCCCTATGCCGACCCCCACACCGCCCAACCTTAGCACTACAAAAACGAGACTTGGGAACGATAGAAGGAAAAATAATGAAGTTCTTTTTAAAGTCACAACATCACTTGTGGGGACCAATGTGAAGAAAAATAATGAAGTTCTTTTTAAAGTCACAACATCACTTGTGGGGACCAATGTGTGCGTACTGCTCGAGTATAAACTAGAAATAGCTAAACGGTTTAAGTGAAATATGGTACTTTTTATATAGTATTGTAGTTTTTTAAAGTTAATGAAAGGTGTACTTTAATTATCATATGTTTCATATTTTAGCAATATTTTCAATACCTTTTAATAATTATGAAAATAAAATTTATTTGGTTAAGTTAATTTCCCCACTCTTAATTCACAAATAGTTTTGCGATTTGATTTTTGTATAAGTCAATGTAGCTTTATATATAACTAGGTTATATATCCGTGAGCTTTACGGGTTATGGGTTGTGTTAAATATCGTATTGGCTCAGATTAAACGGTTGACTTACCATCCTTACCACATCATCTAATGGCCGGAAATGATCAAAGCGATAGTCAAACCATCATAGTTAAACCCATTTTTGTTTGCAAATGTTATGGAGTGGCAAGCTTTCAAGATACCACAAGTTACAATAGTTCAAAAGGAATCCTATTATATTAAAAGGTTTTTCTAAATTTAGGGCATACTTTAAACTCATAATCACACACACAATGACCTAATGTTACATCTAAAAACATCTTGGTGGTTAAGTTATCCCCTTTCACCACATCCAGCTCCTGCAATTCAACCAATTCCCTTTTAAGCTATGCCACCTTTTGGAATCAATGCCTGACCTCAAAAGGTCAATTCTTTTTCTATCTTTGTAACTTATAAAAGCACAAATTCACTCAATGGCATCAAAGATCAACTCAACAGGAATCATTGGAGCTAAAAATTAACATCGGTAACGCTGAAAGATACCTATGGGTTTTCACTTAAATTTTTTTTAATAAAAGTTGTACCATGTGCAAAAAGCTTGTATTTTGAATACATATTTATGAGGAACTTGGATAAAGTACCCTGGTTCTGTTGAAGAAATGGACCAGAAGATTGCATAGCTCCAAATGATGCTTTTGACAACCATAGCCAAAGTGTTCCTTTGCAGCCATGATATTGTAGTTGTAAGTATGCATATGTAATATGTATGGCTTAGTCGTCACCACCAATGAAGCAACCAAGGACGACGACACAAAAAGAAAAGCAGACCACTTATAACTCACGACATAGGCATATTACGCCTGCACCTCAAACGCATGGGAAAAATTTCCTAGATATCACTAATTAAATATAAACATATTTTTAATCGATAAATACAAACATATATATTACTGTATTAATCTATTTGTGATAATTAATAAGAGATATGTTGATTCGTTCGACTTTTTTTTACTTATTCTCCAACCAACCCAACGCACCTATTTAACCACCTCTATGATAAGTAAACTCACCCGACACCCGGAACAGGCAAGAGTTTGGTGCTGTCATCTTCTCTCCGGTTATCTTTCAATCAGTTGGTAATACCAAGCCTATGCCGTTGGGGCCTATCTTTCTGTAAAACGGATTCAACTGTAGTACCAACAATTTGAAACGAAGTGTAAGGTTAATATCTACATCATGCATATTATCAGATTCAACTTCGCCCTCTTGTAATATCAACTGCTAAAATTAAACGAAGTGTAAAGTTAATTACCATTATGATATAAAAGAATGTTTCAGAAGTAAGACGACTGCTTAATAGGTATCTCACCAGGTGCATCTTCATCACTACAAATTTTAGATATAATCAATAAACCATAAACAATATTTTCAAACATTGAAAGAAAATAAGGCGGTAAGAAAATGACCTTACTTCCGTTTGAAATTACAGCTCTTCACAAACTTTAGAGGTTATTCCCATTGCAAGTTCATGGTATTCCAGCTTTAAATGCTTATAAAAAAATTCAGCAGCATGACATAGCTTTGTACATCTGTTAGCCCACAACCATATTTCCACCCATATTTCTCATCTCGGATCAAACATATGGGTTTAATGCACCTTGTACTGGATAAATAGAACACTTGAATTAAGCGAACAATTATTAACACGTTCAACAATTAGGATGTTACTCCTTCATATTAACCATTACTGATATCTGGGAAGAGATGAAGGTAAAAATTTGAATTTTAAAAATTATGTCAAGCGGAAGAAACAACCGGGGGATTTCAAAATGTGAATTCAAAAGCATCTAAATGGAACTTTAGGAGATTCTTCAGGTGCAGGGAGGAGATCTAAAGTAAAGAGGGGGCTTGTTATGTTGACACATAGGATTTAAAATCCTTCCTTTATTATATAGGAATGTGTACACGCGGTTTAACGAATAGAAATGCTTTGAATTTGTCCGGATTTAATCCAAATTAAATAAAATTAAACTTAATAGAAATAAAATAAACTTAAAATCAAAAAGCTTTGCTGAAATGAGTCAAACGATTGAAAATTACCCCAGAGCTTTGCTAAATCGTTCATATTCAAATATGAAATAATATGGAACCTGTTATTGTAGTAATCTTACTTGACACCGTAATTGTTCGGTTAAAAAACGTGTGCAAGAAACCCCAACTCGTCTCATCCTGGAAAGTCTAATGGACCAGCCTAGAGCTCGTCGTTTAGATGCTTCACTTGTTAAATGTAAGAACTCCAAATTTCGTTGTTATCTTTTTCTTTTATTTTCGTTGTATCTATCTTTTGTAATCCCGAGATTCAAATTATAAGAAAGTTATGTTAATTAAATTATGTTCACTTACAGTTATATCGCATCTAATCGATTATTAAACGCATCACAAGTAGTTATGCTACTATACGAGCCAAGTGGGTTATGGTTTAATAAACACTTGTGCCATCACATCGCTTATCTCATCCCATCACAAATCGCAGTTAATTATGTGGAATTATGTTTTATGTGTGTTATAGTTGTTTATGTTATGATTATAATTACTATCGCAACGCTCTCGCGCTCGAATCGCTCAATCGCACTATTATATCAATTACAACACTCAATATACCTATCTAATACGAACCGAATGGCCGAACGAACTCGTAACGCGAAATAACCTAACAAAACTTGGCCACCAGGTCAAGTTCGGCCGAACTTGTGCATCACAAGTTCGCCCGAACTTGTCTTGGCCATCTAACTTATCAAAACTGACAAGTCCGCCCGGACTTGTCTGGAGAACTCATCAGAACACACAAGTTCGCTCGAACTTGTAGCAAGTTCACCCGAACTTGATACAAGTTCACCCGAACTTGATACAAGTTCACCCGAACTTGCTGTCTGATCTCTCATTCTCACCTCACCTATAAATACTCAACTCCATTCTCTCATTTGAACTTGCTGCAAGTTCGCCCGGAGCTCCCCAAAACCGAAACCCTTTGTTTTCTAAGTAAGATTCAACCCGTTTTCAATTACAACAACGTTCAACAACGTTTTACAATGATTTTGCACAAGGCTCTGCCTTCGTTTTCATCAAATCTCTTCTGTTACGAAAATCTTCATCTTTTTCTAAAAAACTTATGTTTTTCACTAAGATTTACTCTTAGATCTGGGTAAAACCTTTTAAAACATCGATTTTGACACAATATTCGGACTAATGACGTATGTTTCGTTCACTTATGAAGTGGAACGAGGCGTTATCAAGCAAGATCTCAGATCCGGAAGCACAAGGATGAAATCGTCACTTTACACAAGCTGGACTAATCCGTACAAACCCTCAAGTTCGCACGGATTAGCGCGAGTTTCTGTAAAATGGCTAAACTCGCTCCAAAAGACCTCTCCAGCCTAAGTTTTACTCAGTGGCTTAAGGTTGGAGGGATGAACACTTGATTTGCCCAGCAAACGGTGCAAAGACGCACGATTTGGACGCCAAAACGATCAAGTTCGCTCGGATTACATCAAGTTCGCTCGAACTTGACCAAACTTCAAAAATGGCACAAGTTCGCCCGAACTCTGTCCAATTCTCAAGAGAATTAGACAAGTTCGCCCGAACTTGTACCATCCCTCAACAATCAATACAAGTTCGCCCGAACTTCTCTAGTTTCTCAAGAAACATGACAAGTTCGCCCGAACTTGTACCCACTGTAAGTTCAGGCATACAAGTTCGCTTGAACTTGTACTTTCAAGTACAAGTTCGCCCGAACTTGTCTGCTGCCCTCTCACCCGTTAACTGTTTCAGCAAGTCGGAAGACTGATGCACTTCTGTTCGCTTACAGGCTGATCCGGCACTCTCCGCAACTCCTCTCAGATCCCGAATCTCTCCTAAAACGCACCAACTATGAGTATACTTGAACCCTTTTACGCTTAAACACACTTTTGGGTCTCACATACGTTTGTATAACAAAACACATCACACAACTTCAAACGCTTATTCGCAACCCGCTGTTACATGATTATACGTGAAATCTGCTGATGATTGCTTGTACGCCACCCTTAACATGATAGTATACTTGAGGTTGACCCGCCACCCGGAGGCCCGGGGTTGTTAAGGCTCGCATTTTACTTTTCTCGTTTATTTTCTCTTTTAGGATGTGAACGCTTGTTCACATGCCTCGATCAATCGCGGTTTGTTGGTTTGCATGAATCTAAGTAGATACATCATTCACAACTATTATGTATGTCATGCGGTGAATGCTAAACGCTTTTATATCTATATTGTATGCAAAGCTCGTATGCTCACCTTTACTTAATTGTATTGACGTTTATTTTAACATATGTGGCAGGTTGAGGACTTAGCTATGGATGCTTAGTTTTAGGTTTTTGTCTTAGAAAATCATGTAATAAATCTAGGGAAGATCGGATCGGATTTTATGTTTAAGAGATTATTTTGAAATGTAATGATTATTTGAAGATTGTATGAGTTTGATAGTATGGGATAATAAATGTTGATTATTATCTTTAAAATGATCGTTATGGAATCTCTTGAACAATCTGATTCGCCTAGTGCCACTACCCCGATGTTTCCGCCATCGGTTGGGGTGTGACAGATTGGTATCAGAGCCATAACTATAGGGAAATTAGGTAGAATTGCCATGTTTTGCCTTAGACTATAGTTAGGATACCAAATCAGACCGATACGCATCGATTAACGTCGAAAACTCATACGAACAGACAAGTCCGCCGAACTTGGGGTGGCAAGTTCGCTCGAGATTGATCAAGTTCGCCCGAACTTGATCAAGTTAGCCCGGACTTGACCAAGTTCGCTCGAACTTGCCTGTCCCCCTCAACATTAAACAAGTTCGCCTGGTATAGGACAAGTTCGCTCGAACTTAACCAGAAACCTCTGGCATGAACTTTTAAACATTGCTTTTCCTAAAGCAACCACAACATACGCTGAAGAACGCTCGTATCACACAAAACGAGTGGTCAAGTCGAGAATAGGTGTGAAAACCAAGAACTCTCGATAAGATCATTCACTCTGCGCATATTCTCTCGCACGAGATACCTTCAATGAGTTAGGGTGATATCCAAACCTCGACGGAATTCTCCATATCTATCTAGTGGAACTCCTGATTTGATCGGTGAGCATAACCACAACTAGGAATGAGGTTGTTAAGTTAGGGGTGAAACCTGCATCTTAATAACTAGTTCCGCTCTTTGATTTTCAATCTCACCAAAGTCTCGATTATTTCGATGACTCGGAACACGACGTAACTGGAAGGATAAATGCCGTTAACCGTTGTACGGCGAGAGCATTTGTCTATTAGGCCAAATCGTGTGTCCGAACTCAGACTCTCCCAATTGATTTAAGCCTATAATCGTCGATTTACGCATCATCGAGTTTATTAATATTTATGTGTTTAAATTTTGAGAATTTTCGCTTATTCGACTTCTCGCTTTATCGGTTTCTCGTATTATCGATTTCTCGCTTTATCGCTCTTCGCCTTATGGAATATGCACTACTCGCACAACTCCCGTAATCTAAAGCGCTAATAATACACCAACCAAACTAATCGCTCAACTCTCTTACGCTTATGAGGACATGTGTGCCTCATACGCGGTATTACTCGCTTATCTCGCTTATATATCACATCTCGAACGCGCTACGTTGTACTTATAAGAAGGTGAATACGTGCAAAGTATATGCTTACGTGAATTATGTGCTTACGTGCTTATGTGCTATGTGCTTATGTGCCTACGTGTTTGCCTGCCTACGTGTTTACTTGTCTACGTGTTTATGTGATTTTGTGCCTTGTATGAATAATAATAATAATAAATACTTTAAACATAAACCTATTATAATCGAATCTCATCCAATCGAATCCTTCAATGTAGATGTCTTCAATGGGACCGCACACCAGAAGGAACCATCAGCGCAGCCAAGCTGACAAGCGCATCGCATCACTAGTGGCCAAGGAAATGGCCAAAGTGATCCCTCAAATCGTTAGCGAGATTCAAGCTGCCAGCAGCAACACTTCTGTTGACTCCAAAGCCGACCCACCCAAGACATCCTTCAGTTTTAAGCAGTTCAAAGCTTGTGGACCCCTTACTTTCTCAGGCACTGAAGGACCAAGTGCCATGTTCCACTGGTTTGATGCTATTGATGCCACATTTCGCCAGAGTGGGTGTCCCGAACTCCTTCGCACTATTAACGCTACCGGCATTTTCCAGTCCAGGACTCTCGACTGGTGGACTGCAGAGCGTAACAGGAGGGGAAACGATGAAGCCAACGGACTCGCATGGGAAGAACTTAAGGAACTAATGATCAAAGAGTTCTGCCCACCTCATGAGATCCAGAAGTTGAAAAACGAATTTTGGGGAATTAAGCAAGACGGACCCGGCAATGCTGGTTTAACAGCTCGATTCAAACAGTTGAGCATCATCTGTCCCGGTCAAGTGGACACGGCCGAGAAAGCAATCAAGAAGTACCTCAACGCTCTGCCAGACTACGTCACTGACTTTGTTCAAGCAGCACGCCCTGCTACTATCGAGGAGACCTACCAGCTAGCCGCAGAGATCAATGATAAACGGGTCCAGTCTGGTTACTTTAAGAACAACAAGGTCGCAAATCAAGCAGTCACCAAATCAACAGCTCCTACCAAACAGCCTCGAGAGTCAAAGAACAGTCGCCGTGATCGCAAAAGGGAAAACCCGAGCAAGAACTTTGCTCTTACCGCTCCGCAAAACCCTCAGCCACTCCAGTCTGCAGCACCAAACGCACCACCGGCAAAGCGTGCGCATACTAGCCCACATCCTTTGTGCTCAAAATGCACCTATCATCATGCAGTTGGAGGCAACTGTCACTTCTGTGCCAACTGCAATATCTACGACCACTTTACTGTTAGTTGCCGATCAGGCCCTCGCCAGCCAGCTCCTCAGGCCCCTGCAGCACCAGCTCTACCAGCTCCTCCTCAGGCCAATCAGCAGCCAGCTCCAAGGGCACGTGCATGTTACACGTGCGGTGACCTAAATCATTTCAGTTATGTCTGCCCAAACAAACCTGTGAAGCAGGAACAGCAGCAGCAGCAGCCATAACCACCACAGCCTCAGCAGCAGCAACAACAGGCTGCATGTGGACGAGCCTTTAACCTCAACCATCGCTAGGCTCAGAACGACAACAATGTTATCAATGGTACGTTCCTCGTTAATGGTATTTATGCTTCATGTTTATTTGATACTGGTGCCGATAATTGTTTTGTATCGTTAGGATTCGAAAAGGTTTTAAAGTGTAAATGCCCTAAACTCCCAAAGACTTTCGATGTGGAAGTCGCCACCGGAAAAACCATTACCGTTAACTCTATCCTACATGGTTGTTCTCTCGATCTCAACAACCATGTCTTCTCGATCAATCTCATACCTATGCAGTTAGGTAGTTTCGATATCATAGTAGGCATGGATTTTCTTCGTGAAAATCATGCTGAAGTTGTTTGCTTCGATAAGATGATTCGCTTCCCTCTTCCAAACGGTGATCAACTCCATGTCTATGGTGAAACTCCCTCAAAGAAGTTGATGCTTTTGACATGTACTTGAGCGCACAAATGTTTGCGAAAGCAATGTGTTGTTTTTCTCGCCCATATCGTAAACCGGAGAAAGAAAAGAAGACTTTTAAAGACGTTCCTGTTGTTCGTGAATTTCCTAAGGTCTTTCCCGACGATTTGCCCGGCTTACCCCCTACTCGAGATGTTGAATTCCGTATCGATTTAGTTCCCGGTGCTACTCCCATTGCTAAAGCTCCTTATCGTCTCGCACCATCCGAAATGCGCGAGCTATCGAGCCAACTTCAAGAGCTTCTTGATAAAGGTTTCATACGCTTGAGCACTTCACCGTGGGACGCACCCGTTCCTTTCGTGAAAAAGAAAGATGGGACGTTCCGAATGTGCATCGATTATCGTGAACTTAACAAACTCACGATAAAGAACCGCTACCCTCTTCCCCGAATCGACGACTTATTTGATCAGCTTCAAGGTGCTACTTGTTTTTCTAAGATCGATTTACGTTCCGGCTATCATCAGTTACGCGTGTTTTAAGAAGATATTCTGAAAACCGCCTTTCGTAATCGTTATGGCCATTTCGAATTCGTGGTCATGCCTTTTGGTCTTACCAATGCACCCGCGGTCTTCATGGATTTGATGAACCGTGTGTGTAAAGCTTTCTTAGATCGTTTCGTCATTGTTTCATCGATGATATCCTTATCTATTCGAAGTCGAGAGACGAACACGCGCACCATCTCCGTTTAGTCCTCGAACTTCGCCAAGGTAATCGCCTTTATGCTAAGTTCTCCAAATGTGAATTCTGGCTCGAAGAAGTCAAATTTCTCGGCCATATCGTTAATAGTCAAGGAATTCACGTCGACCTTGCAAAGATCAAATCCGTCAAGAGTTGGATTACTCCGAAGAATGCTTCCGAAATCCGTTCATTTCTTGGATTGGCGGGTTACTTGTGTCGATTCATCGCCGACTTTTCAAAAATCGCCGTTCCGCTTACCGTTTTGACTCATAAAGACAAACCTTTCGTTTGGGATTCCAAACAAGAGGAAGCTTTCCAAACTCTCAAGCGTATGCTATGCAACGCTCCCGTACTCGCTCTTCCCGACGGAAACGACGATTTCGTTGTTTACTGTGATGCCTCTAATCTTGGTCTTGGTTGTGTTCTCATGCTACGAGACAAGGTTATTGCGTATGCATCTCGACAACTCAAGATCCACGAGAAAAACTACACAACCCACGATCTCGAACTCGGTGCAGTTGTTTTTGCATTGAAGATATGGCGACACTACCTTTACGGTACTAAGTGTATGGTCTTCACCGACCATAAGAGCTTACAACATATCTTTAATCGAAAGGAACTGAATATGCGCCAACGCAGATGGGTTGAACTTCTCAACGATTACGATTGCGAGATACGCTACCATCCCGGCAAAGCAAACGTCGTAGCCGATGCTCTAAGTCGACGAAGCTATGTGTATAGTGTTCGTGACTCTCAAGCTTTGAATGATCTTGAAATTTTGATGCACTCTGCCCAGTTTGCTTGTTTTAACGAGAATACTTTGGAGGAAGAAATGAAATGTGGTGCCGAAACTCAGCTCATTGTTAAACCAAATAGTATTTATTACTATCTCGGTCGCATTTGGATTCCCAGCCATGACAACCTTCGTGAATTGCTAATGACTGAAGCTCATAAATCTCAATACTCCATTCATCCCGGAACCGACAAGATGTACCAGGACCTTCGTCCAAAGTACTGGTGGCCGGGCATGAAAAAGGATATCGCCGTTTACGTCTCAAAGTGCTTAACCTGCTCGAAGGTTAAAGCCGAGCATCAAAGGCCCTCTGGCTTACTCGAACAACCCGAGATCCCGATGTGGAAGTGGGAGAGTATAGCTATGGATTTCATTACGAAACTTCCCCGCACTTCATCCGGTCACGATAGCATTCGGGTTATCATTGATCGTCTTACTAAATCTGCGCACTTTATTGCTATACGAGAATACTTTAAGGTCGAACGATTAGCCCGCATCTATACCGACGAAGTAATTTGTCAAAACGGGACGCCTGGTGACATCATATCTGACCGCGACGGTCGCTTTACCTCACGTCTCTGGGAGACTTTTCAATCCTCTCTCTGTACTGCTCTCAATCTCAGTACCGCCTTTCACCCTCAAACCGACGGTCAGAATGAGCGCATATCCGCACCCTCGAAGACATGCTTCGTGCGTGCATCATAGATTTCGGTGGTAACTGGGACACACATTTACCTTCAATTGAATTCTCGTACAATAATAGTTATCATACCAGTATACAAATGGCTCATTTTGAGGCACTGTATGGAAGAAAATGTCGACCGCCTATTGCATGGCACGAGATCGGAGAAGCACAAATCACTGATCCCGAGCTAATTCAAGAAATGACAGACAAAATACTCCAGATCAGAGACAATCTCTTGAAAGCTCGGAGTCATCAAAAGAGTTATGCCGATAAACGCCGCAAGCCCCTATAGTTCGAAGTGGGAGATCACGTTCTCCTAAAGGTTGCACCTTGGAAGGGAGTGATCCGCTTCGGGAAGAAAGGAAAGCTAGCGCCACGATATATTGGACCCTTTAAGATTCTGAAAAGAATCGGCAAAGTGGCCTATTGTAACATTCGTGTAAAACGGGTTTCAAGAACACGCTCCGTTTGAGATTCAAGTAAATTATTTAATGTTCATTATGCTTTTATTTGTAATAATTGATTTATTTTATAACCTATAAATAAAATACATACTAAAATTAATAATCAGTAAAGGAAAAATAATTTAGATAACAAAATAATAAAAATAAAAGAGGGGTAACCGGAATCGAACTCGGGCCCCCCCACATAGTCACACACTCATAACACCACCAACACCACTGGACTACACACACTCGTTGTATCTAACTCCGCATAACAACATATATATCTACACATTCACTCGGCGGAAAAACCTGTAGATAACCAGAATTCTCGCATCGCGCTTTCCTTTTCTTTTGAATCCTTCCGTCAACTAACCACGCCTATTTTTGGCAAATTGGAAACGGACCAGCTGTTGTCTTCAAGGCAATTGCCAACCCAGAATTCGGTTTCCTAAACCGAATCCAAATTCACCCTATAAATACCAGTCGTATTCATCAATCAGAACTCGCTCATATCTTCTATTCACTCTCTAAACTCTCTGCATCTTGTATTCTTCAAACAACACCTCGCCGGAGTTAAGCTTGTTCGCAGGAAACCGCCGCTGATAACCGAAGTTCATCGTCTAGTGGGTATAACGCTTTTAATTTTGTTAATATTATTTTTTATCATGAATTGCGAAGCTAAAAACAATAACTAAAACTGTTATCTTTGATTAATGGTTAAATCGGGTTCTGGGTAAATTCATGTGAAGAAGATGAAGTCCGAGCATTGTATAAATATAATCAAATCCATAAGATAAACCGCGTTAGACACACAGTCCAGTGGTGGACTGTGTGCAATGCTATCATGGATACCCGGGTTCGAGCCTGGTGTGTGACCGTTGCTTCTGAATAAAAAAATCCGGTTTTTTTAGAGGTCTGTGCATCTGACATCAAGTTAATAAAAGTATTATGATTCCAAACAATTACGGGTTAGACACCCAGCCCACTTGGTAGGGCTGGGTGTAAGTGAAATCAAGGGCACGAGTTCGAATCTGAGGTAGACACCGGTTCGATTGATTTTAAAATCTTTTTAAATTAAGTGATTTCTGTAATACTTTAATATGAATATATGTATAATTAAAATCAGAATCTTTTCGGGTTAGACACGTAGCTCAGTTGGAAGAGCTGCGTGCACGCAACCGAGAGGTCATGAGTTCGAATTTCACCACAAGCAGTCAAACTAGTCAACGAACCGGTCAGACCTGCTGTCAGGTCTGACAAGGTTTTTTTTATTTATTTTATTTCATTTTATACTATTTTTGTATATTTTATTTAATCAAAAATCAATTTAAAACACTTCAAAATGCGATTTCTTAGGCTTAAAAACTCCAATAAATATCACAAAGACAACCTAAAAATCTAACAAAAATTATTAAATCAAAATATTATTTTTATATATTTATCGAATTATTGTGTTATTCTTTAGGTTAGTCTTCTTCGTCGGTTAAATCCTCAACTCGTGCGCACTCTTCGTCAATCAAGAAAACGCATCCACTGTGAGTGAATTCTTACAAACTTCCCCTTTTTATTCATGTTTTGGGGTGTATCATGTGTCATTTATACATTTCGTTTATTCAAACCCTTGTGCTATTACCATTATGTGAACTATCGTGTGATGTAAATGTTGTTTGTTGTATTGCGAGTTTACATTTTTGTCAAGTTGCGTGCAAATCATTCATTAGGCCCATCAGTTCCTCGTTGGAGACGAGTTGAGCGTCAGGTGCCTCATTAGATCGGCTCCATTTTATTGAGCCTTGATCTCATTGTTCATCATTTGGTATGTGTGTGTGTGCATTAATTGATATTATGTGTTTTGTGGTTTAATTTACATATACGTATGCTCATATTTGGTTATGCACATTTTTATTCAAATAACCACTATAACTAATTCTTTCAAACATTTAAATAAGATTCACTCGCCAACTTTTGTTGACCCAAAACCTTATTTTTACACATGATACAGGTGGACAGGTTGAAGTAAGGAACACATAGGAAATTGCCTTAGAAGGAAAATAAAGAAGTCATGAAAAATGTATTTGAACATGTTGTGCTTGTATGTTTATTGTAAATTATTCTTTAAAAAGAAATAATAAATATGAAACTTTATAGTAAATGTCATGAGATTTGATAAAAACCCAATCATGCCCCGACTACCATTTCTGCTGCGGGTCAGGGTGTGACAGATTGGTATCAGAGCTTCTGACTATAGGGATATAGGATAGGTTATTAGACCCTTAGGGCCTATACTATAGTTGATTAGATTTTAAATTGTTTATGTGGTTACATGCAAACTCATGATGTTTATTTGTTTCGTATTTATTACACACACAAATGCATGCAAACACTTCCACTATCCTTTTGTGTGATACTTAATGAGTTATACTTGTTGTCAAACATAACATGCTTACATATACATTCATCACGCATATTTCAATGTTCACATATTCAAATCATCCTCATATTTTCTTTATTCAAGATTTTGTAGTACTATCGTTTTTCAATCTCCTCAAAGTAAGTTCTACGGCGGGCATGTAGTAACTGGAAGGGTACGAGTACCGGTAGTCGAAACGTCCTGTCTAGGTTGGCAATCGTATAAATCCAATATAATGGACTAGTTTGCCTACCTGGGGACCAACGATGAGAGTACGAAGGACCTATTAGGCCAAAGCATGCCACACCCAAACGTCGCATGAACTAACCCCACTTTGAGTTGTCACTGTGTCTATACCAGGACACCCTCCGACCCTATACTTTGCAATCATGTATTTACGATTTTCATTCGGGTAGCGTGAATGTAACAGGCCAACACCAATATGAACCCTACCAGAGCCCAGTAGTCATGGGGGCCCGCATGACTACCAAGGCCAAGTAAGGGGACATATGGAGGCCCAAACATGAGCAAAGCCCAAGACATCCTATGGATGTAGCAAATTAATTTTCTTCATTTGTTTTGTGAATGTTCATTTCTAAATACGACACATGACACCTAAAACGTCAAACTCATACTCTCGATACGTATTCCCTGTAGATGTCTTCTAGTCTCTCTCGTAGAGGTATGAGATCACGAAAATCTCGCAAGCGCATGGCTTCCCAAATCGCTCAACAAATGGCCGCCATAATACCCACATTGTAGTTCAAGTCCAATAAGCCCTTGTCGCCAATCCTATCACCCCAACCAATCTAGAAGGACAAAATGTCGCCAACCCTCCTCTCAACACCACTAAATGCACCTTCAAGCATTTCAAATCCTGCGATCCTCCAAAATACGAAGGGACTGAAGGTGTCTCTGCTCTCTTCCATTGGTTTGAGGAGATGGAAAACACTTTTCTCAATTGCGACTGCCCCGATGATCGCAAGGTGCGATATGCTACCGGTCGTTTGTTCGGAGTAGCACTTACATGGTGGAACACAGAGAAGGGCAAGCGAGGTGCTGAGGATGCTATGACTTTGACTTGGGAAGAGTTGAGGGAGATCATGACAAGACGTTTCTATCCAAGAAGCGAAATCAAGAAATTAGAAGATGAGTTCTACTCTTTGAAACAAAAAGAGGGCGACCACACCACATACAACAAGAGATTCCTTGAGTTGAATCAGATGGTCCCCGACTTGTTCACTCCCCTCTATCGTTTTATCGAGCACTACATTGGAGGTCTTCCTTCAAAAATTCAAGACCCTGTAATAAGTACCACACCTGCAACTTTGGAAGCAGCAATGGCGTTAGCTACAGAGCTCACCGAAAACCACATACGGAATGAAGACTTCAAGGAGGAGAAGAAGAAGGATAAAGCATCAACCGAAACCTCAAACTCAACCCAGACCGAATCCTCTTCTCAACCCACTTCTAAGAGGAAACGAGATGGGCAAAATTTCGCTGTCACCCAAGGCAATCAACTAGCTCCACAAGCCGTGCCCTTCCAAGCTATCCCAATCACTCAAGTAGCACCCAACTCTACTTACCCAAATAAGAAACCTTACATTGGACCTCACCCTCAATGCAACACCTGTTTTTATCACCATCCATCTACCGTACCTTGTCGACTGTGTGCTAATTGTGGGCGTTATGGTCATTTGAGCAAAACTTGTCGTACCCCTCAAAACTAAGCTTCACCCCTACCCAAAGCATGATCCAATCATATCAACAACCCCAATACCCCATGGGTGTGAAAGCTTGCTTTAATTGTGGGGACCCTACCCATTTTAGAAACACGTGCCCTCGATTGGTTAACATCATAAACGCCCAAGCTCAAGCAAACCCAGTTAACCAAGCAAATCAAGAAAACCCAGCACTACCACCAGTAAGAGGAAGAGCTTACAACATCAACGCCAATCCTGTTGAAGATAATAATGGCACAAACGAACAACCCAACTAGCCTTCCCTCACCAAGAATCAAGACTTAACTCCAACCGTCTAGTTCTTAATATTTTTCTCAATCTTTACGTATCCCTGTTATAAATTGGGAATTTATGTATCCAAAGAATTTTAATGCAAATTGATATTACAGTTTTGTTTTATATCTTTACTCATTGATTTAACTTTCATATCATCATACATCACGACGTATCTCGATCTCACCATTTAAAGAAGTTGGGTTGTGTCTCAATTTTACATATACTGACCCCTTCATCATAGCCAACGAGAGAGGTATTGTCGTCATTCAGTCATGTATCCTTTCAGATTTGAGACTCATGCTTCGGTTGTTGTGTTTGTTTATGTTAGAGTCACAGAGAACTAATCATAACTTACTGACAAAGCCAATGAAAATTTGACAAGAATATGGTGGATACGCCGCTGGTACTTCCTATATATAAGTATTCTTGTCAAAGGATCAAAAGCATTATCAGGCGGTTATGAGAAGTTCCGTGTAGGTTTTAATGTTGACATAGTTGAAGTTTTTGTTTTGATATAACCTTATCTTTTCAACGCATCAATTCTCTCAAAAACTCTTATGCATGAGATCATATCCAGTCAATCAACTCTATGTATCAACGCTTTTCATCTTAGGCATCAAAAAGCGATTCCTGTAGCAGGGTATTCAACCCTTACTAGGAACGTTACCGCCTCAATCAGAAACCCAAAACATCACACCTCTCTTTGCTGCTAAGAGATAATCAGCTTCTAGTCAGAGTACGTTGGGAGTCAAAACAAAAACCTGAATTTACATGGGAACGCGAAGACTCAATGCGCGAAAAAATACCCGCATCTTTTCACTATTACAACTTCTACTTAAATTTCGGGACGAAATTTCTAAAAGTAGGGGATACTGTAACATTCGTGTAAAACGGGTTTCAAGAACCCGCTCCGTTTGAGATTCAAGTAAATTATTTAATGTTCATTATGCTTTTATTTGTAATAATTGATTTATTTTATAACCTATATATAAAATACATACTAAAATTAATAATCAGTAAAGGAAAAATAATTTAGATAACAAAATAATAAAAATAAAAGGGGGGTAACCGGAATCGAACCCGGGTCCCCCCACATGGTCACACACTCACAACACGACCAACACCACTGGACTACACGCACTCGTTGTATCTAACTCCGCATAACAACATATATATCTACACATTCACTCGGGCGGGAAAACCTACAGATAACCAGAATTCTCGCAACGCGCTTTCCTTTTCTTTTGAATCCTTCCGTCAACTAACCACGCCTATTTTTGGCAAATTGGAAACGGACCAGCTGTCGTCTTCACGGCAATTGCCAACCCAGAATTCGGTTTCCTAAACCGAATCCAAATTCACCCTATAAATACCGGTTGTATTCATCAATTAGAACTCGCTCATATCTTCTATTCACTCTCTAAACTCTCTGCATCTTGTATTCTTCAAACAACACCTCGCCGGAGTTAAGCTTGTTCGCCGGAAACCGTCGCTGAAAACTGGACTTCATCGTCTAGTCGGTATAACGCTTTTAATTTTGTTAATATTATTTTTTATCATGAATTGTGAAGCTAAAAACAATAATTAAAACTGTTATCTTTGATTAATGGTTAAATCGGGTTCTGGGTAAATTCATGTGAAGAAGATGAAGTCCGAGCATTGTATAAATATAATCAAATCCATAAGATAAACCGGGTTAGACACACAGTCCAGTGGTTGACTGTGTGCAATGCTATCATGGATACCCGGGTTCGAGCCTGGTGTGTGACCGTTGCTTCTGAATAAAAAAAATCCGGTTTTTTTAGAGGTCTGTGCATCTGACATCAAGTTAATAAAAGTAATATGATTCCAAACAATTACGGGTTAGACACCCAGCCCACTTGGTAGGGCTGGGTGCAAGTGAAATCAAGGGCACGAGTTCGAATCTAAGGTAGACACCGGTTCGATTGATTTCAAAATCTTTTTAAATTAAGTGATTTCTGTAATACTTTAATATGAATATATGTATAATTAAAATCAGAATCTTTTCGGGTTAGACACGTAGCTCAGTTGGAAGAGCTGTGTGCACGCAACTAAGAGGTCACGAGTTCGAATCTCACCACAAGCAGTCAAACGAGTCAACGAACCGGTCAGACCTGCTGTCAGGTCTGACAAGGTTTTTTTTTTTTATTTATTTTATTTCATTTTATACTATTTTTGTATATTTTTATTTAATCAAAAATCAATTTAAAACACTTCAAAATGCGATTTCTTAGGCTTAAAAACTCCAATAAATATCACAAAGACAACCTAAAAATCTAACAAAAATTATTAAATCAAAATATTATTTTTATATATTTATCGAATTATTGCGTTATTCTTTAGGTTAGTCTTCTTTGTCGGTTAAATCCTCAACTCGTGCGCACTCTTCATCAATCAAGAAAACGCACCCACTGTGAGTGAATTCTTACAAACTTCCCCTTTTTATTCATGTTTTGGGGTGTATCATGTGTCATTTATACACTTCGTTTATTCAAACCCTTGTGCTATTACCATTATATGAACTATTGTGTGATGTAAATGTTGTTTGTTGTATTGCGAGTTTACATTTTTGTCAAGTTGCGTGCAAATCATTCATTAGGCCCATCAGTTCCTCGTTGGAGACGAGTTGAGCATCAGGTGCCTCATTAGATCGGCTCCGTTTGATTGAGCCTTGCTCTCATTGTTCATCATTTGGTATGTGTGTGTGTGCATTAATTGATATTATGTGTTTTTTGGTTTAATTTACATATACGTATACTCATATTTGGTTATGCACATTTTTATTCAAATAACCACTATAACTAATTCTTTCAAACATTTAAATAAGATTCACTCGCCAACTTTTGTTGACCCCAAACCTTATTTTTACACATGATACAGGTGGACAAATTGAAGCAAGGAACACATAGGAAATTGCCTTAGAAGGAAAATAAAGAAGTCATGAAAAATGTATTTGAACATGTTGTGCTTGTATGTTTATTGTAAATTCTTCTTTAAAAAGAAATAATAAATATGAAACTTTATAGTAAATGTCATGAGCTTTGATAAAAACCCAATCATGCCCCGACTACCATTTCTGATGCGGGTTAGGGTGTGACACCTATCAACTCGAACTACCGGCGGAACTTAATAACGTCCATCCGACTTTCCATGTGTCTAACCTCAAGAAATGCCTAGCTGAAGAGAACCTGCATGTACCTCCCAAAGACTTGTAAATAAACGAGACTCTCCATTTTGTGGAAAAGCCCGTCGAAATCATGGACCGAGAAACCAAGAAATTACGACGCTCTCGCATCCCTATCGTGAAGGTCCGATGGGAAGGCAAACACGGTGCCGAGTTCACTTGGGAATTGGAAAGTGACATGAAGGCTAAATATCCACACCTCTTTGTTATGGCCGCTACTTAAATTTCGGGACGAATTTTCCTAAAGAGGGGAGACTGTAACAACTCCAAATTTCGTTGTTATCGTTTTCTTTTATTTTCATTGTATCTATCTTTTGAAATCCCGAGATTCGAATTATAAGAAAGTTATGTTAATTAAATTATGTTCACTTACAGTTATATCGCATCTAATCGATTATTAAACGCATCACAAGTAGTTATGCTACTATACGAGCCGAGTGTGTTATGGTTTAATAAACACTTGTGCCATTACATTGCTTATCTGATTGCATTGCAAATCGCAGTTAATTATGTGGAATTATGTTTTATGTGTGTTATAGTTTTTTATGTTATGATTATAATCGCTATCGCAACGCTCTCGCGCTCGAATCTCTCAATCGCACTATTATATCAATTACAACGCTTAATATATCTATCTAATATGAATGAATCGCCGAACGAACTCGTAACGCGAAATAACCGAACAAAACTTGGCCACCAGGTCAGGTTCGGCCGAACTTGTGCATTACAAGTTCGCCGAACTTGTCTGGGCCATCTAACTTATCAAAACTGACAAGTCCGCCCGGACTTGTCTGGAGAACTCATTAGAACACACAAGTTCGCTCGAACTTGTAGCAAGTTCGCCCGAACTTGATACAAGTTCGCCCGACTTGATACAATTCGCCGAACTTGATACAAGTTCGCCCGAACTTGCTGTCTGATCTCTCATTCTCACCTCACCTATAAATACTCAACTCTATTCTCTCATTTGAACTTGCTGCAAGTTCGCCCGGAGCTCCCCAAAACCGAAACCCTTTATTTTCTAAGTAAGATTCAACCCGTTTTCAACTACAACAACGTTCAACAACGTTTTACAACGATTTTGCACAAGGCTCTGCCTTCGTTTTCATCAAATCTCTTTTGTTTACGAAAATCTTCATCTTTTTCTATAAAACTTCTGTTTTTCACTCAGATCTACTCTTAGATCTAGGTAAACCCTTTTAAAACATCGATTTTGACACAATATTCGGACTAATGGCGTATGTTTCGTTCACTTTGAAGTGGAACGAGGCATTGTCAAGCAAGATCTCAGATCCGGAAGCACAAGGACGAAATCGTCACTTTACACAAGCTGGACTAATCCGTACGAACCCTCAAGTTCGCCCAATTAGCCCGAGTTTCTGTAAAATGGCTAAACTCGCTCCAAAAGACCTCTCCAGCCTAAGTTTTACTCGGTGGCTTAAGGTTGGAGGGATGAACATTCGATTTCCCCAGCAAACGGCGCAAAAACGCACGATTTGGATGCCAAAACGATCAAGTTCGCTCGGATTACACCAAGTTCGCTCGAACTTGTCACCAGAGTGGTGATCAAGTTCGCCCGAAATTGACCAAACTTTAAAAATGTCACAAGTTCACCCGAACTCTGTCCAATTCTCAAGAGAATTAGACAAGTTCGCCCTAACTTGTACCATCCCTCAACAATCAGTACAAGTTCGCCCGAACTTGTCTAGTTTCTCAAGAAACATGACAAGTTCGCCCGAACTTGTACCCACTGTAAGTTCAGGCATACAAGTTTGCCCGAACTTGTACTTTCAAGTACAAGTTCGCCTGAACTTGTCTACTGCTCTCTCACCCGTTAAGCATTTCAGCAATTCGAAAGACTGATGCACTTCTGTTCGCTTACAGGCTGATCCGGCACTCTCCACAACTCAGATCCCGAATATCTACTAAAACGCACCAACTGTGAGTATACTTGAACCCTTTTACGCTTAAACGCACTTTTGGGTGTCACATATGTTCGTATAACAAAACACATCACACAACTCTCAAACGCTTATTCGCAATCCGATGTTACATGATTATACGTGAAATCTACTGAATTGTATGTATTGCTTGATTCCTTGTACGCGACCCTTAACATGATAGTATACTTGAGGTTGACCCGCCACCCAGAGGCCCGAGGTTGTTAAGGCTCGCATTTTACTTTTCTCATTTATTTTCTCTTTTAGGATGTGAACGCTTGTTCGCATGCCTCGATCAATCGCGGTTTGATGGTTTGCATGAATCTAAGTAGTTATATCATTCACAACTATTACATACGTCATGCGGTGAATGCTAAACGCTTTTATATCTATATTGTATGCAAAACTCGTATGCTCACCTTTACTTAATTGTATTGACATTTATTTTAACATATGTGGCAGGTTGAGGACTTTAGCTATGGATGCTTAGTTTTAGGTTTTTGTCTTAGAAAATCATCTAATAAATCTAGGGAAGATCGCATCGGATTTTATGTTTAAGAGATTATTTTGAAATGTAATGATTATTTGAAGATTGTATGAGTTTGATAGTATGGGATATTAAATGTTGATTATTGTCTTTAAAATGATCGTTATGGAATCTCTTGATCAATCTGATTCGCCTAGTGCCACTACCTCGATGTTTCCGCCATCGGTTGGGGTGCGACATTAAAACACAATGAGGGTTGTAAGAATTATGTAATATGAGATCTTGTATCAGGTGTTTCAGGTCCAAACTTTTGGAGACCAAGGTGACACATGAGGCCAACCATACAATACTCATTTGGAAATTACTATATCTCATATCAGACCAAATTCTGTTGAATTCATGGGGCCTCTTACAAAACATTGTTGTACAATCTTCTAGAAGAAACTTTTTTTGCACTAAATGTGCACATAAAATCTGTATCAAGTATTCAAGATGAATAATTTCTGAATTTAAATGCACATTTCATCATGTTCAGATCGGAGCTAAAGCTTACTTACATTATTCCGGTGCTTAAATGTCTGATAGCTAGAAAATGATATATGTAATTATACAAATAGATATAATTGACGACAAAACTACACTTAAATCATGTCAAAAATATAAAATTATTTATAAAATAGTAATTCGAAGTTATGAAATGATTATGATATTTTTCGAATTAAAGTTACATATGAAATGCGTACTGGACTTACCTCTAGATTTGGATCTTTAGCAGCCCAGTCTCGTGAGCTTCTACTTCATGAAAAATCACAACTCGTCAGCAAAAGTAATAGTAAAACGATAGTGTCGAGTCCAGTTTCTTTGTAACCATACCCACAACTCCCTTTTGTAAATCATCTTCTATCTTCATGAAAAATCACGATGGGTTGGTCAAGCGGGTTGTTTGATGGGTCAAACTGGTCATATTTGTACAGATCAGGTTGGCCCAACATTTTTTCTTAAAGCCTAAGTTTTTACTATACCAAAGTTGCATTATACCTACAATAATTTACTCAAGTTTTAAATAAAATGAGTTAGAAAAAATAACAACCCAAATCGACACATTCATAACTAAATGGTTCGAAATTGAGTAATTGACAACTCCAATGGAATCTATTGGATGGTTGGATCTTACTTGAGTGCGTAACAACCTGATATCATCTTTAGTATCAGCAGTTCATATGTTTCTTCCAAATGCATGCGCACATTGTCACGCGCATATGGGAAAAGAACGTCAGAGACAAAAGGCGTAGGTGTCCCATCAATGTCCAAAACAACACAACGCTACAAAAAAGTCATTATATATTCAACAAACCATAGTCAGTACACTAACTATTTATGAAACACGAAGTGTTACATTTCTTTAATAAGAGAAAAACTTACTGGAGTAGTTCTAGCCTCGTTATTTATCGTAAGAGCCCTTGCTTAGAGAGATGAGTTTGTTGTCCGAAGATTTAAAATTCTTTAGGGTTTTTTGATATGACCATAAATCCTGGTCGGCGGGCCCAGGTTCAAGTGGTTATGCTTGATTGCAACAGCAAAGTTATAGTGATGGCATTCTGCCTGAAATTTAGAAAGAAAAAGAAAGATAATGAACTGTAACAAAACTGTATGTAGAAATAACTGTTTGGGTATGCTTCTACTGTTTGATGTTGTAAATAATAAGATGTATGAGTATGAATGTTTGAAAACTTTTGATTATCTAAGAAGTTAATAGATATAACGACCAGAAAAGTAATAACTCAAAACAAACCATGGTTTCAGACCTGCACATGTGTTATTTTTTTGGGTGTGATTCATTCTGTTGACCATGGAAAAAGTAATAGCTCAAAACAAACACTAACCAATGCAACATATATAGACCTTCATGTATATTTGTTCAACTATGATTGTAAAAATTAATCATTTATTTATTTATTATATATAAACTGAAATAAATTAAAAAAATCAAATGTTACCTGAGATACACCAAAAGTATAACAACTTAAATAAATTAATCTTAATTTGGAGGTGCAGATCATTCCTTGTCTTCAGCCAATAACCCTTGCTGATCCCCAAATATTTGCTACTGAAAAAAAAAATATATTAGGTTTTTATTTTATGAAAACTTAAATCAATGAACCGTGAACATTCATATTGATGCAAATATATTCAAATAACAAAAACATACACAAGTATGGTGAAAATCGAAACTTTAAAAATACGAATTTGCAGAAATTGATTCAAATAACGAAAACATACACAAGTATAGTGAAATCTAGACAACCAAGGGCCTCAATAGCCAATCAACTCTCTTTAGTTGAACCCCTCAAGTTTAATTTCAACCATCGTTAAAATAACTTGTCGAAGCTGCAAGAAGAAGAACTTTTTCAGTCAGAACATGTGGTACCCAGGACGAAACCAGGTACACCTTAAACGGTCCAAAACTTTAAAGCATGCTGCGAAAACCCTAAAAACATGTGTGACTTGTGTGCTAGATTAAATGATATCTGTTATGTCTCGGAGGAATCCGAGAGCATATCATGGTTCACATAACACTGATAAGGGCCAACAGTGCAAGGTTGGTGTCCTTAGCCTTTGAAAACGTGTTAAACGGGAGCTTTCCGTTTAATAGCGCATTAAATATTTGACGATGATTATTAGGCCATCAGTGAGGCTATTTAAGATTCTGAGCTCACGAAACACCTTAGTTATGTGCCATAGACCATGACATAAGATTTGAAACAAATCGGAGCTCGTGCACGCAAAATGAGACAGCTTCCCGGTTAGGGAAACGCCTTCGTTTTAGGAACAACAAAAGGCAACCAAACATGCAAGGAACGGCCAATCAAGCCTAAAAACACTTAAACTAACCTAATACGAGGCCATTATGATTAAACGTAACCGTGTTCGGATTCGAGACGGTTATGCACGGTTTTTAAAACCGAGTCTTTTAACACTAACAATGCGAAAAAAGGAGCCCGTTTCGCAAATCGGGGACTCGTGTGGGACCCGAAAACGAACCTAAACGCGTAAACAAAGATAGACATCATCTTTATAGTATGAAAAATGAAGCACGACAAAGCGATAGGTGGGGTAGGGGTGCCCCCACTTGCGACCGCCCTCTTGTTTATATCTTTTTTTTTATTTTTTTCTTCATTTTCCATCAAAATTCTGCTCAAAATTCTCAAGAACTCAGCTGATTATCACCTTAATTTAGCAAAATTAAAGGTATAATTCAAGTTTCTTATGATTTTGATGATGATTTCTTGAGAAAACATGAACTAAACAAAGAAAACCCTTTTTAATCCATGATTATGGATTATTTAAACATGATTCTTGGCTAAATAAGATCACATCAGGGATTCCTTGATGTTATATGGTAGCCAAGATCACAAAACTTTGGTTTTTGATACCCTAATCGACCAAAAGCGATTAACAAAGTTATGAACCGAAAAACAGTGAAACAAGGTTTGATTGACATGAATTATGGCATGTTTGGATTGTGCTTGATGTGTAGGTACTGAATATAGCACCCACACACTTCTGGACTTGAGAAAAACACGCGGGAACGAAGCTTACGCTAGGTATAACACCCGAAAGCTTCGATTAGCATAAGCAGAATATTGTTTAGACTATAACTTGGTCTGTGATGCTTGGATTGAGCTGAAATTTGGTGTGGTGATGTAGGGTATTGACAGGAATGTCCATGTAAAATTTTAAAATTTTTGGATCTTTCTATGAGTTTTGGAGAATTTTTTACTGTTTTACTGAAAGAAATCCAGAAAAAATACGAAACAGAGTCAATAAATCACCAAAATTTATACGAACACTAAGGAACATATAGGAATGCTCTGGGAAGTTTGGGAGCCCATGGGTTGAATTTTGATTCAGATTAAAAATCTGCGTTTTTGGGAGTTTTCGGTAGCCGGAAATGCACTAAAACGAAATCGGCATCTCAAATTTTATAAGGAGTTCCTGGACATGTAAGGGATTTCCTGTAATATTTTGGGAATTTTTGGACATCGGATAATAATCAATGTGAATTATTTGGTTAAATACTGTTTTACAAATAAATTATTCGAGTAGTTAAAATGGCTAAATAAATTCCTGAATTATTTTTTTTCCATAATCTACATATTTTTATTAAATTGTATAAAAAGTTTCAGTTTTTTTTTTTATCAAACTTATGCATTAAAGGGGAATTTACTAAATTAAAAACGCTTTATTTTAAAATAGTTTCGGCAGTTTACCATTTAACGAACCTACCAGAACTGGAAACTGACCGAACCCAACATTTACTATAGCTGGAACACCGAGAGTATCCCGAGAGATTGCAGGGTCGTTTGGACACTAGGGGTGTGTCCAATTCCAGTTCGGGAGAATCCCCGACGACGAAAGCGGAAACTCAAATTTGGGCAACCTAGACTCCCAAACACCCAAACTCCCTTAATGAACAGTTAATCTTTCTTAAATAACAACATGTTGGCACTATTGGTATTCCCGTACCATTATCTGAACTTATCAAACAACCAACTTTGGCTGTCACGCAAAACGGTGCCTAGAAGCCAAACTGAAAACTAATACTACCCTGACATCCATCACCATACCAGTGTCCTATAGACTCAGTCCAGGGTGAAAACTCATAACCGGATCCAAGTTTTAACCATTACCAACCTAGATACTGATTTGAGTCCCTACTTGCATATGTGTTATTAAAGCTGATGCCGTTGATTGATCACTCTTTGTTTGAGACTACTACTTTCACTGTGAGTTTCAGTCCCCCACTTTTAAACTGTTTTACTAATTTTCTAGGGTGATTCGCATGTGACAAACTGTGTTAATTACACAACTTGTGATGATGTGAATTACCTAACACACGAACTATCCCCATTACAAGTGATTAACGTAAGCCGTGGGCAGTGGATAGTACTATTGGTCTGACAAACCCAGTTGCTGCGACCGGACTGTGTGTCGGCAAACAGGCAACTGCACACGCGTCTTAAACTCTGTTATGTTGTTAGGCATAACTACACCTGGGGCGTTGGACTGCACGTGATGCAGTCGGTGGGCTGAGGTGTCGAACGTGACACGGCCCGGTGTGCTGAGGTGTCGAACATGCCACGACACAATTATAACAGTCAAGGTTTCACTTGTGCACTCGTGTAATTCCATCTGCGATCTGTGACACGTGCAATTGAACTGTTAACACATTTTACAACAATACAACCAAACCAGTGAAACTCACCGGCTCGGTTAGCTGACCCTTTTTGAAACTAACATGCATTTCAGGCAAAACTAAACAGTAATAAGGAATGTGCGTATGGAATGGCTTGAGTAGCGGATAGTAGCAGAATAAAGGCTGTATTGGCTTGTAGTACCGTACTTAAACTAATGGTTTGTGATATGATAATTTATGTATGTTGTAACTGATGTTCCCTCTTTTTATGATATCACGTTTTTAAATTATGAGGAGTTACCATGTGTCTGTCGCATCCTGCAATTGTCTTCCGCCACGAGTCGGGGTGTGACAGAATATCAATCTTATATTAAACTATTTCAGTATTTTGTATTACACAAAACCAAAATCACTAATGGAGTGTTACACATAAACCAATCATTTATAACATATATAATCTAAACATTCTAAGATGTAACTGATACAACAATCTCACAAATAAGAGATTACAAAATACAGTTTGGGCATATTATAAAACACCGGAACTCCTTATGTGTTGCCAAAATCCTAGGTCTGGCCGGAATCTGAACAGACATCAGCGTGAACACCATATCTAACCGGAATAGGAGCATATACCACCAATCTAAACAAAATCGAGGCATGCAAAGATGATCTTTTCTGCCGGACTTACCTATGTGGCCGGAATCTCGGCCTGAACCCTAGCTAACTTCGCCGGAAAAGTCGATTCACCAACCCTAGACACCGATAATGGACCCCAGATCTCCTACCATGCTTCTGCAACCATCGGATCTCCTACCAGCGATGGAATGATAATGAAGGAACGAATGGAAGTGAAAAATGGGGGAAAGAGAGAACATGCAGTGCGAGGAATGGTTACCTAGGTTTTGTGCAGCCAAAACCCTGTTTTAAAATTCAAAATCGGAGCCAAAATGTGATGGAGCCAAAACACCAGATGTTCTTCTTTTAGGTCTACCAATAAAGGTTCTAAGGTTTCAAAACGGAAAGGGAAAGAAGTGTGGGAGGGCGTGTAGAGTTTTTGACCTTTAGTATGACCTGCAGGAAGAGAGAAAGAGAAGTTTCATAGAACACTTTGAATTTGAATTAGTATATATCTTATTTGACTTTAGGTTTAAATAATAAAAAAAAAACCCTCACAAAATTACACATAGGATTAGATTATGGTGGGGGTTTGAGAGGTTGACACCTAGGATCTAGAAGTTTTCCTTTATTATAGTAGAGATTAACTAAAGCACACATTATCTGTCTTTTTTGGTTCATCCAGCCATTTATAATTCAACTTTTTTTTTTGATTTTTCACCCCTTTAGTTTCTATCTTTTATAACTTTGTCACAAGGCTTTTTTCATTTTTTATCCAAACAAATTTTCATTTTCAACTTTAGTCTCATATACTTTCCATTTTTTTACATTTTTTTCGTTTTACGTTTCGGTCTAAATTTTGCAAAATAACACCCTGCAACGCACGTGTTTGCTCAAAGTTTTTACGTTATTTTATTTTGTTGTTTAACAACCCTGTTGCAATGTTGGTCATAAGTCGACTTAGTTATTCTTTTATATGTTTTACGTTTCAGTGTAGTTTTCAAGTTAACATGCTGCAATGCGCGTGTATGTTTTAACATTTTTACGTCTACTTTGTATTCAATTTGACGGTTGATGGAGAGTGTGAAACCCGGGTGTTAATCTGTGTTATAATATGTGCTTTAGTGAGTTTTTAGTGGTTACAAGCCTAGAATGTGATAACTACGAGTTCTTGGGATTTTACAGGTAGAGTGCTTATTTCGGTAAAGTTACGATGCTCGGAGACGAGATGGAGCAGTTGAGAGTGTGAATCTAGCACTTCACATCATTCGGTATATGTTCGGGGCTAAAAGATAGCATAGGATCAACAAAAACGTGGAATAACAAAGTCTAGGGGCCTCTGGGTCATTATACGAAAGTTGTTTTGCGAAGGAGGAATGAGGAGACAAAACTCGCGGTAGGCTACGGAGAGCATACCGTAACCTACGGCCAAGAGAGTGAAACGAAGAAGCATGCAGAAGCCGTGTACCGTAACTTGCGGTCATCTACCGTAGGTTACGGTTGAGCATGTACAAAGAAACAGAATTATTAGACCGTAGCTTACGGTCTGGCCTCCGGAAAAAGATGTTGAATGGGTACTTTGGAGGTATAAAAGATGGTTTATAATCCCTAAGCAGGGTTATGACTTCCTTTGGTAATTTTTTGGGATCAAGAGACACTTTTGGGGAGCATTCGTCTCCATCCTGCATCATAGTTCTCATCCAATCCATAAGATCAAAGATGAACTCAACCGTGAATCGAGCAGCTAAAGATCATTCAACCGAGATGAGCGGCTAATCCTTTTATGGTTTCCTCCAGGTGGAGGATTCTTGTAAGTGACTAGGTTTATGTGTTTGAGTTATTGTTAGAATCCAGTAATCTAAGCATTCAATGCTTTTTACCGGTTGATTTGTCTTGATTGATTGTAAACAGTTGTCTTTTGTTTAATTCTTAATTCAAATTCATTTAATTCCCGATATTTCTAGTAATTGGGATACATTTGATAAGGGTTAGAGTTAGTAATTGCAATTGGTAACTTATATGATAACCTTCCATTGTATGCAAGCGAAGTAAGTAGTGAGGTTATCACAATCAATTAATCAGGTTTTACAATTATGTCTATGTAATTGTAAACAATCAAACACGTAACTGAATTTGCTTTAAATCTGAAATCCGGTGGAACCATTGTTTGCTCCAATTGTTTACAACTTCGTGTTTTAGTAATTCGTTAATTAATCAAACTCTCAACCAACCAAGATTTATATTTTTGCATTTAGTTTTTAGTACTTGATTCATAACACTTTCCACAAGACTTCTCTGGATTCAATACCCTGCTTACCCTAGCTATCTAGGTTACTTAGGTTTTTGATTAACACTCACGACAGTCATCAACGGTCCCACCACAAAGCGCGGGTCCTGAATACTAGTTATTTAATAAATGGTAGTAGGATACGTGATAATAAAAAAGATGGATATTGTTGGGTTTTGTACGCGTATATTTAATTTTTTAATGGCAGGGGAAACATGTGTACGAATCGATTTGATTCAAGTTCGGATTTCCCACTAGAGATCCAGATGTAAACCAAATAGAAATGATTCACAACCATAGGGTATTTAGAATTAAATACCTTTAATCGGTTGCAGTAGACTTTGATTCGCGTAACACCTCAAATCAACAACTTTGGGGGCTGGATCCGAAAACACCAAAAACTCCGATCTACAAGTATTCCTGACAACTTAACACCTTCGCTTTATATTTTATGTTTTTTGTTTAAAATAGTAAATGGACTACAAAATTACAAATAATTTATGAGACGTGTGATTAGGTCCGAAAAGGTTTGTATAATTTTCTCAAAGTCTAAATGTTCATAGAAAAATTACCAAATTCATATAGCCCATCGGTCAATTTCGTCACATTTTGTCGACAGTTTACGGTTCATTTCATAGAAAAATACTCGTCGATCCGATTGGTGAAATTCTAGTTGGAGAATTCCGTCATCTCCTAAGTTTACCTACTATAAAAATTTCAAGTGTTAACTCAAATTAATGACCAAGTTATGACTTTCGTAATGGACTGCAGAAAAAACGCAACTTTGACCTTCACAGAGAATTTCAGCTTGATGTTTGGTCAACCAGTCTATACCAATGACTACATCAAAGCTACCAAGAATAACAGGAAGGAGGTCAATGTCAAACACTTAACCTAGAAGATCTAGTTTGCACCCAACATGAATATGGGATGCTTCAATCGACTGACTGTCAGCCCATTCCACAATATGTCTGGTTTTAAGAGGGGTTGGATTCGATCCTAACAGTCTACTGAATTTCAAGGACACGTAACTCCAATTGGCGCCAGAATCGAATAAAACAAAAACGAAAAGATTGTTCACAGCAAACGTACCGGTCACTAGGTTGTTATCATTCCTGGCGTCACCCACACCAATCGTGATTGCTCCCCGCGAGCACCATTCCCACCGGTTGTATTATTGTTGTTGTGATTCCTGGTGTTGTTGTTATTGTTGTTGCTTTTGGAACGGAGCTCTGCAGTCCTTCGCTATATGGCCTACCTTCTTGCATCTTTGACATGTTCTAGTGCACTGTCCATGGTGATGGTAGTTACACTTGTTACACATCGGTTGTTTAACCAGCGTACGAGCCCTGATTCTGATTAAGCCTTGGTTCTGATTAGTAGGAGAAGACTGGTTGAAGTTGCGGTAAGGAAAAGAATGTAAGACACATGAATGTGAGTTCAAATACACGAATAAAGAATAAGAATCGTCTTGTTGTAGGTGTCGTACCATCTTGTTGTTCGACTAAAGCCTCTGCCACTCGCGTGTTGATGATATCCGTCAACTCCGCCTGAGTCTTGACAATGTTGCCACGTCCACCGTGCATGCTACATCCATATTCAGTACAAATAGAGAAGGAAAGTAGAAAGAGTAAGGATAAAGGTCGAGTAGGAGTCCATCATCGCTATGGCTCCTATGGATAGCTGAGTCCTCAATTATGTCGGATAATGGATTAGAATCCTTTACAAATGCTAGATCTCACTTGGACTCACATGCACCCCTAATTATTATTATTACGTGTGCACCAGTAATGATTATTCGATTTGCATGTTCACCTCAATTCCCCTTAACTTGTGTCAAAAGATCCTTAGATTCAAATGTCGAAAGTGGGGGTTGTCAACGTGATAAAGATCACAAAAGGTCTAGAGATAATGTTATACTAATGATCCGTCATAACATAAATAGGTAACACATGAAATCATACTATAATACTGTGTGTGTGTGACTATATGCAATGCAATGCATATGTATATGCTAGATGTATAGTGTATACGATAATAAAAGACGAACCTTGCAATCTGGAGCATAGTGTCATGGTCGCTTTCGGAACTGATTCGGTTATAGTCTGGTTTTACAAAAACTTTTTAAAACCTAGTTCACTATAACAGCGGCTCTGATACCAAACTGTCACACCCCCAAATTACCACCCGCGGAGTTTTACCACGTGGTGTGTGACGTACCAGGATCTAGCCACTTATCATATCGATCTAATAAGAGATAATATTAAACAAAGCCATTATGTCCAACATGAATAGTGTATTTCAAATTAAACATTTCATAAACGAGTATGTGTCCAGCAGAAGCATAGATAATTGTTCTATCAAACAAAACCATATTGTTTCAAAACATAAACAAGACATTAAGTGTTTTCATTAAGTGATACGACCCATGACAGCTGTCGCTCCTCAGACTGCAAGTTCCAATTCAACCATGTATCTAATGACCTGCAAGCATGCAGAAAAAGTGTATTAGCGATAAAGCCGGTGAGTTCACAGTTTTGTTTTATGTAAATCATGTAAGTGTTTAGTTTAAAGACATGCCAATAATAAACTCTATACCGAAGTGACTGTTATGTTTGTTCTGCCTTCATCAATGTCTATCAGCATTGATCCAAGTGTTTAAGGTCCTTAGTTCACGCCTGGCTCCCAGCACGGTATGAGGTTTGTCAAGCCTAATAGCGCTACAACTAATACCCCATTGCCTCAAAGGCAACTAGTTTCGGTAGTAAGTAGGGACTTTCGTGATAGAGTTTGAGTTTGTTAACTAACATCAAAATTAAACTACAACATTTATAAAAAGTATTCCTCCAAGGAATAGTAGTTTGTCCCCCCGGGATGCATGCTTGTGAAAGAGTAGTGAACTCACCTTAGTTTGCTCGGTAATGTTAACGTGCCTTTACATGTTAAGTAAGTGTTAGGTCCGTAACACGTGACCTAATGTACGTTAAATGTAAGTATGTATACAAGTAAAGTTTTTCAATACCCTAAGTGTCCAAACAACCCAGTGTTTATGTGACCAGGTTATTATGTTTTATCATACAGTAACACACAGTAGCCAGGGTTTTTGTTTCACATAGAGAGAAAACTTGCATTTCATTCACTAAGAATAAATACAAGATCCTAAGTTCGGACACATGAGTCTTTACAAAATAAACTCTACAAATAAGTTATATCATCAATTAAGTTCTATCACCCCACAAACTCTATCAAATAAGTCCTATCATCAACTAAATTCTATCACCGCAAACTCATCAAATAAGTTCTATCATCAATTAAGTTCTATCACCCCACAAACTCTATAAAATAAGTTCTATCACCCCACAAACTCTATCAAATAAGTTCTATCATCAATTAAGTTCTATCACCACAAACTCATCAAATAAGTTCTATCATCAATTAAGTTCTATCAAATATATTAAACCCAGATCCCGCTCTAATTTAAACATTTCTTTATCATTAAATTAAGCATTCTACAACTAAAATGCCACTTACAAAAAAAAAAAAATTAGATCAAAAGTATTCACACATTTTTAAAACATTCCAAAACATAGTTATAAGTGTTTGCATAATTCACTTTTAACAGAACAAAACAATATTCAACGCGGAAGCTTCATTTAATGTGTCTTCGGTTCATGTTCGTCGCTTGATCTTTGTGACATTTGTGCCTTTACAACCATCATACAATTCCGAACGATTTCGAATCCAATGAAATCTTGCATTTCATTCCCGGACGTTGTATAATTACATGTGACATTCACACATTTAAGTTCATGTACAATTTCGACACCTCAAAGCTTTTCTGGAAGTTATACGTAAACTATTACGCAAACGTAATCAGTTTAACATAACATACACTCCGGAACAATGACATAAGCTAAACATACCCTAAATATCATTTATATAACTTCGAAATAAGTTCGGTATGGTAAAAACATGTTTATTCAAGCTCAGGGGCTATTTTGCAAAATCTTTGAAAGTATGCCATTCGCGTAATTCTTAATACCGAACAAGTACGCACATTCAAAAATTTTTTTAATCATTAATATCTTGTATTTTAGTGATAGGAATGCAAAAATATCATTCGTTACGCAATTACAGTCGTTTTCGCATTAATTAAAGCGTTCGTCGTAATTAAGCAAAAAACATAACCGTACAACTGAACGAACCGACATCCATGACATTTTTGTACATATTTCAAGTTCCCTATGCTTTATCGTCCTTACAGAGCTTAAAAATGAGGTTAACGGTGTTAGAAATGCCAAAACAGGACGAAACAAGTGCAGGGGCCATTTCTGCCATTTTTCAAAGTTCTGCCCCCAGACCAGGCCTTACGGACCGTAAGGCACAACCCCATACGGTTTGTAAGGGTCCCCAGATCAGCAACTTCCTAGTTGCAACATGACAGCTTCATGTTCATTTCCTTGGGCTCCAAGTTCACGAATTTGCCATATTTGTACCTTCATTTGACACTTGTTAAGACCTCCCTAAGATCATGCCAACACATGGGACACTTGTGATGATCTTGTGGAGCTTGAAACACTATAAATAGCAAGAGATTTCTCCATTCAAACTTTCTCAATTCTTTTCTTTCTCTAATCTGCTCTATTTGGAGTTGCTACCACTTGTGGAGGCCTCATACTGAGCATTATTGGCTTCCTAGGACACAAGTAAGTGTTCTTTCTTAGCCTCTTTCATTTCTTTTAGTTAAGTCAAACAGTTGACTTTCTGTTTGACTTTCGGTTCTGACCATTTTTGGTCAAGTCAAAGTTCAATTGAACTTTGTAACATGATCGTAATCACGAAGGTTATGATCCCTAGCGATTGCACCTTCTGATTACCACGTTTACTAGTCGAAGTGACGAGTCAAAGTTTCAGTCAAAGATGCGCATAATGTGCATTTTACGACGAAACTATTTTTGGGTACCAAAACACCAAGTCTTGATACCAAATCAGTTTTATAAACATAGTTAGACCCTGTTTTACATGTCTAACTCGTCACTTCTATTATAGTGCTTGTTTAGGGTCGTAAGTCGAGCGGTCTTGACCACCGCTTTGACTTTCAAATCCAACCCGTTTGGTCGATCTTAGGATCCGATCAAACACATATATGTGACCATAGTTGTATAGGGAATAACCCTCTAAGGTTATACCTTATGGTCACGTCGTTTGGTTAGTGTTATGATAAGTCGCCAGTTATGTCCTTAATAATGACCAAAATGCCCTTTTTGCGCATAAATCGATTTTAAACATATGTGATTAAAGTTTTGATGTATAAACTGATGTTACAACATTATTAAACATGTTTTGGCATATAAGACTTATCATAGGACATATGTAACCATCTGAACACATATTTACGCAAATGACACGTTAAAGTAGCATAAACTACCTTAACGGGTCATAACGGGTCAAAAGCACTTAGGATCCATTCCAAATCAGAATGTTAAGTTTATTAAACCATATCATATGAGTTCCAACACTCGATTGGTTTGTAAGATTTCATTCTATCCGATCTCTCGTTTAATGTCCCAACTTATTTACATGTTATTTGACTCATTAGGACACACTTGAATCCTTGATCTTTGGGCTTTGTTCACACATTCATACAAGCTTATACGCAATCCCAAGTGAGTACATAGCTCCCCTCTTTTACATTTTTCAAATGTTTTGGGGTGATTCATATGTGCTAAATTGTTTTCAAGTTTTCATAACAAAGTCGATGGTTTATATAAACAATACGATTTCAGTAATGTGAACAAACTTGTTGGTGCGTTATCCATAACACGAATGACATTCATTAACTTTGGCCGAAGATGACCAGTAGTAAATTATGGTACCAAAGGACTACAATACCATTACCAAAATTCCCGGTGTTTGTGGGGAAGTTTGGGAAGCGACAAAAACTGTTTATGATTAATAATTCATTCGTTGATTTGTTAGTCTTGTTAAAGAGATCTTTTAGGGTCTATTAAAGGTACCCTTGTGTAACAACTCTCAAAAACACCTCCGAATGAGTCATAAACGATGAACCGAACATACACAGCGAGACACAACACGCAAAATGAGACAGGCTCACCTAGGTAGCCCAGGCTCCACGCGCCAGAGACCCTGTCTCTGTCTCGACCGCGGGAGGTGTCCAGGTGACGTGTCACCGTTTCGCACCATATGGCAACCCTACACTTCTAACAAGGCTCACCTAGCCTTAGCTAGGTGTCTAAGGCGCCACGCGAGAGGGAACCAGGAATCCTGCACGACGTGCGGGAGATGCCAATTCGGGTATATAAGGAGCAGTTTGGGATGAAGTCCAGTGCTCAAATAGATCTGAAAAACTCGATCGTATACTCTCTCTATCCCGTTTCTCTGAACAACACCCCCCTTAACCCCCGAAATCGCGAAGCTCTACCCCGTTGTAAGTATTTTAACTCCCGATCACTAATTCGTTACCCTACCCGATTTAGAACCCACCGACGCATGTCAAGGCTCTGCCTGACTAAGATTCGTTGGGGTTCTATCTCGTGTTGTATGGTTATCCTATCCGATTGATTTAGGACCCACCGACGCATGTCAAGGCTCTGCCTGACTAAGATTCGTTGGGGTCCTGTCTCGTGTTGTATGGCTAAAGTGACTTGGGTTAAATTACTAACACGTGTGCATTGTATGTTTTAATAGAAATTCAAGGAAGTAAATCAGGAATTGTCACCAGAAAGGCCATAGGAATACCTAAGTTTTCATTGTGAGTACATTCTCTTTTTGTAAATCTTTTTTGTAAGTCAAACTATTTTACCAAAACCTCAAATGTTTTAATTATGCTTAACAAGGCTTGAGTATATGTATTCTACAATTACTGTCGGTATGTTGGGGTTTTGTATACATTATTTTAAATCTGTTACTATTGGATGAAGAGTTAGCCAATGAGTAACATGACCACAAGTCCGGTTTTAACAGTACTGAATGAGTAATTGTGTAGATATAAACATTGTAATCGCTGATGCTCTCAATACTGTAAAGTTATAAAAACTTGTTTTGATTAAACTGGGATGCACTCGCCAGTATTTCTTGCTGGTAAAATGTTTTTCAAAATGCGTTTCAGGTAACTTAATGTGCAGCTAACAGAAGCCAGCTGGAGAGCACTGAAGGCTTAGAAAGTGGCTATAAAAGTTACCTAAATAACAAGGAGTTTATGTTTTATATAAATTAGGGTTTATCCTTAAAAAGATGTTATGAATAAAATATGGGTTTCATCCCATTTGTTTAATATAAAAGTTTGGTGTTTTGAAACTCTGAAATTTATTTCCTAATCACGATCCTGATGTTTTAATTCCGTTGATAAACTAATAAACATCGGTACCACCTGTTTGTGGTTCCCGCGGCTCCCGCTCCTGGGTAGGGGTCGGGGGTTGCGATAAAAGGTGGTATCAGAGCCACTGGTTTAAGCCATTTAAGTGTTCTTTTACATACCTAAATTTTAACCAATTATGGTAGGAAATATCCATAACTTCTATGATTATTTTGTGTTAATGTGACAATTTTCTTAGTTTACAGTATGAGGGATCAGGGTACTTCTGACGCTTATCGTCACCTACCTCATTCTCCCATAGATGAAGGAACTTCCAGTCAACCGCGGATCCACTACCGATTCCGAGGGTATCTTTGTTTTCAAAGCCAAATCCGAAGAACCTTTTACCCTTAAAAAGAGAGATTGGTTTAATAGGCCAAAGGAGAAAAGAGGAAAAAAACGAGACACGCCCAATAACAAGCCTAGCAGTTAGAAATACCCAAAACCCAGAAGATAGACCTTTATGGGAAGAAGAATTGGATAGACAATTTGCTAATTTTCATATGTTTGGAAATATAGGAGGAGAACCTAATTCAACCAAATAGCAAATCCAGAACCACCTTTACTTCCTTTATTTCCTGACCAACCCATGAATCTAGACGAGAAATCGGGAAACCAATTTCCAATCCCAGCCTTTGATCCCAATGAGGAACCTAGGATTCCAGCACCAAACCCTTTAAATCCGTGGTGGGCCAACAACTTGGAAATACAACAATTACTGGAGAACCCATATCCCAACGAAGAACCAGTCCCACCTTACCCTGAACCAGTGCCAGCCCCAATACTAACCAGGGATCATGTGGAGAAACTCCTTTAGTATGGTGAAGAGTTGGTGGAGGAAGGAAACCCAATTCGCCAAACTAGGGAGAAGCTCGTCTGGAAATATGACGAGCGGGAGATGCAGTTTTAAGAAAACAGTCACCTAATATATAGATGTGTGTGTATGTGTTATTACTTTAAAAAAGAGAAAAACACACACATATATATATATATATATCAACTAAAATAGATATATATATATATATCGATGCATAGGTACTGATGTTTGAATTCCAGATATGTTTGTAATAGATGCATATATATGGAAAGATTAAAAGTCGCAATGCTCGACGATTTTGGTTCACTGTGTTTGAGTAATTATTATTTAAATTATTATGTGATATTAATACCTGATAAATGTTTACAATTCAGATGTCAGACGAAGTAAATCAGAAAATCCAGAATAACGATAATAACGAGAATCAAATGAATAAAAGTGCTATCGAACACATAGTGGCCCAAGGAATCATAGATGCTATGCCCTATATTAGCGATACTATTAAAAAGGCAGAAAATAATGATTCCAGAAACGGGAATAAACGCATACCCATTGAATCAAATCGCAACATGAATGGAAATCACGAATTGTTAATCCAAGCTCCAATTCCAAAAAGAAGAAGAACCATCTCATATGGTAGTTCTTATAAAGAATTCTTATCATTCAAACTGATAGAATTCTTAGGCAATGAAGGAGCTATTCCAGCCTTGCGCTGGATAGAAAAGACACAAGCAGTCCTAAAAATAAGTAAATGTGCAAATGAAGATAAAGTCATGTATGCTTCTAATCGTTTTAAAGATGCAACTTTAGAGTGGTGGAATACCATTCTTCAGTCCAAAGGAAGCGACAAGGTTTACAGTATGGAATGGAACAACTTTAAGGAAATAGTTGAAAGGAAATTCTGTCATCCTAATGAAAAGGAACAGATTGCTAATAAATTCCTAAATCATAGAATGATCGGGTAGATTGCAGAGGACACGCTACCATATTCTTTGAATATGCAAGGATTTTACCCACCCTCGCTTCACCAGAACCAGTATTAATCTCTCGTTACATCTGGGGATTAATCAGTGAGATCAGACATGTAGTCAAGGCAGCTAGACCACAAACCATAGAAGAAGTAGAACTAGCAAACACCTTGACAGATGAATTGGTACGTACGCAAGAAGAAAACCAGAAAAGGAACCTAGCTCAAAGGATCACCTAGGAACTACGTTATGGTAGTTCCTATCGCGGAAAAGGGGCAAGTTCTTCTTCACCCCCATGTAAGTAATGTAAAAGGAAACATTCAGGAAATTGCTCTACTGCAACTTCTGCAAAATACCAGGGCATAAGGAAGAAGACTGTAGAAAGAAAGCTAGCAAGGCGATGCTTCAATATATATATACATATATATATATATAATATATATATAGACACACACACACACTTGTGGAGAAGCTGGTCATATCAAACCAAACTGTCTGAAACTAGCCCTAGTAGCAAACAATAAAGCAAAGACGACAGAAGGACCCAAGAGAAATGCCAGAGCATTTGTGCTGACCGCCGAGGAAGCCAAGATGATTCTGGATGTGATTGCCAGTACGTTTTTAGTTAATTATGTTTATGCCAAAGTATTATTTGACTCCGGTGCAAACCAAAGTTTCATAAATACTTCTTTCTGCACACTTCTCAATCAACCATTAACTAAACTACACCAAAACTGTCTGGTGCAAACGACAAATGGATCTTCTATCAAAATAAGCGAAATCCTGCAAGGAGCAAAGATAGGAAGTTTAAATTATAAATCTAGCCGGATTCGATATCGTGCTAGGAATGGATTGGTTGGTAACCAATCAGGCACGAATATTATGTGATCAAAAGTCTGTAGAAATAAATGCGCCATCTGGCGAAAGGATCACAATTAAGGGAGACAAATCGACAAGGTCAACAAAGTTCATCTCGGTAATGAAAGCTGCAAGTTATATGCAGAAAGCAGGAATAATGTATATGATTTCTATAATCAGTAACACCAAAGGAAAAGAATTAAAAGATATTCCTGTAATATTTGAATTCTCTGATGTTTTTCCAGACGAATTGCCTGGATTACCACCAGATCGAGAGGTTGAATTTAGAATTCACCTAATACCAGGAATGACACCGATTGCCAAAGCACCCTATCGCCTAGCACCGACAGAGATGCAGGAATTGAAGAAATATCTGGATGAATTACTAGAGAAAGGCTTCATACAACCTAGCTCATCGCCATGGGGAGCACCAGTGTTATTTGTCAAGAAGAAAGACAGATCAATGCGTATGTGCATTGATTACCAAGAATTGAATAAAGTGATAATAAAAAATCGGTACCTGTTGCCGAGAATTGATGATTTGTTCGATCAACTCCAAGGAGCCCGATTTTTTTCTAAGATCGACTTACGCTCAAGATATCATCAGTTGAAAGTACAGGAAGAGGACATTCCTAAAACTGCTTTCAGAACGAGGTACGGTCATTATGAATTTACAATCATGCCATTCGGTTTAACCAATGCCCCAGCTGAATTTATGGACATGATGAACAGGATATGTAAACCATACCTGGATAAATTCATAATTGTCTTTATAGATGATATTCTAATTTACTCTAAGAGTGAGGAAGATCATGCAGAGCATTTGCATACACTTGTGACATTGCTGAGAAAGGAAAAGCTTTATGCTAAATTCTCAAAATGTGAATTTTGGTTACAAGAAGTACAATTCCTTGGACATTTGGTTAACGATGAAGGAATTCATGTGGATCCTATAAAGATCGAGGCGATTACCAAATAGAAAGTCCCTAAGTCGCCTACAGAAGTAAGAAGCTTCCTTGGATTAGCAGGATATTATAGACGTTTTATTCAAGATTTTTATAGAATAGCCATCCCGTTAACCAAGCTAACTTGCAAATCAGTTAAGTTTGAATGGGGGCCAAAGCAAGAAGAAGCATTCAGGATTTTGAAGCAAAAGTTAACCAACACACCAATACTCGCATTGCCAGAAGGAACTTAAGACTTCATAGTTTATTGCGATGCGTCCAAATTAGGATATGGATGTGTGCTGATGCATCGTCAAAAGGTAATTTCTTATGCCTCTAGACAACTTAAGAAGCATGAAGAGAACTATACAACCCATGACCTAGAGTTAGGAGCAATAATTTTTGCCTTTAATATTTGGAGACACTATCTTTACGGTAGTAAGTTTGTTGTATTCACAAATCATAAAAGTTTAAGATATGTCTTTAGATAAAAGGAATTAAACATGAGACAGAGACGATGGATGGAAATCCTTAGTGATTATGATTGTGATATCCAGTATCATGCATGAAAAGCTAACGTAGTAGCTGATGCTTTAAGTCGAAAGTATCATGAAAAGCCGAAAAGAGTACGCCCTCTTTAGACTAAACCTGTAGTTAGATTTAAATGAGCAAATTAGATAGACACAGGAAAAAACAATCAAGGACAATGCTGAAGGATTAAAAGGAATGCTTAAGGAATTAGAGAAAGGAACATATGGAATTTTGAGATTCCATAAGAAAAGGATTTGGATTCTCATCCTAGGAGACCTACGAAATTGAATTTTAGAGGAAACCCATAAGCCTAAGTATACAATGCATCCTGGAAATGATAAGATGTATAAAGACTTAAGAAAGAATTTTTGGTAGGTAGGGATGAAAAAGGATGTAGCAAACTACGTTGCTAAATGTCTAACCTAATCACAAGTTAAAGTCGAACATCGGAAACCTTCAGGCTTGTTGCAACAATTGGAATTGCCAATTTGGAAATGAGAATTAATAACAATGGACTTTGTTACCAAATTACCCAAGACACGAAAAGGTAATGATACAATCTGGGTGGTTGTAAACCGATTAACCAAATCTGCTCATTTCTTACCAATAAAGGAAACTTTCAGTATGGAACAACTAGCTAAGTTATATGTAAATGAAATAGTTTCATTACATAGAATTCTTTTATCAATTGTGTCTGACAGAGACAACCGTTTTACTTCGCATTTTTGGACAAGTTTCTAAAAAGCAATGGGAACTAGACTAAATCTAAGTACAACCTATCATCCTCAAACAGACGATCAAAGTGAAAGGACAATTCAAAACAATGGAAGATATGCTTAGAGCCTGTACAATTGATTTTGGAGGGAATTGGGATGAACATTTACCTTTGATAGAGTTTCCTACAACAATAGTTATCATACTAGTATCAATGCTGCACCCTTTGAAGCACTCTATGGACGAAAATGCCGAACACCAGTATGTTGGGCAGAAATTGGAAAAAAGCAACTATCAGGTCCCGAAATTATGCAAGAAACAACTGACAAAATTATTCAAGTCAAGGAAAGACTAAAAGCAGCACGAGATCGTCAATAGAGTTATGCAGATAATATACGCTAACCATTAGAATTTCAAGTTGGAGATAAGGTACTATAAAAGTCTCACCATGGAAAGGAGTTGTAAGATTCAGTAAGAAAGGGAAACTAAGCCCAAGGTATGTCAGACCCTTTAAGATTATCAAACGAATAGGGCCAGTAGCTTATCAGCTACAATTGCCAGAGGAAATTGGAGGAATACATGATGTATTTCATATATGCAACCTCAAGAAATTCTTAGCAGATGAATCATTGATGATACCTCTTCAAGATATAGAGGTAAACGAAAAGCTTAAATTTATGGAGAAACCTATTCAGATTGATGATAGAAAGATCGGGAATCTCAAACGCAAAAAAATAGTTCTGGTCAAAGTAAAATGGGATTCAAAGAGAGGACCAGAATACACATGGGAGCTAGAATTAGAAATGCAAAGGAAATATCCACACCTATTCCAGTGAATCTCGAGGACGAAATTTAAAACAAGGTGGGGAGGATGTAACAACTCTTGAAACACCTCAGAACGAGTCGTAAACGACGAACCGAACACACACAGCGAGACACAGCACACAAAACGAGACATGCTCACTTGGGTAGCCCAGGCGCTACGCGTCAGAGACCCTTGTCTTTGTCGCGACGCGAAGGAGGTGTCCAGGTGTCGTGTCACCGTTTCGTGCTATATGGCAACCCTAAACTTGTGACAAGGCTGACCTAGGCCTAGCTAGGTGTCTCAGGCGCCACGTGAGAGGGAACCAGGAATCCCGCGCGACGCGCGGGAGATGCCAATTTCGGGTATATAAGGAGCAGTCTGGGACGAAGTCCAATGCTCAAAATCGATTTGAAAACTCAATCGTATACTCTCTCTATCCCCGTTTCTCGGAACAACACCCCCCCTTAACCCCTTAAATCGCGAAGCTCTGCCCCTTGTAAGTATTTTAACCCTCGATCACTAATTCGTTACCCTACCCGATTTAGAACCCATCAACGCATGTCAAGGCTCTGCCTGACTAAGATTCGTTGGGGTTCTATCTCTTGTTGTATGGTTATCCTACCTAATTGATTTAGGACCCACCGACTGCATGTCAAGGCTCTGGCTGACTAAGATTCGTTGGTGTTCTTTCTCGTGTTGTATGGCTAAAGTGACTTGGGTTAAATTACTAACACGTGTGCATTGTATGTTTTAATTCAAATTCAAGGAAGTAAATAAGGAATTGTCACCAGAAAGGCCGTAGGAATACTTAAGTTTTCAATGTGAATACATTCTCTTTTTGTAAATCTTTTTGTAAGTCCAAACTGTTTTCCAAAACCTCAAATGTTTTAATTATGCTTAACAGTGTTTGAGTATATGTATTCTACAATTACTGCCAGTATGTTGGGGTTATGTATACATTACTTTAAATCCGTTACTATTGGACGAAGAGTTAGCCAATGAGTAACCTGACCACAAGTCAGGTTTTGACAGTACTAAATGAGTAATTGTGTAGATATAAACATTGTAATCACTGATGCTCTCAATATTGTAAAGTTATAAAAACTTGTTTTGATTAAACTGGGATGCACTCGCCAGTATTACTTGCTAATAAAATGTTTTTAAAACGCGTTTCAGGTAACTTAATGTGCAGCTAATAGAAGCCAGCTGGAGAGCATTGAAGGCTTAGAAAGTGGCTATAAAAGTTACCTAAATAACAAGGAGTTTATGTTTTACATAAATTAGGGTTTATCCCTAAAAAGATGTTATGAATAAAATATGGGTTTCATCCCATTTGTTTAATATAAAAGTTTGGTGTTTTGAAACTCTGAAATTTATTTCCTAATCACGATCCTGATGTTTTAATTCCGCTGCCAAATTAATAAACATCGGTACCACCTGTCTGCGGTTCTCGCGGCTCCCGCTCTCGTGGTTAGGGTCGGGGTTGCGACACCTTGGGGTATAGTCAACACAGGCTTGAATGTGTTCATTAAAGAATGACCAAAAGTTTTCACAATTAAAACACGGGCGATTAACTGATGACATGGATGATTGGTTTATCACAAGGACAAATGGTTTTGGACAATGACACACAATGATTTTCACTTAAAGATATAAACCATATAAATGTTTTCTTTTAAATTGACTTATCATTCGGTTTTACAAAAGAAAAGTTTTCGGTCAAGATTCATGGTTCCAAGGTTTCTTTCACTTATATCAACTTGTTAAGTTGATTATATATATTGCAAAATTAAATACTTTTGTTTTCAAGGTTCATACTCATCGACTCTTGAAGTTGGACGAGGTTTTGCGATATAAATACAAAGCCATGAATTTGGCAAAACACAAAACCTCTGTTACTCACATACATATTTATGATGACGTACCTATTTTCACATATGTTTCAGGTTTACTTATGTGATGATTGTCGCTGCATGCTACACAAGGATGGATTCGGGGCTTAGTGACTTTAAAACTTGAAAGACAAATTGATTGTACTTTATTTCCGTTATTCCAAGACATTGTAATTCGATAATTCAATAAAACAAAACTTTGAGTACCATGTGTTGTGAAACAATTTGTAGCGTGACTCCCCAAGTGTTTCCGCTGCGTGTTGTTATACGCGATTTAGGGTGTTACAGATTGGTATTGATAACTCTGGTTATAGGGAATTAGGTTATTAGTAATGCTTTGACCTAGTCTATAACCTTCCTAGGACCCTAACGCGTTGCGTTTAGATTCTTAATACCATACCATCACCTATCCTTAGGTGATTACCAAAAACAAAACACAAAACATTCTTGAAAGTCAAAAATTTTCCAAAACCTCACAAGAAATCATCTATCCTTAGATGATTTGTTTTTGGGCTTTAAGCCTTCAAAGTTTTCAAAATCTCGTCAAAGTTTGGGCTTTAATAATGTGAACATGTGCAATCCGGAAGGGTGGATGCCTGTACCTTGGGTTTTCCGTCTAAGGCTAGAGTGTTTGTACAAATCCGCATCATCGGACCAGTCACTCTTACCTGGGAACTCTTGGGGTGAGTATTCACTTATAGGCTAAAGCCAGTCTAAGAGATGCATTATAGAGACCCATTTACTTTGATTAGTCACAGTGTCATTTGTTTGTATTAAGTAACGAACAAATGATCACAACCCAATTGCTTCATCGATATTTTTGAACATTCATTTTGGTTATCCTTTATCAATCCAAATTGCTCTCTCTCATATTTTCCTCTCTCTTTCAGAATGCCTCCTCCTCACAACGATACTCAAAGGTTTGAACTGGCTATTACCATCGCCCAACAGATAGGCATAATACTCGGTGGGACCCTTAAGTTAGTTGTAGCCTTATCTAATTTTGATGATAAGACTACTCACGAGGCACCAAAGAAGACGAAAGCCAAGCCTTTAAGGAAGCGTAAAGCTTCAAAGAATCGTACAATGATTGCTCCAATTCCTCTTAACCAAGTGGGATCTAGCCAGGTGGCCCTGCCACCTGCTAAGAAGCCTTACAGAGGAAAAGCGCCTCTGTGCAATCAATGTAACCTTCATCACTATGCCAGTGTCCGTTGCCGAAAATGTTCGAACTGTGGATGTTTTGGTCATACAACTAATGTCTGTCATTTAGCCACTACGTCAAACCAAGCTATGGCAGTTCCTACTCAACTTATCGATAATTCAATAAAACAAAACTTTGAGTACCATGTGTTGTGAAACAATTTGTAACGTGACTCCCCAAGTGTTTCCGTCGTGTGTTGTTATATGCGATTTGGGGTGTCATAATCTCATCCGAAGACTTACAATATTCACCTAACATTAAAACCATTACAAACATTAGTTATAATGGTTTCATAGTATATCAAACCAAGTTACCAGTTCAAAATAATAAATAAAACAATTTTTGCAGGTTTTTATGCCCGTCGCGTGCCGCGAGGGGGTTAACAAATCTTGTCGCTTGTCGTGAGAGGCGTCGCGTAATGCGACCATAATCCACCTTGGCCGTCGCGTGATGCCAAGGCCCATTTTCGACAGAATGTTCCTTGAATTGGAGCGGCATATTCCCAGCTCTGAAATTTTCTCAAGTATGACTCATAAACTTGCATAACTTTCAATCTACTTATCTGATTTACACGATTCTTGTTTCTATACGACCGTAATTCATTTTCCTATATATTTCTCAACTCGGTTCGTAATGAAATTTAGTTTAGAAGCTAACGTCTTATAAATCTTTTATGCGGATGTTCGACCTGTTTCATTTTTACGCCATATCACATATTTTATAACTATGATTATTATATGCCATTTTCACCCATTCCGGGCTTGTTAGAGGCTAGCTTTTTCGCTTCCATTACATGGTTTGCATACGCGTTATAACCTACTTGATACTTTCGTTTCAAGCAAACCTTTTTCTATCAAAATTTAATGAATTAAGCTTTTTAAGTTTTGACCCAATCCAAGGTTCATCAAACAATTTTGTCGTATCCAAAACTTGTCTTACGCATCGATACACCGGTTTATGTGGTGACGTTCGTCACTTAAAACCGTCAATTGGTTAACTTATTCTATTTTGACCCGTGTGGTTGTCGAGTGATAACTTCATTAACATACCAAACGCAATTATTTTGACTATATCATTATCAAATATATCAACGACTAAACTTGCCTACATAATGTAACGAAACTACAAGTCGCGCACCTTGAAGCTTATCCTTCAAAACGCGAGTCCATTTCAACTTGACCGCTTGAAGATTCACCCGCTTTACCTTGTGATCTCCTAGCTTAGATGATCACGAATTTAGTTAAAGCCCCAATTCTTAACTTGATTTCCCTTTGATTTTGATCAATTTAGTGAGTTTAGGGTTCAAGAGAAGGAACCCCCTTTTCTCTATGTAATATGTCGACCAGAAACACACACTTGTGTGTGTTTTTGGTGTAAATTTTCTTTTGTTAAAACCACTTTCAATTTTCCCCATTTTAGTCCTTCTACTTTCCAAGTTTATAAAAGAGGGTTACTAATCAAGTTTCTTTGTTATCTATTATGCTTTATTAACTAGGTTAATTATTCCTAGTCACATTACTCTTGGTTATGACCAACATATATAATTTATATAAATTTTTAATATTTTTGGGGTGTTACAAGTCCACCCCCCTTAAAGAGGGTTTCGTCCTTGAAACCAAAATACATACCAAATAGTGAAGGATAGAGATGTCTCATCCCTTCTTCGGACTCCAAGTACTGTCCGATCCTTTCCGATGTTCCCATTTGACCTTCACTTGGTCGATTTCTTTGTTCCTCAATCCTTTGACCTTTCGGTCAAGGATTTCAATTGGTTTAGCTATTAAATTAAGTTTGTCGTTGACTTCAATATCATCATATGGTACATATGCTGACTCGTCTTCCAAACATTTGCGAAGGTGTGATACGTGGAACGTGTTATGTATTCTACTTAACTCATTTGGAAGCTTTATTCGGTAAGCCACCTTCCCCACTTGATCGATAATTTTGAAAGGTCCAATAAACCTCGGGCTCAACTTTCCTCTTTTCCTAAATCGGATGGTTCCCTTCCACGGGGACACTTTAAGCATTACCTTATCACCGATCTGAAACTCGATGGGTATTCGTCTTCTATCCGCATAAGACTTTTGTCGGTCTTGAGCCGCTTTTAAATGAGCTCGTATCGTGTCAATCTTTTCGGTTGTGATCTTTATCACATCCTTATGGGCGAGTTCTCTTGGACCCACTTCACCCCAACATACCGGAGTTCGGCATTTTCGACCATAAAGCATCTCATACGGGGCTATACCGATACTTGAATGGTAACTATTGTTGTATGAAAATTCGACTAACGGTATATAAATATCCCAACCGCCGCCGAAATCAATTATACATGCCCGAAGCATATCTTCTAACGTTTGGATTGTTAGTTCACTTTGCTCGTCTGTTTGCGGGTGATAAGCCGTACTGATCAATAGCTTTGTATCCATCTGTTCTTGAAATTCCTGCCAAAACTTTGAAGTGAACCGGGTGTCTCTATCAGACACGATTGACACCTACACTCCATGGCACACTATAATCTCGTTCACATATACCTCCGACACTTTCTCGGAAGTATATGTTTTACGGATAGGAATAAAATGAGCGCTCTTCGTCAGTCTATCAACGACCACCCAAATGGCGTCAAAACCTCATGCCGTTCTCGGCAATTTTGTTAACAGGTCCGTTGTGATATGTTCCCATTTCCAAACGGGTATGTCTAATGGTTGGAGCTTGCCACAAGGCTTTTGGTGCTCCGCTTTCACTTGTAAACAAGTTAGACATTTTTCGACGTACTTTACTATATCTCTTTTCATTCCGGGCCACCAATAATTCAGCTTCAGATCTCTGTACATTTTGGTTGCTCCTGGATGAATTGAGTAATGCGACTTGTGAGCCTCATCTAGTAGAAGGTCCTTGACACCACAAGTGTTAGGTACCCAAATTCTACCGAATCGAGCTTTCAACCCATTTTCTCCGTCTTCAATATCCTTCGCTAACCCTTTAACATGTTCTTTCCTCCAATTCTCTTATTTTATCGCTTCTACTTGTGCCATTCCGATTCGTTCGAGCAGCTCCGATGTGACCACAAGTTGCTTAGATCGTACCCGAATAGGAGTGTAATCTCCTTTTCGACTAAGGGCATCTTCCACTACATTGGCTTTTCCGGGATGATAATGAATTTCGCAATCAGAATCCTTTACCATTTCTAGCCATCGCCTCTGTTTCATGTTTAATTCTTTTTTATCAAAGAAATATTTTAGTCTCTTATGATGTTTAAATATTGTGCACTTCACTCCGTACAAGTAGTGCCTCCAAATTTTTAGAGCGAATACCACTGCCGCCACTTCGAGATCATGTGTAGGGTATTTCTTTTCATGAATTTTTAATTGTGTTGAGGTAGGCAATAACCTTGCCCCTTGCAACAAAACACACCCGAGTCCCAAATGAGATGCATCGGAATATACTACCATATCATTTGCGCCGTCCGGCAGGGTTAATACCGGAGCATGGGTCAATTTTTCTTTGAGTGTTTGAAAAGCTGTTTCTTGTCAACACCCCAATTAAATCTCTCATCCTTTCGAGTTAACTTGGTTAATGGTGAAGCAATCTTGGAGAAATCTTGAATGAATCTCCGATAATATCCCGCAAGCCCTAGAAAGTTTCTGATTTCCGAAGGATTCTTCGGAAGATTCCAATTCGACACAACTTCTATTTTGGACGGGTCGACTAGTATTCCATCGGCACTAATGATGTGCCCTAGGAATTGCACTTCTTGTAGCCAAAAAGCGCACTTCAAGAATTTTGCATAAAGCTTTTCTCGTCTAAGTGTCTCTAACACTTTTCGTAAATGACACGCATGATCTGTTTCACTCCTCGAATACTGATGTATTGCAAAATACATCTATTTATCGTGTATAGTTTGTCTAGTTTTCGTATCGTTTCGTTTCATTTTTGTAGTTAGATTAGTTTCTTTTGATAGTTTGTGGTTTTACAGGTCTAGGTTGCTGAAAAGATCATTGAAAGGTTGAAATTAACTGGAAAAGAGCTAACGGTTGCATTCGGGACAAGTTGGAGCTGAATGGGATCGAAAAACAAAGAAATCTGAAAAAAGAGGGTAGCCGCGCCACGCGACAACCAAGGAGAAGAGGCTACGCGTGACGCGTTGCCATTTAAAAATAATTTTTGGAAATCAACGCGCCACGCTACGTGACGCTTAATGTTTATACCCGTCGCGCGACGCGACAGGGTGTGTTGTCGGCTCCGAGTTTGTGTAGCTGCTGAATTCTTGCTGAAATCGTATATAAACATACTTAATGCAAATTTTTAACCTAGTTACGAATTCAGGAAGCTTTGGACGAATTTTCGGTTTCCTTGCAAGTGTTTTCGAGTGTTCAGGGCTGTCGTTTGAAGTTTTGAATCTTAGAGAATCATCCTTGTTGCAATCTTGCCATTCGGGTGTCTTTTACTTTTGTTTCTTCTTCAACTATGTTTGTTTACTTGAAAATACTTTGTTTGAGATGTTTTCGATGACTTTGTTTGGCTAAATTTTATAAACTACCTACACGGATGAATGCTTTGCCAAAGTTTTGTTTTTTTATAATGGATATCTAATATTTCTGGATTATTTATGAATTGTAGGCGACTTGATTATTGATTAGATGTGTTTGCATGCTTGACATTGTTTGAAAACTATTTATTGCTTTGCACAATTCTTGGTGACAGTCTTTATCACATAACAGAGTCGTGTTAGGTTTTTGATTTTGGTGAGTGTCTATATCACATAATAGATCTTTAATCTTTAGGGTTGAATTACGTAATAAATGTTAGAAGTAATATTCGGTAATCAAATAAATTAAGTGTTCTACTAATTCTCAATAGCTGTGAGGTGCGAGATTATTGTTAGGTTCAAGTCATTAAATCGTAAGGTTGGAACTTCGTAAGGATTAAACCTTTTGGCTGCTATCTAACAAGTCTAATCAAGAAACCAAGTTTACCTTAGATTTAGGTACTGTGAGGGAGTGAATCGTATAGGGTACTTTCGTAAACTCATTAGATGTCCTGTGAGGGAGTTTAACCAACCGGTGTTCATAACAGCTTCTAGGGTACCATAAGTGTCTCTTGAGAAAGGTTGAGGGTCTTGTTCGGTATCCCGAAAAGTGAGAATTTTAGGATCCCGGTTCCATAATAATTAATATCCTAATAAAATCGTTACTAAAAGCAAACCAGGATTCCAGTCTAGGTAGTGTCTTCACCATCTGAGTAAAAGTCCAAAGTAATTCGTATTTGTTAATTTAATTAATTAGTTTAATTTAATTGCATTCTTAGGATTTTTAGTAACCCCCCAATCAAATAAACAAATAGTTATGTCCGTGTCAGTCTTAGTCTAGATAGACTCATTAGCGTAGTTCAATCGAGTCTCCTGGGTTCGATGTCCGGACTTACGTTAGCTATACTAGAGTCGACCGGTTCACTTGCCAGTTAGTAGTTTAGTGTGTCTAAGTGAGTATAGAGTATTACTTAGAGTCTAGAATTAGGTTAATTGAATTACTTTTATTAAACTACTTTTAGAACATCAAGTTTTTGGCGCTGTTGTCGGGGACTCTTGGTGCAATTGCGTTAATCACTTTGTTTGGACTTATCTGATATGATTACGTGCTATTTGTCGTCTTTGAGTCGTAGGAGTCTAAATAGATTTAGTGTCTTTTTATTTTTTTAGAGTTATTTTCAAGAGTCTTCCTACTTGTTTGTTTTCGGTTTTGCAGTGAATGCCCCATACGCGTTCGCAAGGACCTCCACTGAAGCCGCCCACGGACAAGTCTTCCTTTTCGTCTTCTTCTTTAAAGGTTAGTATTTCCGCACCCTCATCTCATGACCCTTCTGACTCTACACTCCCATTTAAACCACCACTTATTGACTTCACACCGAAGTGGTCACCCCACAATTCCCCACCACCTTCCCATCCCCAACGTCCACCACCCGTTGCCCAAATGGCCAACCGTACCGTTTACCAACAAGCCACCACTGGTTTCACCGGTGCTAACTCACCCATCACCCTCCCCAACATCACCAACGATAAATCTTGGCAAATCCCATCCTATATCATGACCGCCATCACCAATTCTTGTCAATTTCACGGTCGTGAAGATGAGGATGCGCTTGCCCATATCAATCACATTACCCTCCTTTACAGCACCTTCTCCATCGAAGGTGTTAATCTTGATGCTCGCTATCTCCAGGTCTTTCCCTTTAATCCTGCTGGCCGTGCTGCCGTATAGTTCGATTCGCAGCCAGCGGGTACCTTCACTACCTGGGCAGGGTTACGAGATGCTTTCTTAGCTAAATACTTTCCACCGCCAAAGCATCTCGTCTCCGCGATCAGATCTATTCGTTCCGGATGGAGCTTGATGAGCCCTACCACCTGGCCTAGGAAAGATTCCAAACCCAAATTTCTCGTTGTTCTCAGCATGGCCTATCAGATTGTGCACTTGTAGAAAAGTTCTACGATGGTCTCACCCCAGAGATCAAAGCCCGGTTTGATACTTCTGGGGGCAACTCATGGGCAAGGAATCGGTGGTTGAATGCAATGTTCTCTTAGAGAGTTTCGCACACTCCGACATGGACTATAGCGCTACCAGTAGGACTTCCATTCCTGTGACTAGTACCTCCTCGGCTGTTCGAGGGGTACACCAAGTTGGCTTGGACTCATCGGTAGCCGCTGCTCTAGAGATGATTCAGAAAAACTTCACTAAGGAACTTGATGAAATGAAGAAAAAGGATAGATAGATGTGAGGTGTGTAGAGGAGGTCACGATACCATTGAGTGTCCCACGCTCACTCTCGATCAAGTCAAGTACATCGCAGGTTAGAACCAAGCTCCCACTAATCAGTTTAATAATAATAATTCTAACTATAACTCTAATTGGTGAAATAATAATAATAACAACTTTCGTTCTTCCGGTAACCACCTGGTTTTCCATCAGGTCAATTCCAAAGCTGGGGGCAGGGTATATATAGTAGTGGGGGGTTCAGTCAGCCAGGTCAGTTTGGGGGTTCAGGGGACAATTCAGTAGTGGGGGGGGGGTCAAACCAAGAGGGTCGGATTAAGAGTGGGGGTTCAGGGGGTAGTTTGGAGAGGATTGAGGAACTTCTTGCTCAGTTAGTAGTTAAGGATCAGGTAACTCAGAAAACCCTAGTAGAACATGACTCTTTCTAAAAGAATCAAGACCTTCTTTTAAAAAATCATCAATCTGCACTCTTAGATCTTCAAAGGTCCGTAGGTGGTATCGTTAAGCAGTTACAAGAGTACCCTCCTGATCAGTTTTCGGGTAACACTCATACCAACCCGGCTAACCATTCAGCGAAATCGATTACCACCCGTAGTGGAAGAGTCTAGGTGAGGTAGTTAGAGAGAGAGTTGAGGTAGAGGATGAGGAAGAGGTAGATGAGGAGATAGAGATGGCGGCTCCATGTAAAGTGCACACTAGGCTAGACCCAGCAAGTACCGCGCACACCGAGGGTTAGGCCGTCACCAGTAGTTGATCATTCACGCGTCCCATACCTTGCCCGCCTTAAGCATCAGAAATATGCTAAGGAATATGGACAATTCCTCGAGATGTTCAAACAATTGAAAATCAACCTTCCATTCATTGAAGCCCTTCAATTCATGCCCAAATATGCTAAATTCCTAAGGACCTTCTGAAGCGTAAGGACAGGATAGGTGAGCTTTCCAACATTCCATTGACCGGAGGTTGTTCCGCGGTGGTCTTGAATAAGCTACCAGAGAAACTAACCGACCCGGGCACATTCACCATTCCATGCCTATTCAGGGGTGTCGTTACTCCCGCTCATGCTTTAGCCGATTTACGTGCTAGCATCAACTTGATGCCATTCTCTCTTTACGAGAAGCTAGGTTTAGGAGAACTTATGCCTACACGCATGTCATTGGCATTGGCCGACCGTTCAGTCAAATACCCTCGAGGGATCATAGTGAATCTACTAGTTAAGGTTGATAAGTTTGTTTTCCCCGTAGACTTCATTGTTCTGGATATGGAGGCCGACGAGAGAGTTCCTATCATTTTAGGCCATCCATTCCTTCGCACCGCAAAGGAATCATCGATGTCTTTTGTCTTTGACGGTAAGATTCACTTCGCGCGGGCGACGAGGTCGTCACCTTTGAGATCGATAGGGCCATGCAACACCCTAGTGGTAGACATGATGATAGTGGTCCATGTCATTCCGTTTACTTCTAGATTCCTTCATCTCGTGCGTTGATCATTGTCTAGGTTACATTAGTGGAGCCGATCTAGTTAGTTAGGGAGTAGTTGAAGAGGAGTTTGACGATGAAGGTGAGGAGGAGGATCCGGATTGGATTCCCAAAACGTTAGAGCTTTGTGAGGTTAAGGAAAGAGCGAGAGTAAACCCGTAGATACTTCATCATTAGAGCTTAAGGTCCTTCCTTCACACTTAGAGTATGCTTTCTTAGGAGAACATTTGAGCTTGCCCGTCACTATTTCTTCTACATTGACGGAGGAGGAGAAAGCGAAGTTGATTGATGTGCTAAGAGAGCACAAAGAGGCTATTGCATGGAGGTTGTCCGGCAAAAAGGGGATTAGCCCCACTTTTTGCACCCACCAGATTCTTATGGAGAATGAATATAAGCCGGTGGTGCAACCCCTAAGACACCTAAATACCAACATGCAAGAGGTAGTCAGGAAAGAGGTGTTGAAGTTAATGGAGGCCAGTTTGCTATACCCAATTTCCGATTTTTCTTGGGTAAGTCCTACTCAAGTCGTCCCTAAGAAGGGAGGGATGAGTGTTGTCGTGAATGAGAAAAATGAACTCATTCCTTCCCGTGCGGTCACTGGTTGGCGGGTGTGTATTGATTACCGCAAGCTCAATGACGCCACCCGAAAATGCTAGAGCGTCTCGCGGGGCAACAATTCTATTGTTTACTTGATGGTTTTTTCGGCTACTTCTAAATCCCTATCGCGCTGGAGGACCAAGAGAAGACAACATTTACATGTCCATATGGCACATATGCATACCGACGCATGCATTTTGGATTATGTAACGCTCCGGCTACTTTTCAGCGGTGTATGATGCCATCTTTCAAGACATGGTTGAGAGTTCGATGGAGGTCTTTATGGATGATTTCTCGGTCTAGTAATCTTGAGAGGATGATGAAGAGGTGTGTTGAAATGAAGTTGATGCTTAATTGGGAGAAGTGTCACGTCATGGTGACGTAGGGATTGTATTAGGCCATAAGATTTCTAGAGCCGGAATAGAGGTGGATAGGGCTAAGATAGTAACTGTGAGTGCACCCATTCTTATATCACCCGATTGGAGCTTGCCCTTTGAGCTCATATGTGACACGAGTGACTATGTGGTCAGGGCGGTTTTGGGTCAAAGACGGGAGAACCACTCTCACCCGATCTACTATGCGAGTAAAACCCTCAATGACACCCAAGAGAACTACACCACCACCAAGAAGGAACTTCTAGCCGTATTTTTTGCATTCGACAAGTTCCGTTCTTACCTCGTGCTTTCAAAGACCGTAGTGTTCACTGATCATTCAGCGTTGTGTTACCTTTTCCAAAAGAAGGACACTAAGCCTCGTCTCATACGATGGATTCTCCTTCTTTCCGAGTTTGACATAGAGATTAAGGATACGAAAGGAGCGGAGAACGTCGCGGCAGACCATCTTTCATGATTAGAGGACCCGAATAGGGAGGAGATTTGTGAGGAGGCAATAGGAGATAGATTCCCTCACGAGTCCATTGATTTTGTTGCGCTAGAGAAGGAGGGTTTGCCGTGGTTTAGTGATTTGGCAAACTACCTTGCAAACGGGTACATGATGAAGGATATGAGTGCTCAACAAAAGAGGAAGTTTCTTAGGGATGCGAGGAAGTACCTATGGCATGACCCATACCTCTTTAGCATAGGAGGAGATCGCATACTTAGGAGATGTGTTACGAAAGAAGAGGGTTTAGACATTCTTGGGCACGATCACGAGGGGTTGACGGGAGGTCATCACGGTGCACATACTACTACACAAAAAGTCTTTGATTTTGGTTTCTATTGGCCTACGATAGTTGAAGATGCTTTAGAGTTCGTTAGGAAGTGTGATGCATGCCAACGTACCGACAATATCTCATCCAAGGACGAGATTCCCCAAAACCCAATTCAAGTTCTCAAAATCCTTGATGTGTGGGGCATCGACTTCATGGGACCTTTCCCCTCCTCTAGTGGGAATAGGTACATCCACGTGGCAATCGATTATGTCTCTAATGATGCCCGAGTGGTGGTGAGATTCCTAAAGAAATTGTTCACGTGTTTCGGTACACTTAAGGCCATTATTAGGGACCGAGGAACGCATTTTTGCAATGCCGTGATGGAGAAGGCATTAGATCGTTATGGAGTTACACAACGTTTGTCTACCGTGTACCATCCACAAACTAACGGTCAAGTTGAGAATGCGAATCGAGGGGTGAAGAGGATCTTAGAGAAAACGGTAGGAAAATGTCGCAAGGATTGGTCGGATAAGCTTGTTGATGCATTGTGGGCATTTCATACCGCCTACAAAACACCTTTAGAAACCACTCCGTTCATGATTTTTTATGGCAAAGCGTGCCATCTCCCGGTGGAATTGGAGCACCGAGCGCTTTGGGCTCTTAAAGCCGTAAATTTAGACCTTACCGAAGCGGCTAGGAAAAGGATCTTCCAAATTCACGAGTTGGAAGCTCTTAGAGATGCGGCGATGAACGTTCATGGAGTATTAAGGAGAAAACGAAAGCGTTGCATGATAGGAGGATAAAAGGGTTGAAGGAGTTCAAACCGGGGATAAATTGCTTCTTTACAATTCGAGGATTAAGTTATGTCCGGTCAATTGAAATCCAAATGGACGGGGCCGTACGTGGTGAAGGAGGTGTTTCCGTATGGTACCATCGAGTTAGTAAACGAAGCCGACGGATGCTCATGGAAAGTGAAAGGCCATAGATTAAAGAATTACTTAGGAGGGTCGATTGATAGTACCGAGAAGGAGGTGACTCCTCTCGAAAATATCCAAAACACCACCGTCTACAGTCTTAAGTGAAACCTCAAGTGTAGAGTATGTACCGGTTGTATTTTTGTTTATTTGTGTTTATTTTCGTAGCTAATGGTAGTTCTTGGTAGAGTTTCGGTCGTTGTGTTGTGTTTTTGAGTCATTTGCAGGAATTCATTACCGAGGATGTGCAAGGATTGACGAGAAAACGGAGTTTCAGGTAAGTTCTAGTGTTAGAAAATTTTTGGGGATTGGTTTTTGGGAGGTTTGGTAACTTGAAAATTTTTTTCTAAGGCATGAAACCACCAAAATTTCGAAACTTTCTATGAAAAACAGGGGTTCGCGTCACACGACAGGTAAGTATAAGGGGTCCACGCGCAACGCGTAGCCCCGGTTCAAAAACTCAGAAATTGTGAGACGCGGCGTCGCGCGACGTGTCTTCTCCATCGGCCAACACGCAAAGCGTATGTAACAACTCGAAAATTCGATTGTTATCTTCCATTTTATTTTCCCGTTTATCTACTTTTGTATTCCCGAGATTCGGTTTATAATAAAGTTTATGTTAAGTAATTATGGTGTTTTACGTTATTAACGCATCTAATCGGTTATTAAATCGCATCGCTAATCTCATCGCATCGCGAATCACACTTATTTACGTGGTATTATATTAATTATGTGTTATGTGTGTTATTAGTTATGATTACAATCGCAATCGCATCGCTCTCGCACACTCGAATCGTTAAATCGCACTATTATATCAACTATAACGCTTAACGCTTTAATTTAACGGTTAATATAACTAACTAATACGAACCAAATGACCAAACGAACACATAATGCGAAATCGGCAAACGAAACTTGGTCACCAGGCCAAGTTCGGCCGAACTTGACTACCCCAAGTTCGCCCGAACTTACCTGATGACACAAGAATCCCTCATATACCTCAATTTCACTCGAACTTGTACAAATATGTACAAGTTCGGCCGAACTTAGCTGCTCAATCTTGAAACCCCTACAAGTTCTCGCGAACTTGTACACTTTTGTACAAGGTCGGCCGAACTTGGCTCCATCAGCTCTACATTTTGCCTTCTCCTATAAATACCAAGCTCTGTTCTATCATTTGAACTTGCGGAACGTTCGCCCAGAGCTCTCAAAACCCGAATCCTTCATGTTCTAAGTAAAGAATCAACCGTATTTCAACTACGATGATGTTCAACATTTGATAAACATTGATTTCTACACAAGATATGGACTTTTCATGATGTTTTGTTCATCTTCTGATATGAAACGAAGCATCTATCATTCAAGATCCCAGATCTGGAAGCACAAAGACATTTATGTCAATTTACACAAGCCGGACTAACCCGAACGAACCTCGAGTTCGCCCGGATTAGCCCACGCTTTTGTAAAATGGCTAAAACTTCTCTAAAAGACCTCTCTGACCCAAGTTTGCTCAGTAGCACAGGGTTGGAGGGATGAACACTCGATTTTCCTTAGAAAACAAAGCGAAAATGCAAGATTTTGGACCCGAAAACATCAAGTTCGCTCGAGAATCACCAGCTCCCCAGGTCAAGTTCGACCGAACTTGCACCCAGATGGGTCAAGTTCGACCGAACTTAGGCTATTTTCACCAAACTTTCCTACAAGTTCGATCGAACTTGTCTAGTTTCTTAGGAAACTATACAAGTTCGCCCGAACTTGTCATCTCAGTAAGAAATCTTTACAAGTTCGCCCGAACTTGACAATTTTCTCAAAGAAACTCATCAAGTTCGACCGAACTTGACTCTAAACCCACCAAAACCATACAAGTTCCTCGAACTTGGCTACTGCCCCACCAAAACTTAACCGTTTCAGCTTTTCGGAGACTGATGCACTTCCGTTAGCGTATGCAGGCTGATCCAGCGCTCTTCTCAACTCCTCGCAGATCCCGAACTCTCACCTAAACGCACCCACAGTGAGTATACTTGACCCATTTTCGCTTTAGCGCACTTTTTGGGTGTTACATACGTTCCTATATCAAAATCACTTCACAAATCAATCTGTTTATCACACGCGAATAATCTGATTATATATGCTGAATACGTGATGCTAGAAACATGTGAGTAGGACTTATTTTCATTAACTTGCCTCCTTAGCTAGTATGGTACTATAGTGTGGCTTACACCCGACGGGGTCTAGTTAGGATGGACGCGCAAGCCTTCTCACGGTAGTTAGCATGAGAAATAAGCCTATGTTAATCTGTGTGAAATGTTTCGGTGTATCATGCTATGTAGTTAGCTTATCTCGCGAACGGTTTCTTTATTATGCTAGTATTACAAAACTCGTATGCTCACCTTTACTTAATTGTATTGACTTGTATTTTAACGTATGTAACAGGTTGAGGATTTTAGCTATGGATGCTTGGATGTTGCTTGCTTAGCGTAGTTTAGTTTTGTCTTTATTTTGTTTAGTTTCCAAGTGTAATAAATCTAGGGGATATCGAACCTGATTGAGTTTTATGAGAAATCTCCGTTTTGTAATAATTGTTTAAATGTTACGTTTAATGGTATGGGATATTATGCAGGTTGTGATATGTTAAATGATTGTTATGGAACATCTCGTGAAATCAATCTGGTCGCCTAGTGCCACTAACCCCGAGGTTTCCGCCATCAGTTGAGTGTGACAGATTGGTATCAGAGCTAATTCCTTAGGATAATAGGTAGAATTGCCATGTTTGATCTAGTAGCATGTTTAAGTACCCGATTGACCAATCTTTGAATTAAATGCTAATCTACTTGCCATAAATGCTTAAATGTGCCTTTCCTAAGGCTAATACAATAATACACGCTTGGAAACGCTCGCATCACACCAAACGAGTGATTAAGTCGAGAATAGGTGTGAAAACTGAGAACTCTCAACGAGATCATTCACTCCACGCATTCTCTCGCACGAGATACCTTCGCTGAGTTAGGAGTGACATCCAAACCTCGACGAAAAATCTCCATTTCTATCTAGGAATAAAGTTGCTAAGTTAGGGGTGAAACCCGCATCTTAGTAACTAATTCCGCAGTTCGATTTTCAATCTCACCAAAGTCTCGGTTATACCGACGATTTGGAACACGTATTAACTGGAAGGGTAAACGCCGTTAGCCGCTCGTGGTGAGAGCGTTTATCTATTAGGCCAAAGCGTGGGTCCGAATGCAAAGGGTAGTCGAACCACTTTGGGTAGTCGACGTCTCAAAACCCCAGACACTCCCAATTGATTTAAGCCTATATCGTCGATTTATGCATCATCTAGTTTATTATTATTTATGAGTTTAAGATTTTGAGAATTTTCGCTTTATTCGATTTCTCGCTTAATTATTTATGTCTCGCACTAACAATTTCTCGCTTTATCGCTTTACGCTCCATCGAATGTATGCACAACTCGCACAGCTCTCGAAATCTAAAACCCTAAATTAGTACACCAACCAAACTAATCGCTTAACTCGCTTACGCTATGAGGACGTGTGCCTCATACGCGGTATTATCTCGCTTATCTCGCTATTATATATCGCTTATATCTTGCTCATATCTCGCATATCCTATCGCGCTACGCATTGTTACTATTACAAGGTGAATACGTGCAAACATGTGCTTATATGCTTATGTGCTTATGTGCTTACGTGTTTATGTGCTTATGTGCCTATGTGTTTACGTGCCTACGTGCTTACGTGTTTTTGTGCCTTGTATGAATTATAATAGTAAATATTTAAACATAACTCTATTATAATCGAATCTCATCTAATCTAAATCCTTCGTGTAGATGTCTTCAATGGGATCGTACACCCGTAGGAACCTCCAACGCAGCAACGCCGACAAGCGTATTGCCACCATGGTAGCCAAGGAAATGGCTAAGCTCATCCCGCAAATCGTCTCAGAAATCCATGCTGTGAGCAATAACTTATCAGTTGACTCGAAAGCTGAGAACCCCAAGTCACGGTTCAACTTCAAAAGTTTCAAGGCTTGTGCACCTCTCGCCTTCACGGGCAACGATGGACCGACAGCTATGTTCCATTGGTTTGACGCCATCGAGGTCACCGTTAGGCAAAGTAGATGCCCCGATGACCTCCGCACAGTGAAAGCTATCGGAGTCTTCGAGTCCCGTGCTCTTGACTGGTGGACCGGTGAAAGGAATAGGCGCGGTAATGAAGAAGCCTACAGTCTATCTTGGGAGGAACTCAAGGAAGTGATATTGAAGAACTTTTGTCCTCCGCACGAAATTCAAAAGCTCGAGAATGAGTTTTGGAGAATCAAATAGGATGGTCCCGACAATGCTGGATTCACTGCTCCGTTTAAGATTTTGAGCATCATCTGTCCCAGCCAGGTTGATACGACTGAGAAAGCTATCAACAAGTACATCTGTGGTTTACCCGAGTGTGTCGCAAATTTTGTGAAAGTTGCTCGTACCACAACCATCGAGGAAACCTTCATGCTCGCCGCTGAGTTCAATGATCATCGAGTCCAAGATGGGTATTTCAAGAATCATGCGAAAGTTGCCAATCAAGCTATCGTCAAACCAACTGCTGCTACCGAACTACCAAGTGACCCGAAGGGAAAGCGTCATGGACGTAAGAGAGGAAACCCGAGTAAGAATTATGCTCTCGCCGCTCCAGCAAACCCGCAGCCGCTTCAGTCAGCCGCTCCGAACGCACCTCCAGCTAAGCGTGCGTACACCGGTCCTCACCCACTATGCCCTAAGTGCACTTATCATCATGTGGTGAGTGGAAACTGCCGTTTCTGCACAAACTGCAATATCTATGGCCACTTTACTGTGAGTTGTCGTACCGGCCCGCGTCAGCCAGCTCCTCAGGCTCCAGCAGCTCCAGCTTTACCCGCTCCTCCTCAAGCCAATCAGCAGCAAGCTCCAAAAGCACGTGTGTGCTATGTGTGTGGTGATCCGAATCATTTCACCAATGTCTGTCCGAATCGTCCTGTCAAGCAAGAGCAGCCAGCACCGCAGCCTCAGCAGCAGCCTCAGCCACAGCAGCAGCAGCAACAACCACAAGCTGCGCGTGGCAGAGCCTTTAACCTCAATCACCGCCAGGCCCAGAATGACAACAATGTTGCCAATGGTACGTTTCTCGTTAATGGTATTTATGCTTCATGTTTATTTGATACTGGTGCCGATAATTGTTTTGTACCGTTACAATTCGAAAAGGTTTTAAAATGTAAGCACGCTAAACTCCCAAAGACTTTCGATGTGGAAGTCGCCACCGGAAGAACCTTTACCGTAAATTCTGTTTTGCGTGGTTGTAATCTCGATCTCAACAACCATGTCTTCTCGATCAATCTCATACCTATGCAGTTAGGTAACTTCGATATCATAGTAGGTATGGATTTTCTTCGTGAAAACCATGCTGAAGTTGTATGCTTCGATAAAATGATTCGTTCCCCTCTCTCAAACGGTGATCAACTTCATGTCTAGGGTGAAACTCCCTCAAAGAAGTTGATGCTTTTGTCATGTACTCGAGCACACAAATGCTTGCAAAAGCGATGTGTGGCCTTCCTTGCACACATTGTGAACCCGGAGAAAGAAAAGAAGACTTATAAAGATGTTCCCGTTGTTTGTAAATTTCCTAAAGTCTTTCCGACGATTTACCCGGTTTACCCCCTACTCGAGATGTTGAATTCCGTATCGATTTAGTTCCCGGAGCTACTCGTTGCTAAAGCTCCTTATCGTCTCGCACCATCCGAAAGCGCGAGCTATCAAGCCAACTTCAAGAGCTTCTTGATAAAGGCTTCATTCGCCCGAGCACTTCGCCATGGGGCGCTCCTGTCCTTTTCGTGAAAAAGAAGGACAGATCATTCCGTATGTGCATCGATTATCGTGAACTTAACAAACTCACGATAAAGAACCGCTACCCTCCTCCTCGTTTCGACGATTTATTTGATCAGCTTCAAAGTGCTACTTGTTTTTCTAAGATCGATCTTCGTTCTGGTTATCATCAGCTACACGTGTTGGAAGAAGACATTCCGAAAATAGCCTTTCGTACTCGTTATGGCCATTTCGAATTCGTGGTCATGCCTTTTGGTCTTACAAATGCACCCGCGGTCTTCATGGATGATGAACCGTGTGTGTAAAGCCTTCTTAGATCGTTTCGTCATTGTGTTTATCGATGACATTCTTATCTATTCGAAGTCAAGAGACGAACATGCGTGTCATCTCCGTTTAGTCCTCGAACTTCTTCAAGGAAATCGCCTTTATGCTAAGTTCTCAAAATGTGAATTCTAGCTCGAAGAAGTCCAATTTCTCGGCCACATCGTTAATAGTCAAGGAATTCACATCGACCGCAAAGATCGAAGCCGTCAAGAGTTGGATTACACCGAAGAATGCTTCCGAAATCCGTTCATTTCTTGGATTGGCGGGTTTTTACCATAGATTCATCGCCGACTTCTCGAAAATCGCCGTACCGCTTTAACTCATAAAGACAAACCTTTTGTTTGGGATTCCAAGCAAGAGGAAGCGTTATAAACTCTCAAGCGTATGCTATGGAACGCTCCCTTTCTCGCTTTACCCAACGGAAACGACGGTTTCGTTGTTTATTGTGATGCCTCTAATCTTGGTCTTGGTTGTGTTCTCATGCAACGAGACAAGGTTATCGCGTATGCATCTCGATAACTCAAGATCCACAAGAAGAACTACACAACCCACGATCTCGAACTCGGTGCAGTTGTTTTTGCATTGAAGATATGGCGAGACTACCTTTACGGTACTAAGTGTACGGTCTTCACCGACCATAAGAGCTTACAACAAATCTTTAATAAAAAAAGAACTAAACATACGACAACGTAGATGGGTTGAACTTCTCAACGATTATGATTGCGAGATACGCTACCATCCCGACAAAGCAAACGTCGTCGCCAATGCTCTAAGTCGACGAAGCTATGTGTATAGTGTTCGTGACTCTCAAGCTGTGAATGATCTCGAAATCATGATTCGCTCCGCACAATTCGCTTGTTTTAACGAGAATACTTTGGAGGAAGAAATGAAATGTGGTGCCGAAACTTAGCTAGTATCTAAGCCTAATGGTATTTATTACTATCTCGATCGTATTTGGATTCCTGCTCGCGATAATCTCCGTGAATTACTAATAACCGAAGCTCATAAATCTCGATATTCCATTCACCCCGGTGCCGACAAGATGTACCAGGACCTTCCTCCTAAGTATTGGTGTCCGGGCATGAAAAAGGATATCGCCTTGTACGTCTCAAAATGCTTAACTTGTTCGAAAGTTAAAGCTGAACATCAAAGGCCTCTGTTTACTCGAACAACCTGAAATCCCGATATGGAAGTGGGAGAGTATAGCTATGGACTTCGTTACCAAACTTCCCCGCACTTCATCCGGTCACGATAGCATTTGGGTTATCGTTGATCGTCTTACTAAATCTGCGCACTTTATCGTTATACGAGAAGACTTTAAGGTCGAACGGTTAGCCCGAATCTATACCGACGAAGTTATATGTCGACACGGGACACCTCGTGGCATCATCTCTGACCGAGACGGTCGCTTTACCTCGCGTCTCTGGGAGACTTTTCAATCCGCTCTCGGTACTACCTCAATCTCAGTACCGTTTTTCACCCTCAAACCGACGGTCAGACGGAACGAACGATCCGCATCCTCAAAGACATGCTTCGTGCGTGCATCATAGATTTTGATGGTAACTGGGATACGCATTTACCTTTAATCGAATTCTCATACAATAATAGTTATCATACCAGCATTCAAATGGCTCCTTTTGAGGCACTATATGGAAGAAAATGTTGATCCCCTATTGCATGGCACGAGATCAGAGAAGCACAAATCACTAGTCCCGAATTAATTCAAGAAACAACCGAAAAAATCCTCCAAATCAGAGACAATCTCTTGAAAGCTTGGAGTCGTCAAAAGAGTTACGCCGATAAACGCCGCAAGCCCCTACAGTTCGAAGTGGAAGATCACGTACTCCTAAAGGTTGCACCTTGGAAGGGAGTGGTCCGCTTCGGCAAGAAAGGGAAGCTAGTGCCTCGGTACGTTGGACCCTTTAAGATTCTGGAAAGAATCGGTAAAGTAGCCTATCGTCTCGAACTACCAGTGGAACTTAATAATGTACATCCGACTTTCCACATGTCTAATCTCAAAAAGTGCTTAGCCGAAGAAAATCTACATGTACCTCTCGAAGATCTGCAAATCAACGAGACTCTCCATTTCGTGGAAAAGCCTGTGGAAATCATGGACCGAGAGACCAAGAAACTCCGACGCTCTCGCATCCTACCGTGAAAGTCCGATGGGAGGGCAAACGTGGCGCCGAGTTTACTTGGGAATTGGAAAGTGATATGAAGGCCAAGTACCCGCATCTATTTGTTACAGCTACTACTTGAGTTTCGGGACGAAATTCCCTAAAGTAGGGGAGACTGTAACAACTTGAAAATTTGATTGTTATCTTCCATTTTGTTTTCCTGTTTATCTACTTTTGTATTCCAGAGATTCGGTTTATAATAAAGTTTATGATAAGTAATTATGGTGTTTTATGTTATTAACGCATCTAATCGCTTATTAAATCCCATCGCTAATCTCATCGCATCACGAATCGCAATTATTTACGAGGTATTATATTAATTATGTGTTATGTGTGTTATTAGTTATGATTACAATCGCAATCGCATCGCTCTCGCACACTCGAATCGCTAAATTGCATTATTATATCAACTATAACGCTTAACGCTTTAATTTAACGCTTAATATAACTAACTAATACGAACCGAATGACCAAACGAACACATAACGCGAAATTGGCAAACGAAACTTGGTCACCAGGCCAAGTTCGGCCGAACTTGACTACCCCAAGTTCGCCCGAACTTACCTGATGACACAAGAATCCCTCATATACCTCAAGTTCACTCAAACTTGTACAAATATGTACAAGTTCGGCCGAACTTAGCTGCTCAATCTTGAAACCCCTACAAGTTCGCGCGAACTTGTACACTTTTGTACAAGTTCGGCCGAACTTTGCTCCATCAGCTCTACATTTTGCCTTCTCCTATAAATACCAAGCTCTGTTCTCTCATTTGAACTTGCTACAACTTTTCCCAGAGCTCTCAAAACCCGAAACCTTCGTGTTCTAAGTAAAGAATCAACCCGATTTCAACTACGATGATGTTCAACAAGGTTTTATAAACCTTTACAAACGATTTTGGCACAAGGCATAGCCTTCGTTTTCATCAAAACTCATTCTTTTACGAAAATCTTCATCTTTTTCTTCCAAAACTTTTGTTTTAAGCTTAGATCTACACAATACGAGTTTGTTTGGTGTTAGCAGAGGCTTCCCAAACACGAGACCTACAAGATCTCGGCTTGTAAGTTATAGATCTGAGAAAAACCTTTGATAAACATTGATTTCTACACAAGATACGGACTTTTGATGATGTTTTGTTCATCTTCTTATATGAAACAAAGCATCTATCATTCAAGATCCCAGATCTGGAAGCACAAGGACATTTATGTCAGTTTACACAAGCCGGACTAACCCGAACGAACCCCGAGTTCGCCCGGATTAGCCCACGCTTTTGTAAAACGGCTAAAACTGCTCTAAAAGACCTCTCTGACCCAAGTTTGCTCAGTAGCACAGGGTTGGAGGGATGAACACTCGATTTTCCTTAGCAAACGACGCAAAAACGCAAGATTTTGGACCCGAAAACATCAAGTTCGCTCGAGAATCACCAGCTCCCAAGGTCAAGTTCGACCGAACTTGCACCCAGATGGGTCAAGTTCGACCGAACTTAGGCTTTTTTCACCAAACTTTCCTACAAGTTCGATCGAACTTGTCTAGTTTCTTAGGAAACTACACAAGTTCGCCCGAACTTGTCATCTCAGTAAGGAATTCTTACAAGTTCGCCCGAACTTGACAAGTTTCTCAAAGAAACTCATCAAGTTCGACCGAACTTGACTCTAAACCCACTAAAACCATACAAGTTCGCTCGAACTTGTGTGTTTACAAACAAGTTCGCCCGAACTTGGCTACTGCCCCACCAAAACTTAACCGTTTCAGCTTTTCGGAGACTGATGCACTTCCGTTCGCGTATGCAGGCTGATCCGGCGCTCTTCTCAACTCCTCGCAGATCCCGAACTCTCACCTAAACGCATCCACAGTTTGTATACTTGACCCATTTTCGCTTTAACGCACTTTTTGGGTGTTACATACGTTCCTATATCAAAATCACTTCACAAATCAAACTGTTTATCACACGCGAATAATCTGATTATATATGCTCAATACGTGATGCTAGAAACATGTGACTAGGACTTATTTTTGTTAACTTGCCTCCTTAGCTGGGTCTAGTTAGGATGGACGCGCAAGCCTTCTCACGGTAGTTATCATGAGAAATAAGCCTATGTTACTATGTGTGAAATGTTTCGGTGTATCATGCTATGTAGTTAGGTTATCTCGCGAACAGTTTCTTTATTATGCTAGTATTACAAAACTCGTATGTTCACCTTTACTTAATTGTATTGACTTGTATTTTAACGTATGTAACAGATTGAGGATTTTAGCTATGGATGCTTGGATGTTGCATGCTTAGCATAGTTTAGTTTTGTCTTTATTTTGTTTAGTTTCCAAGTGTAATAAATCTAGGGGATATCGAACTTGGTTGAGTTTTATGAGAAATCTCCGTTTTGTAATAATTGTTTAAATGTTACGTTTAATAGTATGGGATATTAAGCAGGTTGTGATATGTTAAATGATTGTTATGGAACATCTCGTGAAATCAATCTGGTCGCCTAGTGCCACGAACCCTGATGTTTCCGCCATCGGTTGGGGTGTGACAGATTGGTAACAGAGCTAATTCCTTTGGATAATAGGTAGAATTGCCATGTTTGACCTAGTAGCATGTTTAAGTACCCAATTGACCAATATTTGAATTAAATGCTAATCTACTTGCCATAAATGCTTAAATGTGCCTTTCCTAAGGCTAATACAATAATACACGCTTGGAAACGCTCGCATCACACCAAACGAGTGATCAAGTCGAGAATAGGTGTGAAAACCGAGAACTCTCGACGAGATCATTCACTCCACGCATTCTCTCGCACGAGATACCTTCGTTGAGTTAGGAGTGACATCCAAACCTCGACGAAAATCTCCATATCTATCTAGGAATAAAGTTGCTAAGTTAGGGGTGAAACCCGCATCTTAGTAACTAATTCCGCAGTTCGATTTTCAATCTCACCAAAGTCTCGGTTATACCGACGATTTGGAACACGTATTAACTGGAAGGATAAACGCCATTAGCCGCTCACGGTGAGAGCGTTTATCTATTAGGCCAAAGCGTGGGTCCGAATGCAAAGGGTAGTCGAACCACTTTGGGTAGTCGACGTCTCAAAACCCCGGACACTCCCAATTGATTTAAGCCTATATCGTCGATTTACGCATCATCGAGTTTATTATTATTTATGTGTTTAAAAGTTTGAGAATTTTCGCTTTATTCTATTTCTCGGTTAATTATTTATTTCTCGTATTATCAATTTCTCGCTTTATCGCTTTACGCTCCATCGAATGTATGCACAACTCGCACAGCTCTCGAAATCTAAAACGCTAAACTAATACACCAACCAAACTACTCGCTTACGCCTATGAGGACGTGTGCCTCATACGCGGTATTATCTCGCTTATCTCGCTATTATATATCGCTTATATCTCGCTCATATCTCGTATCTCGTATCGCGCTACGCATTGTTACTATTAGAAGGTGAATAGTGCAAACACGTGCTTATATGCTTATGTGCTTACGTGCTTACGTGCTTAGGTGCTTACGTGCTTATGTGCCTAAGTGTTTACGTGCCTACGTGCTTAGGTGTTTTTGTGCCTTGTATGAATTATAATAATAAATATTTAAACATAACTCTATTATAATCAAATCTCATCTAATCTAAATCCTTCGTGTAGATGTCTTCAATGGGATCGTACACCCATAGGAACCTCCAGCGCAGCAACGCCGACAAGCATATTGCCACCATGGTAGCCAAGGAAATGGCTAAGGTCATCCTGCAAATCGTCTCAGAAATCCATGCTGTAAGCAGTAACTCGTCAGTTGACTCGAAAGCTGAGTACCCCAAGTCACGGTCCAGCTTCAAAAATTTCAAGGCTTGTGCACCTCTCGCCTTCACGGGCAACGATGGACCGACAACTATGTTCCGTTGGTTTGACACCATCGAGGTCACCTTTAGGCAAGTGGATGCCCCGATGACCTCTGCACAGTGAACGCTACCGGAGTCTTCCAGTCCCGTGCTCTTGACTGGTTGACCGCCGAAAGGAATAGGCGCGGTAATGATGAAGCCTACATTCTATCTTGGGAGGAACTCAAGGAAGTGATGTTGAAGGAGTTTTGTCCTCCGCACGACATGCAAAAGCTCGAGAATGAGTTTTGGGGAATCAAACAGGATGGTCCCGACAATGCTGGATTCACTGCTCGGTTTAAGATTTTGAGCATCATCTGTCCCAGCCAAGTTGATATGACTAAGAAAGCTATCAACAAGTACATCCGTGGTTTACCCGAGTGTGTCGCAAATTGTGTGAAAGTTGCTCGTACCACAACCATCGAGGAAACCTTCATGCTCGCTGCTGAGTTCAATGATCAGCAGTCCAAGAGGGTATTTCAAGAATCATGCGAAAGTTTCCAATCAAGCTATCGTCGAACCAACTGCTGCTACCGAACCACCAAGTGACCCGAAGGGAAACCGTCAGGGACGCAAGAGAAGAAACCCGAATAAGAATTATGCTCTCGCCGCTCCAGCAAACCCGCAGCCGCTTTTGTCAGCCGCTCCGAACGCACCTCCAGCTAAGCGTGCGTACACCGGTCCTCACCCACTACACTTATCATCATGTAGTGGGTGGAAAGTGCCGTTTCTGCACAAACTGCAACATCTATGGCCACTTTACTATGAGTTGTCGTACCGGCCCGCGTCAGCCAGCTCCTCAGGCTCCAGCAGCTCCAGCTTTACCCGCTCCTCCTCAAGCCAATCAGTAGCAAGCTCCAAAAGCACGTGTGTGCTATGTGTGTGGTGATCCGAATCATTTCACCAATGTCTGTCCGAATCGTCCTGTCAAGCAAGAGCAGCCAGCACCGCAGCCTCAGCAGCAGCCTCAGCCACAGCAGCAGCAGCAACAACCACATGCTGCGCGTGGCAGAGCCTTTAACCTCAATCACCGCCAGGCCCAGAATGACAACAATGTTGTCAATGGTACGTTTCTCGTTAATGGTATTTATGCTTCATGTTTATTTGATACTGGTGCCGATAATTGTTTTGTATTGTTAGAATTCGAAAAGGTTTTAAAATGTAAGCGCGCTAAACTCCCAAAGACTTTCGATGATGAAGTCGCCACCGGAAGAACCGTTACCGTAAATTCCATTTTGCGTGGTTGTAATCTTGATCTGAACAACCATGTCTTCTCGATCAATCTCATATCTATGCAGTTAGGTAGCTTCGATATCATAGTAGGTATGGATTTTCTTTGTGAAAACCATGCTGGAGTTGTATGCTTTGATAAAATGATTCGTTCCCCTCTCTCAAACGGTGATCAACTTCATGTCTACGGTGAAACACCCTCAAAGAAGTTGATGCTTTTTTCATGTACTCGAGCACACAAATGCTTGCAAAAGCGATGTGTTGCCTTCCTCGCCAACATTGTGAACCTGGAGAAAGAAAAGAAGACTTATAAAGATGTTCCCATTGTTTGTGAATTTCCTAAAGTCTTTCCCGACGATTTACCCGGTTCACCCCTACTCGAGATGTTGAATTCCGTATCGATTTAGTTCCCGGAGCTACTCCTGTTACTAAAGCTCCTTATCGTCTCGCACCATCCGAAATGCGTGAGCTATCAAGCCAACTTCAAGAGCTTCTTGATAAAGGCTTCATACGCCCGAGCACTTCGCCATGGGGCGCTCCTGTTCTTTTCATGAAAAAGAAGGAAGGATCATTCCGTATGTGCATCGATTATCGTGAACTTAACAAACTCACGATAAAGAACCGCTACCCTCTTCCTCATTTCGAAGATTTATTTGATCAGCTTCAAGGTGATACTTGTTTTTCTAAGATGATCTTCGTTCCGGTTATCATCAGCTACGCGTGATGGAAGAAGACATTCCGAAAACCGCCTTTCGTACTCGTTATGGCCCATTCGAATTCGTGCTCATGCCTTTTGGTCTTACAAATGCACCCGCGGTCTTCATGGATTTGATGAACCGTGTGTGTAAAGCCTTCTTAGATCGTTTCGTCATTGTGTTTATCGATGACATTCTTACCTCTTCGAAGTCGAGACACAAACACACGTGTCATCTCCGTTTAGTCCTCGAACTTCTTCAAGGAAATCGCCTTTATACTAAGTTCTCAAAATGTGAATTCTGGCTCGAAGAATTCCAATTTCTCGGCCACATCGTTAATAGTCAAGGAATTCACGTCGACCCTGCAAAGATTGAAGCCGTCAAGAGTTGGATTACACCGAAGAATGCTTCCGAAATCCGTTCATTTCTTGGATTGGCGGGTTATTACCATCGATTCATCGCCGACTTCTCGAAAATCACCATACCGCTTTAACTCATAAAGACAAACCTTTTGTTTGGAATTCCAAGCAAGAGGAAGCGTTTCAAACTCTCAAGCGTATGCTATGTAACGCTCCTGTTCTCGCTTTACCCGACGGAAACGACGATTTCATTGTTTATTGTGATGCCTCTAATCTTGGTCTTGGTTGTGTTCTCATGCAACGAGACAAGGTTATCGCGTATGCATCTCGATAACTCAAGATCCACAAGAAGAACTACACAACCCACGATCTCGAACTTGATACAGTTGTTTTTGCATTGAAGATAGGTGACACTACCTTTACGGTACTAAGTGTACGGTCTTCACCGACCATAAGAGCTTACAACATATCTTTCATTAAAAAGAACTAAACATGCGACAACGTCGATGGGTTGAACTTCTCAACGATTACGATTGCGAGATACACTACCATCCCAGAAAAGCAAACGTCGTCGCCGATGCTCTAAGTCGACGAAGCTATGTGTATAGTGTTCGTGACTCTCAAGCTATGAATGATCTCGAAATAATGATTCTCTCCGCTCAATTCTCTTGTTTTAACGAGAATACTTTGGAGGAAGAAATGAAATGTGGTGCCGAAACTTAGCTAGTATCAAAGCCTAATGGTATTTATTACTATCTCGATCGTATTTGGATTCATGCTCACGATAATCTCCATGAATTGCTAATGACCGAAGCTCATAAATCTCGATATTCCATTCACCCCGGTGCCGACAAGATGTACCAGGACCTTCGTCTTAAGTATTGGTGGCCGGGCATGAAAAAGGATATCGCCTTGTACGTCTCAAAATGCTTAACTTGTTCGAAAGTTAAAGCTGAACATCAAAGGCCCTCTGGTTTACTCAAACAACCTGAAATCCCGATGTGGAAGTGGGAGAGTATAGCTATGGACTTCGTTACCAAACTTCCCCGCACTTCATCCGGTCACGATAGCATTTGGGTTATCGTTGATCGTCTTACTAAATCTGCGCACTTTATTGCTATACGAGAAGACTTTAAGGTCGAACGGTTAGCCCGAATCTATATCGACGAAGTTATATGTGGACACGGGACACCTCGTGACATCATCTCTGACCGATACGGTCGCTTTACCTCTCGTCTCTGGGAGACTTTTCAATCCGCTCTCAGTACTACTCTCAATCTCAGTACCGCTTTTCACCCTCAAACCGACGGTCAGACTAAGCGAACGATCCGCACCCTCGAAGACATGCTTCGTGAGTGCATCATAGATTTTGATTGTAACTGGGATACGCATTTACCTTTAATCGAATTCTCATACAATAATAGTTATCATACCAACATTCAAATGGCTCCTTTTGAGGCACTGTATGGAAGAAAATGTTGATCCCCTATTGCATGGCACGAGATCAGAGAAGCAAAAATCACCAGTCCCGAGCTAATTCAAGAAACAACCGAAAAGATCCTCCAAATCAGAGACAATCTCTTGAAAGCTCGGAGTCGTCAAAAGAGTTATGCTGATAAATGCCGCAAGCCCCTACAGTTCGAAGTGAGAGATCACGTACTCCTAAAGGTTGCACCTTGGAAGGGAGTGGTCCGCTTCGGCAAGAAAGGGAAGCTAGCGCCTCGGTACGTTGGACCTTTTAAGAATCTGGAAAGAATCGGTAAAGTAGCCTATCGTCTCGAACTACCGGCGGAACTTAATAATGTACATCCGACTTTCCACGTGTCTAATCTCAAAAAGTGCTTAGCCGAAGAAAATCTACATGTACCTCTCGAAGATCTGCAAATCAACGAGACTCTCCATTTCGTGGAAAAGCCTGTGGAAATCATGGACCGAGAGACCAAGAAACTCCGACGCTCTCGCATCCCTATCGTGAAAGTCCAATGGGAGGGCAAACGCGGCGCCGAGTTTACTTGGGAATTGGAAAGTATATAAAGGCCAAGTACCTGCATCTATTCGTTACAGCTACTACTTGAATTTCAGGACGAAATTCCCTAAAGTAGGGGAGACTATAACAACTCGAAAATTCGATTGTTATCTTCCATTTTGTTTTCCTGTTTATCTACTTTTGTATTCCCGAGATTCGGTTTATAATAAAGTTTATGTTAAGTAATTATGGTGTTTTACATTATTAACGCATCTAATCGCTTATTAAATCGCATCACTAATCTCATCGCATCACGAATCGCACTTATTTACGTGGTATTATATTAATTATGTGTTATGTGTGTTATTGGTTATGATTATAATCGCAATCGCATCGCTCTCGCACACTCGAATCGCTAAATCGCACTATTGTATCAACTATAACGCTTAACGCTTTAATTTAACGCTTTATATAACTAACGAATACGAACCGAATGACCAAACAAACACTTAACGCGAAATCGGCAAACGAAACTTGGTCACCAGGCCACGTTCGGCCGAACTTGACTACCCCAAGTTCGCCCGAACTTACCTGATGACACAAGAATCCCTCATATACCTCAAGTTTGCTCGATTTGTACGAATATGTACAAGTTCGGCCGAACTTAGCTGCTCAATCTTGAAACCCCTAAAAGTTCACGCGAACTTGTACACTTTTGTACACGTTCGGCCGAACTTGGCTCCATCAGCTCTACATTTTGCCTTCTCCTATAAATACCAAGCTCTGTTCTCTCATTTGAACTTTCTACAACTTTTCCCAGAGCTCTCAAAACCCAAAACCTTCGTGTTCTAAGTATGAATTAACCCGATTTCAACTACGATGATGTTCAACAACGTTTTACAAACGTTTACAAAAATTTTGGCACAAGGCATAGCCTTCGTTTTCATCAAAACTCATTCTTTTACAAAAATCTTCATCTTTTTCTTCTAAAACTTCTGTTTTAAGCTTAGATCTACACAATACGAGTTTGTTTGGTGTTAGCAGAGGCTTCCCAAACACGTGACCTGCAAGATCTCGGCTTGTAAGTTATAGATTTGAGAAAAACCTTTAATAAACATTGATTACTACACAAGATACAGACTTTTGATGATGTTTTGTTCATCTTCTGATATGCAACGAAGCATCTATCATTCAAGATCCCAGATCTGGAAGCGCAAGGGCATTTATGTTGATTCACACAAGCCGGACTAACCCGAACGAACCTCGAGTTCGCCCGGATTAGCCCACACTTTGTAAAACGGCTAAAACTGCTCTAAAAGACCTCTTTGACCCAAGTTTGCTCAGTAGCATAGGGTTGGAGGGATGGACACTCGATTTTCCTCAGCAAACAACGCGAAAACGCAAGATTTTGGACCCGAAAACATCAAGTTCGCTCGAGAATCACCAGCTCCCCAGGTCAAGTTCGACCGAACTTGCACCCAGATGGGTCAAGTTCGAACGAACTTAGGCTATTTTCACCAAACTTTCCTACTAGTTCGACCGAACTTGTCTAGTTTCTTTGGAAACTACACAAGTTCGCCCGAACTTGTTATCTCAGTAAGGAATTCTTACAAGTTCGCCCAAACTTGACAAGTTTCTCAAAGAAACTCATCAAGTTCGACCGAACTTGACTCTAAACCCACCAAAACCATACAAGTTCCCTCGAACTTTTGTGTTTACACACAAGTTCGCCCGAACTTGGCTACTGCCCCACCAAAACTTAACCGTTTCAGCTTTTCGGAGACTGATGCACTTCCGTTCACGTATGCAGGCTGATCCGGGGCTCTTCTCAACTCCTCGCAGATCCCGAACTCTCACCTAAATGCACCCACAGTGAGTATACTTGAACCATTTTTGCTTTAATGCACTTTTTGGGTGTTACATATGTTCCTATATCAAAATCACTTCACAAATCAATCTGTTTATCACACGCGAATAATCTGATTATATATGCTCAATATGTGATGCTAGAAACATGTGACTAGGACTTATTTTCGTTACCTTGCCTCCTTAGCTAGTATGGTACTATAGTGTGGCTTACCCCCGACGGGTCTAGTTAGGATGGACGTGCAAGCCTTCTCACGGTAGTTAGCATGAGAAATAAGCCTATGTTAATCTGTGTGAAATGTTTCAGTGCATCATGCTATGTAGTTAGGTTATCTCGCAAACGGTTTCTTTATTATGCTAGTATTACAAAACTCGTATGCTCATATTTACTTAATTGTATTGACTTGTATTTTAACGTATGTAACAGGTTGAGGATTTTAGCTATGGATGCTTGGATGTTGCATGCTTAGCATAGTTTAGTTTTGTCTTTATTTTGTTTAGTTTCCAAGTGTAATAAATCTAGGGGATATCGACCTGGTTGAGTTTTATGAGAAATCTCTGTTTTGTAATAATTGTTTAAATTTATGTTTAATAGTATGGGATATTAAGCAGGTTGTGATATGTTAAATGATTGTTATGGAACATCTCGTGAAATCAATATGGTCACCTAGTGCCACTAACCCCGATGTTTCCACCATCGGTTGGGGTATGACAGTGTAGCCCATCCTTGACCCCCCTTTGCCTGAACTACTCCTACGCGTCATGCGTAGGTCCATCCACATATGCGTCGTGCTGCGCGGCGCCACGAGGTCCAAATTATAAACATGTTAGCTGCTGCTTTCTTCCCCCAAACCCCACCAAACCCTAACTCGCGACCAAGTGATGAAAATCAGCCATATTCACTATAGCCACCACCAAACTCTGCCATTTCACTCCCGTTTTCAGCCCACATCACCCCTTTCACTTCCACATCCATATTAACCATCGATTTCACCCGATTAGCCGTTAAATCCACCAAACACGGGCTTACCTTTCTCCATCTAAAAAGTTGAAATTTTTAGCTTGTCTTCATGAATCCGGTATGTTTTCTTGTAATTTCCTTTACATTATTCGTTTATTAGTTAGTTTTGAGTCTAGTTTTACATGTTTTAGGTGTCGGGTCAGTTTTGTGTCGTAACTTAGCATAATGTCTAGTGTTTGTGGTTGTGACAGATATGGTTTGGGTATGTGATTGTTATTAAACTGATTTGATACATTTCATTGCTATGAAAATCCGAGTTTGCATTATGAGTTTAACCGGTTAAAACCTCCTTTAACTAGGCGGAATTTTTCGACTTGAATTCAGTTTTTCGTCACTAAAGCTACTATCTTTACGCAAGTTTGGACTCAACGTCTGTGTTGGTAGGCACTTGGCTCTTAATTGGGACAATTAAAGTTTCGGGAGGGGGTAGTGTATATTGAGTCCTTTTAGTTTTATTAGTTCTTAGTCTTGGGTTTACTTATATGTACGTACAGGTACAAAACACTTCGCCCGTACTCAATCTCCGTTCGGGCGAGGTCGTTTATAACTTATGCTTTTGTAAACGGTAACCCAATTTTTATTTTCACCTTATTTTTGGTTTCAACCGCGAATGGAATGCTACACGGTTGTTCCAAATTTTCCAAAATTTTCTAAAAATACAAAAAATTGAAAAAGTTAAAAAATTACCAAAAATAGTTTGTGATAGCTTGCTTGCTTTGTGTTGTCTATTTGTGTGTTTTGGTAGATATGTCAGGTGAAGGAATTTCAAGTGCAGCAGGAGGAAAAAGAAGAAGAAGACCACCTCAGGGCCCAAGAGGGCTCCAGGTTCAGCATAAGCAACCATGCCTGACCCTAGGCGCAAACGTCTTCGATATGAGGGTTAGGAACGGGTGAACATAGCCTGGATTCCACTAAGGAGAGAGCACCCGCTTTTACACTTTGAAGTTAATACGAAGGAGTGGACGAAGCTACATAAAATTATCCGTACTGAGTTGCTTGAGCATTGGACTATAGATTGGGATTGGTTGGCTCAGATGGGTGCTCGAGATAGAGTTGAGCAGTTGTTAGGACCGAGATTGCGGGCTATGGTTGATTGTCATTGGCCACAGTATGACGAGTTGGTTGTTGAGTTCCATTCGACTTTTCAGCATAAAGAGGGTTCTTTGCTGAGGTGGACGCGATATCATTTAGCCTTGGAAGAATGGTTCATGAGATGTCTATTCCGCAGTTCACGGTTGCTAGTGGGTTCTATACAGAGGAGGAGGTAGTGACACCAGAGTTCTTGACTAGGATGAGAGGTGTTTATGTGAATCGAAGGGATTTATGTTTTGGTAGTGATGAGTTGGCTAGGTTATGGGGTACCATTGTTGATGTTGAATTCGCGAAGACTAATCTGATTACGTCTGTTCGGGATCCCATTTATAGGTTTGTCCTGAAGGTTTCTCTACCACTCTGATTGGTAAGAAGTCGGGTAAGAATAAGGCGAATTGGTTAGCTTTGTTTTTGCTCATGTGTTTGGTTGAGAACCAGAACATGAATTTAGCGAGCGTTTTGGCATGGTCGTTTAATCGAGCGAGGAAGGGTGGACATATGGCTGCACTTGATATGTGTCCTTACATTACGAGGTTGGCACAGGAATTGGGGGTGTTCAGAAATACAGTCTAGAGACTCTACGTGTGGGTCTACCGTCTAGGCATTTTCAGATTAGGGATCTTCAGCTTGCGGGTATACTCACTTTGACCGAGCCCATCACATGGCTCGACGCTAGGAAGGGGCCGCAGGTTATGCCCCCAGTAGGACACCTAGCGGATGAGGTGATGCAGGGCATGTGTCCTCCTGCCCGTCAGCAACCTCGTAAGAGACAAGAGATTCCAGCTCCTCAGTATCCTAGGAGGCAGCCACCACCTAACCCGCTTACACTGGCATCACTTTATGACCATATGGATTTAGGTTTTAGCAGGATTGATTATCGGCAGGATAGGCAGGATGGAGCGATCAGGTATATGATGGGACAGATGAGTATGAATGTCCCAGACTTTTTCCAGCCGTATGTTGAGCCAGGTCAGTTTCCGATGCCAGGGTACTGTGATCCTAGTGGTGTAGGCAGTTCAGGTCAGCAAGGAGGTTTAGGTTCTGGTCAGGGGGTTATGTGGATCCGACACCTGAGCTTTCGGTTTATGAGCAGGGTAGTAATGATGATAGTGAAGCGGAGGAGATGGAGAGTGATGATGAGGATTAGTGTGGGGATGGCATCAGTTGGAGCTCAATGCAGTATCTTTATGTTTTATTTTCTTTTTATGCTGGTTTTTATTTAGTCCTGTCTGTACCCTAATTTTGGTTACTTTGATACTTGGATGGTTGGGTTGGGGTTGGTAGGTATATAGGTGGTGATGGATGTTGAAACACTATTATCTATATTTTCTATGTATGGTTTGGTTGTTTTGATTTGATAGGTATGGTGTGTTTATGCCGCTTCCGTTTGCGTGTGAGAATTAGGAATTGTTTGCTGAGCGTGTTTGGATTGGAGGGCATATGTGGAATTAACTGGCACTTTGAAAGTCTCGCATATTCAGCTAAGTCGTTTCACTTGTATATTTTGTATATTATTTAGTATTTAGTATTATTCTTAGTTTTAGTAGTTAGTTTGAGTTTTATTCCCGTTCTTGCATTAGGGTGGGGATGGGATACATAGTGTAGATATGAGTCATTTAGTTAGTTGAAGTAATTAGTGAAGTAAAATTTGGAAAAAAAATTAAAAATTGAAAAATCCAAAAAAATTGGAAAAAAATAGAATATGTCCTTTGAATAAAAGGTTTGCAAAATAAAGACGGAGAATGATAGAAAAGATGGGTTTTTGTTTGGGTTCAAATAATGATAATATGAGTTTAAATAGAGGTTTACTAGTGGGTGCTCATCTAGGAAATATGGAAGCCGAAACCGCCGAAAATAGTATAAAGAATGTTGTTATAAGATAAGGTTTTTCGAATTTTTAATCATGAAAAAAATAGAATAAGTGAGCTAGATTGAAAGAGTAAAACAGGCCTATGTAATCTTCGTAAGGGATGGTGACTCTGACTTAGATTGCCTCTAGGGTGGTTGAATGAAAAAAAATGCAAAATTTACCGACGCCTACGTTGTCGCTCTAGGGGATGGTAACTCTGGTTGAGACAGCCTCTGGGTTAGGTAAAGCAAAAATCTAAAGCTCAATGAAAAAAGAGAGAAAAAATTGATTTTAAATTCTTTAAATTTTGGTATAAAACGGTTAGGAAATAGTCGGTGACTGTTCCTTTTGTTCTATAAGTTTGAGGTAGGATTAGGTGTACTGTGGCTTCTAGTGTGAGACCCTAGGTAGATTGACCAAACTCGAATTAAATTGCATGATAAGGGCTTGGAACCGGGTTTGGGTTTAAAGGGACAAGTATACTTGCAATCGTGGCTAACGCAAGTTTTGATCTTAATAACTAATTTAGCTTTTGGCCCGAATATTATTCGTCTCTGATTCCGTTTGCATAGATTCTTTTTCATGACGAAAAAAGAGTAAGTGTGGGGATATTTGATGTATTGCAAAATACATCTATTTATCGTGTATAGTTTGTATAGTTTTCGTATCGTTTCGTTTCATTGCGTTTTTGTAGTTAGATTAGTTTCTTTTGATAGTTTGTGGTTTTACAGGTCCCGGTTGCTCAAAATAGCATTAAAAGGTTGAAATTAGCTGGAAAAGAGCTAACGGTTGGATTCGGGATGAGTTGGAGCTGAACGGGAACGAAAAACAAAGAAATTTGGCAAAAGAAGGCCGTCGCGCCACGCGACAACAAAGAGAAGAGGCTACGCATGACGCGTAGCCATTTAAAAATATTTTTTGGAAATCAACGCGCCGCGCTACGCGACGCTTAATGTTTATACCCGTCGCACGACGCGATGGGGTGTGTTGTCAGCTCAGAGTTTGTGTAGCTGCTGAATTCTTGCTTAAACCATATATAAACATACTTAATGTCAATTTTTGACCTAGTTACGAATTCAGGAAGCTTTGGGCGAATTTTCGGTTTCCTTGCAAGCGTTTTCGAGTGTTCAGAGCTACCGGTTGAAGATTTGAAGCTTAGGGAATCATCCTTGTTGCAATCTTGCCATTCGGGTGTGTTTTACTTTCGTTTCTTCTTCAACTATGTTTTGTTTACTTGAAAATACTTTGTTTGAGATGTTTTCGATGACTTTGTTTGGCTAAATTGTATAAACTACCTAGACGAATGAATGGTTTGCCAAAGTTTCGTTTTTTATAATGGATATTTAATATTTATGGATTATTTATGAATTGTAGGCGACTTGATTATTGATTAGATGTGGTTGCATGCTTAACATTGTTTGAAAACTGTTTATTGCTTCGCACAATTCTTGGTGACGGTCTTTATCACATAATAGAGTCGTGCTAGGTTTTAGATTTTGGTGAGTCTCTATATCACATAATAAATCTTTCATCTTTAGGGTTGAATTACGTAATAAACCTTAGAAGTAATATTCGGTAATCAAATAAATTAAGTGTTCTACTGATTCTCAATAGCTGTGAGGTGCGAGATTATTGTTAGGTCTAATCATTAAATCTTAAGGTAGGAGCTTCGTAAGGAGTAAACCTTTTGACTGATGTCTAACAAGTCTAATCAAGAAAACAAGTTTCCTTAGATTTAGGTCATATGAGGGAGTGAATCGTATAGGGTACTTTCATAAACTCACTAGATGTCCTGTGAGGGAGATTAACCAACCGGTGTTCATAACAGCTTCTAGGTTACCATAAGGGTCTCTTGAGAAGGGTTGAGGGTCTTGTTCGGTATCCCGAAAAGTGAGAATTTTAGGATCCCGGTTCCATAATAATTAATATCCTAATAAAATCGTTACTAAAAGCAAACCAGGATTCCAGTCTAGGTAGTGTCTTCACCATCTGAGTAAAAGTCCAAAGTAATTCTTATTAGTTAATTTAGTTAATTAGTTTAATTTAATTGCATTCTTAGGATTTTTAGTAAACCCCCCCCCAATCAAATAAACAAATATTTATGTCCGTGTCAGTCTTAGTCTAGATAGAGTCATTAGCGTAGTTCAATCGAGTCTTGTGGGTTCGATATTCGGACTTACGTTAGCTATACTAGAGTCGACTGGTTCACTTGCCGGTTAGTAGTTTAGTGTGTCTAAGTGAGTATAGAGTATTACTTAGAGTATAGAATTAGATTAATTGAATTACTTCTATTAAACTACTTTTTAGAACATCAAGTTTTTGGCGCTGTTGTCGGGGACTCTTTGGCAATTGCGTTAATCACTGTGTATGGACTTATCTGATATGATTACGTGCTATTTGTCGTCTTTGAGTCGTAGGAGTCTAAATAGATTTAGTGCCGTTTTATGTTTTTTAGATTTATTTTTCAAGAGTCTTCTTACTTGTTTGTTTTCGGTTTTGCAGTGAATGCCCCATACGCGTTCGCAAGGACCTCCACTGAAGCCGCCCACGGACAAGTCTTCCTTTTCGTCTTCTTATTTAAAGGTTAGTATTTCCACACCCTCATCTCACGCCCCTTCTGACTCTACACTCCCATCTAAACCACCATTTTTTGACTTCACACCGAAGTCGTCACCCCACAATTCCCCACCACCTTCCCGTCCCCAAAGTCCACCACCCGTTGCCCAAATGGCCAACCGTACCGTTTACCAACAAGCCACCACTGGTTTCACCGGTGCTAACTCACCCATCACCCTCCCCAACATCACCAACGATAAATATTGGCAAATCCCATCCTATATCATGACCACCATCACTAATTCTTGTCAATTTCACGGTCGTGAAGATGAGGATGCGCCTGCCCATATCAATCGCATTACCCGCCTTTGCAGCATCTTCTCCATCGAAGGTGTTAATCTTGATGCTCGCTATCGCCAGGTCTTTCCCTTTAATCTTGCTGGTCGCGCCGCCGTATAGTTCGATTCGTAGCCAGCTGGTACCTTCACTACCTGGGCAGGGTTACGTGATGCTTTCTTAGCTAAATACTTTACACCGCCAAAGCATCTCGTCTCCGCGATCAGATCCATTCGTTCCAGATGGAGCCTGATGAGCCCTACCACCTGGCCTAGGAAAGATTCCAAACCCGAATTTCTCGTTGTTCTCAGCATGGCCTATCAGATTGTGCACTTGTAGAAAAGTTCTACAATGGTCTCCCCCAGAGATCAAAGCCCGGTTTGATACTTCTACTGGTGGGCAACTCATGGGCAAGAAATCGGTGGTTGAATGCAATGTTCTCTTTGAGAGTTTCGCACACTCCGACATGGACTATAGGATTTAATTACTTTTATTAAACTACTTTTTAGCACATCAAATACACCAAAATATCATTGATGAACACTATCACCGATTTATCCAACATGGGTTTGCAAACCTGATTCATGACGTCCATGAATGTTGCGGGTGCATTCGTCAACCCAAAGGACATCACGAGGAACTCATAATGCCCGTACCTTATACGGAAAGCCCTCTTCGATACATCTTCTTCTTTGACTTTCAACTGATGATACCCAGACCTTCAATTGATTTTGGAGAACTAACTCGCGCCCTGTAGTTGGTCAAATAGGTCATCGATTCTCGGGAGTGGGTATCGATTCTTCACCGTAAGTTTATTCAACTCCCAATAATCGATACACAAGCGCATACTCCCGTCTATCTTTTTTACGAACAATACCGGTGCACTACACAGAGACACACTAGGCCATATGAACCCCATATCCATTGTATCTGCGACATTAACTCTTGCAATTCCGATGGCGCGAGCCTATACGACGTCTTAGCTACCGGCTTTGCACCCGGAACCAATTCGATTCCGAATTCCACTTCATGTTCAGGCGGTATTCCCGGTAGATCTTTCGGAAATACATCTTCATATTCTCGTACCACTGGTACGTCTCCAATATTCGGCGACTCTTTTCCCGAATCACATACGTAAATCAAATACGCTTTACATCCATGTTGCATAAGTTTGTGGGCTTCCATCATCGAGTAAACTTCACGATTAACACCCTTTCTCTATAAATAGTAACATGCTTTCCGCTCGGAGATGTTAGTTTTATCTCCTTGCGGAAGCATATAACTTTAGCGTGATGTCGAGACAACCAGTCCATTCCAACGACCACTTGGAATTCCCCCATCGACATCGATATCAAATCTATTGAGTATTCTTCATTGTCGATACTCAATTTACAATCCCGGCACATATCACAAACAATAAAGCTCTTATTATTACCCTTTCTGCTTCTAAAGGCATAGGTAACTTCGTTAATACAAATGAAGGATGTCGAATAAATCCATGTGAAACAAAAGATTTATTCACACCCGTATCAAATAAAATGCGTTCGGGAATCGAGTTTATGGCAAATATACCTGAAACCACATCAGGCTCAATCTTGGCTTATGTCGCAGTTAGATGAAAGGATCTGGCCTTTGATCTCGGGATTTCTGTTTTCGTGTCGTGTACCTCCTTCTTTCCTACCAATTCCGGGTACTCAGATTTCTTGTGACCCGGTTGGTAACACTTGTAGCAAACCGACACTTTACCAGGGCATATCGAAGCCGCATGCCCCGTTTTCCCGCAGATCGCGCAAGGTTTAACCTTGAAGTAACATTCACCTTTGTGAGCCTTGCCACGTGTCTTGCAACTTGGCGACCCTCCTTTCACATTCGATTTCTTTGAAGATTCCGTCATCTTTGATTTCTTTGTAAGGCTTGGATTCGCGTCCAATGCCCTTCTTTCACCTCTCTTCACTTGTTTCTTTAATTCTATCTTCCTTTCTTGAGCAGTGTTGATAATTTTAGTGAGAGTCTCATACTTTGAGGGAGTCGAAAACTCCCGATATTCAGCACTCAACATATTATAACAATAATAATATATTTTCTGCTCTTCGATCTGCACCAGCTCACCACAGAATCTCAGCTTATCAAGGAATATCCCCGTAATCTTGTATATTGTTTCACCCTTCTGTCTCAGTTGGATGAATTCTTCTTTGATCTTATTGATGACGGCCTTAGGGCTATGATGTTTAAGGAATGGCGCCTTAAACTCATCCCATGTCATGTTTCTTGTCGCCTCGACCCCTTGTTCCTTCTTCAGGTTATCCCACCAATCCTTCACTTGCCCTCTTAGTTGACCCGTCTCGTAAGCTACAAAGTCAGTTGCATCACAGTGGGTTCTTTCAAAAACCCCTTCAATATCACTCAACCACCGTTGACAGATGATCGGGTCAACCTCTCCATTGTAAATCGGGGGTTTACAAGCCATGAACTTGTTACATGGACAAGCTTTTCTTTCTGCGTGCTTCTCTTTTGCTTGGTTGAAGCTTTCCTTCAACTCATTTATCTTTTCGTCAACAGCCGAGAGTATTATATTCTGAATTTTGTCTATGAATCCGGGTAACTATTTTCAATGGCTTTTCTGACCTCTTCGGAAATCTTTTCTTTCATTTGTTCGGTGATTTCTGGCACCGCATCATCATTGCTTCCACCCGACATCTTGAATCTGAAATGTTTACATCAATCGTTAAACATTTCATCTCATTATCCCATTCATCATTCACTTTGGTTTAGGCAAGTTTATGACTTGCTTAAACCATATGTCTTTAGTGCACTTTTCGGGTTTGAGTATATTAATACACTCTTCCCATGCACTTTAATTCATACTCTTTTCTAGTGTTTTGTTTAGAATCTACTTATATAATTAATTCTTACCAGATGTTTGATCAAGCTTTGAACCGAACACACTTTTTCAATAACCTTGAGCTCTGATTACCAACTTGAAAGACCCGCTCTAATTTAAACATTTCGTTAGCATTAAATTAAGCATTCTACAATTAAAATGCCACTTACAAAAAAACTTTTACATCAAAAGTAACATGTTTAAAACATTCCAAAAATATAGTTATAAGTGTTTACATAATTCACTTTTAACAGAACAAAACAAGATTCAAGGCGGAAGCTTCATTTAACATGTGTTCGGTTCATGTTCGTCGATTGATCTTCATCCAGAGACTTATAATATTCACCTAACATTAAAACCATTACAAACATTAGTTATAATGGTTTCATAGTATATCAAACCAAGTTACTAGTTCAAAATAACAAATTGCTGGTTTTTATGCCCGTCGCGTGCCGCGAGAGGCGTCACGTGATGCGACCATAATCCCCCTTGGCTGTCGCATGATGCCAAGGCCCATTTTCGACAGAATGTTCCTTGAATTGGAGCTGCATATTCCCAGCTCTAAAATTTTCTCAAGTATGACTCATAAACTTGCATAACTTCCAATCTACTTATCCGATTCTTGTTTCTAGACGATCGTAATTCATTTTCCTATATATTTCTCACCTCGGTTCGTAACAAAATTTAGTTTATAAGCTAGCGGCTTATAAATCTTTTATGCGGTTGTTTGGTCCGTCTCATTTTTACGCCATATCACATATTTTATAACTATGATTATTATATGCCATTTTCACCCATTCCGGGCTTGTTAGAGACTAGCGTTTTCCCTTCCATTACATGGTTTGTGTACGCGTTATAACCTGCTTTATACTCTCGTTTCAAGCATACATTTCTAACAAAATTCAATCAATTAAGCTTTTTAAGTTTTGACCCAATCTAAGGTTCATCAAACAATTTTTGCGTATCGATACACCGGTTTATGTGGTGTCGTTCAGGTCACTTAAAACCATCAATTGGTTAACTTATTCTATTTTGACCCGTTTAGTTGTCGAGTGAATTACATCACTTCATTAACATACCAAACGCAATTATTTTAACCATATCATCATCAAATATATCAACGACTAAACTTGCCTACATAAAGTAACGAAACTACAAGTCGCGTACCTTAAAGCTTATCCTTCAAACGCGCGTACATTCCAACTTGACCGCTTGAAGATTCTTTGCCTTGTGATCTCCTAGCTTAGATGATCACGAATTTAGTTAAAGCCTCAATTCTTAACTTGATTTTTCTTTGATTTTGATCAATTTAGTGAGTTTAGGGTTCTAGACAAGGAACCCCCTTTTCTCTGTGCAATATGTCGACCAGAAACACACACTTGTGTGTGGTTTTGGTGTAATTTTCTTTTATTAAAACCACTTTCAGTTTTTGCCCATTTTAGTCCCTCTACTTTCCAAGTTTATAAATGAGGGTTACTAATCAAGTTTCTTTGTTATCTATTACGTTTTATTAACTAGGTTAATTATTCCTAGTCACATTACTCTTGGTTATGACCAACATATATAATTTATATAAATTTTTAATATTTTTGGAGTGTTACAAGATCCCCACCAAACATGTTTAAATTCGGACAATACATACATATTCGGACCCATATGAAAAATTCAGATAAATATGCAATTTCAATATTTTCATATTAACAACAGTTACCTTCAAAACCCTAATCTCATGAACCAACAATATCACGAATCATAACATCAAACTAGCAGTTTCATCATATCAAGAGCATCTTTAATATTGACAAACTATTATACAATTCACAAATGCACATTCATTCAAGCATGATTGACTAATCACGGATCAGTTGTTTGGATATCTCGGGTTTGCATGAAATCAAAAGAACAAGAATCACAACATATAGTATAAACACTTACCTTAGATTGATATAGAGATTGTTCTAGGAAAATTGAAAGACCAAATATCAATGATTTGAAAACTTGGAGTTGGAAATGATGTAGAGAGTTGTCGTACAGTGAGATTATGGGGAGTTTAGGGTTTTGAGTAGTTTATTAGAGTTTCACAAATAACTCTAAACACCCTCTAACTATAAAACTTTCATACAAGGAGCACATAATATCATACAATTCACAATAAAGCACATAATTCACGTATTTGTCATGCAACGTATAAGTTTCATCTAAACCGTCTGTTTATAATTATTCGTGTGAGTCACCAACGTGCGAGAATTAACTTGTGTGTGCATTCTAGTAATTCCCCGAATTACCAAAGTAGACTCATTTAACTAACCCTAGTTAAATACAGTGTTATGACTGTACGTCTAAATTAACCGTGGTTAGGTTAAAGTAACCTAAAATTGCGGGTTGTCACAACAGGTTTTGAAATATAATTAGGGTTTGTATGTTTATGTATACATAACAAACTTGAGTCGGTTAGGATTTTAGAGGTGGTTACGAATTTGTATAAAAGATAGAGATTCCGAGTTTGTAAACCAAGCTAGAGATTCCAAGTTTAAGTGGTTAAGAGTACGGGTTCCCAGTTTACGTGTTTATGTTCGAGTTTAGGATGTTAGGGGGTCCGAGTTTAAGTTCCGATATTGGGAACCTCTTGAGTTCCAAGTTTATGGATTCCGAATTTATATTATTCTCACAATCAAACCCTCTTGTTCCAAAACATTGAACCTTGAGTAGAAAGTTAACAATTTAACTTTAAGTGTAAGAACTAAAGTAGTCCCACTAGTTTATGTTGTTCCGTGTGTTATAATCCTACACGTGTAATGTGGATGCATGTACGAATGATCTATAAAATCATAAAGATTTAACTGAGAAAGTTAATGGTAACAACTTGAAAATGCGAGTTGTCACATTTATGGTCATATTCACTTCGGTGATAAGGTTACGCTAGTGGAAACTTTCGGTTGATATTTAGTCTTGCATGCTAGTATGATTATATGACTTAGTATACAATTAACATGTGCATTTGAGATTTTATTCACAGTTATGCTATGTAGACAAACCAATATGCTCACCGACATTTGGGCGGTGAGTATTAATGGAACTCAATTCTAATGAAGGTTATCCATAAGCAAGGTGAATTCTAGCACCAATGCATTATATACCACACCATTTTATGTCCCGACTACTCGTGTTATCTGTCTCCTTTTTATAAGATGGTAACATTGTGTAACATCACTTTGCTATACGCCTTCAATGTGTGTGAATTACCATCATATATATATATATAAAAGACGATTACAACAAGTATCTCTCAAAGTTTTATGTGTCTAAATTTTTTATGAGTTTGACTCACAGCGAAAATGCACGGGGATACAACAGACACATGGTACATGCACATTGTTTGTAAGACTATTGTTTTAACCATAAAAAGTTACAAAAATTTACACTATTGTTTACACACTAAAGTTGTCACAACGGGTATGCATCTATGTGTGATAATATCCTTAAAGTCAAAACTTGTCCACATAGCACTTTCACACCTTTTTCCCCTTTCATATTACCTGAAATGAATGTTAAAAATGGTCAACTACAAAAGTTGGTGAGCTTCACGGTTTTTGCTTGTTCTGAAAAGTAACTTCGAACATAATTGTTTTGCATACGTGATGTAATTATACCAAGTCCACAAGTGAAACCTCGATTGTTCACCCGTAGCCCCGTTGTAACACCCCAAAATTCGAATTTTGAAATTTGTTAGGATCTAAGTTTGAACTAGTTGTGATTTTTGTTTCAAAAATGGAAAGTGAATGTAAAAATCAATGTTAAATGCAACGGAAATATATGGAAAACTTTTATCACAACTAAGGTCGTTTGTTTTCATCATCATGCACTAAACTTATAGTTTTTGCATGTGAATTACAAACTCCCCCTTAGCCCAATACGAACGTTTGAATAGTATAGAAATGCATAGAAGATGATAGGTGAATGATCTTTTGATAGATAATAAAACAGTACAACTGATGAACTATTTATACTAACACTACTAACCTTTGAGCATCTTTGATGACGTCAGGGTTGATAGTGACAGGTAACAAATAAAAGTAACTCTAAGCACTGCTATGCCTAAACTCTGATCAGTGCCAAGCACTGTTACATTGAATATAAAACTATTATAACTAAACACTGATCACTATTCACTGCTTTGTCTTCTGACAGACCTTTGAACTTTGTCGTTTAGCACTAGTAGATCATAGAAGGTAGAGCTTTAGGCAAGGCAGAGTTTATCTAATAGAGCTTGTAAACTTTGTTATCAGGACCAATCATCTGATGTGATTTGGGCTCTTTATCATCTGTTCCTTTTCACAGGGTTCAATCCCAACAATCTCCCCCTGGAACAGATGATGCCAAAAGACATTTATTCTTGATCTTTATTTCTCAACAAGAGTTCTCTTATTTGACCTTTGAACAGTAGTTCAAAGTTAAGAGATTATAAATCATCCACATCCTTTTCAAGCTCCAAATGCATCAGATCCTGGAGGTCTTCTGCACCTAACCCATATGCATCCTCCATTTTCATATTGGTAGCTTGGCCATCTGATTTGAGCAGAGTCAATTCATGGTTGTCTTTGTTAACCTTCCATTTTAGAATTTTTGGGACAGAAGGCTTTCTGGAATGGCTTATTATTGTTGAGAGAGATGGAGGAAGCTGATGTGCAATCTTTGACAAGGTTTCTCTCAGCATATCACTTGCATCATCAGTGTGGAACTGAACTTGATCTTTAATTCCTTCCTTAATGAGATCCAACTCATACCTTTTCTCATCTTCTTTTGACATCTCTCTCTACCTTTTTCTTTGATTCAAGGCCAGGATGGAATGAGCAGATGTTGTAGATGACTTTTGAGAAGGTTGGGTCTGATGAGTTTAACCTCTGATGAATAACCAGGCTACTTTGGCAATGAAGGATCTGTCTTTCTTCTTTCTTCAAGCCTTTTGTATGTATCAATCACTTTAACCTCTGACCATCTTGTGATCTGATTCTTTGACCCATAGTTGGCAGCTATCAGTTCTTCTTTCATTCTTTTAAGTTTCAACACTCTATCTAGCACATTCTTTTTGAACTTGTTCTAGTCTGGAGGAGTAGCTTTTTGAGTGGGTCCTCTAACATTTCTTGCATTCTCTCCACTTCTTGCTTTAAGTCACTCACAGACCAGTTCTTGAATTGTGCTCTTGTAGCCTTGTATTGTTTGTTTTGTATGACGTGTTCAATGTAATCATTTCTTAAGCTTTCATCATCCTTTTCTGATAGCCTTTTGCACAAGTCTCTTGAGAAATCTTCAAGTTTCCTGACTTTGCTTAACTGATACTGCATATTACTCTGTACCTCTCTATCATTCTTTCCCTCTGTGTCTCTTTTAGTTATATCCTCTGCTTGTTTAGCTTTCAAGTGCAAATATTCATCTAGGTTCCTTGGTTTAGGATATCCTTCCAGAGATGGGAAATCCCTCTTGTTTGGATCTTCTTCAGAAAATAAATATTTTATCTCTTCCTTTACAGCTGGTAAATCTAGAGGAAACTGAGTAGATAGAGGAGTTGGTTGGTCAATGGTTTGAGGTTTTGCAGAGATGGGATTTGAATCAGATTTTGAGGTCAGCGGTTGTGATGACAGTGGAAGTGGTGAAGGGATGATATTTTCATCATTTATGACATTTGTCATTTTCCTTCTTTTAAAGATGAGTTTGGGTGATGGTGGTTGAGGAATTCTTGTGGGAGTGGAAATTTATGAGTGGTGATTGGAAATGTGACCATGGTAGTGGTTTGGTTAACATCTTTTATAACCACTGATGCATCAACAGATGTTGACACAATAGGAGTTGCAACATCTGTTGTGGTTATGAGTGGTGTTGTAGGTGGTGTTTGGGAACAAAGGATGTGATTGGATTTGCAACAATCTTGGTTTTAGAAGGTGTAGATGTTGGTTGTCTTGTTTTTCTAACAGCTCTCTTCTTTTGATGAGAAGTACCAACCTCTTCTTTTTCTTTCTGTTAAGAAATCTTTTGCTCAACCACAACTCTGCTCTCATCTATCACCCTTTGCTTATTTTTCTCCTTTTCCCTTGCCAAAATGTTTTTTGTTTCATCAATCTTTTTGGAACCATCTGGCTTTGGGATAACCATTGTTGGTCTTGAGGATGGATCAGTTTTGAGCTTTAACACTTCTCTTTGATTAAATTTCTCTCCCTTTTTGGCATCATATGTGTTAACCAGAATCATAGTGGGAGGAGAAGTGCCAGTGGTTTGGAGCAAATGAGCTTTGATGGACTTGATATCTGCATTATTGTCAATGTATCATGCATCAACCACATTTCTGAGCTCTTGCATGTGATGTTTATGTTGAAGTTCAGCATAGTATTGTTGTTGTTGAAACAAAGGATACATACTTGTTGTAGCTTAGCAGTGGGTAGAACATTGGATTGACTTTTGGAGTGTGCTAACATCTTCTTCATCGTATTCTTGATTTCATCCACAGAGCTTTCAATTTTTGTAACTCTCTCCATCAAATCCTTGTATTTTAGCTCATCACCTAACTTAATAGGGTCATCTGAACTCATACCACTTGTGGTAGTTTTATCTGTGTTATCATGAGCATAGGTTTCAAAACTTGCTTCAAACACAGATGCCCCTTTGTCTTGGTACTGGGGACTTCCAACTTTATCAGAGGATACCTTGGTAGCCTCAGCAGTTGTTGCCTTCAACAGAGTCTTATACATGTAACCACTGTCCAGTTGAAAACTTGGGAGTTTTGAAATTGTAGTAGCTGCTCTTGTTGAACTATCACCAAGGGTTACTTGTAACCCAAGGGGTGTAGCCTCTTCACTTGTTGATGGGTTAGCAAAGATTAAAGAATCAGACCTAGTCACATTCAGAAGTAAGTTCTCAGTGATAGGTTGGTGAGAAGAACTGGTGATTGGCTGTTCCAAATCATTTGCATTCAACAAAGGTAAAATTATGGGTGGTAATGATATGGGAGGAGGTTGTGGAGAAGAAAGAGACATTGCCCTGGGAGATGGGTTGTGGAAGATAGAGCCAAGTGGATCTAGAGCTTCATAATTTGGTGTCCCTGTGTTTACATCCTTATCCTTTTGTGAGGATGAAGGAGGAGTTTGGTAAGCAAGTTGAGATCTTTCTAACATCTGTTGTGAAGAAGTAGCAACAGTGTTTTCTAGTGACTTTTGTGTTGTCATAGGGTTAACTTCTGGGATCTCATCTTCCAGAATGCCCTTTTTGGTTCTTGGTTTGGTGGGATTTTTGGATTTTTTTCTGTGGTTTCTTTTTGGAAATTTTTGGTGTGGGTATCAAAGCACTGGTTGTAGTGCCCTGATCACCAGGAGCAGTGGGCTCAGTAGCAGGAGGTTTAGTTTGAACGTTATGTTCTTCTAAAACAGGCTCAGCCTCCTTTACTTGTGTTTTTTTTATTTTGATTGATTAGTGATGCGAGTAAAAGTTTCATGAGTAAGGCGGCCATGTGGTGTCACAACACCTTGTTTAACAGCATCACCAATCTTCTTTTGAAGATAAACACTTAAAAATCTTGGATGTATCAGAAAAGGTGAGCTATCCTTTTTAATGTTTTCAAAATTTGCCACCAAATCATTGAATAATACTTGGAAAAAGTTAAAATCAGATTTTGTTAAGATTGCATAACCCAAGTATTGCATGTTCAAAGGTATCTCATTAAAAGTAGTTGACTTGGTAGACAAAGAAGTCAACAGTGTGTGGAAGAAAATTTTCATTTCAGCAGGAAATTGGGGTTTATAGATAGTTTTACCTTTAAGTTGACCAACATACCCTATTTCGATGAACTCGTGTCATAAATCAGCGATTGGAAAGGTAGTAGCATGATCCAGGTCATTTAACCCAAAAACCTCTGAAAATAGAAGCAGGAGTTACTTCCAACAATGTTTTTCCCACCGTGGTATAATAACATAAGCCACCTTTTCCGTGTAATGAACCTTGGCATTTGCCCAGAACTCTCTTAAAGATTGTTGGTAGATAGGAGCAGTAATTTCCATGAGTTCTTTGAATTTTGACTCTTTCAAAGCTTTAATCAAAGAATGATATTGCTTATTTGAGTTTGTTTCTTCAAAAATTGCAGTGTAGTTGTGTGGGGTTTCGAAATTTAGAATCGTCATGATTGAAGACGATGAAGAACAAATGTGAGAGTGAAGAAGATTTGAGAGAAAACCGCTTTAAGAATTTTGAATTCGACACGACAGAGGTAAAACCTCTGATTTGGATAAAACAGAGTTTTATAAAGTGAAAAAGTGATGATGACGTGGCAAATATCTGACGGCTATCATTTTTCCACGTGTATCCTCTCATAGTGTATGGTAAACATTGTTGTGTGTCAATAGTGGATGGAAAGAAGTGTTTTGATTTTACACCATCAGTGAATAACTTATCAGTGGATAAGGTCAACACAGTGGTTTGACCAATCAGACAATACACTTTATCCAGTGGATAGATTTTCAAGCCCATCAGTGTTTCTGAAAGAACAGTGGATAGAACGGAGTTTTGAGATTTAAGGATGGAATTTTGAATTTCTGAAAACATTTTATTGCTATTTAAACATGGAACACAAATATTTATTTTCAATCCATGTTTAGCATTCCAATCCTAGAGATCAGACTTTCAAAGGTAGATGTATCTAAGGCTTTGGTTAGAACATCTGCCAGTTGATCTTTAGTATGGACATGTTGTAAAGAAATCAAACCTTTTTCATAGCAATCTCTCACAAAGTGATGTCTGATGTCAATGTGCTTTGTTGTGAAGTGAGAGACAGGATTTTTAATAATGTTTTCTACTACTTGACTATCTACCTTGAGAGGAGTATTTAAAGAAGTTACACCAAAATCCATAGTTGGTTCTGAAGCCACAAAAGTTGAGCAGTGCAACTTGCAGCAGCAATGTATTCTGCCTCAGCAGTTGATGTGGATACTGCAGCTTGCTTTTTACTTTGCCAGTATACTAGGCAATCACCTAGGAATTGAACCCTCCTGATGTGGACTTCCTTGTGGTGTTGCAACCAGCAAAATCACTATCTGGGTAACCTGAAAGCTCAATGTTTCCATTAGCAGGATACCATATACCAAGTGTGGGAGCACCTTTTATGTATCTGAATATCCTCTTCACTAGCAATTAAGTTTGACTTTCTAGGTGCTGACTGGGATCTGGTACAAACACATGTTGCAAACATGATATCTGGCCTAGAAGCAGTTAGGTACAACAAAGACCCAATCATACTTCTATAAGGGTTTGATCAACCAGGTCATCGTTGTCCTCAACACTGACAAGCTTTGAAGTTGCCATGGGTGTGCTACAAGGTTTACAATCATTCATATCAAATTTGTTAAGTAGTTCTTTGACATACTTATTTTGATGAATGAAAGTGCCATTGTGCTTTTGTTTAACTTGAAGACTAAGAAAACATTGTAACTCACCCATTGCACTCATTTCAAGCTCAGCTGCCATGAGTTTTCTAAACTCTTCACACATGGCAGTGCATGTGGATCCAAATATGATGTCATCCACATAAATTTGGACAAGCATCAAATCTTTTCCTCTCCATTTCAAAAATAAGGTTTTGTCAATTTTACCTCTTGAAAATCCGATGGATAAGAAAAACGTGGATAAAGGTTCATACCAGGCTCTGGATGCTTGTTTTAGACCATACAGTGCTTTTTTGAGCTTGTACACATGATTAGGATAGAATTCATCTTCAAATCCAGGAGATCGATACACATACACTTCTTCATTGATCTTTCCATACAAGAATGCACTTTTGATGTCCATTTGAAACACTTTGATGTTGTGGTTAGCAGCAAATGCTAAGAACAGTCTGATGGCTTCTAATCTTGCTACTGGAGCAAATGTTTCATCATAGTCAATGCCCTTTTCCTGTCTGTAGCCTTGAACCACGAGCCTTGCCTTCTTCTTGACAACAATACCCCTTTCATCAGTTTTGTTTTTGAAGACCCACTTTGTGCCAATTGGACATACATCCTTAGGCAGTGGTACAAGTTCCAAACCTTGTTGTCTTTTGAATTGAAGGAGCTCATCTTGCATAGCCTCTACCCAACTATTGTCTTTTAAAGCATCTTGGTACTTGACAAGTTGTGTGAGTGATAAAAAACCAGCAAAGAGGCAAATGTTTTGGGATTGGCTTATTGTCAGCATTCCCACATTTATGTTGCCAATAACTTGATCCAATGGATGGCTTTTGAGGAAAATCAATTCACCTTGGTATGGAACAATTGCATTTTGAGGTGAAGGTTGCAAGTATCATCTGAGCTAACCTCTGCTGGTGAATTTGAAGGACCAGCCTCTATTAGAATGGTGGTGGAGGTATAGGAGGTATGGATGTGTGATTGTGTTGACTTATGTTCACATTGTGTGGACTTTTATCAATAGTGTTTTGATGTTCAGAGTTGGCAGAGGTTTGTGGATCAACATTTGTTTAGCCAACAAAGCTTTCACCATTGTTACTAACATCTGATCCTTTGGTAGCTTGACTAACTTTGAAGTTTGGAAGGACACAGTCATATCCTTGATCTTAATGTATTGATTGTGATGTACCTGCATGGTTAGTCTTGATAGACACATCTTCAAATGTAAATTTTTCTAAGTCAAACAACTCAGCAGGATTCGCTGGGATTTTCAAAGAAGAAAGTTCATTGAACTTCACATTCAGAGTTTCTTCAACACACTTTGTCCCAGAGTTAAAAACTCTATAGGCTTTGACAGTGGTTGAGTATCCCAGAAAATAACCACAATCAACTTTGGCTGCAAACTTTGAGATTGAATCTTTTAAGTTTAAAATAAAACCTGGACAACCAAAAACTTTGAAATATTAGATCAGAGGTTTGATTTTGTAAAGAATTTCGTAGGCAGTCTTTTGATGCCTGGGTTAATCAAAACTCTGTTTTGAACATAGCAAGCAATGTTTACAGGCTCTGCCCAAAAAGACAAGGGTAAACCTGAGTCTGCAAGCATAGTTCTTGCTGATTCAATTAAAGTTCTATTTTTCCTTTCAACCACCCCATTTTGTTCTGGAGTCCTTGGGATGCTATATTGCCTAACAATCCCTTTTGACTCACAAAAAGCATCCAACTCCTTGTTCCTAAACTCTGTCCCATTGTCACTTCTAAAATTTTTTACTGGTAGGTCAAATTGCTTTTCAACTTGTTTTACAAAATTTTGCAAAATGCCTGCAGTCTCATCTTTAGAATGCATGAAGAAAGTCCATGTAAACCTTGAAAAATCATCAACAATGACCAAACAATACCTTCTCTTTGTGAGACTCGTGATTTTAACAGCGCCAAACAAATCCATGTGAAACAGTTGTATTAACTGGGTTGTTTTGGACTCTTCAATGGACTTGTAGGAGCTTTTATGTTGTTTACCTTTTAAATAGGAAACACAATGTTCTTCACAAGTAATTGTTTTTGAGGTAAACCTCTGACAAGACTTTGTTTTGAGAGAGTAGAGATAGTTTTGAGATTTGTGTGCCCAAGTCTTCAATGCCATAACTCTGTCTCTTTGCTTGAAGCAACTGAGAACAGGCATGCATTAGACATTGGGTTATTTTTAAGCATATCAACCACATACACATTGCCACTCATGTGAGCAACAAGTTGTGCTTTACTCTCAGCAATGATTTGATCAATCTTTTTAACAACCTCTGGTCCTACAATTTGACATGGTTTCTTTGTAAAGAAGAATCCATATCCTTTATCACTCATTTGTGAAACACTCAGAAAATTGAATTTTAGATTGTCAATGAGATTAACATTTTCAAATTTGAGTTTCCCAGCTTGAATACACCTTGACCCCAACACCTTCCCTTTTGAATTGTTACCAGAAGATATATCACCACCTCCATGAGACATGAAATCTTTGAGAAGGGCTCTACATCCTGTCATGTGCCTGGAGCCTCCACTATCTACATACCATAAACTATCAAGACAAGTAGAAGCTCCCTGCACATTAGTAATAGCTTTGGATGGGGTCACAGATTGTCCAATTTCAAATTCAGGTGAATGGTCAGTGATTTGGCTAGGTCTTTGTAACCACTGTTGTCAACCATTTCCTATCAGATGTTGGTAGCCATACCTATTGACTTTTGGCTTTGAGGGTTTTTTGTAACCCTCATAGCTAAAAGGAACCTTTTGATAAATAGGTTGGCCATATCCTCTTGGGTATCTATTTGCAAGTGGTGCATCTGTCACTTGTACCTCTCTGGGAACAGAGGTTTTGGTCAGTTCTTTAGTAAAGATGTTTCAACAGGTTTAAAGGTTTGCTTAGATTTATTTCTAGTAGAGCTTGAACTTTGACTTTCTAGAGCTTTTGTTTTGATCTCTTTTACCTTTTCATCATAGGTTTTAAGATAAACACACTCATGAGTCTTGTGATTTGTCTTATCATAGAAGATACATTTTGAAGAATTTGGGATCACACAAGTTTTATTTATGTCATAAGCTCTTAACAGAAATAGTTTTCAGTGACATGATTTCTTTTCTCACAAAAGTTACAAAACAAGTTTTTGACCTTTTCCTTCCTCTTTCCTTTTTCAGACTTCTTTTCAGCAGACATTGTAACATCTGCTGGAAGATCCTTAATAGGAATGACTCTTGCTTTTGGTGCCTTAACACCATCAATGGTTGTGAAGTCCATTGGCTTGAAGTTTTCTAAAATGTCACACTCATCTGACCATGTGGGTTTGAACTGATATTTCTAAACCTCTTTAAAAGTTGAGGAACCCTCATGTTTTTCCAAAATGATTTTGTTTCCATTTTTATCTATGACTTTTATTTCTTCACCAGCCAAATTTTTGGGGACCACTTCAACCAATTCAGAATCAATTTTAGCAGCATTTTCAGAAACTTGATCATTTTTAAAACCAATGCCAAATTTTATATTGCTCTTGATCTATTTTTCTAGCATAATTTCATAACCTTTGCAAGACTCTACCCATTTTACGCATGTGATTTAGGTAGATTCTAACTCCTTTTTGCAAACTTGGTATTTGTCTACCATAGTTTGGAGTTAGTCTTTGGTTATGCTTGCCTCAGCTTCAGGCTGCTGATCTCAGAATCTTTGTTAACCAACTTTGTTTTCAACTCTTTTGTGAGTTTTTCAAAATTCAGTTCATCTTCCAAAATTTTGTTTCTAAGGTTTTCATTTACCTTTTTTATGTTTGCAAAAGCTCTGATGCATTTTTCAGAACATAGATCTTTGAGGATTTGGGGTGATACCTTAGAAGAAGCCATGAAGCACAGCCACAATCATCTTCACACACCTTGGTATTCCATGGGTCAGATAGAAAGATCTTTTCTTCATCAACAGTATATTTTGAAACCACTGCTTCATCACAACTTTGAATTTCATCAGAGTTAGACACTTGTTCCACAAACTCATCACCTTCAACAATTGTCTCTAAGACCATTAAACATAAATTTTCATTTTCAAAATCATTTTTGGCCATAAGAGAAAAGTTTTCATTAGTTAATTCCTTTGGCAAACTACTCCAATCAACAAAGCCTTGAGTGAAAAAGCTTTGCTGGGTAACCTTTGCCGGAGCAGTGGTTTGAGTAGTATGAGTGACATGAGGTGCTTGTTGCACATGCACTTGAGGTGGTGGTGCTTGGACATATTGAATTTGTGGAACAGTGGTTTGAACATAATGCACATGAACAGTGGTAGCAGGGTGTACATAGTGAGCAGTGTTTTGCACTGAGCAGGGGTATATTAGGAATATTGGGCAATGTTTTGTGTGTGCTGAGGTCTAGGGCCAGGATGTGTTACTATTGGTCCTGCAGTTTGAGATCTGCATTCTCTGGCAAAATGTCTTAACCTATTGCACTTATAACACTTGATTTTAGATTTGTCTAGCCCAACCTTTAAACCCCCATGCAACCCTGGAAATTTTCTACCAGTTCTTTTGTAAATTTACTAGTTCTAACACTTAATAGAGCCAGTTGGTGCAAAATGTCTATCTCTTCCAAATCAGATGATTCAAAATGTTATAAATAATTTAGCTCAAAGGAGAGATTGTCAGAGATTTGGCTTTCCCCACTTGCAGTAAATGCATAGTTGGGTGAGTAAGAATCAGAGTTAAAGTTCCTCCAGAAGTTATGTCAATAAAATGATCATAACCCTGACCCTTTCCACTGCCAGATCCCTCTTCTTTGCCATAAATAGCTGTGTTACCCAAGATGTAATCATCAGTCACTTTACCGGCCTCTTGTAACTTCTTTTTCTGGTTTAACTCTCTCTCATAAGTGAGGAGTATGCCATGAAGCTGTGTGAGTGACATCTCTTTAAAACCAATAGATGTTCGTGTAACGTAAGCTACAGTGTCCCATTTCTCTGGTAAAGATCTAAGGAAACGACTATTAACAGTCGAATTAGGAAATTCAACGTTCACCAGTTTGAGTTCACTTATGAGACAGCTAAAACGTTCGAACTGTTGTGTTAATGACTCACCTTTGACGTGACAAAATGTTTCATACTGTTGATTCAGAATTTCTCTATTGTTTTCGATCACTTCTTTAGTACCACTGAATTGCTCTTTTAGTGCATCCCACAACTCCTTTGCACTGTTGCAGTGGAGCAGTCCAGCATAGATCTCGTTGGGTAAGGCATAAGCAACAATACTAAATGCCTTAGCATCCAACTCTATTTTCTGGTAATCCTGCTTGGAGTATAGTTCATGACTTTTTGGCACTTGAGTATTGGGATCCTCTATACTTGGAACCAATGGAACGTGTGGTCCAAATACAACAGATCACCAACAACCGTGTTCTGTTGAGCTACAATGTGACCCATCCGGACGTTGCCATATGAAATATTCATTTCTTTTCAGCATCGGTGGTTTAAACTTTTATCACAACTAATGGTCGTTTGTTCTCATCATCATGCTCTCCTACTTATAGTTTTTGCATGTGAATTACAAACTCCCCTTAGCCCAATAAGAACGTTTGAATAGTATAGAAATGAAGAGAAGATGATAGGTGAATGATCTTTTGATAGATAATAAAACAGTACAACTGATGAACTATTTATACTAACACTTCTAACCTCTGAGCATCTTTGATGACGTCATGGTTCATAGTGATAGGTAACAAATCAAAACTACCTCTAAGCACTGCTATGCCTAAACTCTGATCAGTGCCAAGCACTGTTACATTGAATATAAAAGTATTATAACTAAACACTGATCACTATCCACTGCTTTGTCTTCTGACAGACATTTGAACTTTGTCGTTTAGCGCTAGCAGATGATAGAAGGCAGAGCTTTAGGCAAGGAAAAGTTTATTTAACAGAGCTTGTAAACTCTGTTATCAGGACCGATCATCTGATGTGATTTTGGCTCTTTATCATCTGTTCCTTTTCACAGGGTTCAATCCCAACAAAATTCAAGTAACACCTTTCCATATGAGCATATCATTAAATTAAATATTAGGCTAACATCCCGTTTCAGATAAAGTTATAAAACTTTATTTTGTAATTCGTTGGGAATTATTAATTAGGGAAAATAACTTGCTAGGTAGCAACATATTGTAACGAAATGTATTATAGTAATATACTTCGATAAATATGACGGGTTCGGTTTAGGGAAATACGGCTACCTCATATTGTGACTCGCCCAAACTTGAAAGACCATTGTCTTAAAAAAATCAAACATGAGGGGAGTATTATGCAAATAACCAAAGGCCAATGTATAACTTTTTAGCTCTTTTTTGGGTAGAATTCTCTCTCATGATAGAGAGAGAAATAAGAGAGAGGGAGAACTAGAGAAAGAGGGGTGGCCGATGGTGGACTTGGCAGCGATTGCGGTGCCCGGAGGTGGTCGGAGTTGTGGGATTCAACCGGGAACCAAATATCAATGCTACGAACGCAAAGGTAAGCTCCGATTTCCCTAAATCCTTGCTTAAAGTTGTTAAAATTGTATAAATCAAATCTGTCCAGAATCTTAATCTATAACCCAGTTACAAAGAATCGGACGATCCGCGAAATCTAACCGTCGAAACATCTTGATTTTTTATATAAGGTTCAAAACATGAAGATGATCATTTTGAACGGTGAAAATGAGAAATAGAGATGTTTAAGCTCGACCTTGGAGACCATTTCCAAGTTGTTCGTATTCCCGTTTTAGTTAAAATCCCGAAGATCCGACCGCTAAAATGAGCTGAAATTTTGACTGTAGCTTTCTGACATATGGATCTTTAATACCTCCGCAGGAAATTCCGATTAGAAGTCGGGAACTATAGTTTTGAAACTGAACAGTTTATAACAAATATCTTGTACGAAAATAAGGAAGTTGGGGGTGTTGTATGGATGGTCTAATGGTATTGCATGTGCAATCTGTAACTAGAGAAACGTTCATGATGCTTAATGTTATGAACTAGGAAGGTAGCCATAAGATACTTGTACATGTGCTTAGAGAATAGTATGCACATCAGTGTTTGAGAAAATGTCTAAGTGAAGTTAGAAGGTGAATTTGTATGCAAGAACTTGGTTAATAGGTATAAACTGTGATAGTGATGTATTTTTTTATTAAACCTGCATGAGAAAGGTATAATTGATTGAACTCATGTGGGTAATCTTGTTGATTTCATGATTTTGTAGAAATGTGCACTAGTAGTTGTACTATATGCTTTGAAGGTGTGATGCACACCAGACGTGAGATTAATTGCTTGATTATGATTAGTAAATGACCAAGTACTAATTATGAAATGTGTGCACTTACTAGCAAGTAAAGAGGTAGAGTTATGTTAAATTGGCTAACTTTCAATGTAGTTGTCAATTGTAGGATCATAAAGGCAGTAGTATGTGTGAAATCGTCTATATGTTTATATACACATATAACTAGGTGATCGCGTAGTTGTATGTGCCACATAACATGAATATAAAATATGCATGACGTTGTTATTATGGTCTACCAAATCGATATGAGTGTGTGTTCATAAGTTGGAAGTCATATGCTAAGAATGTTGACTTTCCAAAAGTCAACAATGTATACATATCATGGTTAGGAATTTTGACACAAATGTAAGATTTGGGGGATCATGGGACATGTGTTAATCCGATTATTTCTTATGTATGATGACGTATTGGAATTCGTTAATGTTGAATTATAGATTATCGATTCATGTCTGATGCATATTAATGATTGACTAATAAACGTCAATGTAACTAAGGATTTTAAATGAAAGTATTATGAATGAATATGCATGCTAACAATGTTATGCATATGATGGCATGAAAGGATAGGAATCACAATAGTATGGACTCAAGCGAGGAAGGCTACAGGTCAAGAAGAGGCAAGGAAACAAGCACGAACACGGACGCTTGAGGTAAGTGATTACCGAACTCACTTATTAATTTATTTAAATGAAGTTAGATATGCTCATTATTGAGAATCATAAAAAAATGGGAATGTAGAAGTCGTATCAAGGTAAGAATGACGAAATGGTTATTATATGTCATTAATTATGTTTGAAATCATATAGAATAAGCAAATGGGTCACGAATACGAAAGTGATTAACCAAGTTGTGAAAATTGGATATTGGGAAATGAGAATTAGAATAGGAATGATTTGGGACTTAGGAAAAATGTCAATTCATGTTTCGGGACCCTCGGGGTGCGCGAAAAGCGGGTTGAAACGCTCAAAGAACGAAATTCGGTGTTAGACCTGCAGGTCGCGTCGCCGACGCCCCTGCAGGCCGTTGTCGACGCCATGCCCTTTTTCAACCGATGCCTTAAGTTGCTGTCAACGCGGGTCCGATGCCGAGAACTAGTTCTTCACATTTTTCTTTGTTTCCAAGGCCCCGTTAAGCTTCCTAAAGGTACCCCAAGCCTACTATAGAGTTTTGTGGGGTACAAGTATTGACGGAATCCGTACGGGAGCTTGCACGAAGATGTAGCATGTATGTTGGTGCGTGTAAATGTGGATTTCATTATGTGTGTGAGTGATTCTCGTTGAATGATTTTACTTGGATGGAATACACGTGTGAATGGACGGAACTAGTACACAAGCATGTTTATATACGGAAAATGGTATGCTTAACAAAGTATGGTGCTTGAAAGAAATTAAATGGATGTGATTGTATGTGTGTATATAAATAAGAACTCATAGTGAGTGTATGTAGTACGAACTTATAGGTGTATATGGAAACGTAAGTGTGTGCTCGGATATATGAACGTGTACGTATTCGATGTAATCTAATGAACGAAGATTTATAGAATGTGTTTATGTGAAGTTGTGGGTTTTCAATATGTTTAAGGATACACGTTGCTAATCATGTTATCATTGAGAATGAAATGAAAAGTGCAGGTATGATAACGTTGGACCCAAGTGAGTTGATGCCGGGAAGTAGTGGTCGAATTTGGAAGGGTGATCGAACAAGATATCTTGCGTTATCAGAATGCAATATGGTCCTTTAGCTATATGTTTATAATATAAGTAGTATGTCACAAGTTACTAATGTGTCAGTTGTTTATGGTGATCGCAGGTTACACGGATTATTACCATTTATCACAAAGGACAAGCGGGCGATGATCGAGTTATAGAACAGGATTGTATGGAAAGCGTGGTCACTTAATTTGTATCTGTATGTTATATTTGGTACATTAATTAAAGATGAATGACGTAATTCTTTTAAAGGAATTGTTTTAAATGGTTTTCAAGTATGTTAGAACATTATAAAAAAAGAAATTTAAAGTCTGTATTTTCCGCTGCGACTTTTGGTGAAAACATATTAGGGTCTAACACCTGTGGCCCACATAAAACACGTCTATACGTTCTCACCCCAAGTAGTTATGTCTTACACCACATATATAGCGTATTCAAAGTATATGCATGGCCATGTGTAATTGCAGTAGAACCCATGGCACCTGTACCAGTTCAATCGGGTTTGTCAGACCAATAGTACTATTCACATATCCAACGGCCCGTAGTTGATCACTTGTGTTTTTGGGGACTTTCCGTGTGTTAGTGTAACTCAGATAATTCACATAATTCACATCAGATCACGTTCTCATATACAAGTATGTATGTGCCTAAACATGCTTTTCACCCAAAGTAAAATAGTTGGAAAAAGGGGCAATGAAACTCGCCTGATATGTATGCACATAGATAGCAATCACAATATAGATATATAGATGTACGTTGGTATGCTACTCCGATCATAGTATCAGTTAATGTTCGGTTAAGTACAGGGAATAGTGTAAGAATCGGTAATCGCTATATACCAAGTTCGGATGTGAACCTCTATTTGAGAATGGGCTCATAGCCTAAAAGTATGACGATGGGTATTGTCTTGGTGTCAAATTCACATTTGGCTTCTGTGCACAATTTTGCATGCCGATCACAGTTGTTCATTTTTGTAACATTTGTAGCATTTCAACCAATGAACACTTTCAATCGTTTACGTATTTTATTTACATGCGATCGGTCAAAATGATATTCACAACATTTCCAGAATAATATCCAAGTTACTGTAACATATTCCCAAATACACCTTACAAAGACCTTAATCGCAACCCTGGACATGCACGACGAAACCCGACACGAAAAAAAAATTTGGACCTCTCAGGTGTCATGCGCCAGAATCCTTGGCATCTCCCGTGACGCGCAGGAGAGTACCAGGAAACGTGGCTCCGTTTCGCGACACGTGTGCAACCTACCTAAGACCGGTGGTAGTCTAGGCTTAGCTGACTTCCCCGCGCCACGAGAGAGACACCCTGTCTCCCCGCACGATGCGCGGGAGAATCAAATTTTGGGTATATAAGGAGCGGATTGGGATTGTTTCAAATCGCTCATTTCGATCGAAAAATCGATCTCTTACTCTCTCTAAACTCTGTTCGAGTCCCGAAGCCCCCTAAAACCCCTAAACCTACAAAGCTCTGCTCCGTTGTAAGTATTTTAACCCCCGGTCTCTAATTCGTCACCCAACTCGATTGATTTAGGACCCACCAACGCATGTCAAGGCCCTGCCTGACTAAGTTCGTTAGGATTCTGTCTCGTTTAGTATGACCACCCTACCCGATTGATTTAGGACCTACCAAGGCATGTCAAGGCTCTGCCTGACTCAGCCCGTTGGGGTTCTGTCCGTGTTGTATGGCTAAAGTGACTTGGGTTAAAAACCCCTCTTTTTATTTTACTAACATGTGATGCATTGTATTATTATTAGGAACTCAGAATTTGCACCAGGAAGCTTTAAGTTAAAAACCCTAAAGCAACAGGTGAGTACATAGACCCTTATTTTTACATATTTTGAGGTGATTATGTTAGTACATAGACCCCTCTTTTTACATATTTTGAGGTGATTATATGAGTAAATAGTTCCCCTCTTTTAAGTTTTCTAAATATTTTGGGGTGATTCATATGTGCTAAACTACCTTTCAAAACATGTTTACAAAAAATTATTTACATATGATTTATATACACAACATGCTTTACATTGTACGAAACTTGATGGTACGTTGAACATGGCAATGATACAATCATTAACTTTGATCATGCAGACCGGTAGTATGTTATGGTACCATAGGATTGACAACCCCATTCCCGCTTCCTAGGTTTGTTTGGAAGTTTCCTCTGGGAATGACAGAAACTGTGCAACACATTTGACAGACCTTTATTTATAAAGGTTTGTCCGACAGTCAACAAGGCTTGAATGTATTCGCCAACAAACCACACTTGTTTTATACAAAAAGGCAAATTGTTTTATATACACAACAAGACATTTTGTTTACACGAGACATTTGGTTTATACAAAGATATATGTTCATAGAGTACTAGACATTTGGTTGATTTATATAATACAAGACATTTGGTTGGTTTATACAAAGTCACAAATGGTTTCTAAGTAAATTTTACAATGTTTCTCTTAAATCGAATGATTTCTCATACGATCTTACATAAGAAACAGTTTTGTCAAAGATTCATGGCTACAAATATTTATTTAAAATAACAACTGTTAAAGTTGATTAAATATATTTCAATATACAAATGCCATGAGTCGTGACCACAAAACCTATGTTACTCGCCAGCATTCAATGTTGACTTTATTTTCACATATGTTTCAGGTACTAATGCATGATCAAGTATGCTACACATAGGATGGACTCTGCCAATAGCTTGCTTAAAGTAAAATTAGTTGTTGTATTTTGTTTTGAATTCTCAAAGACGATGTAATTTATAAGTTCAATAAAACCAAACTTTATTTACCATGTGTTTGAATCAATTTGTAACGTGACCCCCCGACGTTTCCGTCGCGGGTTGTTTTTATTACGCGGTCGAGGTGTTACAGGTTGGTATCAGAGCCATGGTTATAGGGAATTAGGTTATTAGAAATACTTTTTGACCTAGACTATAACCTTCATAGGATCCCAACACGAGTTATCTTGCGTCTAGATTTTTAATACAATACCATCACCTATCCTTAGGTGATAACAAAAATCTCAAATTCATTCTTAAAAGTCGAAACTTCCAAAATTTTACAAGAAATCATCATCTATCCTTAGATGATTTGTTTTTTAGGCTTTTAAGCCTTAAAAGTTTTCAAAATCTCGTCAAGGTTTGGGTTTTTATAATGTGAACATGTTCAATCTGGAAGGGTGGATGCATGTACCTGAGTTTTCTGTCTAAGGCTAGAGTGTTCGTACAAATCCACTTAATCGACCAGTCGATCTTACCTGGGAACTCTTGGGGTGAGTGTCCACTTATAGGATAAAGCATGTCTTCGCTATACATTATAAAGACCCATTTACTTTAATTAGTCACAATGTCGTTTATTCGTTTTAAGTACTGAATAAATGGATACCCTCCTTATGATTCGTCGATATTTTAATATTTATTTTTAACTATACTTTATCAACCTCACTCATTTTCACTCATACTTTCTTCTCTTTTAGAATGCCTCCTCATCGCGACACTACCCAAAACACCGAAATGGCACCTATAATTGCTCAGCAAATGGCTGCGATACTTCCAAACCTTGTGACCCAACTCAATCAACTCAACAATAACAATAACAACAACAAGGTACTGTGTAATTTCAAACAGTTTAATTCAGCTAAACCACCCAAGTTTTGTGGGTCTAAAGGAGCTACTGGGCTCCTACAATGGTTCGAGAGCACTTTGTGCCACTGTCAGTGTCCCAATGAGCACAAAGTAGAGTTTGCTTCAAGCGTATTCCAGAAAAGAGTGCTCACATGGTGGAATGGGATCATGAGAGATCGAGGTGTGGATATAGCCATGTCACAAACTTGGGGAGAACTTAGAGCTCTCATGATGAAAGAATTCTGCCCACCCAATGAGATAAGGGCACTTGAGAATGAACTCCATGATCTCAAGCAAGATAGTGGCGAGAATCGTGCCTACACGGATCGGTACGAGGAATTGAGCCTACTATGTCCCACTATGGTCACACCCTTAGATAAGGCCATTGAAAAATACATTGATGGCCTACCTGATCCCGTTCAAGACATAATCACTGGTAGCCAACCAGCCACCGTTAGGGAAGCCATTGAACTAGCCTCTACTCTAACTGATTCTCAAGTCAAGAAAGGGAAACTTTTCCGCAAAGGTGACAAGAAAAAATCTTCAAAGAATACCCCAGAGAAACCAAAAGAAACCAAAACCGAACCTCGAAAAATTCAAGGAAACGTAAGGCTTCAAGGAATTTTGCTATTGTTACCCCAACCAACCAAGTTAACCCCATCCAACCAGCTCAACCTCCTGCTAAGAAACAATATGTTGGTACAGCACCCTTGTGCAACCGATGCAACTGTCACCACCAACATCATTTACCATGCCGCCATTGTACCCTTTGTGGACGGTTTGGTCATCTTGCCAACGTTTGCCGTTCTGCTCCTACCTTAAACCAAGTTGTTCCAAATCCTATTCAAACTCAAGCAATGACTAACCGCCCTCATTACCTACCTGGATCCTGCTATAATTGTGGTGATCTTACTCACAACCAAAACAGTTGCCCGAAGCTTGTTAATGCTAATCCAACTCGTGGACGCGCATTTAACATGAATGCTAATGAGGCTTGTGTTGACAATAACGTGGTTAACGGTACGTTCCTTGTTAACAGTCTTCATGCTTCTATTCTTTTTTATTCAGGTGTCGAGAGAGGTTTTGTATCCATAGCATTTGAACCTTCTCTTTCGATGCCCCGAACTAAGCTAGGAAAACCTTTAACGGTAGAAATAGCTAGTGGCAAACCCCTTTTATTGATTTCATTATTTTCAATTGTCAACTAAACCTCAATAACCATCTTTTTTCCATTAACCTCACGCCAATTCAACTTAGGAGTTTTGACGTCATAATCGGAATGGTCTGGTTAACCAAATACCATGCTGAAGTAATCTGTTTCGATAAAATTGTTCATATACCTCGTCCATCTGGCGAAATCTTAAAAATTCATGGAGAGGAAACTTCTAGTAAACTCAAACTTTTAACGTGTACCCAAGCCCAGAAATACCTACAAAAGAACTATGTAGCCTTCTTGGCGCATATCATGGAAAAGAAAGACAAGAGCAATAGTATTCAAGACATCCCCATTGTTCGGAATTTTCCCGAGGTATTTCCTGAAGATCTACCTGGCTTACCCCCGGTACGTCAAGTGGAATTTTGCATCGATCTTATACCTGGTGCCAACCCAATTGCCAGATCCCCTTACCGTCTTGCACAATCTGAAATGCAAGAATTGTCAAAACAACTCCAAGAGCTTTTAGACAAAGGTTTCATTCATCCGAGTTTTTCACCTTGGGGCGCTCCGATGCTTTTTGTGAAAAAGAAGGACGCATCCTTTCGCATGTGCATCGATTATCGTGAGCTCAACAAACTCATGATTAAAAATCGATATCCCTTACCTTGAATAGATGATCTTTTTGATCAACTAGAAGGTGCTACATGTTTTTCAAAGATCGATCTCTGTTCTGGGTAACATTAACTTCATGTATTCGAAGAAGATATTCCCAAAATTGCCTTCCGAACTAGATACGACCATTATGAGTTCACTGTCATGCCTTTTGGGTTGACAAGTGCTCCTATCGTTTTCATGGACTTAATGAATAGGGTTTGTAACCTTATTTAGATAAGTTCATCATTGTTTTTATCGATTACATTTTGATATATTCAAAATCTCGAGCTGACCACGAACATCACCTCCGTCTAACGATGGAACTTCTAAAGAAGGAAAAACTTTATGCCAAATTCTCCAAGTGTGAATTTTGGCTAAATGAAGTTCAATTCTTGGGTCACATTGTCAATGGACAAGGCATACATGTGGATCCCGCCAAAATCACAGCGATCAAGGATTGGAATACATCCACTACTCCTACCGAAGTTCGTTCTTTTCTTGGTCTAGCCGGTTACTACCGTCGTTTTATCGCAAACTTTTCCAAGATTGCGGTTCCACTCATTTCTTTAACTCAAAAGAGTAAACCTTTTGAGTGGGGACCCAAACAAGAAGAAGCCTTCCAAACTTTGAAACAAAAGCTTTGTGATGCTCCTATTTTAATCTTACCGGATGGCAACAACGATTTCATTATATATTGAGATGCTTCAAATCTAGGTCTTGGTTGTGTTCTCATGCAAAGAGACAAAGTCATAGCATATGCATCAAGACAACTGAAAATCCACGAAAAGAACACAACTCTTGATCTTGAGTTAGGTGCTGTTGTTTTTGCTCTAAAAATTTGGAGACATTACCTCTACGGTACTAAATGTGTGGTTTTCACTGACCACAAAAGTCTCCAATACATTTTCAATCAAAAGGAACTAAACATGAGACAATGACGTTGGGTCGAAATTCTGAACGACTATGGTTGCGAAATTCATTACCATCCTGGTAAGGCGAATGTCGTAGCAAACGCACTTAGTCGCAAAGAACAAGTTAAACTTCACTGTGTTCGTATCCAATCAATATCCAAACACGTATTTCCCAAGCCCAACGTACTTGCGTAACCCAAGGCTTGATGAATAATGAACTACCACATAATCTTAAGCTTCGGCTTGAAACTAAAGATGATGGGTTATTCTATTTCTTGAATCGTTTATGGATTCCAAACCAAGATAACCTTCGTACCCTACTGATGGACGAAGCACACAAGTCACGTTCTTCTATCCATCCGGTACGGACAAAATGTACATGGATCTTCGTACCCGTTATTGGTGGCCGGGTATGAAGAAGGACATAGCGTTGTACGTATCCAAATGCCTTACTTGTCTTAAAGTCAAGGCAGAACATCAACGTCCCTCCGGTTTGCTCGAACAACCAGAAGTTCCGGTATGGAAATGGGAGAACATCGCTATGGATCTCATCACTAAGTTACCACGCACTTTTAGAGGCCATGATGCCATTTGGATAATCATCGACCGTCTGACTAAGTCAGCACACTTTCTACCAATTCATGAGGAATTCTCGGCTGACAAACTTGCTAAGATCTATATTGATGAGATTGTATCTCGTCATGGTGTTCCTTTGAAAATCATTTCAGATCGTCATACTCGTTTCTCATTTCATTTCTGGAAGACCATGCATTCTGCCATGGGAACCAAATTAAATCTAAGCACTGCTTATCATCCTCAAACAGATGGACAAACCGAAAGGACAACCCAAACACTTGAGGATATGCTTAGAGCTTGTGTGATTGACTTTCGTGGTAGTTGGAATTCGCATCTACCTTTGATCGAATTCTCCTACAACAACAGTTATCACTGCAACATCAACATGGATCCTTTCGAGGCTCTTTATGGTCAAAAATGTCGTTCACCTGTCAATTGGAATGAAGTTGGTGAAGCTCAAATCAGTGGACCTGAACTCATTCAAGAAACAACAGACAAAATCATGAAAATCCGCAATAACCTTTTGATAGCAAGAAGTCGTCAAAAGAGTTATGCTGACAAACGACACAAACCTTTGGAATTCCAAATTGGTGACCGTGTTCTTCTCAAGGTATTCCCTTGGAAGAGTATGGTCAGATTTGGAAAGAAAGGTTAACTAGCTCCTCGATATGTGGGACCTTTTAAGATCATCGAAAATATCGGAAAGGTAGCCTACAAACTCGAATTACCTCCTGAACTTGGAAATGTTCATCCAACATTCCACATGTCTAACTTGAAAAAGTGTTTAGCCAATGAAAACCTCCACATTCCTCTTGATGAAATTCGTATTGATGACACTATGCATTTTTTCGAGAAACCTATGGAAATTATGGACCGTGAAGTCAAGAAACTAAAGCGTAGTCGAATACCAATTGTTAAAGTTCGCTGGGAATCCAAACGTGGCCCAGAGTTTACTTGGGAAAGAGAGGATCAAATGAAAGAAAAGTATCCACATCTTTTCTCACAAGTCTCCTCTTATTCAATTCCGGGACGAAATCCCCCAAAGTAGGGGAGACTAACATTTGTAGCATTTCAACCAATGAACACTTTCAATCTGTCACACCCCAACCGATGGCGGAAACATCGGGGCGCGTGGTGTGCGTTGAGCGTATTATATTTTTATTAACATTTTGAGTTCATTTTATGCATTAGTCAAGTTTTAAATTTATAAACCACGATATTGTACTAACACTAAACACACACTTGGGCAAGTGCACCCAGCCTGAGCGTAGTATAGTGTTGTAAGATACCGAGGTCGTCCAAGGACACAAGAGCTTTTAGTACCGGTTTATTGTCAACGTCTAATCAATCTAAATTTTTTATAAAAGTTTTTAAACATAAAATTAAAACTAAAAATAAGAAGATAAATAAAATGAAAGAAAAATAGACAAGATAGAATCACTTGGATCCAACTCATCTTTAATGTATCCTTTGATGATTTTAGCACTTTTGGACTTTTTAAGAGACTATCTTAGTTATAGTAGTAGGCCCCTCTTTTGAAGGTGACGTTACCCTCAACCCATTGGTTTGAGTCAGCAGGGATACAATCCCAAAGGGTCGGAATATTGAAAGATAATTAAATAAGTTATTAATGCGAAAAGTGGTAGGCCCCTCTTTTGAAGGTGACGTTACCCTCGGCTAAGTGGTTTGAGTCAGCAGGGATACAATCCCAAGTAGCCGGTTTCAAATATTAATAGTAGTTTACATATGAGGGGTTCAAAGTATTTGCACCCCCGCCATCCAATACCTTTGGGGCATTAAAAGAGGTCCTAGTAAGCTTGAACCAAGTCCTCGCAGGATCTATACATTGAACGAGACAAGAACTTTACCAAACCACCCTTCTAACCCCCTATCAGGTTAGTTAACACGCTTTATATAGACCGTAAAGACACGAATGAGCAAATCAATGACATCATGAAGAAATAGTAGGAAAATTCACTTTCAACATAAGAAACTAGTTATTAAAGTCATTAATACATATCCAAATCAAAAGTGCCGAAAGATTAAAAAATCAAAAGAAATATATTAAAGACTTGTCTTCACCAAGTAATGTAAGAGATTAGCCAAGCATGGCCTTTGTTTGACAAAAACCCTTACAATCAATATTGGATCCCGAGACTACTACACACTCTAAAGATGATAGATGGATAATGGTTGTGGGTGTTGGTGTTGTAGTGGTGGTGGAGTGGTGGCAAAGTGAGAGAGAAGTGGTTTGCCAAGGGATGCCTTCGAAGTGAACCATGCACCCCTATTCATAGTCAAAACAGCAGCCCGACCACGGTCCCGTGTCCAGTGGGCACGGCCCGTGGCCATCATCCTTCTCTTCCTTCATTTTGACAGCAGAGGGCCCCACACGACCCTGTGGCCTCTGGGCACGGCCCTGTGGTTAACTGTTCGCTGTACTATATGGATTCTACAAATCTTATAGTTGACCACGCCCCATGTTGGTCTGGGCACGGCCCCGTGGTGGGCGTAGAAGCTTCTGCAGGTTTTGTCTTGAAGTGCAGGGACTGACCATGCCCCGTGTTCGTCTGGGCACGGCCCCGTAGTCATCTTCTGTAATCTTGTTTTTGTCTTTTGGGGTGTTGCTGGGGGTCTGGCATGGCTCGTTATTCCTTTTTTTCGTATTTATGTTGGTTTTGGCTGCTTATTTGCTTCTTTTGTTTGTTTAAGCTATTTTTATCCTGAAAATACAAAAAGAACAAAGAAACATGCTTTTCCAACATTAGTACTAAAAAAGGGTTAATATTATGCCACATTTGATAAAATTTATATGTTGTATTTTGAACACATCAGCGCGGCACTAAGCGAATCAGATTGCTCAAGAGAATCCATAACAACTATTCAAGCAATAATATTTAAACATTCAATATCCCATACTATCAAACATAAAATCCTCAAATAATCATTACAAATACCAAACAATCTCTCAAACATATCCATCCGATCTTCCCTAGATTTTTATTACATGAGTTTCTAAAGTTAAGATCCTAATCCATTGCAGCATAAGTCATCAACCTGTCACATATGTTAGAATAAACGTCAATACAATTAAGTAAAGGTGAGCATACAGGTTTGCATAGATAATAGATATAAAAGCGTCTAGCATACACCGCATGAACATACGTAAGAGATGTGAATTATACTACTTCATTGAAACATGTAAACCAACAAACCGTGAGTACGAGGCACGCGAACAAGTGTCCACGTCCTAAAGAGAAAATAAATGAGAAGTAAAAAGTGCGAGCCTTAACAACCCCGGGCCTCTGGGTGGCGGGTCAACCTCTAGCAAGCTATCATGTTAAGGGTGGCATACAAACCAAGCAATACACACAATTCATCGATTCACGTATAATCATGTAAAGACGGGATGTGAATAAGAATTTTGAGTTGTGTGATGTGTTTTGATATAGGAACATATGTGACACCCAAAAGTGCGTTTAAGCGTAAAAGGGTTCAAGTATACTCACAGTCGGTGCGTTAAGAGAGAGATGGGATCTGATATGGATTGAAGGGAGCGTTGGTTAAGCCTGTAAGCAAACAGAAGTGCATCAGTCTTCCGAAGTGTTGAAACGGTCGAAACGTGAAGGAGCAGTGGACAAGTTCGGGCGAAGTTGTACCAATTTCCTTGGAATTGGTACAAGTTCGGGCGAACTTGACTGTTTGTCTTACAGAAAGCACAAGTTTAGGCGATCTTGTCTGGTTTCCTTGGAAACCGGACAAGTTCGGGCTAACTTGCCTTCTTTTCTTGAAATGTGAACAAGTTCGGGTGAACTTGTCTGGTTTCCTTAGAAACCGTACAAGTTCGGCCGAACTTGGCTGATTTTCTTGACATTTGGACAAGCTCGGGCGAAGTTGGTCATCAATCTGATGACAACTTCGAGCGAACTTGCTCTTTTTGGAGCGAACTTGACTGTTTTAGTCACCAAATCGTGCGTTTTTGCGTCGTTTGCTGAGGAAATCGAGTGTCCATCCCTCCAACCTTAAGCTACTTAGCGAAACATAGGCTGGAGAGGTCTTTTGGAGCGAGTTTTAGTCACTTTACAGGAACTCGGGCTAATCCGGATGAACTTAATAGTTCGTACGGGTTAGTCCAGTTCGTGCAAGGTGCCAATATCATCCTTGTGCTTCCGGATCTAAGATCTTACTTGACAACGCCTCTTTCCACTTAGGGATGGCAGTCAAACCCGAACCCGATGGGTAAACCCGAAACCCGACTCATTTGGGATGAGTTTGGGGTCAGATAATCGGGTTTGGGACGGGTTTGGGATTAGTTTTTTGTGTTTTTTGCGGGTTTGGGATAGGTTTGGGATTTGGTAATATACCCGTAGACCCGACCCGATTACCCCATAAGGTGTACCCATTTACCCGATTATATACCCGATATAATTCTTTTATATTTTTAAATATGTATATAGATGATACACCCATTTTATATACATACAGGTTTTTTATCTCGTATACATTGTAATTATTTCATACGTTTTTATAATGATAACATTAAATATAATTGATATACTTGTTACCCGATGGGTTTTGGATCAGGTATACCCAACGGGTAATTTTTTTAAATTGATGGGTTTACCGAAACCCGCGGGTATACACGATACCCGATGGGTATTTATCCGCTAGAAACCCGACAGGTTTTAGGACGGGTTTGGGACAAGCTTATCTAACCGGGTTTGGGTTTGGGATTACCTAAACCCGTCCCAAACCCAACCCATTGCCATCCCTAGTTCCACTTCATAGTGAACGAAACTTACGTCAATTAGTCCGTATTTTGTGTAAAATCAATGTTTAAAAGGTTTTGCTCAGATCTAACACTTGGTGAGTCGAAATCATTAAGATTTCTAGCTTGGGAAGCCAAAGCTAAGCCCAATTACACTCGTTTAGTGTAGATCTACGTGAAAAGAAGAAGTTTTGTAGAAAAAGATAAAGATTTTCACAAACAGAAGAGTTTCTGATGAAAACGAAGGTAACCCTTGTGCAAAATCGTAGTAGAAACGTTGTTGTTTTGCATAAAACAGGTTGATTCTTACTTGGAATTAAAGGTTTTCGGTTTTGGGAGCTCTGGGGCGAACTTAGCATTAAGGAATGAGAGAATGAGGGTGGGGCAAACTTAGCACCAAGGAATGAGAGAATGAGGGTGCTGGGTATTTATAGGTGAGGAGAAATCAAGGGGTCAGACACCAAGTTCGGCCGAACTTGGCGCAAGTTTGAGCGAACTTAGCACAAGTTCGGGCGAACTTGGCCAGTTTGCTTGAACTTTGTGCAAGTTCGAGCGAACTTGCTTGTTTTGGAGGTTTCATGAGGCCTGGTCAAGTTCGGGTGAAGTTGGGTATCGGGCGAACTTGGCCTTTTGGCTAAGTTTTGTTCGTTATTTTCGTGTTAGGTTCTCGTTTGGCGATTTGGTTCGTATTAGATGGTTATATTAAGTGTTTTAGCGAAGCGTTAAGCGTTTTAAATGATGAAATAATGCGATTAAGCGATTCGTGCGAGTGAGAGCGTTGCGATAGGGAGTACAACCATAAACCATAACGCACACATAACACATAAATAACATAATGTAACATAAATAATCGCTTTTGCGATGCGTTGTGATAAGCGATGTCGAAGGCACAAGTGGTTATTATACAACAACGCACTCGGCTCTTATGGTAACATAGTTACTCATGATTGTGTTGAGTTAGCGTTGCGTTTAATAGGCGTTTAGATGTAATATAGTTGTGACAAAATGTATTTAGTAAACATAAACCATTCCCTTAATCAAAACTCGGATTAGAATGACAGATACAAACAAATAGATGGAAAAGGATAACAACGAAAATACGGGTTGTTACAGTCTCCCCCACTTTAGGAAATTTCGTCCCGAAATTTAAGTAGTGGTCGTAACAAAGAGATGTGGATATTTAGCTTTTCTATATCACTTTCCAGTTCCCAAGTGAACTCGGCACCCCGTTTTCCTTCCCATCGGACTTTCACAATAGGAATGCGAGAGCGTCGAAGTTTCTTGGTCTCTCGGTCCATGATTTCTACTGGCTTTTCCACAAAGTGTAGAGTCTCGTTTATTTTCAAATCGTCAAGTGGTACATGCAGATTTTCTTTAGCTAGGCATTTCTTGAGGTTTGAGACATGAAAAGTCGGATGCACGTTGTTGAGTTGTGCTGGTAATTCGAGTCCATAGGCCACTTTGCCAATTCTTTCCAGAATTTTAAAGGGACCCACGTATCGTGGTGCTAGTTTCCCTTTCTTTCCAAATCGGATCACTCCTTTCCAGGGCGTGACCTTTAAAAGTACATGATCTCCAATTTCGAATTGTAGGGGCTTGCGGCGTTTATAGGCATAACTCTTTTGGCGACTCCGAGCTTTCAAGAGATTGTCTCTGATTTGGAGGATCTTGTCTGTCGTTTCTTGTATTAACTCGGGACTGGTGATTTGTGCTTCTCCGATCACATGCCATGCAATAGGCGATCGACATTTTCTTCCATACAGTGCCTCAAAAGGTACCATTTGAATACTAGTATGATAACTGTTACCGTACGAAAATTCTACTAAGGTAAATGCGTATCCCAATTACCACCAAAATCTATAATGCATGCACGAAGCATGTCCTCGAGGGTGCGGATCGTGCGCTCAGTCTGACCGTCCGTTTGAGGATGAAAAGCACTACTAAGGTTAAGCGTAGTACCGAGAGCGGATTGAAAAGTCTCCCAGAGACGTGAGGTAAAGTAACCATCACGGTCAGAGATGATGTCACGAGGCGTCCCATGTCGACAAATGACTTCGTTGGTATAGATTCGTGCTAATCGTTCTACCTTGTAGTCTTCTAGTATGGCAATAAAGTGAGCAGACTTAGTAAGACGATCGACGATAACCCAAATGCTATCGTGACCAGAAGAGGTGCAAGGGAGTTTCGTAACAAAGTCCATGGCTATACTCTCCTACTTCCACAACCGGATTTCGGGTTGTTCGAGCAAACTAGAGGGCCTTTGATGTTCGGATTTAACTTTCGAGCAAGTTAAGCACTTTGAGACGTATAAAGCGATATCCTTTTTCATGACCGGCCACCAATACATAGGACGAAGGTCTTGGTACATCTTGTCGGCTCCAGGGTGAATGGAGTATCAAGATTTATGAGCTTCGGTCATTAGCAACTCTCGAAGATTTTCACGCCTAGGAATCCAAATACGATCGAGATAATAATAAATCTCGTTAGACTTATTCTCCAGCGGGGTTTCGGCACCACATTTCATTTCCTCGAACAAAGTATTCTCAATGAAACATGCATGCTAGGCTTCGTGAATCAAGGTTTTAAGTTTATTCATAGCTTGAGAGTCATGAACACTATACACATAGCTTCAACGACTGAGAGCATTGGCTACGACGTTTGCTTTGCCAGGATAGTAACGTATCTCACAATCATAGTCGTTGAGAAGTTCAACCCATCTGCGTTGACGCATGTTTAGTTCTTTTTGATTAAAGATGTGTTGTAAGCTCTTATGGTCGGTGAAGACCGTACACTTGGTACCGTAAAGGTAGTGTCGCCATATCTTTAATGCAAAAACAACTACACCGAGTTCGAGATCGTGGGTAGTGTAGTTCTTCTCGTCGATTTTGAGTTGTCGAGACCCATACGCGATAACCTTATCTCATTGCATAAGAACACAACCAAGACCAAGATTATAGGCATCGCAATAAACAACAAAATCGTCATTTCCGTCGGGTAGGGCGAGTACATGAGCGTTGTATAGCATACGCTTGAGAGTTTAAAAGCTTCCTCTTGTTTGGAATCCCAAACGCAAGGCTTGTCCTTATGAGTTAAAGCGGTAAGTGGTACGACGATTTTAGAAAAGTCGGCGATGTATCGACGGCAGTAACCCGCTAATCCAAGAAAAGAACGGATTTCAGATGCATTCTTCGGCATAATCCAACTCTTTATAGCTTCTATCTTTGCAGGGTTGACGTGAATTCCATGACTGTTAACGATATGACCAAGGAATTGGACTTCTTCGAGCCAAAATTCACACTAGAGAACTTGGCATAAAGACGATTTCCTTGAAGAAGTTCGAGAACTAAACGAAGATGTCGCGCGTGTTCGGCTCTCGACTTCGAGTAAATAAGGATGTCATCGATAATGACGAAACGATCCAAGAAGGCTTTACACACACGGTTCATTAAATCCATGAAGATCGTGGGTGCATTTGTGAGACCGAAAGGCATGACCACGAATTCAAAATGGCCATAACGAGTACGAAAGGTGGTTTTCGGAATATCTTCTTCTAACACGCGTAACTGATGATAACCAGAACGTAGGTCGATCTTAGAAAAATAGGTAGCACCTTGAAGTTGATCAAACAAATCGTCGATTCGAGGAAGAGGGTAGAGGTTCTTTATCGTGAGTTTGTTAAGTTCACGATAATCGATGCACATTCGAAACGTCCCATCTTTCTTTTTCACAAAAAGAACGGGTGCGCCCCATGGCAAAGTGCTCGGGCGTATGAAACCTTTATCAAGTAATTCTTGAAGTTGGCTAGATAGCTCGCGCATTTCGGATGGTGCAAGGAGATAGGGAGCTTTAGCAACGGGTGTAGCACCAGGGATTAAATCAATACGGAATTCGACATCACGAGTAGGGGGTAAACCAGGTAAATTGTCGGGGAAAACTTTAGGAAATTCACAAACAACGGGTACGACTTTCAAGGTTTTCTTTTCCTTCTCCGGGTTCACAATGTGGGCTAGGAAAGCAACGCATTGCTTGCGCAAATACTTTCTTGCTTGGGTACATGATATAAGCATCAACTTCTTTGAGGGTGTTTCACCGTAAACATGTAGTTGATCACCGTTTGAGAGGGGGAAACGAATCATCTTATCATAACAAACAACTTCAGCATGCTTTTCACGAAGGAAATCCATGCCTACTATGATATCGAAGCTACCTAATTGCATAGGTATGAGATGGATCGAGAAGATGTGGTTGTTGAGATCGAGAGTACAACCATGTAAGACTGAGTTAACAGTAACGGTTCTTCCGGTGGAGACTTCAACATCGAAAGTCTTTGGGAGTTTAGCGCATTTATATTTTAAAAGTTTTTCGAATTCTAACAACATAAAACAGTTATCGGCACCAGTATCAAATAAACAAGAAGCATAAATACCATTAACACGGAACGTACCATTGACAACATTGTTGTTGTTCTGAGCCTGGCGGTGGTTAAGATTGAAGGCTCTTCCACGCACAGCCTGTGGTTGATGTTGTTGTGGCTGTGGTGGCTGTGGCTGAGGCTACTGTTGCGGCTCTTGCTTCACGGCTTTGTTTGGGCATACATTGCTAAAGTAGTTCGGATCACCGCAAGTGTAGCAAGCACGTGCTTTCGGGACTGGTGCTTGCTGCTGGAGCTGGTGCTGGTTGGTTTGAGGAGCACGAGGTGGAGCTGGTAGTGCTGCTGGTGCTTGAGGAGCTTGCTGGCGAGGACCAGTACAGCAGCTGACAGTGAAGTGGTCGTAAAATATTGTAGTTGGTACAGAAACGGCAATTGCCTCTAACTGGGTGATGGTAGGTACACTTTGAGCATAAAGGGTGAGGACCAGTGTATGCACACTTTGCAGGTGGTGCGTTTGGTGTAGCAGCCTGAAGCGGCTGAGAGTTCAACGGTACAACAACTGCACAATTCTTGCTTGGGTTCCCTCTTTTTCGACCTTGGAGATTGGACTTTGATTCTTGAGATGGCTCGGTAGTAGCGCTTGGTTCGATGGTAGCTTAATTCACGACTTTGTTGTACTTGAAGTATCCAGCCTGGACACGTTTGTCATTAATCTCGGCTGCAAGCTGGAAAGTCTCTTCGATGGTAGTAGTACGCGCTGCTTGGACAAAATCAGGAACGCAGTCAGGTAGAGCACGAAGATACTTTTTAATTGCTTTTCATGTGGTGTCCACCTGACCGGGACATATGATACTTAGCTGCTTGAAGCGGGCAGTGAAACCTGTGTTGTCGGGTCCATCTTGCTTAATATTCAAAAATTCATTCTCCAGTTTCTGAATTTCGTGGGGAGGACAGAATTCTTTCACCATGATTGCCTTGAGTTCCTCCCATATGAGCCCGTAAGCTTCATCGTTTCTGCGCCTGTTGTGCTTTGTGGTCGACCAATCAAGTGCCCTTGATTGGAACACACCGGTAGCGTTGATGGTGCGGAGAGATTCGGGACATCCGCTCTGGCGGAAGGTGACCTCAATGGAATCGAACCAATGGAACATCGCGCTTGGTCCGTCTGTGCCAGTGAAGTGAGAGGTCATCACGCCTTGAATTGTTTGAAGCTGAACGAGGACTTTGGCGCGTCCGTCTTGGAATCAACAGATGAGTTGCTGCTGACAGCCTGAATTTCGCTAACAATCTGGGGGATCACCTTGGCCACGAGCGAGGCGATACGCTTGTCAGCGTAGTTGCGTTGGATGTTCCTCCTAGTGTGAGATCCCGTGGAAGACATCTACATGAAGGATTTGATTGGATGAGATTCGATTATAGTACGTTTATGTTCAAAAGTTTAGCGTTTTATTACTATTATTATTATTATTATTATTATTCAAATAAGGCACAAAATCACGTATTCACGTAGGCAAGTAAACACGTAGACACATAAGCACATAATCACATAAGCACATAAGCACATAGTCACATAATTCACGTAGGCATATATTATGCACGTATTTACCTTATCATAAGTAAAGCGTAGCGCGTTCAAGAGTTAATGAGGTAGTGTAGCGTGGTTGCGTGTAGTAGTACAGTTCATACTACGCTATATTAGAGACTAATACAACGGACGAGGTACGTGTAGCGTATCGTAAGTGGGCTATTTTAGTTGGATTATCTGCGATTTTATTAGTGTTTTAGATTGCGAGCGCTGTGTGAGTAGTGCATATATCGATAGAGCGTAAAAGCGATAAATCGAGAAATCGACAAAGCGAGAAATCGAACGTAAAATCCACAAAATTTTTAAACACATAATTAAAATAAAACTCGATGATGCGTAAAATCGGTGATGCAGGCTTAAATCAATTTGGAGTGTCCTGGGTTTTGAGACAGCGACTACCCAAAGTGTATCTAAAATTCTCTGAGTTCGGGCACACGATTTGGCCTAATAGACAAATGCTATCGCCGTACAATGGTTAGCGGCATTTATCCTTCCAGTTACATCATGTTCCGAGTCATTGAAATAGTCGAGACTTTGGAGAGATTGAAAATCGAGGAGTGGAACTAGTTATTAAGATGCCGGTTTCACCCCTAACTTAACAACTTCATTCCTAGTTGTGGTTATGCTCACCGATCAAATCAGAAGTTCCACTAGATAGAAGTGGAGATTTTCATCGAGGTTTGGATATCACTCCTAACTCAACGAAGGTATCTCGTGCGATAGAGGATGCGTGGAGTGAATGATCTTATCGATAGTTCTTGTTTTTCACACCTAATCTCGACTTGATCACTCACTTTATGTGATACGAGCGTTCTTCATGTGTATTGTGGTTGCTTTAGGAAAAGCATACGTGATTTAAAAGTCCGTTTCAAAGGTATATGGTCAAGTTCGGGCGAAGTTAACCCAGTTCGAGCGAACTTGATCATCTTCGAGCGAACTTGTTGAGTTTTGAGGGGACTGGGTCAACTTCGGGCGAACTTGGTCAAGTTCGAGCGAACTTGGTCAATTTCGAGCGAACTTGGCAATTTCGAGCGAACTTGGCCAATTTCGAGCGAAGTTGTCAGTTCATACTAATTTTGGGCATTTAATTAATGCGTAATGGTCTGATCTGGTATCCTAACTATAGACTAGGTCAAACATGGTAGTTCTACCTAATTTTCCCTATAGTTATGGCTCTGATAACAATCTGTCACACCCCAACCGATGGCGGAAACATCGGGGCGCGACACTAGGCGAATTAGATTACTCAAGAGAATCCATAACAACTATTTAAGCGATAATATTTAAACGTTCAATATCCCATACTATCAAACATAAAATCCTCAAATAATCATTACAAATACCAAACAAACTCTCAAACATATCCAATCCGATCTTCCCTAGATTTCTATTACATGAGTTTCTAAAGTTAAGATCCTTATCCATCGCAGCATAAGTCATCAACCTGTCACATATGTTAGAATAAACGTCAATACAATTAAATAAATGTGAGCATACATGTTTGCATAGATAATAGATATAAAAGCGTTTAGCATACACCGCATGAACATACGTAAGAGATGTGAATTATACTACTGCATTGAAAGATGTAAACCAACAAACCGTGAGTGCAAGGCACGCGAACAAGTGTCCACATCCTAAAGAGAAAATAAATGAGAAGTAAAAAGTGCGAACCTTAACAACCCCGGGCCTCCGGGTGGCGGTCAACCTCTAGCAAGCTATCATGTTAAGGGTGGCATACAAACCAAGCAATACACACAGTTCATCGATTCACGTATAATCATGTAAAGGCGGGTTGCGAATAAGCATTTTGAGTTGTGTGATGTGTTTGATATAGGAACATATGTAACCCAAAAGTGCGTTTAAGCATAAAAGGGTTCAAGTATACTCACAGTCGGTGCGTTAAGAGAGAGATGGGATCTGATATGGATTAAAGGGAGCGCCGGTTCAGCCTGTAAGCAAACAGAAGTGCATCAGTCTTCCGAAGTGCTGAAATGGTCGAAACGTGAAGGAGCAGTGGACAAGTTCGGGCGAAGTTGTACCAATTTCCTTGGAATTGGTACAAGTTCGGGCGAACTTGACTGTTTGCCTTACAGCAAGCACAAGTTCGGGCGAACTTGTCTGGTTTCCTTAGAAACCGAACAAGTTCGGGCGAACTTGCCTGTTTTCTTGAAATGTAACAAGTTCAAGCGAACTTGTCCGATTTCCTTAGAAACTGTACAAGTTCGGGCGAACTTGGCTGATTTTCTTGACATTTAGACAAGTTCGGGCGAAGTTGGTCATCAATCTAATGACAACTTCGAGCGAACTTGCTCTTTTGGAGCGAACTTGACTGTTTTGGTCACCAAATCGTGCGTTTTCGCGTCGTTTGCTGAGGAAATCGAGTGTCCATCCCTCCAACCTTAAGCTACTTAGCGAAACATAGGCTGGAGAGGTCTTTTGGAGCTAGTTTTAGTCCTTTATAGGAACTCGGGCTAATCCGGGTGAACTTAATGGTTCGTACGGGTTAGTCCAGTTCGTGCAGGGTGCCGATATCGTCCTTGTGCGTCCCGATCTGAGAACTTGCTTGAAAACGCCTCGTTCCACTTAGGGATGGCAGTCAAACCCGAACCCGATGGGTAAACCTGAAACCCGACTCATTTGGAACGAGTTTGGGGTCAGATAATAGGGTTTGGGACGGGTTTGGGATTAGTTTTTTGTGTTTTTTGCGGGTTTGGGATGGGTTTGGGATTTGGTAATATACCCGTAGACCCGACCCGATTACCCCATAAGGTGTACCCATTTACCCGATTATATACCCGATATAATTCTTTTATATTTTTAAATATGTATATATATGATACACCCATTTTTTATACATATAGGTTTTTTATCTCGTATACATTGTAATTATTTCATACGTTTTTATAATGATAATATTAAATATAATTGATTACTTGTTACCCAATAGATACCCGATGGGTTTTGGATCAGGTATACCCAACGGGTTTATTTTTTTAAATTGATGGGTTTACCCGAAACCCGCGGGTATACACGATACCCGATAGGTATTTATCCGCTAGAAACCCGACAGGTTTTAGGACGGGTTTGGGACAAGCTTATCTAACCGGGTTTGGGTTTGGGATTACCTAAACCCGTCCCAAACCCGACCCATTACCATCCCTAGTTCCACTTCATAGTGAACGAAACATACGTCAATTATTCCGTATTTTGTGTAAAATCAATGTTTAAAAGGTTTTGCTCAGATCTAACACTTGGTGAGTCGAAATCATTAAGATTTCTAGCTTGGGAAGCCAAAGCTAGGCCCAATTACACTCGTTTAGTGTAAATCTAAGTGAAAAGAAGAAGTTTTGTAGAAAAATATGAAGATTTTCACAAACAGAAGAGTTTTGATGAAAACGAAGGTAATCCTTACGCAAAATCGTAGTAGAAACGTTGTTGTTTGCATAAAACGGATTGATTCTTACTTGGAAATCAAAGGTTTTCGGTTTTGGGAGCTCTGGGGCGAACTTAGCAACAAGGAATGAGAAAATGAGGGTGCTGGGTATTTATAGGTGAGGAGAAATCAAGGGGTCAGACACCAAGTTCGGCCGAACTTAGCACAAGTTCGAGCGAACTTGGCACAAGTTCGGGCGAACTTGGCCAATTTGCTTGAACTTTGTGCAAGTTCGAGCGAACTTGCTTGTTTTGGAGGTTTCATGAGTTTTGGTCAAGTTCGGGCGAACTTGGCCTTTTGGCGAAGTTTTGTTCGTTATTTTCCCGTTAGGTGCTCGTTTGGCGATTCGGTTTGTATTAGATGATTATATTAAGCATTTTAGCGAAGCATTAAGCGTTTTAAATGATGAAATAATGCGATTAAGCGATTCATGCGAATGAGAGCATTGCGATAGCGAGTACAACCATAAACCATAAGGCACACATAACACATAAATAACATAATGTAACATAAATAACTGCGTTTGCGATGCGTTGTGATAAGCGATGTCGAAGGCACAAGTGGTTGTTATACAACAGCGCACTCGGCTCTTATGGTAACATAGTTACTCGTGATTGTGTTGAGTTAGCGTTGCATTTGATAGGCGTTTAGATGTAATATAGTTATGACAAAACGTATTTAGTAAACATAAACCATTCCCTTAATCAAAACTCGGATTACAATGACAGATACAAACAAAATAGACGGAAAAAAGATAACAACGAAAATACGAGTTGTTACACAATCGTTTACGTATTTTATGTACATGCGATCGGTCAAAATGATATTCACAATATTTCCGGAATAATATCCAAGTTACTGTAACATATTCCCAAATACACCTTACAAAGACCTTAATCGCAACCCCGGACACGCACGACGAAACCCGACACAAAAAAGAAAAAAAATTGGACCTCTTAGGTGCCATGCGCCAGAATCCTTGGCATCTCCCGCGACGCGCAGAAGAGTACCAAGACACATGGCTCCGTTTCGCGACACGTGTCCAACCTACCTAAGACCGGTGGCAGTCTAGGCTTAGCTGACCTCCCCCGCGTGACGAATCAAATTTTGGGTATATAAGGAGCGGCCTGGAACTGTTTCAAATCGCTTATTTCGATTGAAAAATCGATCTCTTACTCTCTCTAAACTGTGTCCGAGTCCCGAAGCCCTCTAGAACCCCTAAACCTGCGAAGCTCTGCTCCGTTGTAAGTATTTTAACCCCCGATCACTAATTCGTCACCCTACTCGATTGATTCAGGAACCACCAACGCATGTCAAAGCTCTGCCTGACTAAGTTCGTTGGGTTCTGTCTCGTGTAGTATGACCACCCTACCCAATTGATTTAGGACCCACCAACGCATGTCAAGGCTCTTCCTGACTCAGTCTGTTGGGGTTCTGTCTCGTGTTGTATGGCTAAAGTGACTTGGGTTATTTTACTAACACGTGATGCATTGTATTATTATTAGGAACTCAGAATTTGCACCAGAAAGCTTTAAGTTAAAAACCCTAAAGCAACAGGTGAGTACATAGACCCCTCTTTTTACATATTTTGAGGTGATTATGTGAGTACATAGACCCATCTTTTTACATATTTTGAGGTGATTATGTGAGTACATAGTTCCCCTCTTTTACGTTTTCTAAATATTTTAGGGTGATTCATATGTGCTAAACTACCTTTCAAAACATGTTTACAAAAAATTATATACATATGATTTAAATACACAACATGCTTTACATTGTACGAAATTTGATGGTACGTTGAACATGACAATGATACATTCATTAACTTTGATCATGCCGACCGGTAGTATGTTATGGTACCAGAGGATTGACAACCCCATTCCCGCTTCTAGGTTTGGTTGGAAGTTTCCTCTGGGAATGACATAAATTGTGCAACACATTTGACAGACCTTTATTTATAAAGGTTTGTCCGATAGTCAACAAGGCTTGAATGTATTCGTCAACAAACCACACTTGTTTTATACAAAAAGGCAAATTGTTTTATATACACAACAAGACCTTTTTTTACACAAAACATTTGGTTTTATACAAAGATATATGTTCATACAGTACAAGGACATTTTGTTGATTTATACAATACAAGACATTTGGTTGGTTTATAAAAAGTCACAAATGGTTTCTAAGTAAACCATACAATGTTTCTCTTATATTGAATGATTTCTCATACGATCTTACAAAAGAAACATTTTTTTCAAAGATTCATGGCTACAAAGATTTATTTAAAATATCAACTGTTAAAGTTGATTAAATATATTTCAATATTCAAAAGTCATGAGTCGTGATCATAAAACGTATGTTACTCGCCAACATTCAATGTTGACTTATTTTCACATATGTTTCAGGTACTAATGCATGATCAAGTATGCTACACATAGGATGGACTCTGGCATTAGCTTGCTTAAAATAAAATTAGTTGTTGTATTTTGTTTCGAGTTCTCAAAGGCAATGTAATTTATAAGTTCAAAAAAACCAAACTTTATTTACCATGTGTTTGAATCAATTTGTAACGTGACCCCCGACGTTTCCGCTGCGGGTTGTTTTTATTATGCGGTCGGGGTGTTACAGTATTAGGTATTCAGGCAATGGCATGATCATATACAATGTCCCAACTTGTTAACTAATATAAATGATTTCTTTTATAAAGAAAGTTTGAGTGTTACCAGTGTCTAGTTCGTTTAAATCGCAGTTTCCCTTTTCGCCGTTTGGGGACTCCGCAAACTAGCGTATAATGCATCCCAATTTACTTTGGAAAGTTCAGAATTACGCCGACTTTCCAATTTTCGCCAATTAAGCCATCATCCAGCTCATAAGTTCTGGCAGGTTCGCTAAACAATTAAATTGGCGGGTTTTTTTAAATGATACATTTTAAATCCAAAATTCATAAATGATTAGGCAAACTGAATAAAAAATCTACAAATTATTTCCAGAAATTATTAGCTTTTTTATTATAATTAATAATTTCGTTTTAAACTGCTGTTTAACAGATAAATTGGCGAATAATACCATTTGACTTTTTAAATTCTTAAATTTTTACTAAAGTGTCCTAAATGTCCAAAAAACCCCTGTAAAAATTCAGTTCCAAATGAATTTTCTAAACAGTGTTTTCGGCTACCGAAAGTTCTATAATTCGTGATTTTTAAAATCATATCTAGTGTCAGCCAATGGATCCCGAATTTTTGGTGGATGGTTCCCATGTTATAAAAAGTCTCTCTGCAAAATTTGGTGATTTATCCAATATGTTTGATATTTTTCCCAAATTAATACCATTAAACACCAAATATTCTTAGAATTGCCAAAAATTCCCAAACTTTTTAGAGATATTATTTTCATCGCATATGATCACCATATAAATTTCAAGTGGTAACAATACCTGCGCAAAAAGTTACGCTAAAACTAAGTTTAGTGCTTCTAAATTCGATTTCGGGTGTTATACCTTATGTTTCTCACCTATTCAAGCAAATTCTAAGCTTCCAAATGCCTGAGTTGGGCTAGATACAATACCTACACAACACGTATAACACAAAGATGTATTCACCATCATCAATCAAGACTTTTTACCAATCTTTTTCGTTTAGGATTTGTCTTATCCGTTTCTTATCGAAAAGCCGCGTTTTGATCATAGTTTTCAACTTTTCCACCATCAAACATCATAAATACCCTTGTTACATCTTATGTGTATTTAAACATCCTTCAAGGCCACACAGAATCAAGCTTCGTGGATCAAACTCAATCCTTTTTGTCAAACAAGAGTTTTAGTATGAAAAAAAACCATAAAAATACCATCATAAACACTATTATACCTAGGGATGAGCTTGGTACCAACAGGTACCGAATCGGTACCAAGACCGAAAATACTGGTACCAAAAATCCCCAAAAGTGGGTACCGGTACCGAATATACCCGGTACGGTATGGTTCGGTATCGGTACCGAAAATTTACCAGTTCGGTAAATTCTGTACCGGACCGGTACCCGGTACCATTTCTAATCCCTAATTATACCTTAATCATTTGCTTGGTTTTGCTAGAAATTATAGGAGCAAAAGCTTAGGCTTAGAGAAAGTGTTTTAACTTGTTTAAAAATGAAACACTGAGAAAGTAATGCCCTTTCAGGGCCGATCGGAACTCTTAAGGGTCTTCAAGACCTCTTTGACTAGTTAAAGCTTAGAAATTGATGATGTTTGATAAGTATGACTGGTATTTTGTGTTTTGGATAATTATTTGGCATTAAACGTGCCCCTGGTTCGGTAAACGGTAGTGAAATAACGTTTTTCGCACGGTTTTTCATGTTTTTAAAACACAAACTCATCGGTAACAAAAAGTCAAACGCTTTCATGTATTTGCTTGAAATACATTATATAAATGTTATATAAGTGTTTTTAGGCTTAAATGATGGTACAATGCATGTTTGGTTAATAACGTATGCGTTAAAATCGAAGGCGTTTTGTTAACCAGAAACTTCTTCGTTTAACGTGTTTGCTAACTGATAAGGCATCAATGACCCTATGTTATAGTCTATAGATCATATCTACATAATTCCGTGCCTCTGGAATCGTTTACGACACGTCTGTTCATGTATAACCATCAATGCACTGTTAATCGAACATCCTTCCGTTTAACCTGTTTTTGCACTCAAAGGCCCCGATATCATCCTGTTAACTATTACCGTTCATATGTTAACTATAACATGCCTCGGATTCGTCTGACGTTTCATTCGACTAGGGTATACCTGGTTTTGCCACGGATGTCACATTATGGTTTTCTTCATGTCATAATTAGACAGCCAGAATGCATATAGACAACACGCAAACCAAACTCGCGTTTATAATAAGGTACAATACACAAAATATATTTTGTTGGTACATGAACAAAAGGTTATACCTTAACGATTATCGTGTACTATATAATAAGGTACAATAGATAAAGTATATTTTATTGGTCCATGAATGAAAGGTCGTACCTTAGCGGTTATTGTGTACAATACAAATTTTGGTCGAACAAAGACGAATATATAAATTAAAGTCGATAAAGGACCATAATGTCCCGTAACTCACGACAATAAATGTAGTTTATTGTTGATATGATCAAATTTAGAAAAAATATAAAAAAAAAACTCTATAGTCTATAATAAAACAACATACTCTGTGTAAAATTCTAATAATATCAAATCCATTGGTAGAATTATGGAGAGGTTGAAGACCCAACTCCAAAAACCATATATGCACATGAAATTTTCTAAAAATAGAAATGATTCTATAACCTTTATATAATTTTTAAGAAACTAGTATAAAGGACCCGCACGTGTGGCGGGTGGTAACTGTAAACATAATTTAGGTAAATCATAGGGACCAAAGTAATTGTATAATATTTACTTTTTATGACATCCGAATATAACACGTGTTTAGAAATATTGAAAATTACGTTGCTTTTATGACTCGCATGTTGCGACGTAACCGCTAAACCAAATAAAATAAACGTAAACCGTTGACGTTACATCAACACAACTATGTAATGTAACAGTTCTTTACTTGGGGGGTTGGAAGCTTTCTATTCCGTACATACATGTTCCCGAGCTTTTTGATATTACTAAAAGCGGTAGAGTCTTTGGAACAATAATTGGTATCTTTATTACATTAGCTAAAACATATTTGTTCTTGTTCATTCCTATCGCAACAAGATGGACTCTACCGTGGCTGAGAATGGATCAATTATTAAATCTTGGATGGAAAGTTCTTTTACCTATTTCTCTAGGTAATCTATTATTAACAACTTCTTTCCAACTTCTTTCACTGTAAAAAATACGTCTATATTCACGACTTGTCTCAAACAACAGAAAGAAACAAGTAACTTAATTTTTTATAGATATTCACGATATGTTTCTTATGGTAACTGAGTTCGTGAATTATGGCCAACAAACAATACGAGCTGCAAGGTATATTGGTCAAGGTTTCATGATTACCTTATCACACACACGTGAATCGTTTGCCTATAACTATTCAATACCCCTACGAAAAATTGATCACCTCCGAACGTTTCGGCGGTCGAATCCACTTTGAATTTGATAAATGCATTGCTTGTGAAGTATGTGTTCGTTATGTCCTATAGATCTACCCGTTGTTGATTGGAAATTGGAAACTGATATTAGAAAGAAACGATTGCTTAATTACAGTATTGATTTCGGAATATGTCTATTTTGTGGTAATTGCGTTGAGTATTGTCCAACAAATTGCTTATCAATGACTGAAGAATATGAACTTTCTACTTATGATCGTCACGAATTGAAATTTTGGTAGAAAAAGTATAGAAACCAATAAATGGGTGTAAAACCATAGAATAGATATATAAACTATTATATGAATTAAAATTACATGATAGAAAAAACAATTATTCGAAGAAGGTGCTGGTCAAGACAAGAAAGAGAGGAGGATGGATGGGATATCGAACAATAAAACAAAAAGAAAATTCAAGCATGTTTAACAACAATACACAAAGTTTTAGAGACTTATACAAAATTGAATAGTGAAACTTACACACAAAACCATTTTATAAATTGTGATGGTCAATACAAGAAAAAGAGAAGGATGGATGGGATATCAAACAATAAAACAAAAAGAAAATTCAAGTATGTTTTACAATTAGTACACAAAGCTTTAGAGACTCGTACAAAATTGAATAATGAAACTTACACACAAAACCATTTTATAAATTAATAGATGGATAATTATAATTTCTCAAGTTAAGCCCATTCCTTAAGGAAGCTATAAAAAAACCTCTCTCCTATTTAATAAATAAAAAGTTAACTCATTGAATTGAAGCAATCACATCACAATCCTAATAAAACAATTCATTTCTACTTTCTAAACACATGGTCAAAAAGTTTATATAATATCTTTTACATAAACACATTATTCACAACAATTTCACAAAACTTACAATTATTTGCCAATAGTATTCATTTCCAATTAAATCCGACATTTATAGTGATTCCAAACCAAGGATAAATTAACTCCAAAATAAAATTTACTAATAAAAAAACGAGTTTCCAAACCAAGTTCATGGATTCAATTCTCACAATGGTTTTTTTTTCCAGATTTATTGAGTTTAGTATATAGGCCTAGTGGAGATGGATATAATCCGGTGGTTCCGTTGATGACACGATAATACTCAAGTGGTTCGTCAGTGATCCGAATCTGCCATTCAAAAAAAAAGAAAAAACCGAATTTCTGTAACATCCGTCAAAAAAAACGGATTTTACCAAACCCGCTCCGTTTATTAACCGAACAATCAGTTAAAAATTTCGTTGCATATTTAATGCCCAAATTATTTTTAAACGATGCATAATTAATAAGTATATTGGAATATATAATTTGCTTTTGAAAAACTGTTAAAAATAAAGAAATAAAAATAAAAAGCAGCTGCCGGGTTTCGATCCCGGGTCAGCCAGCGTTTCAGCAAACAACTTATCTTTCAACCATCCAACCACTGCGCCACTTGTGATTCTTGTTTATTATTAGAGACAATTAATACATAAAATAAATCTCGAATTCAAAAACCGACGCGCCTAATTGCAGTCGTCGGAAATCCCGACTAACTCGCTAAGAATTGACGGTTACTTCAGTTATAAAGTAAACTTTAACTATGACATCGGTTATAACCGACGTCTGAACCCGCGACGCAAGCTATAACCGCCGGAAAGTTTCTAACCGACGAATCAAGTCGGAAAACGGGCCAAATACGTCGATGTCCCGCCCTATAAATACCTCCTCGAACCTCTGCTAGCTTTTTCGCTCAAAACCCCACATTTACCCGACGTAATTCCACTCGCCGGAAAAGTTCTGCACCTCGCCGGAAAACCGAGCCCTTCACTTCTGAGCCTTCTGAACACCCAGAACTTATACCGAAGCCACTCAAATCCATCTCAAGCTCTCTGAAGACTCTCTGCCGCAAGACACACGTCGTCGGAAGTTTCTGCTGTCACCGGAGTTTCGCCGGAGAAACAGAGGAGTCCAGTTCGGTATACCTTACGCCTAATTTTTCATTCTTTTTATTTATCTCACCTGAAATTAACCTCAAAACACTAAAAGAACTTGATTAAAACTTCGAACCAGTCGGACTTTCGATTCTGGTTAAGATTAACGAAGAAGACGAAGTTTCAGTAGTATATAAGTTTAATTTAAATCAAGATATAACTCGGGTTAGACACACAGTCCAGCGGTGGACTGTGTGCACATTAAACACGCTTACGTCTCGAGTTCGAATCTTGTCCCACGCACCTTCGCCCTAATAAAAATGTTCCTTTTTTTTAACCGAACCGGAGTCACTGCGTAAGATGTTAAGTTTAATAATAACTGGAATAATAACCAAGATAGACACACAGTCCAGTGGTGGACTGTGTGAATGTTTAATCACAGGACACGAGTTCGAGTCCGGGCTACCACACCGGTCCGGACAATTATTAAACTTTTTATTTAAGACAGAAATAAAAATATTTAATTTGTATATAAGTATAATAAAAATCGGTTTATTTAACAAGTTAGACACACAGTCCAGCGGTGGACTGTGTGTTAACTCAACCCACAGGTCCCGGGTTCGAGACCTGTGGAGCGCCCCGGTTCGATGCTTTAAAATTGTTTTTAAAATAAATGATTTTCTGTTTAATTCAATTAATATATAAATATAATTAAAAACAGAAATATTTCGGGTTAGGCACGTAGCTCAGTTGGTAGAGCTGCGTGCACGCATACGGGAGGTCTCGGGTTCGAGCCTCACCCAGCGCACACAATTACACATACGAACCGGTCAACAGTCAAAGTCAATGGTCAACGGTCAGCGGTCAAAAAGTCAACATTTTTTTATTATTTTTATTTATTTATTTTATTTAAAAATCAATTAAAAATACTTAAAAATAACATTTTTAAGGTTAGAAAATAGCCTTAAACTCACAAAAATACACCCAACAATTCTACTAAAATGGATTAATAAAATCCGTTTACTTACCAAACCATTATGCCATTATCTAGGTTAGTTTCACTCGTGGTTAAATCCAACTTCGCGTGCATTCAACATTATCAACCGAACGCACCCAATGTGAGTGAATCTTACAACCCCTCTTTTTAATTACACGTTTTGGGGTGTGTCATGTGTCACTAAAATTAACTCGTTTATTTAAACTTGTGCCGTACCATATTGTGATCTAAACTTAGATTGTATACATTGCTTGTAGTTATGTATTTCATTTTATCAATTTATATGCAATTCATTCATTAGGCCCATCAGTTCCTCGTGGGAGACGAGTTGAGCAACGCGTGCCTCAAAACAAATCCATTATTGTGCGTGTGTGTATTATTTAGTTTATATTGTTTGTAGTTATGTATTTAATATTGTCAAGTATATGCAGATCATTCATTAGGCCCATCAGTTCCTCGTGGGAGACGAGTTGAGCAACGCGTGCCTCAAAACGATCCATTATTGTTCATGTGTGCATTATTTAATATTAATTGATTGGTGAATAAGTTTACATCTATTTTTACTCATGTGTGGTTGTGCACTTAATTTTGTAATCAATTAAATAAACTTGTTCAAATGTTTTTTATAGGATTCACTCGCCAACTTTTTGTTGATCCAAAAAACCATTTTTACACATGATACAGGTGAACAGGATGAAGCAAGGAAAACATAGGAAATGCCTTAGAAGAAAACAATGAAGCCTAGATTGATGTTTAGGACATGATGTAATATTGATTGTAATTTTCCATTAAAGTGTATTAATGAATATGAAACGGTAAAATAAATGTCATGAGCTTTGATGATAACCCAATCATGCCCCGATCACCTTTTCCGCTGCGGGTCGGGGTGTGACAGATTGGTATCAGAGCCATGACTATAGGGATATAGGATAGGTTATTAGACCCTTAGAGCCTATACTATTTTTTGCCTAAATTTTAATTGTTTAGGTGGTTACATACAAACTTGTGATGTTTATTTGTTTCATATTTGTTTATACTTACAGTCAAACATACATACTTATATACACATTCATCATACATATTTCAATGTTCATATATTCAAATCATCTTCATACTTTTGTTATTCAAAGATTTTGTTGCAATTTTCAAATCTCATCAAAGTAAGTTCTGCGACGGGCATGTAGTAACTGGAAGGGTACAAGTACCGGTAGTCGGAACGTCCTGTCTAGGTTGGCATTCGTATAAATCCAATATAACGGACCAGTTTGCCTACCTGGGGACTAACGATGAGAGTACGAAGGACCTATTAGGCCAAAGCATGCCACACCAAACGTCGTTCGAACTAACCCACTTTGAGGTGTCACCGTGTCTACACCTGGACACATTCCGAATATCATACGTTATATGCATATTTCTCGATTTTCTCCGGGTTTTAGTGTACGTAACCAGGCTAACACATGCGAACCATATGAAAAACCCGGTATTCATGGGGGCCCACATGATTATGAAGGTGAAGTATGGCGGCATGTAGGGCCTAATGACGAGCAAAGCACAAGACATCCTATGGATGTAGTAGATTTATTTTTCTATATTTATTTTATTAATGTTCATTCCTAGTGCGACCCATGATCCCAAAAACATCCAACTCATACTCATGATGCGTATTCCTTGTAGATGTCTTCTAACCTCGCCCGTAGGAAGATGAGAGCAGGAAAAGCCCGCGAGCGCATGGCTGCCCTAATCGCTCAACAAATGGCTGCCGTAATACCCAACATTGTAATCCAAGTCCAACAAGCACTTACCGCTAATCCTGTCAATCAAGAAGATCAACACGTTATCAACCCTCCCCCAAATACCACTAAATGCACCTACAAGCATTTCAAATCATGCGACCCTCCAAAATACAAAGGGACTGAAGGTGTCACTGCTCTCCTCCATTGGTTTGAAGAAATGGAGAACACTTTTCTAAATTGCGATTGCCCCGATGACCGCAAAGTGCGATATGCTACCGGTCGTTTATATGGGATAGCACTTACTTGGTGGAATACAGAGAAGGCCAAACGAGGTGTTAACGATGCTATGACTTTGACTTTGGAAGAGTTGAAGGAAATCATGACAAGACGGTTTTGCCCAAGGAGCGAAATCAAGAAATTAGAGGATGAGTTCTATTCGTTGAAGCAAAAGGAAGGTGAACACACCACATACAACAAAAGATTCCTCGAGTTACATCAAATGGTTCTCAACTTGTTCACTCCCTCTACCGTTTGATCGAGCACTACATTCGAGGTCTTCCGTCAAAGATTCAAGACTCTGTAATAAGTACCACGCCTGCAACTTTGGAAGCAGCAATGGAGCTAGCAACAGAGCTCACCGAGAACCGAATCCGGAACAAAGACTTCAAGGAGGAGAAGAAGAAGGATAAAGCATCGACTGAAACTTCAAACTCCACCCAAACCGAATCCCCTTCTCAACCCACTTCTAAGAGAAAAAGAGACGGGCAACTTTTCGCTACTACCCAACGTAATCAACTAATTTCACACGCCATACCCATCTAAGCTATCCCAATCACCCAAGTGGCACCCAACTCAACTTACCCAAATAAGAAACCATATCTTGGACCTCACCCTCGATGTAACACCTGTTTTTATCAGCATCCCCTTACCTTACCTTGTCGACTATGTGCAACTTGTGGACGCTATGGTCATTTGAGCAAGGTTTGCCGCACCCCTCAAAACCAAATCTCTCCCCCTACTCAAAACATGATCCAAATCTATCAACAACCCCAATACCCCATGTTCCCATATGTTCGAGCTTGTTTCAATTGTGGCGACCCTACTCACTTTAGAAACACGTGCCCTCGATTGGTTAACATCATCAACGCTCAAGCTCAGTCAAACCCAGTTAACCAAGTAAATCAAGAAAACCCAACCACTAGGCCACCAGCAAGAGGAAGAGTTTTCAACATCAACGCCAATCCTGTCGAAGATAATGACGGCCCAAACGAAAACACCCAACTAGTCCTCTTCACCGAAAATCAAGATTCAACCCCAATCGTTTAGTTTTATGTTTTTCTTTATGTTTTTCTTTATGTTTTAGAATCACATAGAACCAATCATAACTTAAGGATAAAGCCAATGAAACTTTGACAAGAATATGGTGGATACGCCGCTGGTACTTCCTATATATAAGTATTCTTGCCAAAGGATCAGAAGCATTATCTGGCGGTTATGAGAGGTTCCATGTGTAAACTGTTTGAGTGATTATTGTTTATTATTTTCAGTACATGCAATACGATCGGCTCCGTTTGATTGAGCCTTGATCGCACAGACATTTTTCATTTTCAGTACATGCAATACGATCGGCTCCGTTTGATTGAGCCTTGATCGCACAGACATTTTTCATTTTCAGTACATGCAATACGATCGGCTCCGTTTGATTGAGCCTTGATCGCACAGACATTTTCATTTTGTTGTGTTTGTTGTAGAGTCACATAGAACTAATCATAACTTGCGGATAAAGCCAATGAAAATTTGACAAGAATATGGTGGATACGCCGCTGGTACTTCCTATATATAAATATTCTTGTCAAAGGATCAGAGGCATTATCAGGCGGTTATGAGAGGTTCCATGCAGGATTTAGTAAGTTTTGGTTGTTGTGTTGTTATAGAGTCACATAGAACTAATCATAACTTGCGTATAAAGACAATGAAAATTTGACGAGAATATGGTGGATACGCCGCTGGTACTTCCTATATATAAGTATTCTTGTCAAAGGATCGGAGGCATTATCAGGCGGTTATGAGAGGTTCCATGTATAAACCGTTGGTGTGATTATTGTTTAGATTATTGTTTATTATTTTCAGTACATGCAATACGATCGGCTCCGTTTGATTGAGCCTTGATCGCACAGACATTTTTCATTTTCAGTACATGCAATACGATCGGCTCCGTTTGATTGTGCCTTGATCGCACATACATTTTACATTTTCAGTACATGCAGTATGATCTTGTGGTTGTTATGTTTGTTGTAGAGTCACATAGAACTAATCATAACTTGCGGATAAAGTCAATGAAAATTTGACGAGAATATGGTGGATACGCCGCTGGTACTTCCTACATATAAGTATTCTTGTCAAAGGATCGGAGGCATTATCAGGCGGTTATGAGAGGTTCCATGTAGGATTTGGTATGTTTTGGTTGAAGATTGTTCATTATACATTTCAGCGTATTCAATTTCATCATTTAAAGAAGTTGAGCTATGTCTCACATCCACAATGACTAACCTTTCCATCACAACAAACGAGAGAGGTGTTGTCATCATTCAAACATGTATACTATCAGAATGTGGACTCAAATATTGGTTGTTGTGTTTATTTATGTTCTAGAGTTATATCATAGAACCAATCATAACTCACTGATAAAACCAATGAAAATTTGACAAGAATATGGTGGATACGCCGCTGGTACTTCCTATATATAAGTATTCTTGTCAAAGGTTCAGAGGCATTGTCAGGCGGTTATGAGAAGTTCTATGTAGGATTTAGTAATTTCTTGGTAACTAATCATAACTTGTGGATAAAACCAACGAAAATTTGACAAGAATATGGTGGATACGCCGCTGGTACTTCCTATATATAAGTATTCTTGCCAAAGGATCAGAGGTATTATCAGGCGGTTATGAGGAGTTCCATGTAGGATTTAATATTGTCTTGGTTGAAATTTGTGTTACATTTATATCATCTCGCCATTTAAAGAAATTGGATTGTGTTCTGTTTCTACATAGACTAACTTCTCCACCACAACAAACGAGAGAGGAACTGTCACAAATCAAACATGTATGCTATCAGAATTGAGACTCAGATATTGGTTGTTGTGTTTATTTATGTTCTAGAGTTACATCATAGAACCAATCATAACTTACTGATAAAACCAATGAAAATTTGACAAGAATATGGTGGATACGCCGTTGGTACTTCCTATATATAAGTATTTTTGTCAAAGGATCAGAGGTATTGTTAGACGGTTATGAGAAGTTCCATGTAGGTTGTAGTATTAGAAGTTTTGCTTTAGGATATAACCACATCCTTCCAAACATATCAAAACTCTTACGCATGATATCATATTTAGCGAATCAACTCTGCTTATCGATATTTTTACCGTAGGCAACAAAAAGCGATTCCTGTAACATGGTACTTAACTCTTACAAGGGACGTTACCGCCTTAAACAAAAACTTAAACCCTTACCCTTTTTCTAAGTATGTAACTGTCAAACTAAACACCATCATTTTTAGTCAAATATATCACTACTTAAATTTCGGGACGAAATTTCTAAAAAGCAGGGGATACTGTAACATCCGTAAAAAAAACGGATTTTACCAAACCCGCTCCGTTTATTAACCGAACAACCAGTTAAAAATTTCGTTGCATATTTAATGCCCAAATTATTTTTAAACGGTGCATAATTAATAAGTATATTGGAATATATAATTTGCTTTTGAAAAACTGTTAAAAATAATGAAATAAAAATAAAAAACAGCTGCCGGGTTTCGAACCCGGGTCAGCCAGCGTTTCAGCAAACAACTTATCTTTCAACCATCCAACCACTGCGCCACTTGTGATTCTTGTTTATTATTAGAGACAATTAATACATAAAATAAATCTCGAATTCAAAAACCGACGCGCCTAATTGCAGTTGTCGGAAATCCCGACTAACTCGCCAAGAATTGACGGTTACTTCAGTTATAACGTAAACTTTAACTATGACATCGGTTATAACCGACGTCTGAACCCGCGACGCAAGTTATAACCGCCGGAAAGTTTCTAACCGACGAATCAAGTCGGAAAACGGGCCAAATACGTCGATGTCCCTCCCTATAAATACCTCCTCGAACCTCTGCTAGCTTTTTCGCTCAAAACCGCACCTTTACCCGACGTAATTCCACTCGCCGGAAAAGTTCTGCACCTCGCCGGAAAACCGAGCCCTTCACTTCTGAGCCTTACTGAACACCCAGAACTTATACCGAAGCCACTCACATCCATCTCAAGCTCTCTGAAGACTCTCTGCCGCAAGACACACGTCGCCGGAAGTTTCTGATGTCATCGGAGCCGGAGAAACAGAGGAGTCCAGTTCGGTATACCTTACGCCTAATTTTTCATTCTTTTTATTTATCTCACCTGAAATTAACCTCAAAACACTCAAAGAACTTGATTAAAACTTCGAACCAGTCGGACTTCCGATTCTGGTTAAGATTAACGAAGAAGACGAAGTTTCAGTAGTATATAAGTTTAATTTAAATCAAGATATAACTCGGGTTAGACACACAGTCCAGCGGTGGACTGTGTGCACATTAAACACGCTTACGTCTCGAGTTCGAATCTTGTCCCACGCACCTTCGCCCTAATAAAAATGTTCCTTTTTTTAACCGAACCGGAGTCACTGCGTAAGATGTTAAGTTTAATAATAACCGGAATAATAACCAAGATAGACACACAGTCCAGTGGTGGACCGTGTGAATGTTTAATCACAGGACACGAGTTCGAGTCCGGGCTACCACACCGGTCCGGACAATTATTAAACTTTTTATTTAAGACAGAATGAAAATATTTAGTTTGTATATAAGTATAATAAAAATCGGTTTATTTAACAAGTTAGACACACAGTCCAGTGGTGGACTGTGCAGGTCCCGGGTTCGAGACCTATGGAGCGCCCCGGTTCGATGCTTTAAAATTGTTTTTAAAATAAATGATTTTCTGTTTAATTCAATTAATATATAAATATAATTAAAAACAGAAATATTTCGGGTTAGACACGTAGCTCAGTTGGTAGAGCTGCGTGCACGCGTACGGGAGGTCTCGGGTTCGAGCCTCACCCAGCGCACACAATTACACATACGAACCGGTCAACAGTCAAAGTCAATGGTCAACGGTCAGCGGTCAAAAAGTCAACATTTTTTTATTATTTTTATTTATTTATTTTATTTAAAAATCAATTAAAAATACTTAAAAATAACATTTTTAAGGTTAGAAAATAGCCTTAAACTCACAAAAATACACCCAACAATTCTACTAAAATGGATTAATAAAATCCGTTTACTTACCAAACCATTATGCCATTATCTAAGTTAGTTTCACTCGTGGTTAAATCCAACTTCGCGTGCATTCAACATTATCAACCGAACGCACCCAATGTGAGTGAATCTTACAACCCCTCTTTTTAATTACACGTTTTGGGGTGTGTCATGTGTCACTAAAATTAACTCGTTTATTTAAACTTGTGCCGTACCATATTGTGATCTAAACTTAGATTGTATACATTGCTTGTAGTTATGTATTTCATTTTATCAATTTATATGCAATTCATTCATTAGGCCCATCAGTTCCTCGTGGGAGACGAGTTGAGCAACGCGTGCCTCAAAACAAATCCATTATTGTTCGTGTGTGTATTATTTAGTTTATATTGTTTGTAGTTATGTATTTAATATTGTCAAGTATATGCAAATCATTCATTAGGCCCATCAGTTCCTCGTGGGAGACGAGTTGAGCAACGCGTGCCTCAAAACGATCCATTATTGTTCATATGTGCATTATTTAATATTAATTGATTGGTGAATAAGGTTACAACCTTTTTTACTCATGTGTGGTTGTGCACTTAATTTTGTAATCAATTAAATAAACTTGTTCAAATGTTTTTCATAGGATTCACTCGCCAACTTTTTGTTGATACAAAAAACCATTTTTACACATGATACAGGTGAACAGGATGAAGCAAGGAAAACATAGGAAATGCCTTAGAAGAAAACAATGAAGCCTAGATTGATGTTTAGGACATGATGTAATATTGATTGTAATTTTCCATTAAAGTGTATTAATGAATATGAAACGTTAAAATAAATGTCATGAGCTTTGATGATAACCCAATCATGCCCCGGTCACCTTTTCCGCTGCGGGTCGGGGTGTGACAATTTCCATATATGAAAGAGTGTCTTATTTCCTTCATATATTTTTTTGTGAAAAAACTAAAATAATAATAATGATAACGATTGAACAAGTCGAGTTTTAATTAAAATGCAAATTTAAAAAATGATGTATTTATGTTTACTTTTCTTCATTTAGTAAGTATCATCTCCTTCAATGTAGTTAGATCTCCGAAAAATAATTTCTCCCTCATAAAAACATTTCCATCTCCTCTTTCCATGAAGGACTTATATATAACATTGTTCTAAGTGATTTTACTAGTTTTTTATGCTTTATTTATTTGCATATTATGTTCTAGCACCGTTCTCTTCATATTTTGCTAAGAGGTAATGATATTTGTATGTGTTTCGAGTTTCTGAAATTATCGTATACGATTTCTTATGGTTTTGTTTCTCGCTTTCGTTAGGTATATATAACCATGTTGCTCGTATAACGACGAGTTAGTTTCAGATATTGAAAAGACGCTTTAAGCAAGGTACTTTTACATCTATCCCTTTATGTTATTTACTTCGTTACTTAACTTAATCAAAATATTTGTGCCTGTGTATATAGTCGGTTGTATTCGATCATGTCATCTCATCATGAAATCTTTAAAAAAAAAAACCTTTTTTCCTTCAAACAAATAGCAATTTGTTATACATTTTAATCATTTTTGTTTCATGATATTAACCCAAATATATTAATAAATAAATACTTATTTTTAAATACCTTATAATAAGGTTTTGATTCCATAAAAAAATGTACCAAAATATTATATTGTTTCTTTTTTCTTTTTTGAATTCTTTTCTGAAGAAGAATGATTTCTTTTGACAATTAACATCATGATAGGGAACACTAATGTAATGTTAATAATAAAAAATTAATTAATAACATTGACACACACAATTATTTCTATAACGTTACAATCTCTTATTTCTATTAATATCTGATCTTTGAAATTAAAATCTATTTAATTGCAATGAATGCTGCGTATTTCCTAAAATACCCTTGAATGTAACATAGGTCCAGAGAGAAAAAAAAACAAGTGTAAGAATGGCTATTCCATCTGCAAATGGAAGAAAGATTCAAGAAGATGAAGGGGTAGCTGACGTTAATGGAGGTGAGGAAGATGATATGGGATTTGACCCTTCTGCCCCTCCTCCATTCAGGGTGGCTGAGATCAGAGCTGCCATTCCTAAACATTGTTGGGTCAAGAATTCATGGAGGTCATTGGCATATGTCCTTAGGGACATTTTGGTCATTTCCTCTTTGGTTGCTCTTGCTGTCTCCCTCAACAACTTTACTTGGGTTTTCTGGCCACTCTATTGGCTTGCTCAAGGCACAATGTTTTGGGCACTCTTTGTTCTTGGTCATGATTGGTACAATTTTTTTATTTTATTTCTTTTGAATTACTTTTTAGTTATTTTAAATACAAAATAAATAAATCCATACCCACATGCTTACACTATAACTATTTGTTAAATATTTATTTAATCAATTAATAGGAACTATCAATGTAGAGGTGGCGGACACAATATTTATCATCTAGAGGCTATTCGAAGGAGTTAACCGAACTTTTAAAGGGGACAATCTAGATTTTTGTCTAAAAGTTACAATAAATCCGCCCTATACTTAGTAGTGTAGGTCCAACTTTGCGTACAAATCAGGTCTATTTTCCCAAGCTAGTTCTGGTTAGGGTACAAATCAGGTTTATTTTCTCAAGCTAGTTCTGGTTAGGGTAAAGAAATGTCAAAATAACTTTTTTGCCCAATCTTGTTTCCAAGTGGTAAAGGATCGGTTCGGTTCTAAACCAGTTCTGGTTTTAGATTGGTTAGGTTCGGTTTTAACCAGTTCCAAACCGCTTTTAACGAAAGGATTCCAGACAAAGATACGAATAAAATAAACATAAAAAGAATCAATTTTTTTGATCGGAGAGTCAGAGTTCTGTTTTATGTAGTCTCTTTTTAGAAAAAGTCATTTTATTAAAGAAAATAAAAATTTTATTATTATTATTTTAATTAGTGAAGGAGCTATACTAATGTGTTGTTTTTTTGACAGTGGGCATGGAAGTTTTTCCAACAGTTCAACCCTTAACAATATTGTGGGGCACTTTTTGCATTCTTCAATTCTTGTACCTTACCATGGCTGGTAAGTACAAATTACATTTTTACCTCTGTTTCGGTACGATATACAACTAATATACAACGTTTTACAGGCGAATAAGTCATAGGACACACCATCAGAACCATGGGCATGTGGAGAACGATGAATCATGGGTTCCGGTAATATTAAACGCTATGTTTTGCAATATCATCGAGTCTTAGTTATGAAAACAATTAATTAAAAAAAACTATTTTATGCAAAATAATGCACTAAGATGAGTTGAGAATTTATTAAAATCTTATTAATTATTTTCATGAGTTTTAGATTCCTGAGAAGACCTACAAGGGGTTAGATGCTAAAACAAAGTTCTTTAGATTCAAAATCCCTTTCCCGATGTTCGCATATCCACTTTACCTGGTGAGAACAATCGCATTTGTATTATATTGTATTGTATTGTTGAGTTGCATAATGGATTGAGGTAATAATAGATGGAGATGTGTTTTTGGGCAGATGAAGAGGAGCCCGGGGAAGAGTGGATCGCATTTCAACCCGTATAGCGAGTTATTCTCACCGGATGAGAGACATTATATTGTGACATCTACCATATGTTGGGGAGTAATGGTTGTTTTGCTTGTCTACTTGGCCAATCTTGTAGGACCACTCCTCTTGTTCAACCTTTATGGCATTCCTTATTTCGTAAGTTTCCTATTGTTTTTAGTCACTTACAACATACATATACATACCATTAGGAGATGTTTAAACGACTGAAATTCGCCCCAATGGATTAAGAGGATTGCTGAAATCCTCCCTAAACGCCAACCCCTCTAATTTAGAGGAAGAACGTTTTAAGATGGCAAATATGATGTAGAAAGAGTAGTGAACCACCCATTTGTAAATGCCATACTACTATTAGTATTAATTATAATTAAAGACTAATTAACTACATATTACCATATAACTAACCATTTGTTTCGATTCAATGTTGATGTTTAGTTTGAAAAAAAATATATATACAGTTCCGCCATCTTGGTAATCTAATCTAGAGGGAGTAGGTTAAACTAACAACATAAGATTTAAATTATGATTTTTTGATACCACATACATAAGATAAAACAACAAATAATGAAGATTTAAATTAGTTGTATCATGAACATTTTGGTTTCTTTAATTTATCACTGGACTTTTATCAGACTCATTTCGGTACCATTCATACGAACGTTGTTGAACACTATGATTAAGTTTTTGAACCTTTATAAAAGCAATATAACTTTTTTTTTGTATCAGTTAAAGGTGGTTTAGGAACTATTATGGTAGGCACTGTGTTTTGTGGAACTTCTTGTTACTTCTAAGCAGTTAGTTCATTAACCCTGTAAGCGAACTCGACAAGTACGTTTAGGTGGCAAGCAAACTCTGTAGAGTTAAAACACATATAAGTACCAGTCTCGTTCCTAAACAATCTACTTAAGAAAAAACAATAAGATTTAAATTATTCAAACAAACAGTAATATTATTATATAATATTTCTCCTCCACAGATCTTTATAGCTTGGTTGGATATCGTAACATATTTGCATCACCATGGTTACGAGCAGAAGCTTCCTTGGTACCGTGGCAAGGTACTAACTTATTTAAAATAGCCAATGTTTTTCATTCAAGTTTGGTTATATACATTTAAGGAGCTAGATTTGATTTGAACAGGAATGGAGTTATTTAAGGGGAGGCCTTACGACAGTAGATCGCGACTATGGATTACTTAACAACATTCACCATGACATCGGCACTCATGTCATTCATCACCTCTTCCCTCAAATCCCACATTACCATTTAATCGAAGCTGTAAGTATTATTTGTATCACGTGTACATATTTTTATGGGCTGGTTGTGACATTGTGTGTATGGGTTGTGCAGACAAAGGCAGCTAAGCCAGTGCTCGGGAAGTACTATCGAGAGCCTAAAAGTCTGGATTAATACCGGTACATTTGATAAATAACTTGACCAGAAGCATTCGACAAGACCATTATGTTAGTGACGTTGGTGATATAGTTTACTATCAAACGGACGATGATATGACTGGAAAAAAGAGACAATGAAAACCCAAAATTTTGTGATTTATTTTTCAAGATGCCTTAGACGTATGATTATTGATACTTTTTGTAGTTTTCTCTCTTTAGGAAATTTTCTAAACAAAAAAAAAATCATTGAAACTTTTTTCTTGTTAATTGCATGATATGATGTTATAATACCCCAATTTTGATAAAGTTGGGAAGAGCCTCTAAACAATATGAATATTCTTAGCATCTTTTTTTTACTAAAAAAATATTTCATTTCTATACACTACTAAGCAAATGAGTATCACCGACGGCTTATCATTGTCAGACGCTACCGTTGGTAATCACTGATGGAATCCAGTTTAAACCCCAAGAAAGGATAGTGTAAAAATAGTTGGTTGTCCGTCACAGATTACCGACACAGACTATAACTTGGGGAAAACGACTATTGCCGACTGATTACTAATGGACACCCGGTGCGGGTAAGTCCGACCATGGTTGTTTTATATAAGAACTCTTTGCTGGCGGAAAATTCGTCAATAATCTTTAGCTAAGTTTGTAGTGATTGGATATTTAGTTACTATGTAGAGTTTTTGTTAAGTTTGTTCTCTCAGGTTTTCTTTGGTCACATCTTTGTTTGTTTTTTAATTAAAATAAAACAGTATAAAGTAAGCAAAAGGGTTACTTAGGAAATTGTTTAAACTTCTTTTTAAAATATCAGTTGAACTAAACCATATTGCATGGTCCCACTGAATAGTATTGACTTGGTGGGGCTCGTGACTTCTTCGGTGAGAGGTTCTTTCTATGAAAAATTGTTCGCTTTGTTATAACGAATTTTATTATATTAAAAATATCGTTCCCAAGTGGATCCGGGTTTCGATGGCTTCTCATCGGGTTGAGGAGGTGTCATATGGTGATTGGATGATAGTCATTCAAGTGGATGCGGGTTCTGCCCCCAGCACCCTCCCTACAAGGACAAATACACTGTTGGGGACTTGGGGTTTGTAAGATAGTTTGTTATCATAAAATACAATGGATATTTAAAAGCTAAGAGCCTGTGACACTGACTACATAATCTAATGGAAATGTGGATGAACTTTCAAGATTCATATTGTTCGGTTTTCATGGTGATCATTTATAAATTTTATTTATCAAAATCCGGTACAATAAATAATAGTCAATTAATCAAGCGAGTTAATTAATAAAAAACGCAGCGAAAAAATAAACAAATGATCAACAATAAACGAAACCCGACAGGATCCGGTTACATGCAAATGCGAGTACAATAATAATAACATCTAACTACCGATGAGAAAGATATACCTCGGTTAGTGACTAACCGGTCGAGACACCGAGGTTCAACAAACACATGCTAGTGAATGAACAAACGTAAAGCAGGTATAGCACGAGTAGCGGCGGCGGTGGCCGGCGTTATCGGCGGCATAGAGGCCGGCAGCCGGCGGGGCGGCAGAACGGCGATGGTGGCGGCGGACAGCAACGGCGACTACCGGCGGAGTGGCGACGGTGGCGGCGGCCGCAGAGGCCGGCGGCGGTGTCGGTTGCGGTTGTGGGTATCATGAGAGCCGTGTAGTGGCGGCGGTGACCGGCGGCGGGCGGCGGTGACCGGCGGCGGGCGGCGGTGACCGGCGGCGGTCGGTGACCGGCGGCGACAGCAGCGGCGGCTGCAGGGTGGGTCGGCGGCGGCGTCGGTGGCGGCGGCGGCGGCAGGGTGGCCGAGGCGGTTGTGCGGTGTGGTGTTATTGAGAGCAATTTTGTTCTTGCAACAACTAAACACAAGACCCCAACACTCCCTTTTATAGAGCATGGACATCTTTGCATGTGTGCCAAGTGGCGGCCATGCAAAATGCATGTGATGCCATTGGCTAAGACTTTCGGTGCGCGACAAGTGGCGATGCAAGAGTGCATGCACGACAAGTGACGATGCAAGAGTGCATGCGCGACAAGTGGTGTAGAGGAGTGTTCTTGTCTTTACCCGGTACATGTACCCGTCTCTCAATTTAATACCCGCGTATCGTTCGTAATTACCAGTTAAATTAGTTAAGTGGATTTAAGTTCGTTGCCCACGGTCTAACTCTTACAGGTCAAGACCCGGTTGGTAGTGTTGACTTATCGAACCGGACATAAATATCCAACAGCTCCCACTTGGACGGTCTCTGATAAGATCTCAACGCAGACAGCCAGCGGTGCCAGCTACACATAGCTGCCCCCAACAGGTCATGACACTTTAAACTCACTAACCAATGTATCTTCCTTTTAGCAACGGCTTGCTACTTGAAGATAGTAGACTTATGGTAATCGTCGTCATCTATCCTTTCTGTAAAAGACATCAATTGAACAATGAGACATAGATCAGATTCAATCTCACATGGCGTTCAATCATTATCGTTCTCGTTCAAGAATCAAAGTGGTCCAATCAAACACACAGTAAGTTTGGGTAAGGCCTTACACTTCACCAGTTTGAATCAACGAGGGCGCCCAGATGTCTAACTGTTACATATATTGTAAGAGTACAGAATCCCATCTTGACTACATACAACTCCCACTGAACTTCAGAACTACTCCCAACCAATGCCTTTATGACTGGCAGTTACGCGACAGCGGTTGACACTGATCAAAGAATAGCCTTTAGTAAACGACAGTTCTAGTATGTATCTCAGGTCAGAGGATACTAAATGAGTATACCAAAATCAAATACATCTTATGACTAAGATCCATGAAGATGATTTGACACGAGTTACATCCAACGTTATTCATAATGAGGTCTGTGAGTTTGGAAGTCAACTCCTTGAGTCCAAAGTCAGAATAGTCTTAATTCAGAGTCGTTCCCACGAGACTGACCGACTACGGATAATTTAGAATACAAGATTCATGGATTAAACGTATTAAAATCAAACACAGTTGTAAGATTCAAGCTTTGCATTTAAGCAGTAAATCAATGGTGAATTCAAAAGGTACAACTGTTTGAATGTTCGTACATCCAAATACTAAATCAAAACAAATGGCTAGCTAATCTAAGACCGGTAGCATTCCTATGTTGGTCGTGCTTGTCCTGAGTCATCGGTTTAGTGAACCGGTCTGCTAGGTTTTGATCTGTGTCTAATTTGCTTATTAAGATGTCTCCTTGTTCCAGTATTTCCCATATATAGTGGAACTTTCTTAGAATGTGCTTGGCCCTGTGATGAGATATGGGCTCCTTGGTTTGAGCAATAGCTTCTGTGTTAATCATGTGTAAAAAATAAAAGTTACACTTTACCCCCCCTTGGCATGGACGGTTCAAGTGGGCCCCTGCCCACTTGATTTTGTTTAAAAATCAAAGATTATAAGCATGGTGCTTAGGATATGTGATGGACTTGAAGATATGACATGATTTATATAATAATTCCTCATGAAGCCCATCATTTTTATTCACCAAAAATTTACAAACTTTCTCCTTCTTGTTCCCTCTTGTTCACGTCTCCAATACCACCACCATACATCACCATTTTGCCACCCTAAAACACCAAAATATCTACGCTTTGAAGCCTAATCTAGCAAGGATGGAGAGCACCTCGATTGGTTTTGAATATTCGAAACCACATTAAGGTCGGTGATGAACTCCTTCATCCAAGCAGCTTCTTTTGCAGCATCCGATGCAGCAATATATTCGGATTCAGTGGTTAAATCCGCCACTACACTCTGTTTGGAGCTTTTCCAACAAACAGCTCTTCCATTGAGAGTGAATACGAATCCTGATTGTGAGCGAGCATCAACCTCTGTCACTTTGGAAGCTAGCATCAGTGTAACACCTTACAGTGAGCTCTTCTTCCACTCCTCCAATCACCAAGAACATATATTTGGTTCTTCTCAAGTACCTCAGAATGTTCGACGTCAGGTCTAGTACATAACATAACATGCATGATAGAACCAATCGCTGAAGCATATGGAACTGCTTCCATTTGCTTAATTTCAATGTCCGTTGAAGGAGTTGCGATTTGTTCAACATGGTTCCTTTAGTCATAGGAACACCTCCTTTCTTGGAGTTTTCCATTTTGAGGCGTCTCATCATTTCATCTATGTAAGTACTTTAACTTAGCCCTAGAAGCCGCTTAGATCTATCTCTATAGATCTTGATTCCAGAATGTAAGCAGCTTCTCCAAGATCTTTCATTGCGAAGCAAGATCCCAAATAGTGTTTAACCTCATTAAGCGTAGGGATGTTGCTTCCAATGATTAGTATATCATCCGCGTACAAGATGAGGAATGATATGGTGCTCCCACTAGCCTTTCTGTAAACACAAGGCTCATCTTCATTCTTGACAAAACCAAACTCTTTGATCTTCTGGTCAAAACGAAGATTCCAGCCATGAGATGCTTGCTTGAGTCCATAAATGGACTTATTTAGTTTGCACACCTTAGTTGGATATTTTGGATCGACAAAACCTTCAGGCTGAACCATATAGACATCTTTAGAGAGATGTCCATTAAGAAAAGCGGTTTTGACATCCATTTGCCATATTCCGTAATCATAGTACGGAGCTATAGCAAGCAATATCCTGATTGATTTAATCATACCAACGGGCGAGCAGGTCTCATCAAAGTCAATACCTTGAGTTTGAGTGAAACCCTTCACAACTAGCCGTGATTTATAGGTGTGGACATTTCCATGCATATCGGGTTTTCTCATGAAAATCCATTTGCTCCCTACTGCCCGACAATCGGGGGGTAGCTTAACCAAGTCCCATACTTGATTATTATGCATAGATTGCATCTCGACGTTCATGGCTTCTTGCCATTTTCCAGATTCTGAGATAGCAGATTTGTAGTTAGCAGGTTCGACATTAGACTCAGCTACTAATAAGACTTCGGGACCATTTAGATGCCAAAGGTATCTATCAGGTTCTTTGCGAATTCTCCTACTTCTGCGAACGTTTGTGTTTATGTCTGATTCATAGGCAACAACTACTTGTTGATCAGACGGTCCGACGTCATTAGCGGTTATTTGTGGCTCTCAAATTTCTTCAAGACCAACAATATTATTTCCAGTTTCTCGATTAAGGAGTTTTTCCTCGAGAAAGTGTCCCTTCCGTTTACTGGAAATCACAATTAGGGTGGTAGAAATAATATCCGCCTTTTATAGTATCTGACGAAAACTGTTTTTTCGCCTCGAGGATCAGGCTTATCATCAGAATCACTTGTGATGTATGCTTAATATCCCCATACTCCAGGGTATTCCAAATCGGGTTTACGCCCATGCCATATCTCATATGGTGTTTTGTTTACACTCTTAGTCGGAGTTGAACTGACAATGCGGGTAGCGATCATAAGAGCATGACCTTAAAATAAGTGAGGCAAGTTAGTTCTACACATCATCGATCGAACCGTATTAATTAGGGTTCGATTTCTCCTTTCACTCACGCCATTAAGTGGGGTGTGCCAGGTGGAGTGGGTTGTGAAACTATTCCACGTTCCTTTAGATGATCGAGAAATTCTAAGCTGAGGTATTCACCACCTCGATCTGATCAAAGTACTTTTATCTTTCTAGCAAGCTGGTTTACTACTTCGTTTTGAAACTTTTGAACTTTTCAAAGTTTCATGCTTATTCTTCATAAGATAGACACAAGCATATCGACTATAATCGTCGATAAATAACAAAGTGTCCTTCATGGTTTCTAGTCGTGGTTCTGAAAGGGCCACATACATCAGTGTGAGTGAGTACTAGAAGACCATTGGCCCGTTCACCAACACCGGTGAAGGGGTGCTTTGTGAGTTTTTCCAGCTAAGCAAGATTCACAATCATCAATGGAGTCATGTCTAGTGGATTCAAGAATCCCCTTGGACTGGACCCATTTTATGTGTGTCTTACTTATGTGGCCAAGTCTACAATGCCAAAATTACGTTTCATTTATACAAGCTTTGTTATGCTTAGAAAGATGATATATGTTATTATTTATTTGAACATCAATACCACTTCGAGGTCTAGCCTCAAAATAAAAGACATTATTCAAGTAGGTAGAAATAGAAATTCCATTAGAACGTACTTGAATCCTTGTTCAAACAATGAAGAAACTGAAATAGTGTTTCTGGTTAAACCAGATGCAAACAAACAGTTATTTAAAGTAACTACAAGGCCAGACGGACATGAAAAACAAAATGTTCCAATTGCCAGAACTGGAACTCTCTTTCCATCATCAACTATGAATTCCATGTCGCCTTGTTTCTGTTTCTTCCACTTTTCAGGTTCTTGCAAGACATTAATGATGTGATAGGCTCTAAGGGTCTAATAACCTATCCTATATCCCTATAGTCATGGCTCTGATACCAATCTGTCACACCCCGACCCGCAGCGGAAAAGGTGATCGGGGGATGATTGGGTTATCATCAAAGCTCATGACATTTATTTTAACGTTTCATATTCATTAATACAATTTAATGGAAATTTATAATCTTAATTACATCATGACCTAAACATCAATCTAAGCTTCTTTGTTTTCTTCTAAGGCATTTCCTATGTTTTCCTTGCTTCATCCTGTTCACCTGTATCATGTGTAAAAAGGGTTTTTGGATCAACAAAAAGTTGGCGAGTGAATCCTATGGAAAAAATTTGAACAAGTTTATTTAATTGATTATAAAATAAGTGCACAACCACACATGAGTAAAAATAGATGTAACTTATTCACCAATCAATTTAATAATAAACAATAAACACATGAACAATAATGGATCGTTTAGAGGCACGCGTTGCTCAACTCGTCTCTCACGAGGAACTGATGGGCCTAATGAATGAATTGCATAAACTTGACAATATGAAATACATAACTACAAACAATATAAACTCAATAATACACACATGAACAATAATGGATTTGTTTTGAGGCACGCGTTGCTCAACTCGTCTCCCACGAGGAACTGATGGGCTTAATGAATGACTTTCATATAAGTTGATAAAATGAAATACATAACCACAACAATATAAACAATCTAAGTTTAGATCACAATATGGTATGGCACAAGTTTAAATAAACGAGTTAATTATTTTGTGACACATGACACACCCCAAAACGTGTAATTAAAAAGGGGGAGTTGTAAGATTCACTCACCTTGGGTGCGTTCGTTTGATAATGTTGAATGCACGCGAAGTTGGTTTTAACCACGAGTGAAACTAACCTAGATAAATAGCATTATGGTTCGGTAAGTAAACGGATTTTATTAATCCATTTTAGTAGGATTGTTGGGTGTATTTTTGTGAGTTTAAGGCTATTTTCTAACCTTAAAAATGTTATTTTTAAGTATTTTTAATTGATTTTTAGTTAAAATAAATAAATAAAAATAATAATAAAAAAGTTGACTTTTTTTGACCGTTGACCGTTGACCATTGACTGTTGACTTTGACCGGTTCGTATGCGTGTATGTGTGCGCTGAGTGAGGCTCGAACCCGAGACCTCCCGTACGCGTGCACGCAGCTCTACCAACTGAGCTACGTGTCTAACCCGAAATTTTTCTGTTTTTAATTATATTTATATATTAATTAGATTAATCCGAAAATCAACTTATTTCTAAAAAGATTTTAATCAGTGACTCGGTGCGCTCCACAGATCTCGAACCCGGGACCTGTGGTTTAGGTTAACACACAGTCCACCGCTGGACTGTGTGTTTAACTTGTTATATAACCTGATTTTTATTATACTTATATACAATTAAATAATTTCAGTTCCGCCTTATTTAAAAATGTTGGATAATTGTCCGGACCAGTGCGGTAGTCCGGATTCGAACTCTTGACGTGTGGTTAAACATTCACACAGTCCACCACTGGACTGTGTGTCTAACTTGGTTATTATTCCGGTTATTAATAAACTTAACATGTAACAGCGGTGACTCCGGTTCGGTTAACAAAAAGGACATTTTTATTAAGGCAGCATGTGTGGGACAAGATTCGAACTCGAGACGTTCACGTGTTTAATGTGCACACAGTCCACCGCTGGACTGTGTGTCTAACCCGAGTTATAACTTGATTTAAATTCAACTTATATGTTACCGAAACTTCGTCTTCTTCGTCAGTCTTAACCAGAAACGATGACTGACTGGTTTGAAGTTTTAATCATGTTCGTTAGTGTCTGGTGGTTAATTACAGATGAGATATGTAAAAAGAATGAAAGATTTAAGCGTAAGGTATACCGACTGGACTTCTCTGTTTCTCCGGCAGAACTCCGGTGACAGCAAAAGATTCCGGCGTCGTGTGTCTTGCGGCAGAGAGTCTTCAGCAAGCTTGAAAAGGATGTGGGTGACTTCGGTATAAGCTCAGGGGGTTCAGTAAGGCTCAGAAGTGAAGGGTTCGGTTTTCTGGCGAGGTACAGAAGTTTTCCGGCGAGTAAATTTTCACCGAGAAAGGGTGCGGTTTTGAGCGAAAAAGCTTGCAGAGGTTCGAGGAGGTATTTATAGGGCTGGTCATCGATGAATTTGGTGCGATTTCCGACTTGATTCGTCGGTTAGAAATTCTCCGGCGGTTATAGCTTGTGTCGCGGACTCAGGCGTCGGTTATAACCGATGCAGTGTTTAAGGTTTACGTTATAACTGAAGTAACCGTCCAATCTCGCGAGATCGCCGGGATTTCCGACGACTGAAATTTGGGCGCCGGTTTTTGAATTCGAGAATTATAATATGTATTAATTGTTTCCATTAATTAACAAGGAATACAAGTGGCACAGTGGTTGAGTGTATGTGTGTTAAGTCGTTGACCCGGCTGACTGACCCGGGTTCGAAACCCGGCAGAAACATTATATTTTTATTTCATTATTTTTAACAATTTTTCAAAAACAAATTATATATTCCAATATAATAATTAATTATGTATCGTTTAAAATTAATTTGGGCATTAAATACGTCACGAAATTTTAAACTGATTGTTCGGTTAATAAACGGAGCGGGTTTGGTAAAAATCCGTTTTTTTTTTACGGATGTTACAGTATCCCCTGCTTTTTAGAAATTTCGTCCCGAAATTTAAGTAGTGATATATTTGACTAAAAGAATGATGGTGTTTAGCTTGACAGTTACAGACTTAGAAGAAGAGTAAGAGTTTAAATTTTTGTTTGAGGCGGTAACGTCCCTTGTAAGGGTTAAGTACCCTATTACAGGAATCGCTTTTTGTTGCCTACTGTAAAAATATTGATAAGCAGAGTTGATTCGCTAAATATGATATCCTGCGTAAGAGTTTGGATATGTTTGGAAGGATATGGTTATATCCTAAAGCAAAACTTCTAATACTACAACCTACATGGAACTTCTCATAACCCTCTAACAATACCTCTGATCCTTTGACAAGAATACTTATATATAGGAAGTACCAGCGGCGTATCCACCATATTCTTGTCAAATTTTCATTGGTTTTATCAGTAAGTTATGATTGGTCCTATGATGTAACTCTAGAACATAAATAACACAACAACCAATATTTGAATCTACATTCTGATAGCATATAGGTTTGAATGGTGACAGTTCCTCTCTCGTTTGTTATGATGGAGAGGTTAGTTTATGTAGAAATAGAACACAGTCCAATTTCTTTAAATGGCGAGATGATATGAAGGTAACACAAATTTCAACCAAGGCAATACTAAATCCTACATGGAACTTCTCATAACCGCCTGATAATGCCTCTGATCCTTTGGCAAGAATACTTATATATAGGAAGTACCAGCGGCGTATCCACCATATTCTTGTCAAATTTTCGTTGGTTTTATCCGCAAGTTATGATTAGTTACCAAGAAACTACTAAATTCTACATAGAACTTCTCATAACCGTCTGACAATGCCTCTGATCCTTTGACAAGAATACTTATATATAGGAAGTACCAGCGGCGTATCCACCATATTCTCGTCAAATTTTCATTGGTTTATCAGTGAATTATGATTAGTCCTATGTGACTCTACAACCAATACAACAAACACAAAAATACTAAAAATGAAAAAATGTCTGTGCGATCAAGGCTCAATCAAACGGAGCCGATCGTATTGCATGTACTGAAAATGAAAATATCTGTGCGATCAAGGCTCAATCAAACGGAGCCGATCGTATTGCATGTACTGAAAATAATAAATTTAATCTAAACAATAATCACACAAACAGCCTATACATGGAACCTCTCATAACCGCCTGATAATGCCTCCGATCCTTTGACAAAAATACTTATATATAGGAAGTACCAGCGGCGTATCCACCATATTCTTGTCAAATTTTCATTGACTTTATCAGTGAATTATGATTAGTCCTATGTGACTCTACAACCAATACAACAAACACAAAAATACTAAAAATGAAAAAATGTCTGTGCGATCATGGCTCAATCAAACGGAGCCGATCGTATTGCATGTACTGAAAATGAAAATGTCTGTGCGATCAAGGCTCAATCAAGCGGAGCCGATCGTATTGCATGTACTGAAAATAATAAATTTAATCTAAACAATAATCACACAAACAGCCTATACATGGAACCTCTCATAACCGCCTGATAATGCCTCCGATCCTTTGACAAGAATACTTATATATAGGAAGTACCAGTGGCGTATCCACCATATTCTTGTCAAATTTTCATTGACTTTATCAGTGAATTATGATTAGTCCTATGTGACTCTACAACCAATACAACAAACACAAAAATACTGAAAATGAAAAAATGTCTGTGCGATCAAGGCTCAATCAAACGGAGCCGATCGTATTGCATGTACTGAAAATGAAAATGTCTGTGCGATCAAGGCTCAATCAAGCGGAGCCGATCGTATTGCATGTACTGAAAATAATAAACAATAATTACTCAAACAGTTTACACATGGAACCTCTCATAACCGCCAGATAATGCTTCTGATCCTTTGACAAGAATACTTATATATAGGAAGTACCAGCGGCGTATCCACCATATTCTTGTCAAATTCCCATTGGCTTTATCCTTAAGTTATGATTGGTTCTATGTGATAAAGAAAAACATAAAACTAAACGATTGGAGTTGAATCTGGATTTTCGGTGAAGAGGACTAGTTGGGTATCTTCGTTTGGGCCGTCATTATCTTCGGCAGGATTGGCGTTGATGTTGAAAACTCTTCCTCTTGCTGGTGGCCTAGCGGTTGGGTTTTCTTGGTTTACTTGGTTAACTGGGTTTGATTGGGCTTGAGCGTTTATGTTGTTAACCAATCGAGGGCACGTGTTTCTAAAGTGGGTAGGGTCGCCACAATTGGAACAAACTCGAACATATGGGAACATGGGGTATTGGGGTTGTTGATAGGTTTGGATCATGTTTTGAGTAGGGGAAAAGATTTGGTTTTGAGGGGTGCGGCAAACCTTGCTCAAATGACCATAGCGTCCACAAGTTGCACATAGACGACAAGGTAAGGTAAGGGGATGGTGATAAAAACAGTTGTTGCATCGAGGTGAGGTCCAAGATATGGTTTCTTATTTGGGTAAGTTGAATTGGGTGCCAGTTGAGTGATTGGGATAGCTTGGATGGGTATGGCGTGTGAAATTGGTTGATTCCGTTGGATAGCAGCGAAAAGTTGCCCGTCTCTTTTTCTCTTAGAATTGGGTTGAGAAGGGGATTCGGTTTGGGTGGAGTCGGAGGTTTCAGTCGATGCTTTATCCTTCTTCTTCTCCTCCTTGAAGTCTTTGTTCGGGATTCGGTTCTCGGTGAGCGCTGTTGCTAGCTCCATTGCTGCTTCCAAAGTTGCAGGCGTGGTACTTATTACAGATTCTTGAATCTTTGACGGAAGACCACGAATGTAGTGCTCGATCAAACGGTAGAGGGGAGTGAACATGTTGGGAACCATCTGATGTAACTCGAGGAATCTTTTGTTGTATGTGGTGTGGTCTCCTTCCTTTTGCTTCAACGAATAAAATTCATCTTCTAATTTCTTGATTTCGCTCCTTGGGCAAAATCGTCTGGTCATGATTTCCTTCAATTCGTTCCAAGTTAAAGTCATAGCATCTTCCACACCTCGTTTGGCCTTCTCTGTATTCCACCAAGTAAGTGCTATTCCATATAAACGACCGGTAGCATATCGCACTTTGCGATCATCGGGGCAATCGCAATTTAGAAAGTGTTCTCCATTTCTTCAAACCAATGGAGGAGAGCAGTGACACCTTCAGTCCCTTTGTATTTTGGAGGGTCGCATGATTTGAAATGCTTGTAGGTGCATTTAGTGATATTTGGGGGAGGGTTGATAACGTTTTGATTTTCTTGATTGACAGGATTAGCGGTAAGTGCTTGTTGAACTTGGATTACAATGTTGGGTATTACGGCAGTCATTTGTTGAGCGATTTGGGCAGCCATGCGCTCGCGGGCTTTTCCTGCTCTCATCTTCCTACGGGCGAGGCTAGAAGACATCTACAAGGAATACATGTCAAGAGTATGATTTGGATGATTTTGGGTTCATGGGTCGCACTAGGAATGAACATTCATAAAATAATTATAGAAAAATAAATCTACTACATCCATAGGATGTCTTGGGTTTTGCTCGTCATTAGGCCCTACATGCCGCCATACTTCCCTTCGTAATCATGTGGGCCCCCATGAATACCGGGTTTTTCATATGGTTCGCATGGGTTAGCCTGGTTGCGTACACTAAAACCCGGAGAAAATCGAGAAATATGTATATAACGTATGAGATTCGGAATGTGTCCAGGTGTAGACACGGTGACACCTCAAAGTGGGGTTAGTTCGAACGACGTTTGGTGTGGCATGCTTTGGCCTAATAGGTCCTTCGTACTCTCATCGTTAGTCCCCAGGTAGGCAAACTGGTCCGTTATATTGGATTTATACGAATGCCAACCTAGACAGGACGTTCCGACTACCGGTACTTGTACCCTTCCAGTTACTACATGCCCGTCGCAGAACTTACATTGATGAGATTTGAAAATTGCAACAAAATCTTTGAATAACAAAAGTATGAAGATGAATTGAATATATGAACATTGATATATGTATAATGAATGTGTATGTAAGTATGTATGTTTGACTGTAAATATAAACAAATATGAAACAAATAAATATCATAAGTTTGTATGTAACCACTTAATCAATTTAAAATTTAGGCAGACTATAGTATAGGCTCTAAGGGTCTAATAACCTATCCTATATCCCTATAGTCATGGCTCTGATACCAATCTGTCACACCCCGACCCGCAGCGGAAAAGGTGATCGGGGCATGATTGGGTTATCATCAAAGCTCATGACATTTATTTTAACGTTTCATATTCATTAATACAATTTAATGGAAATTTACAATCTTAATTACATCATGACCTAAACATCAATCTAAGCTTCTTTGTTTTCTTCTAAGGCATTTCCTATGTTTTCCTTGCTTCATCCTGTTCACCTGTATCATGTAAAAAGGGTTTTTGGATCAACAAAAAGTTGGCGAGTGAATCCTATGGAAAACATTTGAACAAGTTTATTTAATTGATTATAAAATAAGTGCCCAACCACACATGAGTAAAAATAGATGTAAACTTATTCACCAATCAATTTAATAATAAACAATAAACACATGAACAATAATGGATCGTTTAGAGGCACGCGTTGCTCAACTCGTCTCTCACGAGGAACTGATGGGCCTAATGAATGAATTGCATAAACTTGACAATATGAAATAAATAACTACAAACAATATAAACTCAATAATACACACATGAACAATAATGGATTTGTTTTGAGGCACGCGTTGCTCAACTCGTCTCCCACGAGGAACTGATGGGCTTAATGAATGACTTTCATATAAGTTGATAAAATGAAATACATAACCACAACAATATAAACAATCTAAGTTTAGATCACAATATGGTATGGCACAAGTTTAAATAAACGAGTTAATTATTTTGTGACACATGACACACCCCAAAACGTGTAATTTAAAAGGGGGAGTTGTAAGATTCACTCACCTTGGGTGCGTTCGTTTGATAATGTTGAATGCACGCGAAGTTAGTTTTAACCACGAGTGAAACTAACCTAGATAAATAGCATTATGGTTCGGTAAGTAAACGGATTTTATTAATCCATTTTAGTAGGATTGTTGGGTGTATTTTTGTGAGTTTAAGGCTATTTTCTAACCTTAAAAATGTTATTTTTAAGTATTTTTAATTGATTTTTAATTAAAATAAATAAATAAAAATAATAATAAAAAAGTTGACTTTTTTTCACCGTTGACCGTTGACCATTGACTGTTGACTTTGACCGGTTCGTATGCGTGTATGTGTGCGCTGAGTGAGGCTCGAACCCGAGACCTCCCGTACGCGTGCACGCAGCTCTACCAACTGAGCTACGTGTCTAACCCGAAATTTTTCTGTTTTTAATTATATTTATATATTAATTAGATTAATCCGAAAATCAACTTATTTCTAAAAAGATTTTAATCAGTGACTCGGTGCGCTCCACAGATCTCGAACCCGGGACCTGTGGTTTAGGTTAACACACAGTCCACCGCTGGACTGTGTGTTTAACTTGTTATATAACCTGATTTTTATTATACTTATATACAATTAAATAATTTCAGTTCCGCCTTATTTAAAAAGGTTGGATAATTGTCCGGACCAGTGCGGTAGTTCGGATTCGAACTCTTGACGTGTGATTAAACATTCACACAGTCCACCACTGGACTGTGTGTCTAACTTGGTTATTATTCCGGTTATTAATAAACTTAACATGTAACAGCGGTGACTCCGATTCGGTTAACAAAAAGGACATTTTTATTAAGGCAGCATGTGTGGGACAAGATTCGAACTCGAGACGTTTACGTGTTTAATGTGCACACAGTCCACCGCTGGACTGTGTGTCTAACCCGAGTTATAACTTGATTTAAATTAAACTTATATGTTACCGAAACTTCGTCTTCTTCGTCAGTCTTAACTAGAAACGATGACTGACTGGTTCGAAGTTTTAATCATGTTCGTTAGTGTCTGGTGGTTAATTACAGATGAGATATGTAAAAAGAATGAAAGATTTAAGCGTAAGGTATACCGACTGGACTTCTCTGTTTCTCCGGCAGAACTCCGGTGACAGCAAAAGATTCCGGCGTCGTGTGTCTTGCGGCAGAGAGTCTTCAGCAAGCTTGAAAAGGATGTGGGTGACTTCGGTATAAGCTCAGGGGGTTCAGTAAGGCTCAGAAGTGAAGGGTTCGGTTTTCCGGCGAGGTACAGAAGTTTTCCGACGAGTAAATTTTCGCCGAGAAAGGGTGCGGTTTTGAGCGAAAAAGCTTGCAGAGGTTCGAGGAGGTATTTATAGGGCAGGTCATCGATGAATTTGGTGCGATTTCCGACTTGATTCGTCGGTTAGAAATTCTCCGGCGGTTATAGCTTGTGTCGCGGACTCAGGCGTCGGTTTTAACCGATGCAGTGTTTAAGGTTTACGTTATAACTGAAGTAACCGTCCAATCTCGCGAGATCGCCGGGATTTCCGACGACTGAAATTTGGGCGCCGGTTTTTGAATTCGAGAATTATAATATGTATTAATTGTTTCCATTAATTAACAAGGAATACAAGTGGCGCAGTGGTTGAGTGTATGTGTGTTAAGTCGTTGACCCGGGTTCGAAACCCGGCAGAAACATTATATTTTTATTTCATTATTTTTAACAATTTTTCAAAAACAAATTATATATTCCAATATAATAATTAATTATGTATCGTTTAAAATTAATTTGGGCATTAAATACGTCACGAAATTTTAAACTGATTGTTAGGTTAATAAACGGAGCGGGTTTGGTAAAAACCCGTTTTTTTTACGGATGTTACAGTGAGAAGAGCACAACTCTCGGGTATGAGGCCGCTAAGACAACTCTTGTCTATGCATTGATACGTTTAGCCTCTTCTATGCCACTTTTGTTCTCGAGACAGCTGTAGCACGTAACACGAGAAGAAAAGTAATAGTCGTCCTAAAACGGTCACATGTGGAAGGGTCGGATGTGTTGACGAAGCCCTTGCACCTTGGAAGGATAAACTAGACACCAAGTGTTGTGCTGTGGCTCCAACACGATGGTTCGCATTATGCCCCAAGTGTTACTAGTAGTAGGATGGCATCGACCATTGATTTTAATTATGGGTTAATTTTGATTTTTACCAAATAGGATCGTAAGAGCCAATTTTAGTAATATTTTAGTCGTGACATCTTGATGAACCCTTTCATCTCTCAGGACACTTAGTTTTAAATATCCTATTAAAACTAAATTTGTCGCGACTTGAAATAACCAATTTTAAGTTAATAGAAAACTATTAAGTTAATAGTTTTGGAAAATTAAATCTAATTTAATTTGCAAAACTTAATTGGTTATGTGTTTGTTTAAAACAACCTTTGTTTTATAATAAAGTTTTAACAAGTTGTAAAACAATTTAGAACTTGTTATAATGTGAATGTTTTTAATATTTTAAAACTCCTTTTAAAATCATGTTGGTATTTAGGTTGGTTATGTTATAACAACTTATAAGATAAAAGCAACCACAATAGCAAGATAAATATGTAAACCTATATGGCCAAAAATTGTTCGATCTTGCTAGAGCCTAATAGCAAGATCAAACGGGTCACGGGGTCACAACACACAAACAACCACAAGGATGGACTTGAGTGCATCCAGTCGTCTCGAGCAACTCCCACTGACTTCATGACTCCTGTTTAGCGTCCTCGGTTTTGTCTCCGGGTCTTCGTTTATTACAATATTTTACAAAATACAATAAAGGAAGAAACCCTATCTATTACAACTTTGAACCATCTAGATGACCATAAAATATAATTACAAAACCGAATAAAATATGCAACCACAAAACAAGGTCGGGCCAGATTTACATATTTCATAACAATCACAAAATAATCCCGGCAATGTTTTGGTCAAGCAAAACAAATAAAATATTGACCAAAAATAAAGTTTCCCTTAAAATCATATAGATCAGAAAGTTTAAAATAATTAAAGTTTGTGTTCTATTTCCGGTTAAAAGACCGGTACCGACTCGTATGTTGTAACCAAGGCTCTGATACCACTGTTGGGTTTCCATGGTGATCATTTGTAAATTTTATTTATCAAAACCCGGTTCAATAAATAATAGTCAATTAATCAAGCGAGTTAATTAATAAAAACGCAGCGGAAAAATAAACAAGTGATCAACAATAAACGAAACCCGACAGGATCCGGTTACATGCAAATGCGAGTACAGTAATAATAACATCTAACTACCGATGAGAAAGATATACCTCGGTTAGTGACTAGCCGGTCGAGACACCGAGGTTCAACGAACACATGCTAGTGAATGAACAAACGCAACGCGGGTATAGCACGAGTAGCGGCGGCGGTGGCCGGCATTATCGGCGGCACTGAGGCCGGCAGCCGGCGGGGCAGCGGAACGGCGACGGTGGCGGCGGACAGCGACCACGACTACCGGCGGGAGTGGCGACGGTGGCGGCGGCCGCAGAGGCCGGCGGCGGAGTGGCGACGGTGGCGGCGGCCGCAGAGGCCGGCGGCGGTGTCGGTTGTGGTTGTGGGTATCATGAGAGCCGTGTAGTGGCGGCGGTGACCGGCGGCGGGCGGCGGTGACCGGCAGCGACAGCAGCGCGCTGCAGGGTGGGCCGGCGGCGGCGGTGGCGGCAGGGTGGCCAAGGCGGTTGTGCGGTGTGGTGTTATTGAGAGCAATTTTGTTCTTGCAACAACTAAACACAAGACCCCAACACTCCCTTTTATAGAGCATGGACATCTTTGCATGTGTGCCAAGTGGCGGCCATGCAAAATGCATGCGATGCCATTGGCCAAGACTTTCGGTGCACGACAAGTGGCGATGCAAGAGTGCATGCGCGACAAGTGGCGATGCAAGAGTGCATGCGCGACAAGTGGTGTAGAGGAGTGTTCTTGTCTTACCCGGTATATGTACCCGTCTCTCAATTTAATACCCGCGTATCGTTCGTAATTACCAGTTAAATTAGTTAAGTGGATTTAAGTTCGTTGCCCACGGTGTAACTCTTACGGGTCATGACCCGGTTGGTAGCGTTGACTTATCGAACCGGACATAAATATCCAACACATATTACCATATTTGACTTTCTAACTAATTGAACATAATCAAAGATGATTTGAATCCAATGGATGTGGTTTTAGCAAGTAGCAGATGATCTAAGCATCACTAATGGGAACTGTGAATTCAAAGTGCATGAGAAGCTTTATGAACTTGTACTTTTCATCTTTTCTATTGTACAAAGGGACGCAACTTATGCCAGGTCTCAACTCCGAAACAGGCAGGCACGTTTGGCCTCCGAACTCGTGTTTCTTTGTAGTATCAGTATCTTTAACCTCAATCCTTAACAAAGCCAATTCTGGGACTCTTATTGGAAATTCAAACACCTCATCCCATATAGGCCACCAATCATCCTCAATGGACTTAGTTTTATGCATTCTTGGAGTTTTATCTTCCTCATATCCAGCAATTCCCACCTACAAGTATAAATTATCAACTATAAAATCTTTTTCATTTTTTTAACATCCTCGAAAATTGAACCCATTTTAATTAAAATATAAAGACTGAGGTTTGGCCAGTTTTGCGACTTCGTTCAAAGGTTTGTTTTTCCGCATCTGGATCCAAAAGGTCCGAAATCTTGCCATTTTCATCCGACTCATTAACTCCATCCATTTTTCTCCGTAAATGGGGGGCGTTTCCGGATTTCCGTCTTTTTAGACATTCTTTATTAAAATAAAATACACCATAAGAAATAAAGATCCACATCTCTTAACTTTCTCACCACCTTTTAATCATCACAAAAAATGTCTAAAAGATGGATGGAGTTAACGAGTCAGATGAAAACGACAAGATTTCAAACCTTTTGGATCCAAATGCAGAATAACAAACCTTTAAATGAAAGTCGCAAAAGTGGCTAAACCTCAGGGACGAAAGGGCATTTTACTCGATATAAAATTTCTTCCTAAAACGACCATTTCAAGTGAACCATTTGTGACCACCACTAAACTGATACTTTTTTTAAAACAGCCCGTTTTAATCCTAAACATTTTGACCCTTTTATCGACCCGACATTTTATCAGGCTTAATTGAGGTTTAGCATTTCAAATCATGTGCTCACTTTTGCATAGAATCTGGTGGGAACAATTAATCAAAGTGAGCATGATGAAACTCCAATGCCATCCTTCTCCATGTAAACTTTAACCTTTCAGCAACACACACACGTGCGTGCGCACGACATAGAGGGCAATTCGGGCATGGAGATTGACACCGGTGTTATTTTTGTACTTACAAAACTTACAAACCTCAAAATTTTCTTGACTTCATAGATAAAATGTTGGATCACCCTCACATATATAACTCGGTTTTGAGCGTAGCCAAACCCTTGTTGCTTCTGAACATACCTTCATCAACCAGATTCTTTCCGTATCCCTGCAAGCAAGGGACCATGGGTGTAATAGTTGAAAACTATTCGGGTTTTCTTATCTGAGTTTTATAAAAGGTATAACACATAGAAACACCTACCTGCATGTTAAAACGCAACAAATTTGTGCTCCATGCTTCCAACCATGATATGCATTGTTTAGACGAATCAAGACGTGTCCCCTTGGTACACCTTAGTATATTGATTCTGCGTAAAATTTGAACATGATCATTAACAATACGAAACAATATCAAGGGCCATTTGAGTAAAATGCCATTTCGTACCTCAGTTTTGCGACTTTCATCAAAGTTTGTTTCCGCATCTAGATCCAAAAGGTTAATCTGCCATTTTCATCTGCTTGTAACTCCACTCGTTAAGTAGGGGTATTTTCGTCTTTTTTGTTAACTAAGGCAATTCGGTTTTTTCACTTTATGTAGAAAGACTGAATACCCTGAAAGATAAATTGTCCTTTAAGTTACAAAAGACAAAAATACCCCTGACTTAACGTACAAAATGGATGGAGTTAACGGGCCGGATGAAAATGCAAGATTTCAAACCTTTTGGATCACAGATGCGGCAAAACAAACCTTGACAAAGTTGCAAAACTAGCCGACCTCAGATCGAAAAGGCATTTTACTCCGTTAATTTGCATTAAAAATAACTAAAATTGGTCAATTTCTATTTTAACAAAATAAAAATGCACCAAAAGTAGTTATGTTTATACATAGCCTATTAAATAACATGTTTATCTGTGTAGAACAAAACAATCTTTTTTCTTTATAATCAATTGGGCAGTTTCCAGTTTAAATTTTAATAATCTGAATATAATTTATATAATTCAAGAAAGATCGGGTTATGCTCATCATCATTCTTGTATGAATCTGATGTACCTCACAATTGTGTCCATGTTCTTTGCAAGCTTTACAAAACTCTGTTCACTCAAGCTAAGACGTTGACGTTTTTGGGTCAACACCCTGCATTCTATCTCCTCGTGCTTACTGTTTCATCGGAATCATCTTTGCTTTGGAACAGTTGAAACTTGTAGCAAATGATACATTCTGTCGCAATAAAGAACAAAATCAAACTACCACCGTTCCATTGTTACGACACATGTACAATTTACCATGAATGGGTAACTTGGCTGTATTATATCATAAAAGTCAACTAAACAATTTATAAAAACGAATATTCAAATGGTTGATGATTATCGAAAATGTATTCTTAATCACACAACCGAAATTGTTTATTCAAAGATTATATACTATCGTAAAAATATTGTTCATTGAATCTACCTTTTGAGGTGTATTAGTCTCCGACTCCATCGAATCATTTGGTGGTTTTGTTGAGAGACAATCTTTCGTTTTAGATCGGCAGGTGAAGGAAGTATGGTAAGTTTAGAATCTTTTTTTGGTTGGACCAGCATATCTCCAAATGTGTTTTTGACCATCTACATCAAGAGTTATGCTTTCAGAAACAGGTTAGCAATATGGTATAGATGTTCAAAACCGATCATCATAAAACATGAACAGAATGAATTATTAGTTTTACAGACAATAGCCACTTTGGCCCGTAGACTTCTGTTGAGATGATCTTCAAAAGTGATAATAACTGGATAGTCCGAAGAATAGAATGCATACTCCTTGATAACGTTCAAACATTTCCTTAGTTTAACAGAGGAGGTCAGATTCCTTTATAGAAAGAAAAAACAAAATCACAAAAACATATCAATCATTGAAGGGTATTTAACAAAAAAATATTAAGATTCTAATCTGAGTAAAATAACCAACTTCGGTTTGATTTCTGTTTTGGGCAAGTAACTAATTTTAGGCCTTAAAAAACTTACAATTTTTTATACTACTGTTGGTTACTTTTACAAGCAATTATCCGTAAAATAATAAACTCCATACCTTCCATGACAAACATTTACATCAGTGTTGGTTGAGTTCGGCCAGAGATCCAGCTCAATACCTCTTACACCTTTCTGTAGAGCCCTTATGATATGCCTAACACTGCTGTCACTTGTGAACTGGTTACCAGTTAAGTAAGTATTGTGGCTGTTATATATATATAATAATGAGAAATTGGAGATTTCATGTCATCGAGAATGGGCTGAGAAAAGAAAAAAGAAAATCTAATAAGAAACAATAAGTGTAATAATAATTATAATAGTATAAACTATTAGAAGAATAATACTCTAAGAGGGTGATTGAAATCGCTAAAGAGAAACTGAAGGAGATCGAGGCCTTTGTGGTGCAGGAGATTGTGATGCTTTGCCTTTTCAAATATGGCATGGGGGTCTTCATCAGATTGTCCTTGCATTTCTTTCAAGAAATCGTTAAGATTTCTAACGTTCATCTTACCATTTTCCGAATAGTTATCAATCACTTGTTTGATATCGTCTGGAAGCACATCCCTTTTTGGCCTAAAATGTCTCAAGAAACAACCAAATACTTCAAAAGGTTGCATAATCTATACAAGATGATAATTAAATTACACAATGCACAACGATTCTGCTATTTATTTTCCCGGTGGCTTAAGTAGGCAATAGGCATGCATGAATATATGCGTGGAACACTAAATATATGGAAAAGATTGCTTCCAGTGATTAAAAAAGAATGGGGCATGGTATCAAAAAGGGGAACAATACTTTAAACATTCTAACTTCATTAATATTGCTAATTCGAAAAGTATTCCAGATTCTGTTTTTTTGCTTCTCTGTCTGTCCAAAGAATATTATGTGTATACAATAAAAGTTATAAAACATCATAGTATACGTTAGAAGTGGAAATAAAATGGATCAGGAAAGAACATGAGATGTGGAAATATATTGGGATGGACCATGTAATGTGTCTATCTCCTTTTGATTGCTAACTTGTACTTTTACTGAACAAAATTTAATCGATTTCTCTTTCACGATATATACAGACGTTTTATTTCAAAATTGACATATTACAATTCTTTCCCAATTTCCAAAAATGAATAATGATCTAGTCTACATTAATAATACATATTTTATATGAACTCAAACCGCATGAGTAACCTTGCTGATGCATATTGATCACCTTTGAGGTTACATAGTGGGATTGCACGGATTCCTGGCCTCAACTCTGAAACACGCAGGCACAGTTGGCCGGCAAACGTATCTTTTTCAGGCACGTTGCTATCATGCACTTCAATTCTTAGTAAAGCTAATTCCGAGCGGCTAATGGAAATGTAAACTCTTCATTCCAGACAGGTGTCCAGCTGTCGTCCTTAATCTTGGTCCTTTTCATTACATTATCAACAGACGCTCCAGCAATACCAACCTGTTTCAGAGATATGAGATTTACTAAACTAGTTCTTTGTTGACTAATGATATCAATATCAAAATTGTGTACAATAGTTTTTGTTAATATCATAAAAATTAAAAAAAAAATTACCCTGGTGTAGAAATCTGGAGGGGAGTATTTATCAAAATGAGATTTCTTGAAATCCAAATGCCATCCGTCTCCCATATAAACTTTCACCTGTTAGAAACACATGACAATGTGAGAAAAAGAATTATTTAAAGTAAAGCAGGTGGTATCTTTAATCTTTGTTCTGAATGATATTAACCTTTAATGATGTCTTGGGTGGAAGCTTTGCTTTTGGATCAAACACCTCCATTCTTGGACATCAAAAAATCTGGTTTTTTCACATAACCACAATTTCCGTTAGCTCTGAACATTCCGTGCATTAACCAGAGTGATCTACCATATCCCTGCATTATATATGAAATCTAGACATTAGTTACTACTACTAATATAGTCTATAATAATTGTAGAAGTAGAAACTAATGCTGACCTGCATATTAAATGCAACCATCTGAGCTCCATGTAGCCAACAAATTAGTGGCTTGTAATTGGAGGAGGTAATACGCGTTCCTTTGGGATAAATCCTAAGAATATTCTTCTCTGTGAACCTGACACACATATATTCACAAGTACATATAAGTACACAAATTTACAACTCAAAGCATGAGCATCCATAAATGGGTCGAAATCCCCATCCATATGTAAATGGGTCGAAATTTCCACCTGTAAATAGAACTATAATTCGGCTATACCTCACCACATCCTGTCCATGATTTTCTGCAGCCTTTTCAAGTGCTTGTTCTGCCAAACTTAGGCGTCTAACTTTGTCCTTTTCAACTTTAAGTGCATCCTTTAATCCTTTTTTGGGTTTGCCAGCATGAATCGCAATTAGCTTCTTGTACACAGGAGACGAAGAGGGTTTATTTCCCTTTAACAAATCTTCAGTCTCAACATCTTGGTCACTGCAGTCACTTCCAGACTACCACAAACAGCACACATATTCAGTTAGAGTTGTTTGTTTTACAAGAAAAGAAAATAATATATATGTCTTAATGTGTCTTGTTGTTCACCAAACCTTAGAACTTTTGTCTTCACTCCAAGCATCATCACCGTCATCAACATAAAAAACCTGTCGCTTTTGTGAACTACTATGTTAACTTCTTCATCTTCAACGCACTCTTTTGGAGGTTTTGTTGAAATCAGAATTCGATATTTCAAGTTTTCCGGTGTTGGGAGTTCTTCAAGGTTCTCTGATTCTGGGGAAAACAGCATCAGCCCAAATGCTTCAGTGACCATCTACAAGAAAAGTCAATAGAAACATGAGCAATATGAACATGTGATACAGGATTTTGTTTCACATATAAACAGAGTATTCACCTTAGCTACTTTGGCTTGAAGATCAGATGTAAGGTGGTCTTCAAATGTTATGATGACAGGATAAGGAGAAGCCACAAACGCATACTCTTTGATTGCTTTTAAACACTCCATGAGGTTTACCGGGCTTGTCAGGGTCCTGCATATATAAGTACAGAGCTTAGACATATACACCAAAAAAAGGAAACACTAAACTTATAGCCCCGCCAGATAATCAATTTTGTTTCAGCACCCAAACAATCATATATCAGAAGCAGTATGTGTTATCCAAAGTTATACTAAACTTGTGCCTACGGACATGAAAGTAGATTTCATACCTTCCATGAAGAACATGAACATCATCTTTAGATGAGTTAGGCCATAGATCAAGTTCAATGACTCTCACGCCTCGTTTAAGTGCTTTGATGATCGGTTTTTCACTGGAACTGCTACTTAATTGGTTCCCAGTCAAGTATGAATTGTGGCCGGTGTATATAAAGTAATGAGACAAGGGAGCAGTCATATCCTGGTGAACCTAAAAATTGTAACCAGTGTTTTAGCAACTATGAATGCACACTCGTTGTAAAATCAACATTCAAATTGCTCAAAGGTAAAATCCAAGCACAGATGCTAACTAATCATAACCTAGCTTCCAATTTCTCATTTCTTATTACTAATTTTCTATCATTACCTAAGATAAAACTGTCATTTTCTACATAAACCCTAGCACTGATATAGACTTAATACAATTCACAATTAACACGATCAATGACAAAATCGAAGTTACCTGAGATCTAATTGGAGGAATAAGCTCAGGCGTTAACTAATTATAACCTAGCTTTCAATTTCTCATTCCTTATTAGCAAATTTCTATTATTACCTAAAATGAAATTGCCATATTCTACATACACCCTATCACTGATACACACTAAATAAATTCACAGTTAAAAAGACAATCAAACACAATCACTAATCGAATATACCTGAGATCTAACTAGAGGATTAAGCTCAGATGTTACCTAATCATAACCTAGCTTTCAATTTCACATTCCTTATTAGTAATTCTCTATTATTACCTAAAATGAAACTATCATTTTCTACATAAACCCTAGCACTGATACAGACTAAATAAAATTCATAATTAAACACACAATTAACACAATCACAGACAAAATCAATCATACCTGAGATCTAATCGGTGGATTAAGCTCAGTACTGAACAAAAAATCATGAAAATCTTCCAACGAGAGAGATCTCCTGCTAATCGACCTTTCTAGAAGCTTCCGCTTGCTAACTATCTGATCAACAATCCGTTCAGCATCGGCATCGTCTCCGCCGTGATTATCCTCCAGAAAGCGCCGGAGCTGATCTGCCGTCATGCGGATTCGTCGCCGGAATACTTGTTGAAGGCTGATATGACGTCAGCCGGTGGATCAGGCTCTGTTGCTTTGAATTTTCTGATGAAACAATAGCATACTCTGTAGTTCCCCATCACCATACCTATATGTTTGTAAGATGTTTGTGGACGGTGGATTAGGGTTAATGAGGATTTGGATGAGTGTGTATATATAGGTGACCGGCGATTGAGGTTTACGCGACATGTTTGTTTCACGCGGTGATGACGAGGCACACGCTACTTACACTACTTTTGCAGATTCGTAGATAGTGCGATGAGAGAGAGTAGAGAGAGAGAGAGAGGTTCGTTAATTTGTTGTTGTTGTTGTTGGTATATTGGGTACACAGGCTGTCACCGAATGAGTCAATTCGAATGGTTGAAGTATTCGCTTCCCGCCTTTTTTAAATATTATTATTTGGACAAGACCTATTAAAAGGGTCGGTAAATGCATACCCTTTATGATTTATGATCACCTCTCTTTGTGAATTTGCTCGATGCCACTCAAATGGTGAGGATTAGGGTTAACGATATCCGGTACTCAAATCAAATAGGTACGGGTATTGGTATTTAATCGTACCGTATTAGTCATTTTCGATACCATTTTTTGTGTTTCTCCAAATTGGTATTTTGGGTTGATATACCCTCAAATATAGTACCGTATCAGTACCGTACCGAGCACTTTTAGTACTAGTGACCATTTTTTGTGATTTTTGGGGATCGGTGCTTTCGGTATCAGTACGGTACCGAACTCATCCCTAGTGTGGATTTCAGTACCACTCTGCCACCCCAGCTCATCTGTTCATTTATGATTTTTTTTTATCCCAACATCATGGGCCTTTGCCTACTTGTTGTGGTTTAATCAATATTTTAAAGGGTAAATTACATTTTTCGTCCTTTATGTTTGTATCAGATTACAATAGATAGCCTTTAACTTCAATAATTACAGTCACAATCCTTTATTTGGAAAACTCGTTACATCGTAGGTCCTTTAACACTAACCAGGTTAAAATTTTGAGTCAAATCTAGTGACATGAGGGTATTATGATCATTTCATATTCTATTTAATTGGTGTTTAATAAATAAAACAAAAAAATAACATAAATATATATATAATGCTGCTTATTTCATTCTCTCTTTAAACTCTCTCTCAAATAAAACCAGTCAACCACTGGCTAAGTCCACCACCGCCTAAGACATGACTGCCTCCATCATCGGAGCTACACCACGCCACTCCCTCTCTCTAAACTCATAACACCCCCACCGCCTTAGTCTACCACCACAATCGGACGTACAAACACCACCGGCGTCGTCACTTGTCCTCGTTAACACCACCACAACCGGAGCTACAAACACCCCAAACCGTTGGAAGAGAGAGATATATGTACAGATCTAGCACATTTTGTTGGTAATTTTAGTGTTATCAACGGATTTTAGGGTATGGGATTAACTTGTCGATCGGGATAATAACGTCGGTGATTAAGCGAGTTAGGTGACGCAGGAGTGCGGGCTCGTTTAACACAAACGTTATTTGGGCCTTGTTTTTAATTATTAATTTTCTAATTAATAATTGTTTGGGCTTAATTATAGATGGCTTTACTATTTTGTTATCTTATATCATTGTGGAAAACAAGTTTTACTAGATATCTTTAATTAATAGTGTTTTCTTATCTTATTAAATGTGTTTTATATTAAAAGTCCATGAATTGACAAAGAGCATACAGATACGCACAAAAAGAAACTTACGGTTACAAAGTGGCGATCAATTTTTATTTCACAGATTCATCAAATCCAATTCCAACAAGAGTGATCTCTGTCTAATCCGATAAATCATTGCGCGTAACCCGCAAATAGGTTTATCTGATAGTTCTCATACGATTCAGAGATTAATCCAGGTTTTATCACAAACTTTGCAATTTCAATTCGGGTTCCAGGTTTGTTTGTTTCTTCGAATCACTTGTTATAGACCAACTATACAACAAAGATAAACCTATTTCGGGATTCAATTTGGTCTTTGGTTGTGATTTCAAGTTTGAAAAATATTCAACAATGAATATTTTGTGTTGTAGTTTTTGAATTAACCCAATTTCACTCGTTCTAGTGATTAATTTGGGTTTGGTTATCTTGTTTTCACAAGTTTTAATTCTAGAACTCTAGTTTCATAAGTAGCAGTGAATTCTTAGAGGGCAGTTTTGAAATTGGGGGTTTTGAGATTGAATATTAAAATATACTTTGTTTTGTTACAATTACTTGTTTAAATTAAAAAGAATTGAATTTTAATTCCATGGCAGTGGATGAATTCGTATAAAATTAGGAGTTGAATCTTGAGATTGAATTTTTTTTATGAGAAATTGATTTTGGTTGGCAAAGTTTTAATATTTCATTGGATTTTGAAATTCATAAGGCTCACGCCTGTATTGAAGAAAAAAAAAATTGAATTTGGGATTTCGGAATACATGGATTAAATTATTGAAACCCACATAGTATTATCGTTTTCCTTAAATTGCTCTTGTGTTATTTTTAAATTTGATTCATCAATTATTGGTTTTATAACGACCGGTATAGGTTCGTAATATGTCTAGCAAGTTTACTAAATTAGAAAAGTTTATGGAAAATAAAAGAAGGTTTATCTGGGATGATAAAAACTCCAGCAAGAAACAAAAAGGGGTTGTTGGAGATGTGGTAAACCGGGACATTTCAAGAAAGATTGTCGTGTGAAGACTACGGGTGGAAACAAAGCTAACATAGCGGGTCCAAGTGGGTCAAAAGATCCAAATGCTTCACAAGATACACTCACTGATTCCACTTTAAGTTTGACAAAACCTATGAGTTTTGTAATTGATTCAATTAGTCATTCGGGACACGTTAATTATTTTCAAAACACAAAAATTGGATTTGATTCAAAGAAACAAAATTTAATTCGTGATTTGAATAATAAGCAAATAAAAGGTAATGTTTCTGAATCAAACAAATTAAAAACAAAGGTGCAGCCTACTAGCTGTGATGGTATAAACACAAGAAGTGAACAAGTTGGAAAAATCCCATTGGGGTGTGAAATAAATGAAACCCAGTCTTCGGGTTTTTTATTGGACACAAAAAGTCCAATGGTTTATAAACATAATTCGATTGAGAATTATGTATCATTTATTTCTGAATCCTTTTATTTACAAGATGATATGCTTGCATGGTGAGTTGACTCGGGTGCTACGAGTCACGTGTGCAAGGATCTCAAATGGTTTGAGGAATTTGAACCAATTGAAGATGGATCTGTACTAAGGATGAGAAATGTTGCAACCGACCATCAAAGGTGTTGAAAAAGTTAGACTTGTATTTACTTCTGGAAAACATCTATTATTAGATAATGTGTTGTATGTACCAGGGATTCGAAAGAATCTCTTATCTGGAATTGTATTAAACAATTGTGGTTATAAACAGGTCATTGAGTCGGATAAGTTTGTCTTGTCTCGACATGGAACCTTTGTTGGATTTGGATATTTATGTAATGGCATGTTTATGCTTAATATTAATGTTCCGTCTTGCATGGCATCTACATCTTCTAGTAATGTTGAGAATGATTCACGTTTATGGCATGCTAGATTAGGTCATGTTAATTATTATAGGATGAAAGATATGTCTAAAATGAGCCTAATACCTGCCTTTGACATGCAAAACTCTAGTAAATGCCATACTTGCAAGTTGAATAAAATTACTAGGAAACCGTTTAAAGATGTTAAAAGGAATTCTAAGGTATTAGAATTAATTTATTCTGATTTATGTGACTTTCATAGTACGCCCTCACTTGGAAATAAAAAGTATGTGGTTACTTTTATTGATGACGCCTCTAGGTTTTGTTACGTCTATTTGTTGCATTCAAAAGATGAAGCTCTTGATAAATTCAAAATTTATAAACAAGAGGTAGAGAGAAATCAAAGTTGTTTGATTAAGAACCTTCGTACTGATAGAGGTGGAGAGTATTATGACCCAGTTTACTTTCAGTCTACTGGTATAATACATCAAACCACTGCTCCTTATACTCCAAAGCAAAATGGTGTATCAGAGAGGAAGAATAGGACTTTGAAAGAAATGGTTAATTCCATGTCCTATTCTGGGTTAAGTGAAGGATTCTGGGGTGAGGCTATGTTAACAGCCTGTTATTTGCTGAATCGAGTTCCTAATAAAAAGTCTAAAATAACCCCATATGAACTCTGGTACAAAAAGGCACCAAACTTAAGTTATCTTAGAGTTTGGGGTTGTAGAGCTGTTGTAAAGCTTACTGACCAAAAATGAGAAACATAGGTGAAAGAGGCATTGATTGCATCTTTATTGGGTATGGTGAGCACTCCCCTGTTCATAGGTTCTATGTCACAGAACCAAATGAATATGTTTCTGTTCACACTGTGATTGAGTCACGAACTGCTGATTTTGGTAATGAGGATAGCTTTCTTCTGTGCCTAGACTAAAGGATATACCTTATAGTTTGAAAACATCAGCTGTAACTGATTTTGGTAATAACTCTGCTGGTACCAAAGATGTACCATCGACTAGTACCGAACCTAGGAAGGGTACTAGGGTCAGGAAAGCCAAGTCTTTCGGCTCTGACTTTCATCTTTATTTGGTGGAAGGAACCAGGAATGGGGTTGAACGTCAATATCAATATTGTTTCAATATTGAGGAGGATCCTAAGACATACAGTCAGGCAATGGCATCTAAGGATGTTGCTTTCTGGAAAGAAGCCATCCAAGACGAGATGGATTCTATCATGCATAATAATACATGGAAATTGACTGATCTGCCTCCTGGTTGCAAACCTTTGGGTTGCAAATGGATTTTTAAAAGAAAGATGAAAGTTGATGGTAGCATAGATAAGTTTAAAGCTAGGTTGGTTATCCAAGGCTTTAGACAAAAGGAAAGAATAGATTTCTTTGATACATATGCTCCCGTTGCAAGAATTTCCACCATAAGGCTTCTTTTAGCTCTTGCTTCAATTCATAACTTGGTAATTCACCAAATGGATGTCAAGACCGCGTTCTTGAATGGTGAATTAGATGAAGAGGTATACATGAAACAACCTGAGGGTTTTATATTACATGGACAAGAGCACAAGGTGTGTAAACTTGTTAAATCATTATATGGTTTGAAACAAGCACCTAAGCAGTGGCATCAAAAGTTTGTTGAGGTGATCTTATGTCATGGTTTTCTTCTAAACCAAGCTGATAAGTGTGTCTACAGTAGATTTGAATCCTCTGGTAAAGGAGTGATTATTTGTCTATATGTAGATGATATGTTGATCTTTGGCACTAACCAAGATTAGGTTGATAAGACAAAGAAATTGTTGTCTTCTAATTTTGAAATGAAGGATATGGGGGAGGCGGATGTGATCCTTGGAATAAGGGTTAAAAGGAGTAACAATGGTATAACCATGACACAGTCTCATTACATTGAGAAAGTGCTGAAGAAATTCAATCATTTTAATTGTTCTCCTGTTAGTACTCCCTTAGATCCTAGCATCCGGCTAATGCCAAATTCTGGTGATTCAGTTTCACAATTAGAGTATTCTAAGGTCATTGGATGCTTGATGTATGCTATGATTAGCACAAGGCCTGACATATCTTATGTTGTGGGTAAGTTGAGCAGATTTACTAGTAATCCTAGTGCTCAACACTGGCAAGTAGTGAATAGACTGCTTAAGTACCTAAAAGGAACCATGAACTTTGGTTTATGCTATTCTAGTTTTCCTTCAGTTATAGAAGGGTAATCTGATGCAAGTTGGATATCGAATAAGGAAGATCACTCTTCTACAAGTGGGTGGGTATTCCTACTT